>JAGWEN010000042.1:0-616805 GCA_018703685.1 Orius laevigatus
CTATCCATTACACCACCGAGAACTGATAATGAATGGATAACATTTCGGGAAGACAATCGACAGTTTTCGTTTTCTCAACCGTTTGGCGCCAATTTTCAAATCTCTTCAACTTTTCATTCCTTATTTGGTAAATTCAAATATTCCCGCCTGAAAGTCCTTCAACTAGAGGTATTCCATTCAATTTTTGTCAATTTTTGAATCTTATTTAACTTTTCCAGATTTATTTTCCCAATTTATTACGATTATCTTGAAAATGTCACAGAAGAATTTCGAATTTTTAAACAATTTTTGATTTTTGTTGGCCCCTGCATTGTAACGGTCCCAATAACTTCTGAGAATGGAGGAGGAAAAAAAATCAAAAATGGCGGAGCGGTAACATTTTTTAATAACGGCAAGAGCGAGAGGAGTGGTTGTTATATTTTCTGTAAATGAGGGGTGAGCTCGTCGTCTTGGGTGGTCTGACGAGCTCCTCACTTTCTTCTTTATTCTAGTTAGCGAGGAGAACGAGCCTGGAATACGATACCCCGCTAATTTTTTTTTCCACCCATGAATGCGAACACGACGGAAAAAAAAAAGAGGAAAAAAGTTTCCTATTTTAGCATATTTGTAAAATGTAAATCATCAGAAGGAAGCATTCTAATGGAATATCCCTTGTTTACTTTGCCTAACAATATTTGAATTCCCCTGGACCTTTTATAAATTATAATTTTTTTACCCTCTTGAATCAATAACGTTTACGTTGCTCATCGATTTTCTGTCGACTAGACAAATGCCTTTCTCCTGGCTCTTTATTCGAGGTAAAACGTACAAACAAAGGCCACCTAATAAATTTTTAACGAATCAACTAATCTCAATCTAAAATGAAATTTCCGTTTTGATGTTTGTTGAGCAATCGGTTGACTAATGCACTTTGATCTATTTTCCGATGGCTTTAAAAAAGAAGAAATATGGTGAAGATTTGTCATCATTTACTTCAAAGTCGAAATAATAAGGTTCAGTCGAATTCCTGTTTATACACCTAAACTGCTATCCAAGTTGATGAATCCACTAATGCAATACATGCTGGGTACTACTGATGCCATGTATATGATGCAAGAGTAGCTCTCTTAATGTTGCTGGAATCAAATCCTTTGATGCCATAATATGCTGCTTTCTTCTTTCATTGCCCGCTTGCATGGTGGAATTATTTTGATCAGAATTAGGATTGTCGAATTCAGTGAACTGCCAGTGTTTGCGAAGATAGAAGGTGAAAAAAAAAAGAAGTTTAACTACACATGTTAGTGACGCCCACGTCTCTGATATTCGCACCTCGGCTACTCGTCCGTCCCACGCGTTGCCGAATCGTCTAAAAAGGGGTGAGCGGGTGGAGGGCAGCTCGTTAATGCGTGAATTAGGAGTAATTTTAATGAAGTTGAGTGCGGCGGGTGGGAGGGTTGAGTAATGGAGTCCCCTTTGTTGGAATCCGAGTGTAGACCTTTAGATCTAATCTAAATCTAATGCTAAGCGGGGGTCATTAAGTCTACAAGCTTTCTGGAAACATCTCCCCAACTGGGTTTCTGTCGACAAGCAGTTAGTCGGCCCTCCAAAGGGATACCGCGCCACTTCAATCTTTCTTTTTTTTTTTCTTCTTCTCCCAACCCTTTTTTTTTATCTGGAAAAAAGAGGGAGCGATTTCAAAAAGAGCAAAAAGATCCGGAGTTGAAAGTCATGAAAAATATCCCTTGGAAGTAAAGGACGCATTCAAATCAGCACATAAATTTTTTCAAAAGAATTTCCAAACGAAAAGGACTTTTTTTTTTCATCTTCCATTGAACATTTGACTAATTATTTCCATCCAATGTGACATCTACAGGGTGTTCGGAAATACATGGATAATTTTTGTGAGAGCGTTAAAAAGGCGTTGTATCAAAAAAAGTTAAATGTAAACCCCCCTTAATTTTAAACAAAGAATTGATCGGTATATTTAAAAATGGGTTTCGATGTACAGGGTGCCCCAAACAGAACCTAACTTCGTTATTTCAAATGAGAACCCCTATTTTTGATTGCAGATTCGTAATCTACGCAAAATTTCAAGTTGATTTCACTAAATAATTGCCACTTTTGGCAACTTTTAAAAACACAAAGTTTTAGTTTTATTTCGCCCTAAAATCCGTTAAAATTGACTTAAGAGGCCAAACTTTTTTTTAATTTAACTTGTTTTTTTCTGAAGATTCCAAATATTACAAATTGAAACATCTACGCCTTCTGTATCACGATATATCGACACAAACTTCTTTATTTTAATTAGAATCCCAATTTTTATTTCAGAGATGAAAAGTAGAGCCTATTTCAAGAACTTTTTCTTTTGGGCCAAAATCGCTATCTCCATTTTTGGAGAAGCTGTAGCGGCTTTCGTAGGTGCGACAGCTACGAACTCAAGATATTCAATTCTGTCATTAATATTGTTCCTAGAAAGCTCCTAGCCACTATCCTTTATCGACTTAATTATTTAATTAAAGGTTTATTAATGAAGCTCAGCAATAGACATCATCATCTACGAAAGCCGCTACAGCTTCTCCAAAAATGGAGATAGCGATTTCGACCCAAAAGAAAAAGTCCTTGAAAAAGGATCTACTTTTCATCTCTGAAATAAAAATTGGGATTCTCATTGAAATAAAGAAGTTTGTGTCGCTATATCGTGATACAGAAGGCGTAGATGTTTCAATTTGTAATATTTAGAATCTTCAGAAAAAAAACAAGTCAAATTAAAAAAAGTTTGGCATTAAAAACGACCATAAAAGGTCACTCGGGACGATTTTTACATAAAACAATAGGCTCGAAGTCATGAATTCATTATCATAGAACACTTGGATGAAAGTTTTAAACTATCATCATTTGAATAGGGTATTTTGTGTCATGAGCTCTACTTACAATGGTCAACTTTAACCATCTATATCTTCTGAATGGCTGGATATATTTTGACTTTTGAAAACCCTGTAGACGCAGAATTTGACAATCTTTCATTTTATACTTTCAAGTTGCTAGAACCCATATTTTTCAAGCTAGAGGTCGAAAAGTTCCAATTTGGGACCGCTTTTTCAAAATGGCGGACGAAGCACAGCAGCCATAGATCTTGAGACGTGTACCAATTAAAAAAAATTAAAATGGAAAGGACAAGGGTCCACAAATCTTACCATATTTGATTTCCTCATAAACCTTTTGATAGGGAAAGAGAGAAAAAAATAAGAAGCCGATGAATGGCAACAATGAAGACAAAAGAATCCTTTTTAATCCATCAAGTGGTCTTTTTTCTTTCTCCAGCCGCAGTAACTTTATTGATATCGTCAGAATGAGAATTCCGTCCCCTTATGGGCCTTCCCAGTGTCTTCCCTTCCCATTTTCGTTGACGGTTCAGAATACCTGAAACGTAAACGTTGAAGATTCTCTCCTCCATCTTTTAAAAAGCGCGATTCGTTTGAGAAGCCGAGACGTTTTATAGGACGAGGAGACCATAATCTTCCTTCTTTTTCTCTTTTCAACTCTTTCTAAATACCGAATAAAAATCATAAATTAAACAAGAATTTCGAAACGACAAACGCGTCCGCCATAAGCTGAAACACGAGCGATCCTTCTGGTTTTTGAATATGATTAGCGCCACCCTCGTCAAATGATCGTGAGAAACTCAAAAAAAGAAAAAAAAAATTCTTAAAATTACATATTTATTTAAATCCAACCTTTTAAAATCCCATATTGTGTTCAAGGATCTCAAACGTCAAATATAGGTCGTAATTCAGGTGCAAAGCTTTTTATTCCCGAGTACCGAACGTATAAGGAAGTCGGAAATATGATGAAAACAACACTTTAAACATTCAAGTTTACGAGTGAAAAAGAAAGAGGCGAGTTCGAAAATAGTCTCTTTTATTTCGAGCCCTTCTCCGAGAAAAAAGTAAAAACTGCAGGATGTCTAAAAAATTCTTAAAAATTAGCTTCTTTATAACATAAAAAGGGCGAAAAAAATCCACTTTTTCATCTAGAAGCCTTGCAATCTAGCACAAATAAATCGATTAACCTTCTTTCAACTCAAAAAATCACATAAAACGGTCACTTTTGTGTTTAATCTCTGAAAAAGGTGCCTAATAAACGTTATCTTTAGAATGAGGAGAATGATTGTTTTCCTTTCTATTTAATTATAGCCTCCAGATAGGTGGTCATGGCAGAAAGCAAAAGCCATTAACAAAAAAGCGAAGTCCAATTTAAATTTTAAAATAAATGGAGGCAATTCCCTTGTCCGGAGGTGTTATAATTTGAATAGAAATGTGTGTATGGTAAACAAGAAAATGAGATTATTTTCAAAATGATTATATTCACACGCTTCGATGTTTATCTGGGCCGAACCAATTAGCGTGAGGTGGATTCATAAGACGCCCCCTTCCCCCTGGCCGCCCCCGGGCGTTTTTTAACGTCGGGTCGATATCGCGTGAGGGGGTTCCTTCACCGTGAAAAACCGTACAAGGAGAAGAAGGGAAAAAAGAGCCTGAAATATAAACGGGAAAGGATTGAGAGATAGAAATCCCGGCCGACGATGACAGGCTAATGATCACTCTTCTATCTTTATGTTCTAGCCATTGTTTATTGATTCTTCTTCATCCCACCTTATTCAAACTTCATCTTTTTTAAGGAGGCGGGTTCCCTTTTTTTTATATTTCCATATCTCCGGCCCACACTCCCATTTTGAAGAGTATAAATATTCAAATGTTTGATCAATCGAAAAAGATTTTGAACTAACGACCTGAGCATTCATTATAGAGATTAAAATTTGAAGGGGGAAAAAATTAATATAAAGTTGAAAGGCAGGTAGGAACTGTTATGCCTATAGGAGGCCTTAATACTCTGGCAGATATTAGGCTAGGAACTCTTGGACCAATAGTAAGCTAGGATCTCTTGGGCCAATAGGAAGCCAGGATCTCTTGGACCAATAAGAAGCCAGAAACTCTTGGGCCAATAGGAAGCCAGGATCTCTTGAGCCAATAGGAAGTCAGGATCTCTTGGACCAATAAGAAGTCAGAAACTCTTGAACCAGTGAGAAGCCAGGAACCCTTGCACTTTTCAGGCCCATTATATAGGAAGCCCAATTGGGCAAACAGCAAGCCAAAAAATCTTGCAGGGCGAATAGGAATCCAGAACTCTTGCAGGGCCAGCAGGAAGCCTGGAACTCTTGGGCCAATAGGAAGCCAGGATCCCTGGGGTCAACAGAAGGCCATGAAATACTGAAAGAACATAAAGGAAGACGGAAAATCTTGGACGGATATGGAGGCAGGAACTTCTTAGGCCAATAGGTAGCCTGAAGCTAATGATGTAGAATCTTAACCGATTTACTCATTCAATACACCGTTGGAAAGTTATTTTAAAGGGCTATCAAAGTTGTTTTACTAAAAATAATGCTCAAATGACTCCTTCACCCTCAAAAATCGACTCGAAGTTGACCAACCAAAAAAAAATTTTTATTTTTTTATTTGCCCCAAAATGAGGTTCCCAACGTTTTTTGGTGTGAGGAACACGATTTTGAAGTCAATTTCTCGATAAAAAAAAATTTATCACCCAGAATGCCTTCGAAGCCCAATATGAAGCCAATTTTGTCAGAATCATGTGTGGTTTTCTTTGAAAACGGAGTAGATCCACCAATTTTAAAATTCTGAAAAAAATTGAGAGTGTTTCTAACATAAAAATACACGTTTCCTGTTAATATAAATGTGTCAGGATTTTTTTAACTACTGTTTTTAATAGAAAATGTGAAATTCGCACTCTGGTTTTTCGCATAAAAACGTCCAAAACTGGTCTCAATAATTTTTTGATCCAAACCAGAAAAATTTGAGTTGTTTCTGACATGTTTTTAAGTAATTTTCGACTTCGCAAAAAAAATTTATTTGATTTTTTCGTCCGAGAAAAAATAAATAGTGTCAAAACTTCGCTTTTTCACGTTTTCTGTTGTAACTGACCTTAGGGGCACCCTAGGACCCTAAAATTTGGTGAGTAGGTTTCTTTTTAGATATAAAAGACCCTAAAAAATTATAGAGCAAAAACTCGTCCGGGGCCGATTCGCCTATCTTAACCGGCGGGAGCCTTTCCTTGATTAATTCGCATGGGAGGAAATTGCTTTTGAAATTTTTCATAAAAGGAAATCACTTCGTCTATTTTGTTTAAATTATCCTATTGAGTCTGACATTTTGACCCTGTCAGACGGATCAGTTAGTTTGTAAAATCCACTTTGTAAAATGAGGAGGGGGGGAGTTATCGTGAGTGAACACGTACAATAAAACTGATTAATGATCTTCCAAATCTTATTAATGGTGGATTGCATGACTTGAAGGTATGGAAATATCGGATATAATTTATCTTTGTATCCAAGGGCGTACTTTCCATCAACTCTCACAATTGCGCTTTTTTCCATTGCATATGAACCATAAAAAAAGGTTTGATTTCTAGTTCCAAGACCTGTTTTATTGAGTAATGGAAGCGTTTTCATAATTTCGCCGGCATCTCACGTCGCTTCTTCGAGTATGACAATTACATCAAACCCGCCTAAGCCATAAAACGATGCAAATATGACATCGGAGTCCGAGTCTTAAACGGTCCTACGATAATTATCCCTTGGACGGGTCCCAGTTTATTTTTTACATTCTACAAGTTTCGTTTTCACTCCCGTTCCATCCCCAGCTCAAAGAATTCCAACCAGCCGGTCGGATATAGAGCAATCTCGAATCACGCATAATCTCCTTATTCAATAAGTCCTCGTTCTATTTTCACATTTTCTAAGTGGAAACTTTTAGGCCTCTACCACGTGGCGTTAATTATTACTCGTTGTGAGAACAAAGGGTACGAGCTGATCGAGGTGTAGCCTCACTCTTTCCATCGTAAATTCAAATAGTTACGTTTAAGGTAGCTAATTAGATCCCTTGTTTTTTCGTTCCCTAGTCAACCTGAAACCGGATTCGAAGAATGCTTTAGTACTTGCAAAGGCGTGTTCGAAACCATTTTACGCACCACTGATACTAAGTTAGAGAGAAAATCACATTATAAAACTAAATCCTCACCTTTTTTTCCCTCGTTTAATTCCATTTAAAAGGGACC
The DNA here is from genome assembly GCA_018703685.1 of Orius laevigatus. Lineage (NCBI taxonomy): Eukaryota > Metazoa > Arthropoda > Insecta > Hemiptera > Anthocoridae > Orius > Orius laevigatus. The sequence goes on from JAGWEN010000042.1 coordinate 7,108, forward strand.
GCATTGAGAAAATTGCCATTTTTGGCGTGGTGTGATCGTTCCTCGTTTCACTCTGTGGTTCAAAGACGAATTTGTTTTGATTTCAGGAAGATTTCAAACTATTAAACCTTTTTCGTCAAGGAAGAACCTTTTTCGATGAATTAAGTCACAAAGATACTTTCATGTCGAGCAAGAATTTGATCATATTCGATGAAAAAGGAACTCATAATTACAGAGGAATTTGAACCTTATTTGATAACTGAAGATACTTTTGATTTTATATACAATGAAGTCACTTTTAAGGGCGAACATGATCATTTTCGAAGAAAAACGAGTTAATTTTTCGATGAAAAACATACGTTTTAGCTCAAACTTCATCATTTCCGATGATAAAGATACTCATAACTACGGTAGAATTTGAACCTTATTTGATAACTGAAGATATTTTTGATTTTATAATAAATAAAGATACTTTTTCGAAGTTGTAGAGTTTTTCGATGATGAGTTTCGAGAGCCATACAACACCGAAGAACCCTTTTCATCTTTGATTTGTATGCTCAACCAAAGGGCACATCTAAAAGCCATCAGAAAGGACCTTTTTTTAAAGGAGATCCTTTCAGGATTTAAATCTTCGGTGTCTCTTTATATAAAAAAAAGGCTTCTTACAACATCCAGGTGTAAGTGATCCTTTAGAACGTGGGCGTAAATTGGTTTGGATGGCATTAACGTTTAAGCACGATCAAAAGGGACTTGACTTATTCCCTTTTAAAGTCAAGATCATGTCAGGCCCTAAAAAGGTCGCCTCCTTCCTTTTTCAGTCTAGCACCGACCAAGAAAAATTTAAAAGGGTCGAAAGGCGACTAAATGCTTCTCTGGGTGTTATCCGTTATTGTTTTAGATAAGGACGTGCGTGTGGTCTTTTTCACTAAACAAATGTTTTAAAGCTCGTGGAGGGGGGTTCGTCCCTTTTTTTCAAAGTCGAAGCGTTCCCTTGACAGGTGGATCGACACAGGCGCCTCCTTTTACCCCTCGACAACAAAAATATTCAAACGATAACCATCACCAACCCCTTTTGTTTTTCAATTCATAAATTAATGGGTTGTCTTCTATACTCTATTGTCTCTTTTTTTTTCTTTTTAGCCCGGTCATTAACGACGGTCTTATTTGAAATTTAAATTTCTCACACAAAAAATAAAAGACTTTAAATTTATAATGGGTGGTTGCGCAACGTTTCAAAGGATAGGACTTAATCACCCCAATAAAGATTACTAATTTTTGTCTCTTTACTGTCATGTTTTGTGAGGAAAAAACGTTTTTTAAATTCTTTTTTCCTGGTGTTTAAGAAGAGGCATGTCATTAGCCTATTTACAACTTAAATCAAACAAAACCTCAGTTGGGACGCCATTCTGTTTACTTTCAGAAACGTTTTGGTGGACCACGATTGTGGGAGCAAGAAGGAATATTCAGCAAGATAGCTGGGGTAATCTTGATGGGGGAGGGTATATAATTTGGGGTTGTAAAATGGGGTTAGTGGTGGATTTAATCAGGGAGGCAGTAGGGTGGTGGGGATCTTATGTATGGAGAGGAAATTTGGGGTGGTCATTGGGGCAATTTGAGGGGTAATCTGAAGGGGGGGGAGTCTTATTGTGTCACGATTGCCTATACATAGATTGCTATAGGGTGTTCTTTGGGGGTAGGAAAGGTTACTTTTTGGGAAGTGATTTGGGGGAGGGGGATAGCTGTTCCACATGCATAAGCGGGGTTGGATGATAGGAAGTTCTTTCTGGGACATCTCCAGACAACTGTTTTAGAATTGTAGGCTTGCCTACACATCCGGTGGGCACCTTTTAAATTTTATATAAAAATATTATTCAGATGATAACAATTAATTAGGTCTAAAAAGTGAGATAAGACGAGGATAGTGTTCTTTTATTAAAATTATAATCCAGATAAGCCCGGGTTTGACTCAATTATTTAAATTGGAACAAGACGTACAAACAAATAAATTACCAACAAAAAAAATCCAATTATCCTTGGCTGTAGAAATAAATTATTTTTCAGATGGTGATTGATTAAAAAGATAATTTACACTTTCCATCTTTTTATTTTTTATTAGAGTCATTTCCATTATAATCTTACATCGGAAGTTAAAAGCAGGTTTTTAAAGGTCACTTAGGTCTCCCTGAGGAATCTTTATCAATAGAAAATGACTTCATTAATATTTTATTTTTAATTCTCATTTTAGCCTTAATGATGGATATGCGTGTTTTGTAGATGATATTTTTTAATCGATTTTAGGGGAATGTATTCCTTGTTGGAGGGTCCTGTATCTCATATTTGATAACCGCATAAAAGACCCCATTTCACGGTTAAGTGACAAGGGTGTGTTTAAGTGCCATGTTTCTTTGCGGCTGTGGTCTTTTATTAAGCTGAGGGGAAAAGGGGATGATACGAATCAGCTTTTAATTTGTGGTGAAAGATGTAGGGTGTGGAAAAGGAGGATAGACATAAATCATTTTATCTGCGGAAATAATTTAGTTGATTAAAATTTCGGACTAGATTGGAAGTTCGAGAACGAATGAATAGTGGGGTTCAAAATCCACTAACAACTAAAATACCCCCAAGTTTCCTCCAAACTACCCTCACCTAAAACCAACAAATTTCCACGTCAAACTATAGCCAGAAATCCCCTAAATTTCCCCCAAATTCATTTTTTTTTAAATAGCCACCCTCACATTACAATCTTCCACCACTGAACCTCCTCTACTCTCCCCTACCACCCTCTAAACTTCCCCAAAACCATGCAACCTTCCTTCCCATCATCGACGCACTTCTACCCAACCCCCCTCTACATTCTACCACCTCCCAAAACCTATCACCTCCCCTACCCTCCTGGACCCTAACCCCCACCTCACCACTACTCCTTTCTGTTCCGAAAACTCACCAAAATTTTCTATAAAATGACACATCAACAAAATTTATCAAAAAGTTAAGACTTTAAAAAGTTTAAATTAAAAGAATGTGAAAATTTTGTAAATTGAAGTTTTTAAATAAAGTACTTACAAAATTGCAAGGGAGTAATTGCTTAATTAAAAAATCTATGGTCGATAAAAACGCCTGAGTTTTCAGCTTGAATTATTATTTGGAACGTATAATTTGTGACAAACATTAATAAAATTATCCTGTCAAAAGATAAAACTTCATTTAAAAAAAAAGAAGCGAGAGAGATAAAAAAAGAATCTATCCTTCAGGTAGGGCCCCACCATGTATTACTTAATTAATGTCCGCCTCATATGAGGCCTATCTCCTGAATTAATGGTTTCATGATGTAAACAATAAAGACCGGAGGGGAGGAAGGCCTCAGGTAATTTATAAATGGACAATCTAGGCTGATAGGTGAGTCGCATTATTTGAAACGGATGGTGAGGGGTAGGGGACGGGCGAGGGCGGAGTTTTCGATTTATGAAGCCAGGAACCCCATGGGTGTGGTTCCATAACTCATCCTTCCCTAAAAACAAAAGGGGGGCCTTCCTTCGGCCATTACCCTTCAGACTTTATATTCCTTCTTTTAAAAATATATAAATGAAGCCGTTTTTAATCCACCCACCGCCCCTCCAGCCTCTTTGAAAGGGGAGTTCAAGGCTTCAATCAAGTGAGCGTAGGCAATTAAACTTAGAGCTCAACCTAATTGGATTGATCTATAGCTTTTGTTCGTATCAAACTCTTTTAGTCGCCGGCCGAGTCATTTGAGGTGAGATTAAACTCTTTTTCACATTTTTAAACTCCTGATTCTTTTCTTATCTAACATGATCTTAATGAATCCGACAAGATTACTTTTTATGGCAATGTTTTTTTTTCCTTTCTTAGGGAGTAATTAAGCACTTTTTGTAATTGGCGGGAAAAAAAATTAATGACCATTTTGGGCACAAATTCTGGTGAAATAAAACGTGTTTGCTACCTAATTTCCTTATCAAAAGAGTTTTTTTTTATATTACAGGAGGTAGGTAAGTAAAATCGATCGTTTTTGCTTACAAACCACGAAATAATGAAAATTAGGCAGGAATATTTCCAAACTCCTAAGTCCTACCCTGAAAATTTGGTGAAGAGATTAAAGGTCAGATTGACCCAAAGGGGTCCCCCTTCCCAAAATTCCAGGGTTCGATGGAGAGAAAGTTGAAAATATTGTGAAATTAGCGATTCCAAAGCAAAGTATTGGTCCTGGAGCTTGCCCAGAGACACGAACTTTCTCAAAGGTCTACAGATTTCGGGGGATCCAAAAATTTCACCCTAACACATTATAATTATTTAATTAGTTAATTAATTAATTTATAGAAAAAAAAATTTTTTCAATCATAACTTTAATTTGGTGATAATTTTATGAAAATGGGACTCATTTCATCCAAACACATTATAATTACCTAATTAGTTAATTAAATTAATTAAATAATTTATAGAGAATTTTTTTTCAATCATAACTTGAATTTGGTGATAATTTTATGAAAATGGGACTAATTTCACTCAAACACATTATAATTACCTAATTAGTTAATTAATTAATTAATAATTTTTTGAAAAAAAAATTTTATTTTTTTTGCAATCATAACTTGAATTTGGTGATAATTTTATGAAAATGGGAAAATTAAGTTAATTAGTCATAATTACCTAATTACATAATTAATTACCTAATTAGTTAATGAAATTTAATCGGGATCACGTGAAGATTATTTGGTTAAAATTTGGTGAAGATCCAAATTTGGTGAAATTTGGTAGAAAGCCCATAGCACATTTTTGCAAACTTTAGACAGACATATCTCCGCCATTTTGTCGAATTTCAAAAATCGCTCTCGTCACTTTCAAGATAACCACGAAAGGAAGATTGTGTGAAAATTTCGTGAAAATCGGATGAAGATTGTGGCCGTGAAGTGTTCCGGAAAAAAAGGCGACGGACGGACGGACGGCCGGCACCACAGACAAAGTCATGTCCGACAAAGATCAAAAGTCAGTTTGACCCTAGGGGGTCTGGAAGACCCTTCCCCAAAAACCCGAATCCGACGGTATTACAATAACTTCTCTTTGAGAAAGTTAAAATACATTGATTAGCAAAGGGGCGGAATCGACGCAGGGGTGCAGAAAAACTTTTATTTTAGATTTTTGAGTTTGGTTGTATAGTATTTTAGAATTTTCTAGTTGGAAGCGAGCAGCTGGATGTTATTTTTAGCTATAAAGTCGGTTATAACTTTGAAATGGAACATTTTGAAGGATAAATATTCAGAGTTGTAATGTAAACAGTTGGGGTTCGTGTGAGGCTGATTTATAGTTAAAAGAAATAAAGTACATAGGTAACGAGTCATGGGAACGGAATTTGAAGGATGCCGTCTTGAAGGGAAAGGGGTGGTGAGGAGGGGATAAGCCGGAGAAGATTGTAATTGATTCACTACAGTGAGGAGGACGAAAAAGGTGAAAAAGATTGAAACGTCTGCCTCTTGGGTGGTGGTAGTCGTTCCCTCCTCGCCTATCGATAAATTAATTCTCCCCTTTTATTAATGCGATTTGTCATTTGCGGGGCCCCGCGTATCGGGAATTCCTCGAAGCCTTTAAAGGCGGGCGAGTGTCGTGGTAAGTTGGATTTGGCCCCCGGGACTCGTTCCCCACCAGGAATCGACTTGGGTGGTCTTCGCCGGATCCCCTTTTTCATTGCTCCGCGCAGCAACCTCCAATTAGTCTCGCTGGCCACTTTTCAACCCTTCCCCTTCCAATCGAAATATTTTATATTTTTGACCTCCTTAGTGAGAACTTTTTAATAGCTTGTTAGCTCACTACGAAATGGAATTAACTTCGCAATAAAATCCTAACAACTTTAATTATTAAAGCGTTCTGCCAATCATAAGTTCTTAAGAGTTTAGAAGGAAAATGTAATGGAAATTAAGACTTCCATAACATGAACTTTCTAGGAAATTCACGGCTCTACAGACTTCTCCACACCAAACTCCCTCTCCTAACCACACCATCCAACATCCCCTACCTAACCCAGCCTCCCCCTAAAGCCCAATATCCCAGTAACTCCCCCACCTTATCTTAACCTCCCCAACCGCCCCAATTTCTTCCCGACCTCACCACAACCTCCCCCAACAAATCCTCCTCTTAACCAACACCAACTTATCACAACTTATAGTAACCTGATCCCCTTATAGTAACCCCTGATCTCTCCCTGTCTGAAAATATCAAAATTAAAGGGAAAAAAGTTCCGTTAAAAAGATTTCCATAAAAAATTACTTTCCTTTAATTTCGAATAAAAGGGTACCTGGGGATTTGAAGTTGGGTAAAAAAAGCAGACAGACAGAAAGAATGACAGATTTACAATTTGGGCCCAAACAAACTGGAAGTACGAGGCGTACGGAATAATCGCATCGGTTCCAGTCAAAACTCCTCAAAAGCTGTTTTCATTGTCAAAATTTTTACCTGAATAAGAAAAACGGGTTTTTATATTTTGTAAACATTTCTTATCTTGTGAAATACGCTACCGGAATATGGAAAGAGATTCGTCTTGGAAAATCGATTTTGAAATTTAAAAAAAGAAAAAAAAATTGAAGAGAAAAAGTGAGCAGGTGGGCTTAGGTCGGTGGAATGCCGTTTTCGCCTTTCATCTCGGAGCTTCATCAGAGCTAATTAGAGTCACCTTCATTAAGACACCTCTTCATCACGCCCAGGGCTAAAGGTTATGTCGCCAAGACCGACAAAGAAATAAACGAGAGAGCCACTGCCTACAGAATTTACTCGCTTTTTCGATTCTTATCTTTATGTAGATTCTACACGCATGTGAACCTCGTTAGGGGAAAGAGATTTTTTTTTCTAATCGAAAAACGACAAATAAAAAGAAGCAATTTTTATAAGAGCCTTATTGGCTGAACTACTCAACCGATTTGGATATCAGACGTGAATGTTTAATTATTTTTTGATAAAATTGAAATTTTAAGTTGGATAAACTTACAGGATTATGTGGGGACATGGTCTATAGCCACTTGAAAATTTGAAAAGATTGTACCACCTTTATAAGGATTGTTTAGACCACACGCGTTATAATCCTCGATATAACGTTTTGTGGGTAAGTTTAGCTTGTAGCCTTTTATAAAAATCACGTACGACTTTCCTCTTGTCCTATTGTCCGGAAAACCCAATGGAAGGCCACACATTGCGACAATAAAAAAAACATTTAGGCAACAAAAAAAAATGCTTACGTTGGTTCTGTGTTGCTAAACCAGGTGGGGTCAAAAGAAAAGTGGCACTGCGAATATAAGTATTGGTCCTGGAGCTTGCCCAGAGACACGAACTTTCTCAAAGGTCTACAGATTTCGGGGGATCCATAAATTTCGGGGGAAATGAATCCTTTTTTTCTAACATAACTTGAATTTGGTGATAATTTTATGAAAATGGGACTAATTTCACTCAAACACATTATAATTACCTAATTAGTTAATTAATTAATTAATTTTTGGAAAAAAATTTTTTTCAATCATAACATGAATTTGATGATAATTTTCTAAAAATGGGACTAATTTAACTCAAACACATTATAATTACCTAATTATTTCATCAATTAATTAATTAAATAATTAATTAATTTTTGAGATTTTTTTTTTCAATCATAACTTGAATTTGGTGATAATTTTATGAAAATGGGAAAATTAAGTTAATTAGTCATAATTACCTAATTACATAATTAATTACCTAATTAGTTAATGCAATTTAATCGGGATCACGTGAAGATTATTTGGTTAAAATTTGGTGAAGATCGGACCGGTAGAAAGCCCGTAGCACATTTTTGCAAACTTTAGACAGACATATCTCCGCCATTTTGTCGAATTTCAAAAATCGCTCTGGTCACTTTCAAGATAACCACGAAAGGAAGATTGTGTGAAAATTTCGTGAAAATCGGATGAAAATTGTGGCCGTGAAGTGTTCCGGAAAAAAAGGCGACGGCCGGACGGCCGGCACCACAGACAAAGTCATGTCCGATAAAGATCAAAAGTCAGTTTGACCCTAGGGGGTCTGGAAGACCCTTCCCCAAAAACCCGAATCCGACGGTATTACAATAACTTCTCTTTGAGAAAGTTAAAAATTATTAAGGACACAAGAAGGCAATATTTTCCTTAGCTAAATCAGCCCAATGTGCTGAAATTTCACCGAATTGGGATTTAGAGTGCTTTTGGGCCTGGCAACACTGTTTAGTGCCCAACTTTGTGAGTTTACATGTAGATTTGCTAGTTTATAAAGTAGCCCCATTTGAATTGGCAACCCTGAAATATCAGAAATTTTGCAGGCATATTGGGCTAGATTACAAAAAAGCCCAATTTGAGATGAATTGTTCAACCTTTCAACCCTACAAGTGCAATCTCACAAAGTTGGGATTTTGATGGTCGTTGGGGCCCAAACTGGCAACACTGACTAATGCCCAACTTTGTGAGATTGCAGGTAGATTGGGCTAGTTTATAAATTAGCCCAATTTGAGATGACTTGTCCAAATTGGCAAATCATTGCAATCTAACAAAATTGGGATTTTGAGGGTCGTTGGGGCCCAAACTGGCAACTAAAGCCTACTAGATTGCGATAGTTATGAAGTATGTAGCCCAAATTTGAGAAATCGCCTAACCTTGTAGTAAAAAACTTAAAAAGCCATCATGAAGGTTTTGCGAAATTAGCAATTTGAAGAGAAGACTTTCTCTTAACTCTAATTTTCCAACTGTCTGATTTGGGCTTGACAAGCGCCCTTTCTAATTAATTACGCGTTGAGTTAGAGTCGTCACCGTCCGGGCTAGAGTTCAATTAGCGAAACTAATCTCCGGAGGTGAGCTTTGTTTTGAAGTGGGAGATGGTGAGGGGGGGGTTAGCATGCTTTAACCTCTCGGAGGGCAATTAACAAGAAGGCAGTAAGACATGTCAAGACGTACTTTCGAGAAACGTGTCTTTCCCTTAAGTTAAATGAGCTAAGTTCCCTTTTCGTGCTCCCTCCCCCACGCTCATTTCATCCCCTTCAAGATTAATGGACTCTAATGAGCTTCACATGAAAACTTTTGACCCATAATTTTCATCGGCTTTATTTGGTTTTTAATTGTTGTGTGACAGAAGGGCTGTCGCTTGTCATCTGGTCCGGCGAGAGAGGGAGAAGAAAAGAAAAAGAAGATCCCGCAGTCCAGCCGTCCATTTCCGAGAATCGCGCTTCATATGAAAAGAGGCAAAACTTGTCCGACACATGTCTTATTATTATAAAAACGACCGCATCTGAGGGTGAAAGAAGAAAACTCGTGAGGTAATTGGCAATATCCTTTCGTGTCGACCGCATCGGCGAGAGAAAAATGTCATTTGGGAATGTCCCCGCCATTACGGCCTCCAAATAACGGCAAATGTTTGTATTTGTGGTGATCGAAGTGGAAAAGTCGATTTGACCGTTTAGGGCGAGATTACAATCGAAAGCTGTCATAGAGGAGTTTCGGTTGTCATAACTAACTTGGGTTTTGAGGCACTTTCGAGGTGTGAGGTTGTACCTTTGTCAAAAATGACTGACGACCACCCATCGACGATTTAGGACATCGAAGATTCCTGAAGGTAGGGAGGGCCTAATTTATTTTAAATCCTTCCCGAAATGAAGTCTAAACGACGCTAACGGTTTTGTCGAGGGACCGGGGCGTTAATGGCCGAGGTTTAGGCGGTCTTTGTCGGCCTCCGGGAAAGGGACCCGCGTTATTTATTTAGATGGTTCGACTATCAATTTTCAACTCGAGCGTTGGCGTCCGCTATTCGATGATAGCCGACCAAAAACCACATGTTCGAATCGAAATGCTTCAAATTTCACACTTTCGCTTATTTAAAAATCAATCAGAGATCGACAAAGTTCATGATTCATTTTCTGATGTACTTAGTACTCTCCTTCCATGTAATTCCAAACAAATTGGATAAGCTTGCTTCCTGAGTAGCCCCATGTTCAAAAAATAGACAGATTTTTCTTCTTTGGATAGTGTAAAAAAGTCCAGTAAATCACCTAATTTTCTTATTTTAGTTACCCAATTTTCCCAAACTTCCCATTTTAGACAATGTACACAAGCCAAAATCGCCAAATTTTCCTACTTCGGACACTTTAAAGTGGCCCAGTTTGCTTAAAATTTATTTATTTATTAAAACCGCCAAATTACCAGATTTGGACAATTTAAAGTAGCCCAATTTGCTTAAAATTTCCCAATTTTGTCACTTTCGACATTGTATAGGCTGAAGCGGCCATTTTGCTTTTAATCGCCCAATTTCCTATTTTAGATGGTTTAAAGTAGCCCAATGTGGTTATAATAGCCCAATTTTCCTACTTTGGACAGATTAATGTAGCTCAACTTGCCTAAAATCGCCTAATTTTCCCACTCTAGACGGTATAAAGTAGCCCAATTTGCTTAATAGCGCCCAATTTTGGTACTTAGGACCGTGGAAAGTAGCCCGATTCTCTTAAAATGGCCTTTTATTGGATTTTTTTTAAATTCACTTTTGAATCGATATCGTCAAATTACTAGAGTTGGACTATTTAAAGTAGTCCAAATAACTTTAAATTTCTCACTTTCCTATTTTTGACGCCTTAAAGCAGCCCAGTTTTTTTAAAAGAGCCCAATTTTCATACTTTTGACTGTGTTAAATTAGCCCGATTTGCTTAAAACCGCCCAATTTACCAACTTTTGATTGTCCAAAGTAGTCCAATTGCTTAAAACGAACATTTTCCTATTTTGGACAGTTCGGACTAGCCCAATTGGCTCAAAATCGACCAATTTTACATTATTGGCCAGTTTAAAGCAACCCACTTTTTTCAAAATTGCTTAATTTTCCTACATTGGACAGTCTAAAGTTGCCCCATTTGCTCGATATCGACAAATTACTAGAGTTGGACGACTTAAAGTAGTCCAATTGGCTTTAAATTTGGCAATTTCCTATTTTTGACGGTTTAAAGTAGCCAAATTTTCTTAAAATATACCACTTTTCCTACTTTGGACAGCATTAAAGCAGTCCAATTTGCATAAAACCGCCTTATTTTACAAGTTTGGACTGTACAATGCAGCCCAACTTGCTTTAAATTGCTCCATTCCCTATTTTTGAGGGTTCGAGGTAGCCCAATTTGCGATAAATCGCCCAATTTTCAGATTTCGGACAGTGTAAAGTAGCCGAATTAGTATTATCCTATTTGGAAACCTTGGGTAATCTATGTTGTGGGGTTGTCATATTCTGTCATTTCTGTTTCTAAATCTAAGAACTTTTGAACCTCTGGGCTATAATTAGAAATATCTTTATTTGGTAAATTACATAGTTTTATACAAAAAAATAAAAAATGGAGTTTAAAAAAATATACATAATGAATAAAAATTGAGATATTTGAGATTGGTGGGGGTATTAGCGAAGAAATAATTAATTGGTAAAGAGGGGGTAGGCATAAGTGTGTAATGATTCCATCAAGACTTAATAAACATATAGAGCCTTCAATCCTGTTCCCAATATATGTAATCGAGTAGATTAAGTCCCCAGGGGGAATGGGCGTAGCCAATCTTCAAGGTAATAACTTGATCGTGAGTTTTTCGTAAGGTGGAGGGGGTAAAGAAAGGAGAGTAGTTTCCATTATTATGTTTTCATCTCTGTTTCTCTTAGCGGAGGGAGATGAGGTTGTCTCGTTTCATGGTAGGGAAAGGTCGAGGGATTCGATTGGCGGAGAGGGAGCGCTTGCGTGGCCGGGCGTGGCTTAAAGCCGGTCCCCTCGCCTGGGCGTGTCTTCTATTCCCCGGGACAGATTTCGAGTTTGAAATCTTAGTTTAAACCTGTCACCCGTTGACAGAAGCTCTCAATCGGCCCAGGCACTGTCATGGTTTTGTGATGGCTCTCGAAAGATCAGGAGAGCTCGAAAAGCGGTCCGCATTCCATCGGATCGAACTTTTGACACGGCCCGAGAACTATCCAGTCTTGAGCGTCCTCCCGAGGATCCAAATGTCGCCGAGTTATTCCTCCGGGAAAGAATATCCGACGAAAGAAAGCCCCCCGCCGCCTCCTCAAGAACCAACGCCCGCTTTAAAGTTTTCCGTCGATAACATTTTAAGTCCAGAATTCGGCAAAGTTGCGAGAAGAGTTTCCGTGTCTATACCGCAGACGGGATGCACGAGAAAAGGAAGCGATCAAGTGCCCTCACCAACCAAAACCGACCCAGTCATACCCGACGATCCGAACGGACCCGTCTGGCCAGCTTGGGTTTACTGCACAAGATATTCAGACCGACCATCCTCAGGTATGCACAATTCAAATTATTATTCCAAAACTAAGCCACAAAAACACCAAAAAATCTTGCCATTTCTCGATTTACCATTTCATGGAACTACCCAGATCATATTATTATTGTTTATAATTTTTATAAGTCTCTGAAGTGTTCGATTTCTGAAAAATGCCATCACCGGCGAATATTTTTACCGGCTTTAGTCACCAAAAACGCTTCCAACCATGAACCCTTTTTTCACCCCTGGCAAGTGGCAACACTGACAAGTACAGAAGCATTTTGAAGTAGGTTAGATGAGATTTTTTCTCATATTTGGTTTTTTCCAAATTGGGGAGCTTCTTATGTCCAATTCGTTATCAATTGTGGTAGCCAAAATGGCTCATCCTGGCAACTTTTGGCCATTTTCGATTTAACGTCCGGGTGGCTAGCCCTCCTAAGCCATAGGCACGGTCAGACGTGGTCAAACGGCTTACACAAATATTTGAAGCGTTTGCCAAATCGAAGCTCACTAAAGGTACTACTCATTGCCTCAATCTCCTGAGTTGGGAGATAGGGAATACAGCGCCGCGTTTAGAACATGAATATGACTAGAGTGGTCACCCATCCATGTTCTAACCTCGGCCGACTCTGCTTAACTTCGGTGATCTAGTGGGAACCGGTGTATCAGAGTCGCTAGGCCGTACCCCTCCTGCCATTTAAACTTTAAAGTAGCCTTTGCGCTGATAAGCACTATCAGTCAAGTTTGGGGTGTCAAGTTTTTGAGTCGGAATTTCCAAAAATGATTGGATTTGTACCATTTTATTTTCTTTGTTATCTTCCTACATATAGAATATATAGGACAATTTTCCTTTCAAGTTTCAGCTGTAAGGAATAGCAATTTCCAGCACTCAGTGCATCAGAGCGCGGAGAAAATTGTGTTCTATGCTGTTTAAGTCCAATTTTTGTCCCTACTTTTAAGTAAATAGACTTTTCGTGTTAAGTTCAAGAGAGTTTGAAATTACTCAGAAGAAACCATAAAAATGTGGGAGCTTCTGAAAAAAGTTGGGTCGACGAAAAAACGACGAAAACAATCTTATTCAAATAATAAATTTAAAGGGAAGTGTGGCGGGGGGTCTCAGGTAGGCCTTCTTTTACCTTATAGATCACGTTGTCAACCTCAAGTACTAAATAGTCTCACCGTTGAGGCCCGGAGAACTTGTTTCCAGTGAGGCGGACATAAAGAGCGGGGCCTTTTTGCGTCCCAGGAGCCTCCCGGCTATTTAAAACCGACTATAAAAGGGTACATCTCACGGCCACATTATAAAACCCCTATTTCCATCCCACGTAAACTCATATAACAAGAAACGGAGGAGAAAAAAAATAAATGTGCTGTAAGTAGACAAATAAAAGAGGGATTTAAATTAAATTATTGCCCATAAAATATCCCACATCAAAGCTAAAAACCGTTTATCACGACGACCTATTTTTAATCGGTAGAATTTAAATTTTACGTCAATTTCAGTTTGCGATTAACAAACTGCGCCTGATCCAACTTTTGAGACTCAAGAGTTACATACTACCTCGAGGGAAATTTCCCTTTTGAGGGAAGAATTGAAAGGGAAAAAATCCTACCTACCCAAAAAAGCCTAAAAAACTTGAGAACACTGTCTTAAGCCCAACTTTTGATGATAAGGTGATTTATCGTAAATGCCATAATTAGGGCAAAACACGCTCAAAATTTTGTGGGTGACTCAATTTTTGTTGTAACAGGTCAAAGAAAAAGAAACTCGCTAAAATGAAAAAACAACTCAAAATCTAACTCTAAAGTGAAATGTTTTTATTGAATAAATTGCAGGGAGTAATTTAGGAAAAAGTTTTATTATCTCGTCAGTGGGGGCCTCGCTCGGGTGTTAATCATTTAAATGCGATTGCGAATTCCATGTTATTACTCGAAAGCGTTCCGGTCTGCAATCGCGTGCGGACTCAATAACCGCAGAAATCACCTCCGGCATTTTCGAGCCTCCCGCCACACTCCCCAGAATATTTTTGCTCGAAATCTCACGTGTGTGCGAAAATCGATGCCTGGTTCAACAGAGATTTGCCATTTTCGGACTAAAGACGTACAAAAATGGGATGAAACTAGATAAACGAAGGGCGAATTTTATTTTTAGGATTTGCTTATTCAATTGTTCTCCTAGATTTGCCAAGATTATTTTTTTCCTCTCCCACAATTGAGGCAAAAACTGGCTAAAACAACAATCACGCATTGGCTAAGCTCATCATTATAAACCATCATCCTTGCCTTGGAATCGGTCTAAAGATCACATTTTGATGAAAAGACCTGGTTGACACATTGATCAATGTTTAACGAGAAAAACTTTAGGGGATCGATATAAAAAAGCGACCTCCTCCGTTTTTTATCTTTTGAGTGTTAATGCTCGCCACTTAAGTCCGTTTCTTTTTCCACTATCTAACTCACAAATTGACTCCAGACTCCGTCAACCTATGTATAATTCATTTATTAAAGCTCTTTTTTCTCCAGCTCTTATTTTTTGTGTTTGTGTGTGTTCTTGTTCGGGAAAACGGTTCGAAAAATTTTTTTTCATCGGATTATCACTCACGTGTTAGTGAATAATTCATATGAATTAGTACCTAATTATTCCTTTTGAATTGTTTATGTATTAAATAACAAAGTGGATAAAAAGGATTTAAAAAATTGTTATTGTCGACGAATTTAATTTGGATGCTAAACGCTTTCAATATTTTAGTGCTTTTTCCATTTATGCGTTTGACGTAAAGTTCCTTTTTTGATGATTATAAATAGTTTGTTGGTATTGTCGATGAGAGTGAATAATTCAGCTTTCACATTATAAGGGATTGACCATAAAAATCGTATTCCATTAGTGAAACGCGGACACAATTTATTAGACATAAAAACCCCGGGTTCGATTTATAAACGCCAAAACATTTACATTTTCCCCGTAAATCGAAGTTTTATACAAATAAATTTGTCTGTGACAAATAGTCATGGGTAGGACAATACGTTTTGAATGTCGATATTGTGTCCAAATGGGGGGAGGGGGGACGGTGAGAAATAGGGAATGAAAGTAAACCTCATCGACCCATGAGGGGGATGACATAACGTCGCTTTTCTGATTTATTGCGAGCCGTTTACGGGAAATCTGGAAGATCGAACGTTTCCGTCTGAGCCTACCTACGCGCATTTCTTGCCATTACCGGGGTAGCCCGGGTCAGTCCTTGAGAAAAGGCGACAATTTGGTGTAAAAGAAAGGAAATGGAAAAACAAAATCGAAAATTCAGTTTTATTCCGTTGAATAATTATTTTGTAGGAACTAAATATGCTCATAAAGTTTGCAAATTTTAAAACTTTTTTTCTTTAATTGCTTTTTTATTTACTTTTATGAGACAATTGGACGAATCCCCCTAATTCCCTAACGAATGAAAATCAATTTTTCATAAAAAGATAAAGACCCAGTACGGTTTTTGTTGAACGACTAATTAAGCAGGTAGGTACCAATTAAATGAGTACACACAAACGGCAATTAAAAAAAAAGTTGCAATTATTCCTTTCCGCCATCAAATTAATTATGAACTTAAATCAATAAGCGAAATTTGTAAGTGGAGCGATCTGGTGGAGAGATAAACAACAAAAATTGTTTTTTGACGTCTCATTGAAGTATATAGAAAGGGACAAATGGTTTTTTTCGTGGCAAAGCGGTTTCGGCACGAAATAAAGGTTTTAACCCCCCAACCCCACCACGAAAACCTTATTTCTTTATAATGTAGAGGTCTCTCCGTCGTATATGACAACAAAGTCGTCAAAAACATGTTAAGTGTATATGTTATGTGTCCAAAAGTCCAAATTGTTTTTACATGAGACGTCATGCAACCGCTTCCAGTCACGAAACGAATTTTCAATTCAAATAAAAATTCCCCGCATCAACCATTTATGTTAAAAATATTTTATTATCGGTATTTGACTAAAATATCAGTTTGGTAATCCCTAGCTACTCAGTGAATCCGTCTGGAGTCTCCAGTTTGGGCCAAAACCGCGTGATTGGAAAAATTTCAACTTGGGCCAATACTCATTTTCCCCCTCTCGCACCATAATTTCCCTTTTTTCCCACAAATTTGCCAAAAATTTCCCCTCATGTATGGAAATTTTTCTGTTCTTTGCCATTTCAGTGCTTCCGAGTTGATTGAGTCGGTTAGTTTTAAAAAGTTGGCTTCCTACAATGATGAAGGAGCCTTTCTGAGGTTTATCGTGAGATATCTTTGAGTGGTATCCTGAACCAATTTTTTCCTTTTCTCCCCACCTTAAAAAACCCCTTTAAATGACGTCGATTTCCTCTCAAAGACATATTGTTTCCAAACTACCTGTCTTACCTGAGATTCATTCTTCCTTTCTACCCTCAAAACGACTCGCATTCGTCAACTGTCAAAGAAAACGAAGAAGAAAAAAAAAGCTGATATTTTGTTCAATTATTCTTGAATCGATACAAAAACGTGGCGATGCACTCCATGAATTATAAATCGGCGATTTTAACATCAATTTAACGTTTGATAACAAAGAATTGATTTAACGACACGAAACAAGATAATCGCTATAATGATATCAGAATAAAGAAACGGATTTTTAAGTTATGATCCACTTTTTCCCATTCTTCTTGTTTATTTATTCTGGCTTTGATTAAGGTAAATAGTCGAGAAATGCAGCAGTTCGGTTTCAATGCGGTGTCGTGCCAGTCAAGGGGTTGTTCGTTGGTGGGTGAGGAGGGGGGGGGGTTATATTTTGTGGAGTTTGCGGTAGACTTGGGTCACATCACGCAATTACCCTCTTGTCGTGTCTCCGAATTTTTTTTATAGTGGTGACTTCTATTTACACGAAAATGGGGGAAGGGGGGTCGAAAAATCACATAAAAAAGAACAAAAAGACTTGTTTACTTGTGTCAGATTTGTTGGACATTTAATATTACTAATCATCAAAATAAATTTCCAAATTGATTGTATAAAGGTCCATTTTTAGCCCCCCCACCATGTTTATCGTTTAAAGGTCATCTTCTGTTTGAAAAACCTCTAATCCAGCCTTAATATGTCAATATTCTGTCGAAAACCCCCAAATTGATTGTTTTCAGATCCATTTTCAGTCCAAGAACCCCCAAGTTTATCGTTTAAAGGTCATTTTATGTTTGAAAAAACCCAAATTCAGCTTTTAGATGTCAGTATTCTGTCTACAACCCCCACATTGATTATTTAAAGGTCCATTTTCAGTCCCAAAACTCCCAATTTTATGGTTTAAAGGTCATCTTCTGTTTTAAAAACCCCGAATTTAGACAATTGGGTCATTTTTCAGTACTAAACAACCCCAAGTTTATCATTTAAAGGTCATCTTTTGTTTTAATAACCCTAAATTCAGGCTGGGGATGTCAATATTCTGTCTAAAACCCCCAAATTGATTGTTTACAGATCCATTTTCAGTCCAAGAACCCCCAAGTTTATCGTTTAAAGGTCATTTTATGTTTGAAAAACCCCAAATTCAGCTTTTAGATGTCAGTATTCTGTCTAAAACCCCCAAATTGATTATTTAAAGGTCCATTTTCAGTCCCGAAACTACCAAGTTTATGGTTAAAAGGTCATCTTCTGTTTTAAAAACCCCGAATTCAGCCAATTGGGTCAGTTTTCAAGACCAAACAACCCCAAGTTTATCGTTTAGAGGTCATCTTTCGTTTAAATAACCCTAAAGCCATTCCACCATGGATCTGAGGCCCTAAGCCACGCTGTTATAGGGCTATCAGTCATTGTTCAACAGGATTGGTAGCATTATTTATTTGCTATTACAAAAGCGATGGGACTTAGTTTGAATTCGGGCGGTAATTAAACTGGCGCGGCATTCTCCATTTTCCCTGGCGGATAATAGGAGAAACAAAGAATCCATCCCAAGTCCCAAACTTCCTAGAAATCAGTTGTTTTCCGCTTTTTACCTGGTTAATAAAATCAATACTCGACAAATCAACTAAAATTTCCAAGTTACCTTTTCTACCTTAAACTATCGTTAAGTTTTGCTTAAGATATTACCACGCCCATTTATTTACTTTCATTTTTTTCGTTCTTTCCCTACGTTTCGCGCACGAGCAGCGGCTCATTCGGCAAGACCGCAATGACTTTTTACGTTTCAAGCTCAATTTTCACCCTGAAATGATTTTTCTGAGCCGAATTCTTAGTGGATCTCTAAGAGTTGAAGTCATCATCAATTACTAAAAAGGTAATTTGTTTTTTTAACCTCTTAACACGCGTCATTTTGTGGGTCTGAGATTTCGATTTTCCATGAAGATACGTTACTAACGTTGAATGCACGTTGCGGAGTTTAAATACATAGCCATAGGTAGTATGGATGGCCACTTTTAGCTAAGTAGGTATCATGCGATGGTGAATGTCACGAATTTCATCTTCCCATCATGCATAGCTTGATCAATTATACCCATCATGCATTTCAACTGCATCAATCTACTTATTTATCACTTATTTTGATATCTCATCATCCGCTTGGACTGCAAAATTATGTATTTAGACGGGTCATGTATTTTTACTGCAACAATCGTGCATTCAATATTTCCCATCATTCATAATTATTTCATCATTTCTTAGATATTAGTTGTACGATAAAATTCTAATAAGTTTTTAAATTTATTTTTAGGTTGAATCATGTATAACGGTATTGGACTGACAACAGCAAGGGGTTCCGGAACAAACGGATACGTCCAGCGGAACTTCGCTCTTGTCAAAAAGCCGAAGGAGAAGCAAAACTACCGGACTGAGAGCGATCTTGATAAAATTGACTCGGCCGGAAACAAACAGCCGAATATTGAGATCCTTGACCATGAAAGGAAAAGGAAAATTGAAATCAAATGTATTGAACTGGAAGAAGTTCTTGAACAGCAAGGGTAAGTCATCGGTTATTGTTTCAAAATGAGATTTGACTTGTTTAAATTCCTTTATTACAAAATTCCTTCATTTTAGGTATTCTGAGGATGAGATTGCTTCCAAAGTTGCAGCTTATAGAGCCATGCTTATCAAAAATGACTCCAAACTAGAAGAACAACAGAGGGATGAATATGGTCGACTTATGTGAGTCTTTTAATTTTTCTCTCTCTTCTCCATGCACCTAACTTAGCGCTAAATTTTTGAAACGGTCATTAGCATTGCTAAACCAACCGCTATGCAAAACTATTCATATAGGGTCCCTGTTATGCACATCCGACAGGAGAGATAACTGGACTGCCCAGAAGTCAGTTTTTTGAGGTATGATTTGGTCAAACCAGGGATGGACAAAAATTTATCGCCATTCTATTCGTGATCGGTCAATTTTCTGCGATTACGATTACTTTATTTATCATAAAAATTTTGGAGATTACTGTAATCGTGATCGTGAAATCATAATCTTGAGGATCAACAATTACATTTACATTAAAAATTAAAAATTGATGCCCCCATCCCACCACCAACTCTCTAGTCTCACCACCTTCGACATCCCCTTCACTTCCCCCGATTTTCCTTCAAGACAGACTGAGACCAAGGGTCTGTTTGACTATGCATACGATTTTCAGTTCCGGCTTATAATCATCCTGTGAAAAAGGGTCATCACATCTTCATTGGGGGGTTGGATGGTATGTAAGTGTCATGAGCCGAATTCTGCATTCCAAACCCTGCAAGCTTAGGGTCCAAAATCAAATTTTGGTCTCTCCACAGTAAATCTTCTCTTTTGGGTTTAGTTTCAGTAAATTTTACCATCTTCAGCCTAATTCGATGTTTCTCTATAGTACATTCAATTTATTTTCCTATTTTTGAAGTCGCATCAATTTGTCTGGTGTAACGAATCTACGATTTTTTTATTAAGAGCTCAAGGAAATATCCCAAAAAATAACCCTTGCTCTCTATGGTGATGCACTTTTTTGCATTGCTGTTCACACTGCACAGTTTTTCTATTTTGATTTCCTTTCAAGGAGGTGAATTTTTGCCCTAGATTTTTCTTTTACATGTATTGCCACTTACAGGGCTTCTAATTCCTGATTAAAACTTAAAACCGACCTTCCTTTAGGCAAGCTAAAACCTGCAAGATCAAGAAATTAGGTTAATACACGTCGTTTACTACGATTTGGAGCAAAAAAAGATTTCGAAGAATTGATAGTTTTGAAATTTTGCCGTCTTTTCTATAATTTATTAGCGACAAAATATCGAAAACTGTGCCAGAGGGTGAGATAAACGGGGGCGGCGAAGGGGGGTAGAACTGGTCGTGCGCGGTTCCCGTTTACTCAATCGATCTGCCTCACCCCGAGCCTCCTATTCTCCTCCCGTCTCGCAAATCCGCACTTGATTGCGAGTTCTTCCTTTAGATTCCGAAGTCGGGGTCTTAAGTGTCATGAGTCCGATCCGTGTCGCGGCTCAGACTCTTTTTAAACGGGAACCCCCCGACATTCGGAATACGGTACGCGTCATGTAATCGTCCCGATCTTTCTTCAAATCGAAGTCTTCCATACGTGAAACGAACGTGATTTTTAAGTCTTCCAGTGTTATCGTGTTTAAATTTTATATTATATTTTATTACTAGTAGTGTATTAAATGGAATATAACAAAAGAATAGAGAAACGCTCTATGCTGGGCCATGCTTTACGTGCAGTTTGGGGACAAGCCGGCCTTCCTAGGGGCAGAAACGCCCCGAGGCCGAACCGTCCCCAAACCTCCCGTCAACACGCGTACGCTCACATTTGCCCATGTAGGGCTATTTCGCTCGCAGAACTTAGCGTTTATTTCGTTCCGAAATTTAGAAAAACGACCAGGATCAAGTCCGTTGTGAGGTACTAATTTTTTCTATACTTTTTCATTCATTTTGGGCTACCAGGGTGGGTCAGCTCAGTCTAAATGCAGCTGCATTGTTGTTTCACAGCTCTAGGCAAACTCGAAGAAAGTTCCTAACTTCTCACTTTTCTTATAATTTTATGTCCTAGAATGCAACTAAGGTCTTCCGCAGTCTTAAGTTCTTAAGCAAATGTGAACACATGTTGTCATTAGTCGTAGTCTTTCATTCTTTAGGAAATTCTGTAGGCGTATTGTTTTAAATTTTTCAGGATTGTTTCTCGTTGGGTGAAGAAAAGAAGGAAATTTCTGTTTTATTCAGAAGTGCTATTATCCTTTGTCTTTCGTTCCCTTTTCAAACGCGAGTCAAGCGAGCCGCCCCCGTCTCCGTCTAGTTTCCCCTCTTTTGATCAAATTCTAATCCCCCTCTCTTTTCCATACCACTCGGTCCGGCTTAGCGGAATAGTAGAATAGTGCTTTACCCGGCACCAACTCAAAAAGAGCCCCTTCTGAACCCCTTTTTTAAAGAACACTCACGTTTCCACTAATACCTCACAACCCTCATATCATCGAAAATCCGCACTCGGAAAACCCCCTTTTCTTCAAAACCCTTCCATCACAATATGCTCATCAGAAATGTAATCTACGAAGGTTTTAAATGCTCGATGTCTTCTTACCGATCCTCAAAATTTTTACCCTTTACCATCAAACCGTAAGTTAATACAAAATATTAAGAAAAACAAAATTCTTGTTATATTTTCCAACTTGCAAGTTAATTTTTTCGTTTTCCCCCCCTTGTAAGAATGACAAGCAGCTGCGTGATATTGATTTTTCTGTAGTATGGCTGGCTTCAGCTCCCCCGCCAACCACATGCACCTTCATCACCCCCCCCCCCCATTTGTCATCGTTCATTCATTTTCAAATCGATCCATGATTTAAACCCTTTTTTTCTGTCTTAAAACATGCACTTTCGTCTAAAAACCCGCGATACAAAATATGGGAATAGAACTCAAAAGATGTAGCAGAAAACTACTTTTTCTGATATTTTCATGTTTTAGCAGTAGTCTAAAAATGAATATTTGGCTCGTGAATTATTAATAGATAGAGCAGGTGGCCCCCGTCCATAGAAATTAAACATAGACAGAAACTATAACATGATTATTTATAAACATAATATACTTGACTATCTAACTACATATGTATATACAGATACTGCACGACGTATTATATTATGAATTATGTATAATGATTGTACCTATTTTAGGTATTTTTTTAAAGAGCAATACATATTAGATCATACAAAAAATGTGTATTCAACTTGGATTTTTAATTTTTTGGGCTTTCTAAGATGATAAAATGAATGTTAAGCGTATTTTGGCGTTTTTAAATGTCTCTTTTCCCCATTTTGACGATCTTTTTGAAACGTAAACTAAGGATATGAATCAGCTTATTTAAGTAGGTTCTGTGATTTTAAAAAGGAAAATAAAGTTCAAGTTGGGAGGTTTTTAGAATTTAGGTAACGTAACATCCGGAGTTTTTTTGATGGGGAATTGAATTTTTAACTTAGTTTTAGCTGATTTCCTAACGAATTTGCTTCTAATGCTCGTTTAATTTGGTGTTTTTGGAAAAAATCGACTTTTATTTCTCCAGCAAATGTTGAGATTTTTCTTCTTCTTTTCTAAACCTGGATTCTGCAGTCAAATGGGAATAGGTTCTTTTTACCATTTTGACGATCTTTTAGCTGATTTTTGAAGTTTACCATAATTAACACGTGTTCATTGAAGATCGTGAATAGGTACCTCTAATAAATTTGGGGGCTTTTTACAATTTTTTTTTTTTTTTTTTAAATTTAAATATCCAACTTCTTTATTTGAGATACTACTCATTGCCTTCATCCCATGAGTATGATAGAGACATCCATCTATTGATACTTATCGACTTGAAAAAACTACTATACTTCTTCTTCAGGATTTCTTAACATTTTTACTTTTAGGTCCTTAATGTGCATTTTTAACCATTATTCTATTTCATTTTCAGTGTACGCGAGACACATCAAATCGCAGCAGCTCAGCAAGAGAAAAATGCTCGCCTCCGGGAGGCTTTCGGGATTTCTGAACATTTTGACGAGGAGAGAAACG
Source organism: Orius laevigatus (assembly GCA_018703685.1). NCBI lineage: Eukaryota > Metazoa > Arthropoda > Insecta > Hemiptera > Anthocoridae > Orius > Orius laevigatus. The sequence continues at coordinate 30,352 of JAGWEN010000042.1, forward strand.
GAAATAGCCAGCAAGACACAAAAAACTACCCTATGGTCCGTTCTCCCACACCTTCTCCTCAGAGGTATTTAAAAAAATTGCATTTTCTAAATCAACAACTAATTATTTTGAATTGTCAGACCAGCGTCTCCTGTAGAAGGAAAGAAGGAGAAAAAGAAGAAGTCGAAAAAACATAAGAAGGAAAGGTAACCTACCCAATTTTTACTTCCATCGCTTTTTTTTTCTTTTTCATTGTAGTTAGTGTGCAGGAAGTAATATCTGCATTTTCTGTTTCACGTAGAACACTTTAAAGGAATTTTTTGATCATCATCGAAGGTAAGAGGCGCTAAATAAATAGCGCTTTGACAAAAAAAAAAAAGTTTTTAGAAGTCTCGTCAACCAAGGTTTTCAATTCTACGCTGTTTAATTTCAATCAGTTTCTTTTAAATTTTTACCGCTCTACCTTGGTAATACCAGGTTCTCTTTGGCATCATTGGGCCCAAATTATAATTTTTCACCCCCACCCCTCTATAAGTTCCCTCCCGTTATTATTTTTGACCCATTATCGAATTTTATTAACATAAGATCATTTTGTTTGCACAAGAGTGTCCTTTCCTGATTTTAATTGTAAGTATGAAAAACAAAATTATTTTCATTACACAAAAGAAAAGAAATTTTTTTTTTTGCTTTAAATTTCAAAAAGTTAGGGTGTAGTGTGTTGAAGTGTGTTTAGGTGTCCAAATAGTTATTGTTATTTTTTTGGCTTTGGGTTTTTATGGGATTTTCGACTTGTTTTTAATTTGTTCCTTTGTCTGCTTTCTGTCCAGGGGTGAGTCTCCGAAGAAAAAGAAGTCAAGCAAGGATAAAAGCAAAAAGAAGAAGAAGCGAAAGAAGAAACGTGCGGCTTCAACTTCAAGTTCGGCAGAAAGCAGTTCTGAATCTGAAGAAAGGTTTGTGATGGCCCTCAGGCTTTTGGATTACTTAAATTTATAAATTTTTGTTGAGAATCGTGAACCCTATTAAGTTGTTAACCTATTTTATTTTTTTTTTTTTTAGTGATGACAGTAGTGATGGTGAGAAGAAAAGTCACAAGAAAAAGCTAAAGAAGACTTCAAAAGATGCTGTAAGTCCAACCTATAAAAAAACAAAACCACTCATTTTCTCCATTCAATGTTTTCCCCTAAAGAGAGAACATCTTTATTCTCATAAGTGCCAATAAAGATTAGCATGTTATGCATTTTTACATAAAAATAACAAATATTTCGACCCTCATAGAGACAGGGTAGGAAGGCTAGTAGTTCAAATTTTGTCGTTAAGTCTTGGTTTTTGTTTTTCTTTTTTTGTTCAATTAAAAAGAAAATTATCGTTGTCTTCTTATGAAATATTGCTAGCCTTAAATGTGGACGTTTTCACAATGGAATGAGATTGAATAGTAAGTATGTCTCTATTCTACTCTTTATACTTTGGCACCAATTCGTTGTTGTTTTATTTATTTTATTTTTTCTGTGATTGCATTTGATGTTTTAATTTCTAATTAATGACAATATTGGTAAGTTGTCGAGGGGTTTTTGGTAGATTTCGCTCATTTTTCCTGGAAGAAGAGGTTCAAAGATGCATTTTTAAATGCACCTTTAGTGTTTTTAGATGTAGATCAGTTCTATGTGAAGTATGAAGATATGAAATGTTTTTATTTTTTTTGCAGAAATCCCACTCGAGGAAGAGGAAACATTCGGAAAGTGCTTCATCAAGGGAAAGGTATTTCATATTATTTTTATTTCTTAGAAAATATTGGCTTTGAGAGTTAAAAACACGAATCAGTCGATTTTGGGTCATAAATTTTTTTTTTTTTTTTTTTTCTCCTCTAAGGGGTAAAAAACATGAATTATTTTCAGTTCTGTCATTTATTTGTATTTAAAACTTTGTTTTGTTTGTTAATCTTTAGTTCACCTGAGGTGCGAACAAGCAAAAAGAAGGTGTCTGAGAATAAAGGAGCTGACAAAAAGAAGAAGCAAGAGGAGTCGAAAGTTTCCAAGAGGCATAGAAGTAGGAGCCCTTCTGTTCAAAAGGAGAAAAAGAAAGAGAGGTTGAAGTCGCCCAAAGAAGTCAGACGACGCTCTCGTTCGCCTTCGAAAACCAAAAAACACAAGAAAAGAACTCCAAGCCGTTCCATCTCTCCAAAACCGAAATCCAAACCGGAAAGACAAATGAGTCGTAGCAAGGACAAAGTAGAGAAAAAGAAAATCAAAGAAAAGAAAGACCGAAGTGAAAGTCGAGAAAAAAAGAAAGAAGTGAAAAAGGTGAAAAGAAGGTCAAAAAGCTTCGAAAAACCTGCTGCTTATAAACTCAAGTCTGACAGATACAAGAAAGACGATAGCTCCCGAGAACGAAAACGTGACAGTTCCTGGGAAAAAGAGAGAAAAGTCAAAGACAGGAAACGAAGCGTCAGTCCGAGTCCTGTGAAGAAGAAATCAAGAAGTCGAAGTCGTCGGCCAAGCAAAGAACGGCGAGAACGACTCCCATTGAGGAAAGAAAGAAGAAGCCGAAGCAAAGATGAAGTCAAACCAAGATATAAGGAAGACAGAAGGCGTAGTTTCGATAAAAATAGGTATTCAGAGAGAAATATTGACAAGTCTGATAAAAGAGATGATAGGTATAAAAGAAGAAGCAGAACTCCTGAAAGGAGGCGAAGAAGGTCGAGGAGTTTGAGGAAAAAGTCAAGTTCAAAAAGTCCGAGAAGAAGGGAGCCTGAAAAGAAGAAGAAGAGGTCAAGCTCGAATTCTAGTTTGAGTTATTCACCAGTCGAAAAATATCCAGAAAGATACAAAGATATCATAAATCCGCATCCGAAGCCTGTCGTTCATTTACACGATTCCAGCGGAGAAGACGAAGCTGCTGATTCCGATCGCATGAATGACGACCATGAAAGCGAAAAGGAATTGGAGTCGCTTGCCAAGCTGAAAGCCAAAGCGAAAGAATCGCTAGTGAAGACCCAAATTCGTGAAGAGCACCACCGTATAAAGATGGACGAAAGTCAAAAGCCCATGTTGGAGAGATATTTGTCAGCAGCTCGACTTGAACAGGAAAAGCCGAAAGCTTCGCTTTCTCCCAAAAAGCAAGACCTTTCGCCCCTCGACAGGACTGCCTTGGCCTCGCCGACTGTCCGGCGGAAACGTAGTAATTCCTCTTCGTCTTCTTCATCCTCCAGCAGTTCAAGCAGCAGGTAAATTTTCCCACTAGGTTGCCAGTGAGTCACATTGAAAGTTATGCTCTGCTTCCTAAATTTCAAGTCAATATTCTTGACTAGTTAGAATCCCTGGCAACCCTGTTTTCTCTCTGAAAAACCATTTGTTTTCAATTTTTCTTTTAGTAGCTCTTCACATTCTCGGTCTTCAAGATCATCAAGCAGTTCAGTCGGATTCGGCCGCGCTTCTCGAGGAAGTAAAACATCAAAAGGACGTTCGCCCAAATCGATGTCGATCAGCCCGAGAAACTCTAGGCACAGCTCCCGCTCCCATCGCCCAAACACTCGCAGCCCAACTCGTTCCCACACCCGATCCCATAAGTCACGAACGAGGTAAAAACCCTTTTCAACCATGCCTTTCTCAAAAACCCTTTTAATGTTGCTTTCAAGCATGAACAGGCATGAGTTTTTAAGCTGTAGACATTTTTTTTCCTCTCTCCTTTTGACCAAAATACGTATGATTTTTGTATGTAAATAAGTCTTTGTGTTAAGTCAATTTTATGATTTTTTTTCATTTTTCATTGATGTATAACTTGATAATTAAAATTGGACTTTTTATCTTAATTTTTGTTTGTTTTGCACCCTTTTTGTCACAATTTTCACGCTTTGTTTGTTTTATTTGCTGTTTTATTTAGTTTTAATAAGTAGTGTGTACCAAAAAAGACGTGCACTAGTTGCTAGACGGAACAAAAAGAGCTCTGGATCACTCGTCTAGTGTATTTATCATGAATATTAAACCCAAGTGCTGCACTTGTTGTAGTAGGGTAGCAGCCAGCTAAGGATTGTTAAATTTGTCATTATTTGAATTATTCAACGAAATATTTTTCAAAAAAGGATTCTGAGATTTCTTAGAGCGCCCCTTGCCCTACTCCCCTGGGAATTGCAGGGGGAACGACAGTAATCCTTTCTGAAAAAATTACTTTTTATAACTAATCATGACGAGTGATTCCAGTGTTGGATGTATATGCACAGTTAGAAATGACAGCTTATCAAAATTTATTGAATGATGCATCCATGTTGATATTGCCACATCCAAATCAAGTGGAGTATTAAGGAAGATTCTTTTTGATAGAAGCCGAAGTCGAAGTGCGGCTTCTAGTCGGAGCAGCCGTGGGAGCAGTTACAGCCGACGTTCTCCCGTCTCTCGTTCTCGATCTCCATCAATTCCAAGGAGACATGGCTCGCCAAGTTTTCTCGACCGAAGGCGTATTACGAGGTAATTTTTGACTCTTCAATTTCAATATAGTGCTACCATTCCAGTTTTTTTTTTTTGCTTCTTTATTAGGTATTAGTTTCTTTTATTTCTATGTTGTAGTAGCTTGAGAGTTATATTTTTTTATTTTTGATGCAAAACGGTCCACTTAGCCCTCGACAATGGAGTTAAATGTTTATCAGTCCTGTAATTCTCCTTCCCACCCCATGGGGGTGATGCAATGGAACTCCTGTTATACAGAAGTTATAACCAGAAGATGAACAAAATGTTTCCCCTTTCCAAAAACTCGATAAGCTACTGCAATGTATTTCTTATGGCCAAGCTGCCATTTCCAGCGAAAATTGTCTCTCTCCTTAAAGCATGAAGTACAAAATCCCAAATTCGATGTTGTTTTTTTTAATTATAAATTGTTATGTAGAATTTATCATCAAATTGTATAATTCCTAGATTTCAAAGTGTGTCTGTGAGACCTGAGCTCGATGTAACTTCATTACCAAAAAATAAAACGTCTCGCACATTTTATTATTTTATTTTGCACCTCCTTTTGTTCACCGCTCAGCGACGTCGGCGGGATTGGATCGTCAAAAATTCCCTTGAATGAATGAAAGCTTTTTTGGCTCCTTAGGCACTTGTGCATGTTTTACTTTTATTACGATTTGTTTTTGTTAGATTTTTTATTTTGTGCATTTTACAAGGATTCAAGATAAATTGGAACAATAAAGCAAGAAACACATAAAAATTGCTTTTTCGTAAGTAAAGATTTTTAATTTTTTTTTTTTTTAATTTTGCATGTACAAGCCTGCTTTTGATCATGCTTTTAGTATCGACAACCTGGCTTTTCCTCGACCTTTTAATTGTTTTTAAATTTCCAGCTTTTACTAACAAAACTAATTGGTTTGAATACTAAATTTTAGCGCTAGAAAATTGCCGATACCATATCATAGATCGACGCCATCTTCATCGTCGAATAGCGAGTCAAGCGACGAGGATTCGAGAAGTCCTTGGTCGCGGTGTAGCACTTCTCTAAGCCCAGCTTAAATAATCAAAATTCCCAAATTTAGAATAGCCTTTGAAATTTTAACAGTTTTAATTTAACAGCACGTTTTCGTTGAATCTCTGACCATGAAATTATTGTTAACAAAATTGTGATTTTTTCCTAATTCTAGTCATTTCCTAGTCATTTTTATTTCTGTCAATTACTAATCGTTTCTAGTCAATTTTTGTTGTTTTTTTGAAGTTTGTGATACATGTATATTATGTGCAATTTTTTTTTTTCTTTTCCATCTTATAAATAATTCAAATCTAGTCGATCTGAAACTTGTTACCAAATTTAGCTGATATTTGTGGACAATATTTTTTCGGATATTAATATCGATATTGTAAGTTTTTTGATGTTTTGTTTTAACTTTTTTTTTTTTTTTTTTAATTGGTGTGATTTATGTTAAAAAAGTACAATAAAAAGTTTAAAAAAATTCTTTGCTGAATCGCTCACCAATCTACTGCAAAAATCTTTAAGTGGAAAAAAAAAACACTACCCTTTGAGTTTCAAGTCACAGTGAAGTGGGCTTTGAAGATAAGCTGTTATTTTTAAATACAGAGATAAGAAATATGTATTTAAAAAATCGAGAAATCTATCATTCTGAAATAAAATGCTAATGATGATGAAGTTCATCTTACTCACTTCACTTGCTTATTTTTCAGGACTACTATGTTCTGGTAAGTTAATTCATGTATTTTGGATGAATCTAACTATTTTTGGTGATGCAGTGTCCTGCCAAACTTTATCTGTCAGTTCATCAAGTAATGACAAAAATTTTAAGTAAGTACACGTACAAGTGTCAAAAACCTGTGTAATGATTTTCCATTTTATTCCATTCATGGATGAGTTGAGGGCCCACATGACTGTACTCTCCTATCCCTCAATGTACCCAGAATATTCCAGATAAAACAAAACTTCATATGAAATAACAATTTTTAATTTACAAAAGAAAAGTTCAGTCTTAAACATATTAATATTTAAATAAAATTAAATAGTCCTACGAAATGGGAACATCAGGTTGATCTTGTTCCAATGCGATAGACAATCCCCGTTGAATGTATTTGAGTAAATTTTTTTTAATCGTCGGCGAAGATAAAAATTTCATTTCGTGGAAAAGTAGCATGCAAAAATTAAAATCGCCGTCTTTCATTTTTTCAAAGTTGTCCAACGCTTCGAGCAAATTGCTTGTAGGGGTGTCGATCAAATGCTGCAATAAAGAGGCCAATAAATAAATAGATAAAATAGTAAAAACGAACCCAGGGTACGGATGGCTCTGCAACATACATTTCTCTCTCCTGGTAAGATGGTTCATGGGATGGTTCATGCAATGGTCCAGGGCTGAGGGGGTAAAAAAATACAATTATTTTTGTCATAACACACAATTAGTCAAAAGAATTAAAAAAAAAAAAAAAATTTCGATTACTTTCACCAGCCAATAAGCTGTTTCCCATAAGCTGGCCATGTTGGGGTTTTCAAGGTTATTTCGCTGTTAACCTGCCCTAACCTGGTCATACCATTGACAAAAAAAAAAGTGTCGATGGCCATTCCAAATCTAAACAAGTTACAAGGTACACTTGACTTAACATAAAGTGGTACAAAAAGGGGAGGGGGGAAATTCTATCTACGATTATACTCACTTGCTTGTGTTTGCCCTATTGTAGTTGCGCCTCGCGGGCTTCGTTGGGACAGGAACACTGAAATGATTAAAATAAAAATTTTTTTATTCAATTTGTAAATTTTTTACCATCTTTTTTTGACTGGATGAGCGAAAATCGTGGGGCCGTTTTCCTTTTTCCCATCGACAAAATGGCAAGAGCAAAGTCTCGAATAAGGCGTGGATTGTTTCCTAAAACAGAACGATTACTACAATATTTTACAAGATTTCATGATTGCCAAGTACCTTACGTTTTCTCTCCAAAAACTCAAAAGCGCTGGGTCTTTTGGGAAAACGAAAAATCTGCATGATTCTCTCGCACTGTTGTGATTGCACCGTGGAGCGAAGCAGACTCCCATTTCTACAATAATGGATGAGAAAAAGGAAAAAATTAAACCTGAGATAGCGGTTTGACTAGTGTTTAGATCCGATTATAAATGTTTAACTCGATGTAAGGTTAGATAAGTGTGAAACCTCCGAGCACAAAACGTTATCACAAGCGTGGAGAAGCACACAAGAGTCCCTCATACATTAAATAAAAATCGTAAAATTATGTTAATAATTTAGGTACACTGAGTACTGACAGGTAGGTGATGTTGCGTATGTCTTAACTTTAACTACTTTTTCTTATGTTTTTAGGGAGGTTGAGGATCAAGAAATTGATGCTTGTCCAGTCTTGAAAAAAAGTCAAATGGCTGTCTGGGAACCTCTAGACCAAGTGGAGCCGCTACGCTTTCAATTCAAAAATTATGGTCTTCTTATATTGAATCGAGAGATAAATTTAGATCCTCTCACGGTTGAAAATTTATGGAATCGAGGTAACTTTGGTGGGCGTTTAGGAAGAAAGGCGCAGTGGATCAAACCTGAGGCACTCGCATCAGTCAAAATTTCTCAAAATTTTCCACCACAGACCTATCCACAATCACCAACTCTCACCAGCAACCTGATAGAATGCCCATTTTTTAAATCCAGATAGTAATTTTTGGGGGAAAATTACGTTTTACTTGATTTTTTCAGCATCATACAGAGTGATAGTCGATGGAGGGAATGACCGATGGTTTAATTATCTACGAAAGCACAAAATGAACCTGATTACTGAATTTCCCGATTTGATAAGTGGAGATTTCGACTCAATCAATAAAGAGACGCTTGAGCACTGTCGAGCCAACGGAGTTACCATTGAACACACCGAGGATCAAAGCCACACAGATTTTGAAAAATCGTTGAAATTCTTTGTTGAAAGATCGCCAACACCAGTAAGATAACTTTTTTGTTTTCTTTTTGTTTTTAATCAAATTTCGTTTTAGATTTCATCAATAGCTGTGCTCTGCGACAGCTGCGGACGTATCGACCAAATCTTCCAAAACTACAACACTCTCGGAAGGACTTCGAGTTTGACTGGAATACCAAATTTTCCACCGTTGTTTATTATAACTAGCGAAACAATGACTTGGTTTTTAAAAAAGGGACATCACACTATTAAAATTCCGCAGTACTTAATCGACGACCAAGTTTGGTGTTCCATTTTACCTTATGAACCAGCAAAAAACAGCTCGATCACAACTTCAGGTTTAAAATGGGATTTAGGTAAGTAATGACATGATGGCCCACCCTGCTTTTTTGGCGTTTTCAGTGAATTAACTTGATTATTTTGCAGACAACACTTCAGTTGAATTCGGAGGATTGATAAGCTCATCGAATACATACAGTGGTGCTTCCGAAGTTACTATAAAGACCAACGTTGATATTTTATGGTCGATGGGGATATCCAGTGAACTATAAAAACTTATAGCACCTAATACCACAAAATATAGCATTTATCTTCTTTTTTTTTACTAGTCTTAATGTTTTGTTTGCTGTGATATTATTTAGTTAATAAATTTAGATTAAAAATGAGGAGTTAAAATATTTGAGACTTCACAAATCCAGAAGCCAATACCTCGATTTGATAGTGGGACATGAAGCTGTTCAAGTGACTTTCCTTGGTATTTCATTTCAGCTTCAAGTAATTGAGAAGTGGCAGTGGCATAGCCCATATTCAATGATGGTACCCAATCTGGATTGTTAACATCTAGGAGATCTGCAGGCGATCCTAGGTTAATGAAATAAAAAATCAATTCTAGAGTTAATTCTAAAATTTAGTATGGTTAAGAACCTACCAAAACATGCAATTATGAAAACCTCTGATTCTTTATAATACTATCCGTTAAATTCTTTCTTCGCAAAGCTTTTACCCATTTTTGCCTTCTCAATAGAATCAGAGGGCTCTCTAAACTATTACCATCTAAAAAAGATCATGATTAAGGAGACTTGTATGATTTTGCACACGAAGACGTCCTGAAGGAGGAAAACGATGAAAACCAACTCGGTCTCTCCCGCGTCTACTAATGCAACCAACGACCGCACAAACATAAGGCATTTTCAATAAATATTTGTCAAAATTCAAGAAAAAGTGCCATCCACTGGGCGCTGTGCCGCTGCCGTGCCTGTTGACCACCGATCGGTAACAACCAACAAAGGTGTCTTTACAGAGTCTGTCTTTATGCTGTGATCGCTGAATACACAGAATAATATATATCCTACTAGCTGGATATATTCAATGGATTATATATTGTGTGTAACAATAGTTTAACCTTCTAGTCTGTTCATTTGAGGAGGTTCATTTTACGTCTACTGTTCGGAGTTCCGTGTCCGGTATCAGAAAATTCAAAGACTATTAGTATTAATTGACAGCGATTTTTCCTAAGTTATGGCATCTACTTCAAGTGATAGCGACTTTACGGTGGCCCAGAAAACATGGGAGATGGCCAACAACATCGAGACGATCGGTGCAGTCGACGAGATCTACAGATTCGACAGGAAGCAACAGCAGGACATCCTCAACGCCAAACCTTGGGAAAAAGAGTCAGCATTAGATATCCTTTGTTGCCCTAATTCTAATATTCTATTTGCAGTCCACATTTTTTCACCGACATTAAAATCTCGGCGCTAGCGTTGTTGAAGATGGTCATGCATGCGAGATCAGGAGGTACTCTTGAAGTGATGGGACTTCTCCTCGGAAAAGTCGATGCTAACACGATGCTTGTCATGGACTCTTTTGCTTTGCCGGTCGAAGGAACCGAAACTCGAGTCAACGCCCAAGCGCAAGCTTATGAATACATGACTGCATACATAGAATCTGCTAAACAAGTTCGATTTTATTTTTGATTTGCAGTTATAAATTTGCTTTTAGGTTGGAAGGTTGGAAAATGCGATTGGTTGGTACCACAGCCATCCTGGTTATGGTTGTTGGCTGAGTGGTATTGATGTCTCGACGCAGATGCTCAATCAAAATTTCCAAGAACCATTCGTTGCAATTGTGATTGATCCGGTCAGGACGATTTCGGCAGGAAAAGTCTGTTTGGGCGCATTTAGGACCTATCCCAAGGTAAATGACCTTATTTTGCCCAAGATAAGCCTTTTTTAATTAATAATTTGTCATTATTCAGGGATATAAACCTCCAAATGAAGAGCCTTCAGAGTACCAGACGATCCCGTTGAATAAAATCGAAGATTTCGGCGTCCACTGCAAGCAATATTATTCGTTGGAGGTTTCTTATTTTAAAAGTTCGCTCGATCGTCGCCTTTTGGACTCACTTTGGAACAAATACTGGGTCAACACTTTAAGCTCAGCTAGTCTTCTCACCAACGCTGATTATACAACCGGACAGATATTGGATCTCTCAGAAAAGCTTGAACAGTCGGAAGCTGCCTTAGGTAATTTCATGTCCATGTATATCCAGAGTAGCCCAAGAATGTCACGATTTTTCTTCAAATCTCAAGAAAACCCAGCCTGACACTTATTTTGTCATTTCATTACCTCTAACAACCAAAATAAATGTTTTTTTGTTTGGAAACGTAAAATTTTAAGACAATCGATTCACAGGGAGCTGAGAAAACGCTATTTGATTTTTGAAATGTATTCTCTCGTTTTCAAATATTTTCTCAGAATACCGCCTGGAGTTTATCATAGATCACTTAAATCATTTTTTCAACTTTTGGACCTGGGACCAAATAATCAAAATAAACTACACAAATGGCAGTTTTCATGTCCTAAAATAGGGGAAATGACTTTTTTTGGATCCTGTTTTTCTAAAGTTTGCAATCATATCCATATGCCATAACTTTTTGCTTTCTCACCCACCAATTTCTGTTGTTTTTAGGCAGAGGAGGTTTTGCTGTGGGCGGAACCGATCCGCATGAAAAACGAACCGAGGACAAACTTTCAAAAGCGACGAAAGACAGTTGTAAGACGACTATTGAAATCATCCACGGACTCATGGCTCAGATGATCAAAGATCGACTTTTCAATCAGATCAAGCCGAATAAAACTGAAGCTTAAATAACCCTTTCTTTTTGTATTTCATTAACTTTAATAATTTGTATTTCATTAACTTAAATAAATATTTTGCTGTTTCAACTACCCTCACAAATTTTTTTTTTTTTTTTTTTTTTATTTTCTCCTGGAAATTCCAAGAAAATTTTGTTATCAATGGCAAAATTCCCAGCGATCTTCTGAAAAATTGTTATCTCAGGTGTGTTATCTCAGATAAGAGAGGAGCCTAAAAATCTATTAACCTTTCAGTAAAAATGACATCGTTTTATTGTTTAAATGCATTGTTCATAATTTTTTAAAATCTAAAATAGAATTATGTGGCCTTTTATGGACATAGATGAGTTTGCTGTTCTTCCTCCTGATCAGAATAGAAGGTAATTAGTGATTACTGATTACAATACAATAATTTAAATTTCTGAATATGTACCTGTGAGGTAAAATTATTTTTTTTAAAATCTAAGAATTATTTGTGAGTATTTCAGTAATGAGACCAAATACAGGCAAATCTAATGCATAATTAGCAGGTTAATAACTAATTTTTTGTTGAACTCTATTTTTAACAAAATTCAAATGTAAATTGTCAAATTGCCTTTTCTAATCAATTGTTCGCCTTTCCTGGATTATCCTAGAAAAATTTTTCTTGGAAGAGAAAACAGGGAAATTTTAAACCAAAAAGGGAAGTTTTTGCACATTTGCCATCCAGCTGCAGCGGTTTTCATCTCAAGGCACTCCTCGAAAATGTTTATTTTATAATATGTATGTTATTAACCAATATTTTGCGAAAATTAACAGTTTTTATTGGAAAAATTGGGTAGATAAGGGAAATTTAGAGGCAATTTTTCTCTGAGAGGATACATCACTGTCTATGACATCACTGGCCCTAGCGTCCATCGGGCGGGAAAAGAACTAAACACGTTGGCCAACCTGTCAACCCAGGGAGTGACACCTGAGTCCGACAGCGAAATTCCACCTGACCTCGCAGGGGATTTCCATCGTAATCCCGAAAATAAAAATTTTTTCCCCATTTTTTTCATCAAACTTTTTTTCTCTCGTTATTCGCAAAATTTAAAATCCGTCACGCCCTCAACCTCTTCGCCTCTGGCCCTCTTCTCAAATTCTCATTTTCCTCCAGTATGTGGCATGTATTTTGAACAGACTTCGCCCATCGGATAATGGAGTAATAATTCACATTTTATTCTCTTTTCAATTTTGTTTGTTTTCAAACTGAGTAGTTTGTGTTGTAATTTGGTGTTTTCAATTTTTCCACCCGTTTCGAAGACATTTCATCCAGGTAAATCATTAATTTATTTACCTTCCTTTTATTCTTTAAGGTTATTTTTTTTATGATTATCAAAATTCCCCATTTTTTGAAGGCAAAGCTTATTTCTTCTTTTCCGCTCCTTTTATGTTTCAGCGTTTTTATTCGACTTCTTAGGGGGAAATGAATCCTTCTGATATTGGGTATGATTTTGGCTTTTCGGTTTTTTTTATGTGTGTTATTAACGTTGACTAAAAAATTGGGTTAATACCATTATTTTATCATTATTAACAACATGCAATATTCTAACAAGTTGAATGCTTTGGATTCGGATCTATTTGACACCTTGTAATTATCGTATCCTATTTTCTAGTCAATTTGTGCTCGTTATTGGATACTCTGGGTCAATAGTGGCTAATTAAAATTTTCTTTTTTGCTATTAACTTGGAAAGGGAAGAAGCACTATGTTTAGTTCATTTTTAAGGTCTGAATAGGACTTTCGGATTTTATTATTATTTTGTCAAGTTTGTAGTGTTTCAAAAGAGCTTTCTAATGGTATAAGTATAGATTTGATCGGTTCAAAATTATGGAAGTTACCGACGTTTATGGATGGCTATGAGATGGTATTCTAAGTTGTATATCTTAGCTCCCTGTTGGCCAATAGACTTGAAATTTTCAGGGATTCTTATTATAGGGTTATAGAAGGTCTGTTTTAATTTTCAAGCCAATCGGTCCACAGGGAGCGAAGATCCTGTTCTTAGATGTCCAATTTTTCTGAAGAGTTGCTCTATAAAAGGGTTTTCCAATGGTATAAGTATTGATTTTGTACCTCTTTTGACAGAAAATACCCTTTTAGACAGATTTCGTCTCTTTTACAACTTGAAAAGACCCTTTTCAAACAGATTTTGTACCTTTGTTAACAAAAGACCCATTTTAGACGTATTTCGTATATTGTGTGACAAGAAAAACTCTTGTGAGCCGAACTTGAATCTTATTCGACTAGAAAATACCCTTTTAAGCCAAATTTTGTATCGTTTTACATAAGGAAAGACCCTTTTTTGGGCTAATTTTCTAGATTTCTTTGACTAGAAAGACCCTTCTCAGCTAGATTTTGAACCTCATAAATAGATTTCAACATTCGAACAATTCGAATTTATCTTTTAATATTTGGCATTTGGTTCAACCCTGCAATGAAGTTAAGGTCCACTTATACTAAAAAATTCTTATAAACACACCTTCCTCAGTTTTTTAACTTTCTCCTTTAGTTATGTCATGTAGAAAAGATAACTAAACTTTATCTTCTTATCGCATTCATAGAATATGCTGCTGCCTTTAAAAAAAAAGTTCTTATCAAGTCAAGGCCCAGATGAAGTCAGGAGAAAGTCAGATGCAAATTGAATTATCCAGATCCAACAGAGTGAAACCAACATCTTAATTGAGCGTTACTAATTTTTGGGTTGGTTTATTAGCTTTTAGGTGGTAAATAATCAATCTCATGATGGCTACCAACTGCAAGAACCTTGAAATTTAGGGAGATTTCAGGGTCTTCAAATATTTTTTAGCTCCTGAGGTATCTAAACGAATTATAAAATAGAACATATGCCTCTCCCCTTTTTCCCTCATATAATCAGCATAGATCCTGATTTCCTGTTCCACATTAAAAGCCATTGATATTCTTTTATATCGAATTTCTCTTTGTGAAAAACATTTTTGAATAGAGTCGAATTTATTTTCTCCTTTTTCAAGGACAAAGAATCATTTGAAAGCTAAAAGGTGATAAAGAAAAACCGAACAGTCGTTTACAAGGCAATGCCCTAAAATCTTGTTTAGTTTTACGTTTTCTCTGTTTAAAATCATGGATCCCAATTCATTCGAGTTCAAAATTCTTAATTCTTTTCAATTTGTCAATCCAAGGTATAAGTTTATTTCTATTTATTAATAATAAAAAATAAAAATAAATATCAATGTCACCGACTTATTTTTGCATTTTCGTGACACGGGCTTAACGTCCAACTACCAACTCAATGGTGTCGTGGACGAGTGTGTTTTACCCTTGATATTTATTATATTAACGAGGCGACTTACGAAAAAAGGTCGAGGCGCTCGGAAGATCCGAACCCGGGTCCCCCGCATCGAAGCCTAACACACTAACGACATCGCCACACCGCGCCTCTTATTTCTATTTATTGAAATAACCCCAAAAAAGGAAGTTTATTGAATGTTGCAAACAAAAGAACTTGTGTTTCTTTTTTAATGTGGAATTTTTTTCATTTTTAGATTTAATCCAGCGTTTAATATGGCTGTAATAAAGGAAGTTTTTAATGAAGCACTCGAAAGAGGTAAGAAGATAATTTTTATGGATTATTTAGTTATTTTGTGTTTTTTTAGTGAGAACGCCGACTCCGATGAGATTGAGGGATTTGATAAGACAAATCCGAGCTGCTAGGACGGCTGCAGAAGAAAGAGCGGTCATCAATAAGGAGTGTGCTTACATCAGGTCGACTTTCCGAGAAGAAGACAGCGTATGGCGATGTCGCAATATAGCGAAACTTCTTTACATTCATATGCTTGGGTTAGTTTTTTTTGTTTAGTGTCAGGGTGGCCAGCCAAAAGCTTCTTTTTTACTTATTGGTTTATTTTTTCAGCTATCCAGCTCATTTTGGTCAGTTGGAATGTCTAAAATTGATCGCTTCTTCAAGATTTACTGATAAACGAATCGGATATTTGGGCGCAATGTTGCTTCTTGATGAAAGACAAGATGTCCACTTGTTGATAACTAATTGTTTGAAAAAGTAATATTGTTGTGATGATCGTTATTTGTTATTTTTGTTCTTTTTAGCGATTTGAATAGTTCTACGCAGTTCGTAGTCGGGCTGGCTTTATGTACGTTGGGAGCGATAGCGTCGCCGGAAATGTCGAGAGATTTGGCCGGGGAGGTCGAAAGGCTTATGAAATCGCCGAATGCGTATGTGAGGAAAAAAGCGGCCCTCTGTGCATATCGGATTATTCTCAAAGTGCCCGAACTTATGGAAATATTCCTTCCTGCGACAAGATCTTTACTTTCGGAAAAAAATCACGGTAAATTGAAATTGTTATAAGGAGCCAGCCACTAAGCATTTTATTTCCAGGTGTCCTCATCACTGGTGTCACCTTAATAACTGAAATGTGCGAAAACAGCATCGACACCTTGCAGCATTTTAAAAAGGTTTGTTCATTCAAATTTCATAATAATGTGTATAAAAATATAAAATTAGACTTGCTTTAAATAAATCAACACTTCCCAAAAAATGATTTTTGGACCTTTGTTTCAGTCAGGTTCAAAAATAAATGTATAAAAATTATGTATAAAATTTCTTTGTGTGCGTACAATTTAGGATCCTGGGCACAGCGAGGTAATCCCCTCTTAATATGCGCCGGAAATCACTTTGCATGCGCATGTTCCACTTCATTTACTTTCTTAAATAGTCTCATGTTGCATGAGATATCGGATCATTCTACTTAAAGTAGCTTCTTAAAATTTGGCTATTAGGATTCTACATTCGAAATTCGACGAAAAGGCATGAGTAGAATTTCATGGGCCTTTGAAAAATGGCACATCATTGTACATTATTCCACTTAAAAATTAGAACAAATTTTCGTGGGCCTACTGAGAAGACAAAGGTCCTTTTTTTGTTCTAATTAATTAGTTTTATTTATATTAATTAATTTTTTGTTTGTTTTAGATTGTACCTAACCTAGTTAGAATTCTTAAAAATCTCATTCTTGCCGGATACTCGCCGGAACATGACGTTTCTGGAGTTAGCGATCCATTTTTACAGGTACAATTTTTTTCTTATGTAGACAAGCTTTTGAATTCGTTTTTTAGGTTAAAATTTTGAGATTGTTAAGAATCTTGGGTAAAAATGATGTCGAAGCTTCTGAGGCGATGAATGATATACTCGCTCAGGTAGCGACCAATACGGAAACGAGCAAAAATGTCGGCAACACGATTTTGTACGAAACTGTCCTTTCGATTATGGACATTCGTTCGGAAAGCGGACTTCGAGTATGTTGAATTAATTTTTTTTATAGAATCAAAGAAGAGCAACATTCTTTAACCTTGTTTTTTAGGTTCTGGCCATTAATATTTTGGGACGTTTTCTTTTAAATAATGATAAAAATATCCGATATGTGGCTTTAAATACGCTTCTGAAGACTGTACATGTTGATACGAGTGCAGTACAGAGACATCGAGCGACCATTTTGGAATGCCTTAAAGATCCGGACGTTTCGATCCGAAGGCGAGCTCTTGAGCTCAGCTTCGCTCTTGTCAACAATGGAAATATCAAAGCGATGATGAAAGAACTATTAAACTTTTTGGAAAAAACCGACCCAGAATTTAAAGAAATGGCCTCATCTCGGATCGTCCTTGCTGCTGAAAAGTTCGCTCCTTCTATTAAATGGCATCTGGACACCTTACTGAATGTCTTAGTCGCTGTAAGTTTGTTTGAAAGATGATTTGTTTATGGCTCATCTTTAATTTCAAGGCTGGAAATTATGTAAGGGATGATGTGGTCGCTTGTGTCATTCAATTATTAGTCACGAACCCATCTCAGCAAAGTTATATGGTCGCTCAACTTTGGAGTGCTTTGGAAAGCGACAATTCTAACCGGCAGCCGCTCGTTCAAGTCTCGACTTGGTGCATAGGCGAATTCGGCGATCTTCTTCTATCACCAGATTCTTTAGTCAAAGTACTCTTTAATTAAAAAAAAAAAACAACAAATTTCTAATTTATTTTAATAGATTACAGAATCTGATGTCATCGCTGTTTACCATAGAGTTCTAACATCACCGCAGAATACGCCGATAACCAAACAATATGCTTTGACATCGCTTACAAAACTTAGTACACGTTTTGACAATGCAGACACCAAGTATTTACATTATCAACCTTAAAAGTTTTGTATACTCAATTTTGTTTTTTTAGTAAAATTAGAGAGTTGGTCGAAAGTTTTGGATCTCATGTGCAGATGGAGTTGCAGCAAAGAGGGGTCGAGTATACGCAACTTTTTGGAAAGTATTCGTATTTACGAACTGGACTTTTGGAACGTATGCCTCCAATTGAGATACAAAAAAATAATACGAATACCCATAATGGGAATTACACTCAGGAGATTGAAGAGGAAGAGACGATTTCTCCTCAGGACAATCAAAATTCGGTAATTTTTATTACGATGGGATTTTGACAAGGGGTAGTCTGTCTAAACACCATTTTTCCATACAACATTTTCAATGAGAACATGGTTTTAAGCATATTATGAACCTTTTTCTATGAATGAAATCCTGCCAAACTTCATCTTTTTGCCAAATTTCATGAAATACATGCTTTATTTTGTTCTAGAATGCGTTACTAGTTCTACTTGAAGGTGATACTGAAAGCATTGTACAGCCAACTCAGCCAAGCATAGATACAAACCAGGATCTTCTTGATCTCCTAGGTATTTTAATTGTTTTAAATAAAAAACAGTATTAACGATAAAATTTCAGCAGGACTTGATTCCGGGCTTGACATCATTTCCGAAAACAAATCAGATCTTAAGATAAACAATGAATCTTCTATAACACTACAAAACAACAATAACATAATGAACGTTTTAAATTCATCGCCTGATTTCCTTTCTGATCCATTGGCCGTCGGATCACCTAAATCGCCAGGTTTGGGTTTTTTAAACTTGGATTTTTGTGTTTAACTTGATTCTTTTAGCGGAAACAAATGTTTATAATAAAGGAGGATTAAAAATTGATTTCGCTGTTCAAAAAGTGGCCGATTCTCCGAACACGATTGTAGTTAATGTTTCAGCTTCAAATACGACGCCGGCAGCGTTTACTGAATTTCTTTTTCAAGCTGCAGTGCCAAAAGTAAGTCCATCATGTTAGAGATACTAAAGTAAAATTTTTAATTTTTTAGACTTGCCAACTGCAGCTTTTGCCGCCGTCCGGGACCGTAATCTCCGAAGGCGGCGTTGTGACGCAAGTCCTGAGAGTGACGACGCCCAACAAAGCCGCTCTCCGCATGCGAATCCGAGTCTCGTACAACTGCAACGGTGCGACCATCACCGACCAGGCCGAAGTCAACAATTTTCCGATCGAAAATTGGCAATGACATGAAACGACGAGATGCCAGTAAAACTAAAATTTATTCAAATTTATCCTCCCCCTCCCCTTTCCGCAATATCTATCAAACCAAAGTATTTTTTAAACAATTTTATTATTTTATTTTAATCAGATATTAACCATAAAACTAACTGCTTGTATTAAAAAGTGTACCTAAACTGTATATAAAATGGGTTATAATTTTTTTTCCAAAATCAAATTTTTATGTTATTTATGAATTTTTATTTAATTATTTGTAAATATTGAGCAAAATTAATTCAAATCATCGTCAATTAGAAATGAAGATTCATAGGAAATTTTTTTTAAATTTTATGTCTCACAGGTTTCCACATTTTCACTTTATCCATTTTTGGCCGATTTTATCAATACCTGTCCCATTAAAAAAAAAAAAGCATAAAGTCTCCGAACACTCCTTGGCCTTAAAAAACTGACTTAAACATTGCTGGTCAATGAATAGACCCGTTTTCCCAATTCCCAGTGGACTTGTCTAAAATTTGCCCCAAATCTTAGATCAGAAATATTAAAATTTCAAGTTAATTGGTCCACCGGTATCTCGGAAAACCTGCGATTTCCAAAATTTCGTTTTTCCTGTGGATTCTTCATACACGATGACTGGTCCAAATTGCTGTGCTCGTTATTAGTAAAAGTGAAAATCACATACCTTCAAAAACCATGCTTTTTGCTCATAGTGATATTTTAAAAAATTCCCTTTATTTTTGTTTGTCAAAATATATTTTTTCGGTGAGAATATGTGTACATATCTTGCTCCCATTGATTTTTTGTATATAAAAATATGTAAAGCTACTTAATCGCTGTGCCTAGTTCATTCCTCTATTTAGCCATGCTGAAGTCATTGACTCATTTTTATGTTTAGGCTTATGTACTTAATTTTTCAACTTCAGCACTTTGTGTTTATGTAAACCATCCATTGTGTATATAATAAGGAAATTAGCGAATTCGTGTTTTAGCGTGAAAAGAAAAATAGAAAACAAAATAATTTCTAGACTGAAATGTTGTAAATAACTGCATTTACGTTTTAAAATAAAAAAAAGACTATTTTTCACTGAGGATTACTAACACTATTAATTTTCGAATTACATTCCATAGTGTATAAAAATCAATATAAAATGTATACAAAAGGTATATTTAAAAAAATTATTATTTACAATAAAAATATAAATAAAAAATGCTATGTTTCATTTTCGTTCCGAGGTGGTCGTTTGTGGTTGTTCCTTTTGATGCAGTCGACCAGCCATTTGATACCTTCATCCACACCATCTCTGCAATATGATGATAATTAAATAATTACAACTTCAAATAATCAAAATATGCACTAAAAGGATGGATTTTTTACCCATTGATAGCAGAAACGGCCATGATCATGATTTCTCTGTGGCCAATCAGATTGGAGTTTTTCTTAAAAATTGGTTTCACTTCTCTAACACCCATGCAGTCCGGGATGTCCTGTTTGTTGGCAAGGACAAGAAGTGGAATCCCAGCAAGGCTTTCACATGAGATCATTTTCTCTATAAAATAATCATTATTTTAATACAAAGCATTGTTTCATTGCTTTCCTAAAACCAATAGACTTGATATTTTAAGGGGTTTTACTTCCAGAGTATTCAAGTGGAATGGTTGAATACTTGTTTTATTGCTATTTACCGAAAGTTTCTCGAGATTCGTTGATTCTATCACGGTCATTGGAATCTACTATGTATATGATTGCGTGCGACTCTGCATAATACTGGAACAATATGTTACATAATGGTTTATTTATCGATATATATACTTTATCCCAGAGAGACTGCAGTTCTTCTTGGCCGCCCAGATCCCAAAAATTGAGACGAATCCCGGCCACATCGATCTTGCCGATGTTTAAACCGACGGTCGTCGTTATTTTACTCGGGTTCATTCCTTTGTAGTTTTTCGTAATTTTCGTTTTGGCAGCCTCCAGATAAGTCTGAGGACACAATTAATTGAAAAAAAGCTCAATTTCAAAGCAGACTAATAATACCGTCTTTCCAGCATTGTCCAGCCCTAAAATTAGGACGCAATATTCGTCTTTTTGAACTAAGTACTTGTAAAGTCCAGAAAGCAAAGTGTACATTTTGTTAAGATTAGGTTTAATTAAAAACTAAATCATTTTTAAACAATCAAATCCAAATGTCCAAGTTATCAGTACACGATTAAAATTAGGAAGACTATTATTTGATCTGGTTACAGCTCCAACGCTGCCAACTAAGCTAGAAAAGCTTCATCTCCATTCTTGAAACTTTCATATTTTCATGTTTTTATTGTTCAAAATTTTAAAAACTAATAAAAGAATCATTATTGATAATCTCAGTGGTGCCAAATTATCATGAAAATGCAAAAAGTGATGCAAAATCTTTATTTTTGGTCACCATGCGCAGCACACCATGTCACCATGCTTTGTAGCAAGCTTGTTTTGTTACCTTCATATTTTCGCGCTATTTTGCGGAATTTAAATTTCGATGTCAAGATTGAAGACAGAATTGATTCCGGAAGAAAATCTCTTAAAGTTGAATTCAAACAAAATTTATACAGTGGACGACTTTATTATTTGTGATTCATACAGGCTTGCCAACGTTTCAGGTTTATCGTTTAAGGTTTGTCTAGACATGAATTTTAGCTTCTAATTTACCCAGTATCCTTCATGTATTTTGTCAGCATTTACCTAAACATCATGCATTTTGTGATTGCCCATCCATCATGCAATTTAGGCCACCTTGATTCTTCAATTGTTTGTTGTTAAGCTTCTAATTTGTTGATTTCCTTGTTTGCAGCTTGTGGAGTCAATAAAGAGGAACCTTATAGCGTTGTATTCGGGAAAAATAAGAAATGCTGTTGATAAAAAAGTGATTAAAACTCGTATAGAATGTCTAGATGACTTATTAAATGGAGGTTTGAGGTCGGCAACGATTTATGAGATCTGCGGACTCTCCGGCTCTGGAAAGACTCAACTCGCTCTAAACATTTTGGCGAATCTTTCACTTTATGATGACATCAATTGTGTCGTATTGGACACCAAAGGAGACTTTTCTGCGACACATTTTGCCTCTTTGATCGAAGGCAGGGTTGAAGATAGCCAAGTAGTTCGATCTGCTGTTGTAGGATTAACTATTTTTTAATGTTGCAGACAATGGAAACAATTTTGGATTCACAGTTTGTCCAGAAACCAACAAATATTCAGAGCTTGATATCATGTTTGCACAGCTTAAAGAATTATTATTCTAAATTGAGTAAAGAATGTACCAAACTTGTAATAATCGACTCGATATCAGTCCCTCTCTTTCCATTTATTGGGCAAAGCCATAATGAAGGTAAATATACAATCTAATGTTTCTTTTTATTGATTTTTTTAGGTTTGTCCTTCATGAACCATGTGGCTTTGGCTGTTAAATTTTTGGCTGTCGAGTTCAATGCGATTGTTATTATCGTGAATTTGGCTGCGAGGTATTATGAAGATGAAGGTGAATGTCTAAAGCAGGATTTAAGTGGTTTGAAGCCAATGCTTGGTAAGCACTGGACGCATGTGCCGAATGTGAGGTTGACGATTCAACGTCCGGATGTTAACCAGAGACTTAGGACAGTCCATTTGACCAAAAGCGACACTTCTCAAACTGGCAAGTACTGCACTTTCAATCTACTGGAAAGTGGGCACATCATATCATGTTAATCTTTGTGAGCTTGAGCTTAGGACCAATATAAATGGCATGTTTGACTTTTGATTACCAGTTTTCATTTTGAACTCAATGTTTAGGGTGGGAAGTTAAAAAATAGATTTTTTTTTTTAAATAATAAAATGCTTATTATTACTTATTTGCATATAATTTGATTAAAATAATTCAAATACGCTGAACATTCTGCGTGGAACATATTTTCTGACTTTGTTATATGTATCTCGAAAACCATTCCCTTCAATATTGTTGTTGAACCAATCCTTTTTAGAAGGCATCGTTTTACGGTAGCTTTCATCAAAAGATTTAGTAAAATCTTCAAAATTTTTGTTCAAAATCTTCTTCAATGTTTCATTTTCTTCTTTAATGTTTTCAAATGATATATATGGATCACTGAATGTCGTGTTTACTTCCAGGTCTAACAAAACTGCTGATCCAAATCCGTCGTTAGGTTCCCACTTGAACAATATATCTTGTCTCACTTCACTCCAAGATAAGCTATGTAATTTTAAATTTTGTTTTTATAAAGCCATCGTTTATTGTACTGATTTTACCTGTAAGAAGCAGTATCATTTACGGGTTTTTCTTGTATTGTACCGTTGTAACTTAGCAATCCACTCATTTGAAACGTCCGGCTTATTTGGATGAAACCGTCAACTGCATCTCTATTTACTGATGTGAATAGCTTTATGGCCAACTTATTATTATTATCAAATGAAGGCTGTTTGATATTATTTAAATAGTAATTTAAACTGGAACAAAAATTGGAATTCAGTTAAATTGGTCCCAGGAGGTCAAGTGTAAACTATTTTTGGTTGAGAAATGGTCAAGTTTTAACGGTAACTAGTCATTGCGATTACGGGAAAAAGCAGCCATATTTATAAGCCATACAAAAGAAAATATACTTATCCATTTTAAGATAGAGTACCCAACCCTTAAAATTTTCGACCAAATTAACTCAGTTCTTAAAATTCAAAGTTAGATTCCATGACTACTGCCGTAATTATTATCAAGTACAGTTTTTATTCCAGGTAACTATTACATATTTTGAATCTTTCACTTACGTAACATTTTCGTCAATATAACTCATGTTACTTGAAGGCCCGATATAATATATTTGTGATCTGATTGCTGTCTTAAAATAATTTTGGTGTATATAGTCGACTATGAGCTCATCTATTTCGCTTTTAGAAACATCATATTCTGTAAAAAATTAAAAATAAAAATTTCATGATAAACAGCTATTTGATGAATTAAACAAAAAATTAACTATTACTGTACCAGAACAAGTTATTTCTGAATAATAAGCGAATAAAGCGAGCATTAAGAACTGCATAGTTGGTCGCATTTTGTTGAGGACTGAAGAAAAAAATCTTTATTTAAACATTTGCTATCGTTATATTTCCCTTATCTGTTCCGCTGCCCATGTGCGATAGAGATGGGCGTATTCTAAATCATTTTAAATTTTATAATGATATTGCAGCTGTGAGGTTTTCCGGAAAATTGATGCTTATTTGAACTATAAGGGCATGAATTTGGTCAATAATTTCAGGATATTTCAAATTCAGTTTATTGTTATTATACCATTTCATTAGAACAAAACCAATGATCCGAACAATCTTCTCGGAACTTTATTTCTAATTGTTTTATATACATCTCTAATATTATACCCTCTTCCAATACTATCGTTAAACCATTCCTTTTTAGAAGGCATCATTTTACGGTTGCTTTTATCAAAAGATTCAGTAACATCGTCAAAAGTTTTGATTAATATCTTCTTGATCGTATCGTCTTCTTTTCTCTCTCCATTAAGGAATGTGATTTCTGGGTCGCTGAACGTCGTATTTACTTGCAGGTCAATCAAATTCGTTGAATTACCATCATAGAAACCATTGAACGAAACGTCTTGTCTCACTTCATTCCAAGATAACCTGTATAATTTTTGTGTTATTAACTACAATTGCATTGTTTACTGGTTTTACCTGAACCTTGCGATATCATCAACAGTTTTTTTTTCTATTGTTCCTTTATAAAGAATCAATCCATCGATATTAAACGTCTGGAATACTTGGATGAAGCTGCTAACATCATTGCTATTCACCGACGTTGTCAATTTTATGGTCGGCGAATAATTAGGGGAAAACTGTTTGATATTTTTTAAATTGTAATTTAAGCTGTAACAAATTTGATTTGGAATTAAATTGGTCCCAGAAGGTCAAGTGGATGGTTTTCATAGAATTCAACAAGTGCCTACCTCGGAGGCGATAACTTTTTAAAATTATTTGATTCTATGAAAACTAATTATATGATTATAATTTTGTCGCTTGAATGTATGTACTTACTTAACATTGTTGTCATTATAACTCATTGAACTCATTGAACCAACAAAAAAATCTTTGCCAATATTTTGGTTTATGTAGTCTACTATGAG
This sequence comes from Orius laevigatus, assembly GCA_018703685.1. Lineage (NCBI taxonomy): Eukaryota > Metazoa > Arthropoda > Insecta > Hemiptera > Anthocoridae > Orius > Orius laevigatus. Next base: position 55,393 of record JAGWEN010000042.1, read on the forward strand.
TTCATCTATTTCGCCTTTAGAAACGGCTATTTCTGTGAAAGAACGAAATTGCTGTAATAACATACTTGGGGCTCTACACTAACGTGGGGGGGGGGTTAACTTACCAGAGCATTTTAATCCTGAAAAACAGGCGAATAAAGCAAATATGAAGAACTTCATTGTCGTTTGCATTATGTCGCAGAATAAAAAGCTCTCAATTTTAAAAGCCTTTCTTATCTGATTTTTTTTTTTATCTTGAAATTATTATTTAATTAAGCTTATCTGAACCATCCCACTTGACGATGGTTTATTTAATATGACTCATAGGAGGGTCTACCTAATTTACTGACCAGAGAAAAAACGTACTACATACCGGACAAACTACTGATGCAACTGGGCTGAAATTTGGCAGAGATGCATATTTTGATTGGTGGCACCGATCCTAGAAGGAAATTTTCTAATCAGACTACCTCCGACTATCTCCGCCCCGAGAAGTCCGATTTGAAAATTTCCTTCGAGGATCGGTGCTACCAAGCAAAATAAGCTTTCCTGCCAAATTTCAGGTCGGTCACATCACTAGTTTGTCCGGTAGTACGTTTTTTCTGCCCCCGGTGGTGATCATTTTTCGAGATCTCCGCCCCCGGTAGTCTGATTAGAAAATTTGCTTCGAAGATTGGTGCCACCAATCAAAATATGCATCTCTGCCAAATTTCAGCCAGGTCGCATCAGTAGTTTGTCCGGTAGTACGTTTTTTCTCTGGTCAGTAAATTAGAAACGTCCCTCAAAGAATAGCTACCCTAGGCGCTTGTATATAATGGCCTTACTCTGTACTGTATCTTTGCTAAACTGGTGCACCGATATTTCACTTTTTACGTCATCAAAGACACGGGACAACATGTTTACCAGTTTACCACGTTTGCTTCTCTCTTATCAATACTAATATCACAACTCTCTCGTTATGAAATTCAAACTTGCTATTCACCATTTCATCATAAAACCGTTTATTCTTCTATAAAACGTCTTCAAAATTCTTTAAAAATGAGAAGGCAGCAAAGACAGAAGACTTTCGAATTGGGCGTCATTTTACTTTTAATGGAATTGATGAACGTCGGATTCGATGCCATACCGCCAATTACTTTATTGTCAATTATCGGCCAGGTAAATTAAAATAATCAACTATCATTAATAACGTAATGAATTCTAGGCTTTGTTATATGTCGGAATAGTTGAAATACCATGGAGCGCCTATGACATATGCATTAGTGCCGATAAAGTTCTTAAGTACAAAAATTACAAGACGTTATTTTGGTCGAATTTCGTACATGGAGACGACATGCATCTTTATTACAATATGATATCATATTTGGTGAAAGGAAGGACGCTCGAGTTGAGATATGGGAGCGCCAACTTTGCTTTTTTACTCGGCTTCCTTACATTGCTGACGTCATCAATGTATGTAGCTGTGGCGAAAGTCGCATCCGAAATTATGGACGACAGATCGATTTTGACCTCATGCGGTGTTGGCTTCTCAGGTATGCTCTCGATACCTTAACATTATTCATGGCCTTCTTTTAGGAGTGATTTTTGCTTTGAAAATTATTACAACATTGGAAGAACCAAACGGGAGAACGAATGTTGCTGGAATCAATGTCCCGATCCGATATGCCGCTTGGGTTGAACTTATAGCTATTTACATCCTTGTACCCAATTCGTCATTCATTGGACATTTGGCTGGCATTCTTGCTGGATTGCTCTACATGAAAACTCCCCTTCAGTCTATCGTAGATGGAATCATCGGCTCAATCACTGGTACCTTATGTTTTTAATTAAAAAACAGCATTTTTACAAATTTATTTTAGGAAGAAGAATCTACCATCGACAAATTTCAAGGGATGATTATGGTGAATATTATTATTACTCTCGTGACCAGTACTATCAGTGAAATAAAGTGCTTCCATTTAGTCCTGTGAATAGGGGCCCCTCCATAAAATGAAATTTCAGCATTTTGACACCTACAACACTTGATTGGCAGGATTTCATGACGACCTTAAAATGCCTGTCACTTCCACAATTTTGGGTTGATTTTATTGATATTTATACCGTTAAAAAGCTCTTTAAAATAGCTTTCTAACAGTATAGATATCAATAAAATCGGTCAAACATTGTGGAAGTTATGGACGTTTAAACGTTCCGTCATGAAAGCAGGCATAAAGTGCTAAGGAATACAAAATCTTGGTTTTGTATCTTTACCCAACAAAATGTAACTGCTTCATTTTATAGAGGGCAGACATTAATTTTTTTAACCATCTAACTTTCAACCTGACCAAGTCGAACAAAATTTTCCTAGTCCCTTTTGTGTATATTTTGTATTAAACTATTTTTGTTATTTTGTTGTTTGATTGATCTGTCCATTGTAGCAATAGCAGTTGTGATTACGATTACTGCCATAAACGCGATTGCAATGCATTTTTTTGCCTGCAATTACGATTGTAATCATTTATAGTACCCAATACTGAGGTTTGGCATTGAAAACAAAATGTTAGTTCCTTCAAACACGTTTAATAAAATTAATAACATTTTAACATAGTTCAAAAAAACAATTTGACTGAATTTATGTGAATTTCCAGACATTTATTAATGTGAAGTAAACCAAAAAAAAAAGGAAGACGAGCAAAATCCAGTTGCTTTTTAATTAAAAAAAAAAAATCACTACAAAAGAAAACTGTTTCTATTGCTTGAAATAAATACAAAAGGCATGATAAATCATGCGCCAGAAGATCAGTCCACAAGTTATAGATAACTTTCAGTAAAACAAACTAAATAATAAAATTGAATGTTATATTTTTAAGCCGTTTAAATATTTGAGCTTTGACTTGAGGACGACGGACATATCGTTTAAAGACGATTTGTGGTTTTTCACGATATTCTCGTACACGTTTTCCGAAATGGATTTAAGTTCGTTTAACTCTTTGAGATACAAGATGTCGCCGTCTTTTTTAACGAACTCGTAAAAATCGTTGAGGTCATAAAAATCGGACAAATTTTTAACCTCGTTGAAAATGACGTTTTCTTCCGATTTCAATATGCAGTCGATGTTCTTGATGGTATCAGAAGCGTAGATGACAAATTTATTGAGCATATTCGTTCTCCATTCTAGCTCCGGTGCTTCGACTTTGGAGTCTTTTTTCTTCTTATTCTTTTTAGAAAGAAGGATTTTAATTTTATTTAATATCGAATGCGCGACTTCGATTATAATGCATGAAATGGACGCTATTTCGACAAAAAGAGAGCAGATTTGTATCATCTCGTTGCGTTTTGAGGGGTCCAAATTTTTGATCTGAAAATTCGTAAATTCTTCAGAAAGCATCATAATGACTCCTAAGCGGTATTTAGATTCTTCTTCTCCAACATCTTTTCCTGGTATTATACTTAGAAGGAAACGAAGGGCGTTGACAACGATATCGAAATAATTACGACTAAACATTAGTAATAGTCGTGACAACGGAGGTGCCTTAATGGAAGGTTTTTTGAGGCATGGCTTCGGTGGGTTCCCTTTCATCTTTTCAATATCACCTTCCAAACTTATGATTAACAAAGTCAAGATCTTTTTGTAAGAAACAAAATAGGTATCTTTTTCTCCATCTAGGTCCTCAATGCTTTCCAAATTCGAAGAGCCTAAGTAAACACTGGCGACGATAATTCTTAAAAGGCAGCTTCTCAAACTCAAATAAGTCAAATCGAAATTGCGAGAGACTTGTATCTCTTGGCTTGTTAACGATTTCGATTGAGGTTCTAAATCCCAGAGTACTTTGAAGTCACGGTTATCTTCCAGAGATGACCAAGGTATTGGGTCGACCTCAGGAAAGACATTCAGCTCGTCAACAGTCAAAGTGTAGTTGTCAGCCCGGAAAATGAGGAACAGCATCTTCTCAACTTCCGAAAGATAATAATGAATTGAATTATTCAGCTTCTCCTTTATCGCTATCATCTCTGGTATTTTCGTAAATGCTTCATATCTATAAGCATTGGTCACGTTTTCTCCGCTGTCTCGTTTGTTTATTTGAAAAAACTTTAAAGTCAACAAGATTATTGAGATGGCATGAGCGTAGCATGCGTTTGATATTAAAGGAAAAACGTGTAAATATCCTAAGGTGTCGAGCTGCATGTGTTTGATGTCTAAAGATATGTAGGCGTTATGAGCGCTTTCAGGGCATCCTAGTAGATGATAAAATTTAAGTAAAAGTATTTTAAGTTGGCTGTTTGAAGGGCTTTTTGAAAGCGCATAATGGCAAATGGTGATGGCTTCTATAAGGTAGATGCTTTCGTTCGTTTCCGTCCAAAGGTCGTACAACGTGAACAAAGCTAAAAGTGCGTAGCGGTCGCTGGATCTCATCTCGGTCGAAAGGAGGTCGCTGTTGAATTCAAGAGCGTCGATAAAGCACTGCATCAATTGGGCCACGTACATCTTCCTGTCGCACACTTTACAGTCCATAACTCGTGCAAATTCTTCATGGCAGATATGATATTCCATCCTTGCTCTCGTCGATTTCACATTTTTCGTCGGCTCCCAGATCAGCCTTAAAAACTCAGTCGAGTTATCCGCAGAAAGGAAATGCAGATACGGCTTCAAATCGTACACGCAGACTTCTTTGGTCCCAAATTCTTTAAAGTACTCGACTAAATAATCTAATAAGTTCGCAAACTTAGAAAACCTCGAACAGATTTCCAAACGAGCTAAAAAATGCTCTCGTTTTTTCATCGTACTTTTCTGAATGAGCGACTCGATGAAATCTTCGGCTTCTTTGAAGTAAAGCTCGTTTTCTTTATTAAGCTCGAAAGAAGAATCGATGTAATATAAAAAATAGTTCCATCCTTCAAGGCCTTTTTCTAGTTTCTCTTTGACAATCGTGTTGATAGTCTTCCATTGGTTCAATTTAACCAAAAATGCAAGTTTGTAGTTCAAAAATGTGGTCTCGTCAAGAATAGAGTGTTGGTCTAAAACTTTCAAAGCAAGTTCGTGCTTGTCGAGCATGTCGAGGACGATAATGTAGATAAGGAATTCTTGTTCTTTTACTATTTTGGATTCATTTATCAACGTTTCTAGTTTCTTTTCGGCAAATTTGATGTATTTCTTTTCATCTTCGACTGGCTGTTTGATTTCTAAATAGTTGTACGCGTATGGGCGATCTTTGGCGCAGATGTGAGGTGAGTAGATCGGCTCGGAGAAGACATCGAGAAGATCGGACGGCTTTTTGACCGATTGAAGAAGACAACTGAGAACAGCCCAGAAGGCATATTGCGTCTTATTGTTTTTCGTGAGCGATAAAGCGCTTCTGAATTGATTTTTGTAATCGCCGACTCGCACATAAGAAATGAAGAGATTACTCAAAATCTCTTCGTTTTGAGGAACTTTTTTCGAGGCGTTCTCGTAGATTTCGCATATCTCCTCTGGTTTGTTGATATCGCGGTAGCAGAGCGTCATCAACTGAAGGGTAGCCTCGTCCACAGGCGAATCATTCTTGATCGACTCTAGTAGTTCCGAGCATTCGCTCTCTTTACCCAATCGGAGAAGAGCGAGGCATTTCAAAGCTTTCGCACAATGCAACTCCGGCTGCTTCTTTATCACTTTTTCAGCCTCTTGAAGCGCCTTCTTGTTATTACCGTTATCTAAAGAGTCGTAAATCGGTTTAAGCCTCCTTTCAGTCACAGGGCAACAAACTCTCGAAATCATTACTTAGATATTAATTTAGACTTAGAACGAAATTACCTCACAATTCCATTTTTCGTTTTCAACTACCTCTCAGTCTTAAAATTATTATTTTTTAATAAAACAGAACCGGGATGTGCGGTTACAGTGAAAAAATTTTACTTGAAATTTACAACCTCTACACTGTTTAAACGTGCACATGGCTACGAGTCTATGACCTTGAAAACTTCAAAAAATTAATTTATGTCCCCAATTTAACTTTTAATCTGTTCTATAATTAAAATTTTATCACTTTATTCTTAAATTATTCACAATTTGCATACAATTTAATGATATTAAAACCATTTTAACAGTTGGCAACACTGAGTTTTAAAAACTTTTATTTTGAATTTTCATCATAAATTAAAATAAAACATAAATATTTAATTTTGTTATCTTTTTTAAAACGATTTTTATTTTATAACTTAAAATTAAGTTGGCATAACTGCATGGCAACACTGTCATGTTTCGAAAGTGACAGCTGCTCCACTCCTTTATCTAAACTTGTGGTTTTTCGTCGATAAATAACTCTGATATTCTTAAATTGGACGTATTTTGATTTAATTTTTTAATTGAAATTTTTAAATGTTGACTTCGCCATGATAGTCTAAAAAATAAGTTTTTGTCCAGGTTTGTTTTTGATGAATTTTTATTTATAGACTTTTGTTTGCTTACGTTATCTTTTCATGCTTTGAAATGAAGTTTTGTGGCTTTTGGTGAATTGACTTTGTTATTGTTCATTGACAGTTTTAAGAAATTCTTTATCTCAATCTTGATTATTTGAAGGATCTTTTTATGATTTTTTTTCTCTATCTTTTAGGGTTAAAAACGAGCCTGGGGTTTGAGCCTTCAGGAAGTTGAGAAATGGTGTAAAGATAACCCGAGAAAGTAAGAGAATTGTAGATTTTTAAAATTATATTTTAATTTTTGTTTTTGTTTTTAGATGTTTAGCATTTTGTCGTTTTTGGTATTTTATATACTGAGCAATGTTGACGGGGAGGTTCAAGTGTTCACCAATTATATTTATTACGATCCCCTACTTGTCGATCAGTTCGACGACTTTCCGGCGCTTTTCGGTGACGATATTCCCTCAAAGGGGATTTATGTGAGTTTTTTTAATTACCATGTTTCTTATTAATGTAATAGTCAGCGGGGTAGAATTATGGTCAGTAAACCCCTATTTTAAAAAGCTATCTTTTATGTTTTAACTGGTCAACCTAAAAGGAATTTAGATAGCAAATTCCTTTTAGCATTTCTAAACCATAAAAGAGAGCAAAATCTGACTCAATTCTTTCAATCACTTTTAATATGAGACGTCCAAACTTCCTTGGACTAACCGTTCTCCCGTAGAAGCCATCAATATATCGTCTATATCTCCTTAACTATTCATCGTAGCAAAATAAATGTCAAAGACTTTTTTGTAGACAATTTTACAAGCTTTAATTTTGAATAAAATCATTTTTTTGCTAGGATGGGTAGTTTTTGAGTTATTTGCCAAAAACGTTCAAAGGGTGTTTTTCACCCCCCCCCCCTAATATTTTACGGTGTATGGCTAGATGTTAAATTTGATTGTTGTTTGATAGAAAATTGTATTCATAATAAATATTCCATTCAAAACACTTGACATGTACATTATAAAGAGGCGGTTATGCTAAAGAATGAATTTAATGCATAAAGTGTCTTGAAATATTCAAATATCGATTTATATGCTAAATAAAGTTGGTTTTTGGGCTTGGAATGATCTATAGGACATGCCCCTTCATTCAATTACGGACCCTGGCCGTTTTAGAACGTTTTCAGACTGTTACAGACCATTTTAAGATGTTGGCAATTTTGGATCCTTTGTCCACCTAGATGCTTTCGATTTCTTAAAAACTTGCTTATGATTTCTTATATTTTAAAGGCTCAATTCGTGTATGCAAACCCAGAATATGCATGCACGTCTATCGCACCTCCACCTTATATGAACACGACCGGATCATTATGGGGAGTCCTCATCAAAAAAGGCAACTGCACATTCGAAGAGAAGGTCTACGCAGCCCAAATGTCCGGCTACAACGTCGCCATCGTCCACAATGTCGGCTCCGACGTCCTCGGTAACAAATATTCCCACTTCTTCCATCAATTTTATTAAAACTTTATTTTCAGTGACCATGTCGGGGGACGCTGAAGAACGAATTTGGATCCCTTCGGTCTTCATAGGCGCTACTGCAGGTGAAACAATTAAATCAAAATACATCAACAACCCCCGGTAAACCTTAAAAAAAATTAATTTAACAAATTCTAATTTACTCATTTGTAGAGTTATGATAAGAATAGTACAAACGATGAATAGAAACATGCTAATACCACTTCTTATTGTCGTTTCAATTTGTGTGGGCGGCATGGTCTGTGTTATGGTCTGTATATCTTTTTTGTTTTATTTTATTTATTTAATTGAATTTTTATAGTTCGCAAAGTGTATAAAGGACTATAGAAGGATGAGGAGGGCAAGACTTCCTCGGTCATGTTTGTCCAGTATTCCTACAGCAAGGTACAGGAAAAACGATCCGTATGCCACATGCGCCATTTGTTTGGACGATTTCATCGAGGGTGAAAAATTACGAGTTTTACGCTGTTCACATTGTAAGCGGTTAATTTAAACTAATATTTTATTAAAACAATGTATTTTAAGCTTACCATTGTAAATGTATTGATCCTTGGTTGACGGGAAGGAGGAGAGTGTGCCCGATGTGTAAAAGGAAAGTTTTCGGACGAAATGAGACAAATTATACGGACAGCGAATCCGATGGCGATAACGACAACACTCCTCTTTTGAGAAGCTCCCAAAACACTAATGGAGGAACTTTTTCGAATAACAACTCTGACAATAATACAGAAGAACAGGTACATTTGCATTACTTATTAAAATTAAGGAATAATTTTTTTTTTTTGCCTTAGGTGGTACAACCGACTCGTCGATTTTGGTCCTGGCTCGTCCAAGCTAGAGCTCGCGCCCCAGAAAGCCCAAGAAACGAAGAAGCCTAAATTTTCAAACTAAAATTATCTTTATTCAGGGATGTGAATATTGTAAATAACTTTCACAAATTTTAATTTTTCGTTGGTTTTTCTTTTGGGACTCTTTTCTGCGTAGATTAGGGTTGAGTTTCGTTTTAAGATATTGAAAAATTATCTTTCTTTTTTTCCAAAACCAAATACATGTTGACTCGAATTTTTGGTCAAGAAATTTTTTTTTTTCTGTGATAGGAAATCCATTTACCACAATTTTTTTTTTACGCTTTAATAATTATTTCATGTTAAAAAGTTTATTTTTGAAACCTTAATTTTTTCCTTTTATTCTATAACATGTAAATATAAATATTATGAAAATAATTGTTTTTACTGTTCAAATTATTGGACAAATCCCCTAAACTCCACCTCAAAAAAGCCAAATTTTTGTCCCAAATAAATTTTTCAAGGAGTGAAAAACGTCAAAAGTAAGGAAAAGCAGTCAGATTTGAGGTAAAAAACACAAATTATGAATTTTAACAGTTTAATTTTGTAAAATAGGTATAAATAAATTATTTTCTCAATTCTCGCCATCGTTTGACAACAATATCTCGATTTTTCCAGATGTGCTGACTTCCCCACAATCCCCAAAAACTAAAACAAAAAATTAGATTTTGTTTTCTTTTTGACGTTTTACATTACATTCCAAATGCGGCACCTCCTAAATGGGCGGCATGATCGAAGATTCTCCAACCTAAAATTATCCCGGCGAGGTCTAAGCCCATGATGAATTTTATAGCCTGAAAAAAATTTATGAATCAATCAAAATATGCTGTTAATACTTACTATGCCAGCTTTAAATGTAATAAAAGGCAAGAGAATAATGCTTAATTCAATATCCGGATAGGTCACGCATGTGTAACCAAGGACCGCCATGATGGCACCACTCTGAAAACCAATCAAAATTTTTGGTTTTTTCCAAAAAAACTTACAGCGCCGAGAGACAATCCAGGTTTGACAGCAAGGACCTTATGGATGTAACTTGCAAATGAAGAAATAACACCAGCAGCCATATAAAACCCAAAAAGTTGCTCTTTTCCCATACTAATTGTCGCCGCTGAAATAAACCATCAATCAAATATCAAAAAAGTTACATGAGTTACCCGTGCAGAAACTTTGAAGGACGTACATGTTGGCGAAAATGTGCAAAAATGACTGATGGCTAAATGTGGATAGGACCATAGGCCAGCAGTTGTTTTCTGAAAAGATCATTTTTAATAGTTTGTAAATGTTAAGTTGGTCATACTTGCTGCAGGGTTGCAGCAGAAATATTTGATCATATTCAACTCCCATTTGGGGACCCTCCAGGCCAAAAAGACCAAAGCGTTCGCCAGGCAGATTGGAATGAAGAATTGCAATGCTGGGTTTAGACTGTTCCAATTCCGATTGTGTCTCTAAAACAAAAAAATTGAATTCAAGACTGCTCTAATATCGATATCCTCAACATAGAGATATTTAAAAAACTACTTGATAATAATTTGATTTCCATTCTCTAAAGTGATGTCTGGTATTCTCATACTGCCATATGGCTGCTGCAGATATACTCGTGGCACTAAACTGAAAAATATAACATTAGCATAACAATACTTTCGGTTCGCTCATTTTACAGCGACGGTGAAGAAAAACGGTTTGACGAGTCGGTCAGGCCTCAGATTATGAACGTCGACGCTCTCGCTCTCGATCTGCGAGCGGAATCCGTCCATTTTCGATCGGTTCCATTGCCCTCGAGTTCGGAAATTCGAAGACGTCGAAAACCCTTTTGGCTTCAAATTTAACCAAAAACATCTCGTTATTTGGCTAGTTTTTCTATGGGTTTATGTTTTTTAAACAAATCATTCAAGAATAAAATACTCACTGAAAGCAACAGCGATCCAAGGACAACACTGTTCTTAACAAAACCATATTTTTTGTTAATAAGGAGCCATAAATAATACAAAATTTAGTAAAAATGCACAGAAAACGCCAAAAAATAGAATCCGAGAACGAGAAAGTGTTGGTAGATTGTAGAAGGAAGTGAAATTTGTTTACTGATAACAATGATATTGCTCAGTGTTGCCAACAACACTCGACATTTCAAAATTTCTCTTTTTCAATATCATCATTTTATTTTTAGATTTAAATGATTTAAGTTTAAATTTTAGTAAAAAACATCAAATTATTCAAATTGTACCACTTAAAAAAAAAAAAAAAAAAAAAAAAAAAAAAAAAAAAAAGAATTCTGAAGGGGCCACCATAAATTTTCAAACGATAAAACACACAAATTTGCTAGGTAATTTATTTTTATTTTTGATTGATGAAAATTGTGAGCACAAGAATGCATGCATCTAAAAAAAAAATTAGGATAAATGAAGCATAATTGAGGATTCTTACTGATTCCTATTATTGAGTTTCCTTTCGAGCAAGGTCGCTGAAATGGTTTGTCCTCTTCGATGGCTGAACGCTGGTGTGAGAAATTTCACCATAAAAAAAAGTCTCTTACTTGTATTCCTTGTGTCGCCAGTGGCGCACAAATTAGGGTATCTGGGGTCTAGTCCTTTTTGTGTTCCTTTTGGACATTTGGTGCCAGGCTCACCGGGTGTATAAAATACATCTCCCATCATGTTTCCGGATGGACCATAGTTGCACGCTACATCGATCCTATACCAACTGCCCTGTTTTGATGTAGCTTGGGCACAGCCTAGAACCCTTACCGATGCCCAAGTTGCTTGGGTAAAATGAAGAACTGGATCAGTAGAGCCGCTGGATTTTGAAATGCTTTGTTAGAGGTCGAAGAGCTACCAAACACTTACTCGGTACTAAATTTTTTAATATTGTCAGAAACCTTAAAATCTTTCATTTCCGCAACCCAAGCTTCCCACGACTTTTCAGTATCAGCTTCCACACCACTTTTAGCTGAACTACTCATATATGCAAGATTTTGTCCATACGAAAATCGCTCTAAAGTGGTAAATTAGTCCCATATCTTGCCATATGTTTTGAAAAAATGAACGTACTTGTTGCTCTGCATTTTTCATGTTTGTAAAAGCAATTCTGAACATTACGCATGGCAAGCTTTTCAAGTTCACAATCGTAAGTCTAAATAATCTTTGCTTTTAATGCTTAATTATTCAAGAAATGTTTACTAGGGCTCTCATATCAGCAGCTTTTGGAAACTTGCCTCCTTGATCCTTCCACGAACCTGAGGCAAACTTGTTTCTATAATCGTTGTGCCAGTGGAGCACCTTATCCCGAAATTTGTCATCCGTTATACTTTTATCGACGCTGCCACATGAGGAAGAATCCGGTGGCCCGGGATTCTGAAATGATCCAAAAATGAACTCAAGACGAAAAAATTCAACTTTACCGGAAACTTGCAAAAAATGTGCTCATTCTCCATGCCTTTTTCGCAGAGCTTACACATGTCTTGGTCAGATGCGCTTCCGAGGGAAGCGCTCAGAAAAAATACTAAAAATTTTAAAATCATTTTTCTTAGATATTCCTAAACATGACTGTTATGAAAAGCATATGAAAAAAAAGGCCATTTAGCTAAAGAAATGTTGCAACTCAAGGAAAATCTCATAAATAAAAACTTATAAAAGTTTTAAAGAAAATAATTATATTTTTTAATCTATTTACACATCGTCTATCAAGTGCAAACTATAATAACCTAATTTCTCAAAAAAGTATATTATTTACAATATCTAAAAACAAACTAGATTTTTACTAAAATAAAGAAATTGAGTCTTCTTGACTTGGTAAATTATAACAAAAACTTGTAACTTATGAACAAAATTACTAGATGAAGCAGGAATATATTTTACAAGAAGAAAATGATTTTCTTTCTCAAAGGCCTAATTTACAACAAAACTTATAGAAAATGCAAAAGAAATCGATATTTTGTAGTTTTCTTTGCTAGTAATTTTTAGTGTACTAGGCAGAGTGTAAATTAGGCCTATCTAGTTAAAACAAAATATTGTCATAGATTGTATGTTGAGGTACTATGAACAAAATTAAAATAAATTTAAAAACAATATGATACGACTTAAAATTAAGACACTAATCTAAAAACAATAGTGAACCCTCAAAAGTTTTTTATTTGAAAAAAGTTGATCACTTGTACAAAAAAAAGAAAATTATCACATTTCTATGACAAAAAATGGATGCGAAAAGGTAACATGGACAATTATCACACTAGATATGGATTTGAACGTGGTTGAATAGGTCATTGCGATTAGTGAAGACTTCGCTGCACATTTCGCATGAGACGAGTTCTGGTTTGATGTCGATTTCTTCCATTTCTTCGGTTATTTCGACGTCCGAAGCTCGGTCTTCGAGTTTGAATTCGACATCGAAATCATCGACGATGCAAGTTTCAATGGGTTCGCCTGAATTTTGCTCTTCGAAAAGCGATGGGTCAATCCCGTTGACGTATGGAGCATCGATCGTTGGATGGATGTCGTTCAAATCGAACTTTTTCTGCGGAGATTTCACTTTTTTCTTCGTGATCTTTTTCTTCTTCTTTTTCGGCGAAGTCTCCGTCACGGGAAAAGTCGCCGGTTCTAGTCTTTCGGGCTTCAAATTGTGATAGCTCACGTTTTTCGTCCGTGGTCGGTTTCTCGGAAAATCGTCGACTTCGTTGAACAAAGAGTTCGCCATGTCTAGATCGTCGTTGAAATTTAAGTCTTCGTTTAAAAAATCGTTAGGTTGAGAAACAACATATTTGCTTGCGTAGCTGGAATTGTGTAGAAGTTTTGATGTTTTCGATTTGCCTTTTTGAAACCTTTTATTTTGACCTTTATGAAAACCTTTTTTGCCAGATCTGACTATTCTGGCGCGTTTAGGACTCGATTTCAAAAGGGAGTTCATACTTTCAAGAGGATCACTTGATTTCATGACATCCAAAGACTCTTTCACTTGACGAATAGGTGAGATATTCTTCCTCTTTGGAGGGGATGGTGCGACAAAAAAATGTTCATCTGAAAGGATTGTTTCATCTGCAAAAATAGGATTGTAGGTGCTATTCGACGTCAGGGTTTCGGTCGATGTGAGTTTGTCGTATATCTGCTCTTCTTTTAACACTTCATTTAAGATGGACACACTTCTTGATGCAGGGCTTGGAAATTTCCTCCTTTTTCCAGTTTTTCGTGACGTAGGTAGCCGATGCTTTGCAGTATTTTCATCGCTGTGCTGAACCAAATGAGCACAAAGCTCACTCGAGTTGATAAAAAGCTGCCCGCAGACTATACATTCGTAGCAGTTTTCACTCAATTTCCCTTCATTGCCAGAATGATGGGCTCTTACATGTTCTCGTAAAACTACCCTTTGGTTAAAAGCTTTGGAACAGACAGGACAAACATAAGGCTTTTCTCCAGTATGAATCCTTTCATGTTTCCTCAACGTCCCACCATCACCAAAAGCCTTCCAGCAAAAGCGACATCCATACGGCTTCTCGCCCGTATGTATACGGATATGAATCTGCTGCGATGATCTCGAATTGAACGTCTTCCCGCATTCCAGACAAGGAAAAAGCCTCGACATGTTCAAATTGTGCTCAGTTTGCTTATGATAAAGTAACGACTTTCCATCAATAAACAGATTACCGCAATCCGAACACAGCAAAGTTTGCTTATCTTCATGAGTCGATATATGCCTAGAACAAAAATTAATAAAACATAAAAACCAAAAATGAGCTTACTTCCGGAATGACAATTTGCTAGTAAACTTTCGACTGCAAATCGGACATGACATCATTTGCGGCTCATGTGTTGTTAAGTGGTATGTCAAGGTTGGCTGATCTTTAAAGATTTTGTTGCATCGGATGCAACAATGGGTTGTATTATGCCTCATTCTTATGTGATCTTTAAGCTCTTCTAAAGTGTCGATAACCTTAAAAAAAAATGTCATTTTTGTACAGGGAACACTAAAGGCTTACTTCGTTACAAAGATAGCAAGCATGGATCCCAATGTCTTGGTCATGATCAGCCCTGTGGGCTACTAATTCTTCAGCAGTGTTGAAAATAATAGCACAAAGCTGGCACATGTGCTCCTCATTTAAGTCGATCACTTCTTCTTTGACGGCAACTCTAGAATGATGAAATCAGTTATTGTTTTGATAATTGTGGATTGTTTACCTTTCGTGATCGGAGATGCTTGATTTTTTCTTCGACAAAGGACTTGAGCGGCCATGTTTTTTAGTTTTGTGCTGCACCAATAGTTTTTCAGTTTGGAACATATCGTGGCATTTGTCGCATTCAAAAGCGGAGTCGCCAGCATGAATCATGTTGTGAGACAAAAGTGCCTTTTCACGAGCGAAACCGACGCCGCAGTGCTGACAAACGTAAGGACGAGCGGGATCGATGACAGGAAATTTGACGTCAGATTCGGATTCGACCAAAAGTCTCATTTCTTCTTCAAGTGCGGACGTAAAATGCGAATAAGTCGGTTTTTTATTTTTCTTCTCGATCCCGTGTAGAACGACGTTTTTAACTTTTTTCTTCTTTTTCTTCAGTTTCGCTTTCGCTTCATGAACGGTCGATAAATTTTCATAATCTTCGTCGTCTTTAAAAGGGTTGTAAGCATGAACTTTCATATGCTCGACGAGATCGTACTTCCTTTTGAATGATTGCGAACACAAGTTGCAGTCATGAGGGCGTTCGATTTGATGCGAAAGCATGTGTACAGTCATGGCTGCTTTTTTGCTGAACCGTCGACTGCAGAAGTCGCATGGATACGGGTGTAATCTTGAATATTCATCTTGATTCTCAGGAAGCGGAATTTCATCTTCGGATGTTCTCATACTCACATCCATATCATTGCTAAAATCAAATAAACTATTGCCACATTATAAAACAATTTTCTATCAGGGATATAAGCGAGTACAAAATTAGTTATTGCAGAGCTTATGAGCTAGTATTAATAGGAAAGGAGACCAATAATTGATTTTGTACGATATTCAAGTTAAAATTAATACCCATTATGATGATTCTGCCATTGCTGTTCTGTGACGACTTCTTCTTCGGTCACTTGTATTTCGACGTATTCTTCAATCTGAGTTTGGAGCGGGTCTTCGGGTTCGATCTTTGGTAAAACGGGCGACGACGGGACGATGATGCAGTCTTTGTCGACACCGCAGATTTCTTCCTCCATTCCCGCCCCATCGGAAATCCACTCCAAATTGAAACCGTAGCTCTCGTCTGGAGTGACCATAGAGTTAGCCATCGTAAGACTCATCGGAAATTCGTTTAACACGATTTAACCTGAAACAAACAATTAGTAATTAGTGTAATAATTAATGATTACTAATAGTATAATTAGGGGAAAAGTTTGGTTACGTTTGACCAGAGGTTCCTAAACTTTTTCACAGTACGGCCCCTTTTAAACAAATGAGAACCTGTGCCCCCCCCCCCCCCTCAAATAAGTTTTGAATGCTAATTTTGAGGTTTTTGAAGAAAAGTGGGGTTTTAAAAATGTAGATTTTGAGGTTTTTGACAAAATAAATTGCACTTAAAATGCTGATTCTAAAGTTTTTATGACGAAAAATCGACTCTTAAAACTGAAATTTGGCTCTTAAAACCTTGATTTTAAGATTTCTTTTTACAAAAAAAGGCTCATAAATCTTTGATTTTGAGGTTTTTGGACGAAAATTGGGCTTTAAAAAATTCGATTTTGAGGTTTTTGACGAAAAATGTCTCTTAAATCTTTTGTTTTGAGGTTTTTTGACGAAAATAGGGCTTTACAATTAATGTTGATTTTGAGATTTCTGACGAAAAAAGGCTCTTGAAACTTTGATTTTGAGGTTTTTGGACCAAAATTGGGCTTTACAAATGTTTATTTTGAGAAAAACCAGGACCATCCCAGCGATTGGCAACCCTGAGAATTATTTTTGCCAAACAAACAGTATTACTCGACTAAAAACCAGTCAAATTAGCCCAGTTATCATTGCTATGTCCGAAAAACAGTCGCTTTTCCCAATTTTTCATAAAGTTGTTCAAAAAAACAGTTATTTTGGTGGTTTTTTTTTTTCTAAGTCTGATAAAATATATTCTGGGCAGACTTCATGGAATTTGGCAACCCTGAGAACACAACTGAAGAGTATGACTCATATGAGTGAACGGGTTCCTTCAATTTTAACTCTTGAGTGGTTGTCTAACATTCATTTTTGTGCTATGACGTACAATAGTAAACACAGTTCCGCCACAAATGCCACAATTAGGTCATTTCCTTCTAATAAGGCCCATACAATAATTGTAGTTAAACACAACTTATGTATTTTACTAAGAAAATAAGGCAAATAAACGATTTTAATTGAATAAAAACGTTAATTAAAAGATTGACCAAATCCCAAAAACAAGTGAAAAAGCAAATAAAAACCATAAAATAAAATAAAATACTTACGTGTAACGAGTCTAATGAGAAGAAAAATAAGAAAAAAGGAAAAGTGCCGGAGAACGGCTTTCGGAAATGGCAGCCGAAATCGTAATGGAGAAAAGGGCCAGACGGCGAAGGCGTAGATCGAAAATCAAACGAATTCCGTCACCCGAACAAATAAAAATCCCTTTCCTCTCCTCCCTTTCATCAATCGGATCGAAATTATAAATTAAATTTTAAACTTTAATTTACGTATTATTTATTGGTTAAATAACCCTAAATCGCACGAAAAGCAATTTTTAAGACGGAAAACTCCATTTTGGAGCCCAAAGCAGTTAAAAGTGGCCTTTCCACATTCACTCATCGAAACGCCAAAAAATGACTAAAACCCTTTTTAAAATAATATTTTTTAATTTAAAAATAAATTTTAACTTTTTTA
The DNA here is from genome assembly GCA_018703685.1 of Orius laevigatus. Classification (NCBI taxonomy): domain Eukaryota; kingdom Metazoa; phylum Arthropoda; class Insecta; order Hemiptera; family Anthocoridae; genus Orius; species Orius laevigatus. The sequence goes on from JAGWEN010000042.1 coordinate 72,951, forward strand.
AATCAATTTTCAATATTTTAAATCATTCAAATATCAAATAAATCAAATTTTAGTTTGAAACGCATATTCCTTAACGATCTAAAAGGCAGTGAAAGACCACCAAAATACAAAAAGAGCATGTTTAATCGTTCAAAATCACATTATTTAGTGCATAAATTAAATATTTAATTAAAATTAATTAAAATATATATTTGAAAATAACAAAATTTGAACAAATTGATGAGGTAATTATCTTGTTTGAAATTTTGGCGGTAAACAGTTTTCCCGCCAAAATAAAACTTTTTTATTTATCTTGTAAATAAATACTTATAATTTTTTAATAATCTTATGTTTTATATAAAAATATTTAATTACTCAGTTTTGATTTCATTTTCTATTATTTTGTTGTTTTTTTTTGCGTCGTAATTTCTGCCTCGATCAAGTCAGCATTACTTCGTTGCTGTGCCCGTTGCGTCGAAAAATTTCGATATCACAAAACAAATGATTCGCGAATTTTTGTAACTTCCACTTCAATTTTTTGCCCTTGATCGCTTCATTTTTGCATTTTACATCTCGACCCATACGTGTCAAGAAACAGGATTCCTCCTATTTTGTTGTTATTTTTCGTGTAAAATGACGGAAAATCAATTGTCTGATATGATCGTCGTCGTGAGTACAAGGAATGATTCTTAAATTTAGTTTAATTCTTTTTTTTTTAGGATGCCACATCTAAGAAGTTTAAACGTTATCTGGATAATTGGAGGGAAGTGATTCTTTTCGTCAACTCTGTATTGCTTTGGAAGAAAAAAGCTTATCCTTATGCGATATTCGTAGTAACGTCTTTTATTTTCATGTAAGTTGAATTTTAAGTGAATTAAGGTTTAACCAATATTTCCAGGCAATTTGCATACTACGACCCTTCCTTCCTGACGACTGTGAGCCTCGTCTTTTTATTTTTGAATATTCTCGATTATTTCGGGCCGCTTGTCACTTCGTCGATTTGGAAACAGGAAAACTGGACTTCGGCTAAAGAAAGGGAGTTGAACGAAATTTGCGAGGCGCTGGCCACCTGCTACATAGCGTTCAAATCTTCGTGGAACTCGCTTCTTGATGTTAAAAACAAAAGGCCAAATTTGGTAATCTTTTCTTTTAAAAATCATATGAAATTATATCAAAATGCGTGATTTTTTTTTTTTTTTTTTTTTTTTTTCTTCCAATTTTAATGATCTTTGTTCCAGTATTATCCTTCAGCATTTGTGGCTTCTTGCATTTTCGCGTGGATCGGCAACACAGTCAACAACTTATTCCTTACTTACCTTCTAGGTAATATTAAATTTTAAATTATGATTATTTACCTATTTTTTCCAGTACTTTTCTTTTTGATGCTTCCCGCCCTCTCGCATCATGGATTGATCGAAAAATATTACCAAAAATGCCTTTCACAGACGATGAAGACCCTAAAAGGCTTTTCGTCTCCGAGTTCGAAGAAGGTGGAATAAAATTCTCTAGAGTTTTCAAGGACGAAAGGAATTAGTGTTTCCCTGATTAAATTTTTCTTTGATTATTTTTTTTCCATAATAAAAATGAGACTTTTTTTACATTGCCAAAATAATTGTGATTTAAAAGTATTTATTGCTGTAAAAGAGACCATTCTCTTTCAAGAATTTACTTTATTTAGTATTCCAAAAAAATGTGATTGAATCGCTTTTCAATTTCGCTTCGATGTAAATATCATTGAGTCATTACTTTTAAGAAAAACATCAATTTGAAACAATAAAATTCACCATGATCTCTAGACTAGAGGCTTAGGGCTTAGTTTATAGTGTTTGTTTGATGTAAATAATTTTTAAAATGCACCATTTAGTCGTGATATTTTATTCTCTTAAAATGTACCTATTCATTACTTTTTGTCCCAGTGCATTGATTAATAATTGTTTAATTTTTTCCTCTTTCCAGTTGATAGTTTTAAAAATAAATTTTTGTAATGAATTTAGTTGTATTTTTTACCGTCCCTATTCTCTTAGAAAGTAAATGGTTGTGATAGAGTTGACCAAGATTTCAATTTAATTTTCTTAAACTCCTTAACCTTTTTTTTTTTTTTTTTTTTTACCACCATTTTCCCATAATAATGCCAAATTTAGTGTCCAAAAAACCATAATCCTAGGGGATCATCCCTATCTTTTCATTTCAACCAAGAAGGCTACAATTTGGAAAAAGAGACATGTTTTTCTCCACCAGATTTCTAAACAATCACTGTTCAACAAACTACCATTCCTGGGTTCCTACTAAAGAATTAGGACTTTACCTACTTAAATAAATGTACCTACCAAAGAAATGTTTAGAAAAATTATTTGATAATTCAAAATATAATACTAAAAAATGACTACCTAATGGATACTATTAAAAATTACCTGGGTACCTACCTATGAGTGCCGTAATATCGAAGGAAAAATTAAAAGGGAAATTTTGTTATATTGCACATTTGCCATTCAGTGGTTCTCATTGCAATTGTATTTTTTAATCAATAAAAGTATGTTTTTAAACCGAAATTTGTCATTTTTTTATTAAAATTTTTCTTTATTTTTGGAGGGATTAGTGTTTACCTATATATTTTCTTTGGGAAACGGGGAAAATTGAGAAGAAAAGAGAATTTGGAATTCTTAGAAAGGGATTACAGCACTGCCCACTGGTAGGAAGGGAAAATTTTTTGTAAAATCAAGCATTCAAATTCAACGGTTCTCATGCCAAAGCCACGCCTCAAAAATGTTTAAATTACAATTTATGTCGATTTTTTTTTTACTAAAGCTTTTTTTTTTTTTTTTTTTTTTTTTTAAAGAAATTAGACGTATTTTCCTTTATTTTTCGCACCATTTCTTCGGAAAACAGAGGAGAGAGGAAAAATTGTGAAGAATAAGGAAATTTCCCTATAGAGGGATTAGTGTTTACACTTTACAGCACTGTTAAAAAACTCCAAAAATATTTTATACTTAAAAAACCTAAATTCATGATAAATGTGCTACTTATAACTAATGTAGTGTGTATTCCAAAAACCAAAAAGGGAAACCAGCTTTTGGAATAAAAAAAAACCAAATGGTTACAGGGTACTAAACACCCAGTAGTATCCTAGAGTAGTATCACAAAGTAGTGAGGGTGTTTAGTATCCTTGTAAAAAACCAAAATATTTTCAACATTTCCTCAATTTTTCGTCAAAAATGCACCACTAATATCATCAAATATCATTTTATAATGCTAAATGCGAATAAACACCTAAAAACATCGATGGTATAAAAGATTCAAATAGATTCAAATTTTGTGGAAAGAGAAAATAACTGCCAGTTTAAATTTAAATATCGATATTCGGCCATCTTGAATCTATCGAATGAAAACTTTCAATTTTCGTAACTGCCCGATTGTTCTTTCAAAAAATACCCTCAAACACTTTTTGTTATATTCCACCTTTTTTTCCCCTTAATTTTCCTTTCTATTTTCTATTTTTGAAGCTTCGAAGCTTCTTTTCTACCAGTCAAAAGAATTCTCACACATCAAATTTGCAGAAAAAACAGTGAGTAATGAAATTAAAATTTCGACTCGAGGTTTAGGTTATGACTTTTATTTTTCCGTATTTTCTAATTTCGTTTTGATTTTCTTAATTGTTTTTAGATGTCTAATGTTGAAAACCTTTCTCCTCAAATAATTCGCCAAGTGACGAAAGAGCTCCACGGTTTATTGGCCGAACCTCTTGAGGGTATCAAACTTTGTGTCAACGATGAGGATATTTCAGATATTCAAGCCTACATCGAAGGACCAGGTAATTCCGTAATTTTAAAATTTTCCTGGCATACTCTGCCACATCCCTGACCGAATTTGAGACATCAGCGACACTCAGAACCCACTCGTATGATCTCGGTCAAATCTATCACATCTAGCTGATTATTTTGTCGAATATATCCCTTCTAGTGTTTACCTTTGGTACCTTCTTCTTTGCTTGTTTTCAGGCACACTCTTTAGTATGCCAGAAACGGTCAAATTTATCCCATCTAGCTGATTACCCTTTGTTACCGAGTCCTTTGCTTGATAATTACCTGATTTTATCAACGTTTGGTTGTTTGCAGCCGGGACACCATACGCAGGAGGACTTTTTAAGTTGAAACTCAGTCTGGGGAAAGATTTCCCTCAGGTACCTCCGAAAGCGTTTTTCATCACGAAAATATTTCATCCGAACGTCGCTAAAAATGGCGAAATATGTGTCAACACTTTAAAAAAAGACTGGAAAAGCGATCTCGGCATCAAGCACATATTATTGGTAAATAGCCACTTTTCATACTTTCCAAGCGTCTTAATATGGGAGTGGCAATCAAATTTGTTGCTTCGGAATTCAAATTTTTGGTCAAAACTGTATATTGTGCATTAACTGCTTGGTAGATCAATTTTGAGATTAATCTTTTGTTTTCAGACTGTCAAATGCCTTCTTATAGTCCCAAACCCAGAATCAGCGTTGAACGAGGAAGCTGGTAAATTATTATTAGATCATTACGAAGATTATTCAAAACGTGCGAAAATGATGACTGAAATTCATGCATTAGTAAGTATTTTAATCAATTAATGTAATTCTAACAATAATAATTTTCAAGTCTCAAAAAACAACCAAAAGCATGGGCATCGAATCATGCTCGGACGGACCGATTGCGAAAAAACACGCGAGTGATAAAAAAGTCGCAGCAGAAAAGAAGAAGTTACTTAAAGAAAAAAAGAGGATCCTGAAAAGATTATGAAATTGTGTCTAAAATAAGAAAAAAAAAATTCATGAGTGCGTTAAAAAAAGATAAAATGTTTATCAGTGTAAATAAGTGCAATTTTTTTTCTGCCCCCAATTTTTTCTAAAAGCACAAGGTCCTGTTTCTTTAGCGTTTAGTCTAAATTTTTCCGAAATTCATCAAAAACTGTTATTTATTTATTCTATTTATTTTGTAGAGTTAAACGTTAAATTGATGGATTTGCTCTTTTGGCTTTTAAACGAAATCCAAATTTATAGCAATAAAATAATTAAAGTGTTATGGATTTAAAAAGCGACAAATAAAAATTAATTATTAAAAAATTATAACTTTTTGCATCCAAAACACTTCCCTCTTTTTTTTCCCCCTCTTTGTAAGACTTCTGTCAATATTCTAGTGACTTTGAGAAAGTACGTTGTGTTGTCTATTTACAATTTTTATAAGATTATATTTTAAAATATTATTGTTCTTTTTTGTTCCTCATTTTCATTTTATTTACTTTTTATCCTGATCTTCATGCATGAAATCGTGTATGGAAATGAAGGAAAACAATTTTATTTTAAATTGGAGTTTAACTTCCAGATGCCCCAAAAACATGGGTTGGATTTTAAAACATTTTTGATAAAAGGCCCTTTTTCGTCAAATTTTTCACTTTTTTCATGATAACCTCATAATGGTTGATGAGTAAACTCACGTTTTCTGGGGCAGATTTTATTCCATTTTTTTAAAGGTATTTTAACCAGAAAAGACCTCTTTTGGCAGAAAAACCTTCTTTGTCGAAAACATTTTTGTTTGGGTAGATGGTCAACCAATGAGTGAAGCGAACCTGTTTAGCTTTAGCAGATTTTTTTTTTGCAACAATCGACCTTTTTATGCATGTGTGGCAACAGGGAGCTGAGAAAACTCTTTTTTGAGTTGAGTCATACTCGAACTCCAAGTCTTTGGTCCTAAATCATTAAATTGAATGACCTTATTTGATATAATTTTAATAAATAGAAATACAATAACAAAATATAATTTTAAAACGTAAAATGAAGAGGGAAAAGACAAAACAAATTCAATTTTCAATAAAAAGGAGAAGAAAAAAACTGAAGAGGCAATATTCACGCGATGTTAACACTAAATTTTTTATCACAACAATAATGAGATAGGAAAAAATGACAAAACGGTCTGAGTGTGCTATAACTACCACCAATAAAAGTCTAAAAAATTCTAGTCTTTACGATTGGACATTTTGTCGATGAGAAGACGGGTGCAGCTGTTGGTGGACGAGTTGCTGTCTGCGCTGGATCTGTGGCTTGCAACGCTGGACGGCGTACCCGGCGATGAACCTCCCCATCGTAAAGCCTCCACCTAAAATTTTTCCCGTTTTCATTTTATTGACGAAGCCCACGTGCGAACAATTGTGGCTTTATGACATTGGAGGCGTCAAGTGTTCTGTGATTTATCTCTCATGTGGGCGAAAGCGTATGTGATCAGAAATAGTAAAAAAACTCACTTTTAGACAGTTACTCTAGGCAGGCCGTCGCTTGTTTTAAAATACTCCACCTATATTGTTTAAAATTATATCGTTATTTTGTTCAATATTCAATTTTTAAAAAACCTCCCCTTAAGGAAAAACAACCATGGATATGTTTTGGTAGGCAACCTAGACACCAAGAACTTTAAGGGTGATATTCATAGACAAAAGAATGGATCCTCAAAACATTGCGTTTTCTCAGCTTCCTGAGGTCCGATCGACATGAAATTTTTAGGACTTTTTCTGATCAAATTAAAGAAGCTTTGTGCCAATTTCAAGTCAATCGGTCAACAGGGAGCTGAGAAAACTCAATTTATCTTTTGGTTTGAGGGTCCACTCATACTAAGACTTAGTCTCTGAATACCAACCCATGTCTCCATTGAGTTTACTAAACAGTTATCCCATTTTTCGCCCCTAAAACATATCCATGTTAAAGAAAAACAAATAGATGAATAAAACACATAAAATAACAGCCCGAAAAAAGGGGACCATGCTGGATAATAAAGCTCCAAGACACAAAGCCACATCAAACAAAGAAAAACACAAAAAAATTTTTAAGAGGAATTTCTATGAAAATCTTTCGTTCGAACATTGGGTAGAAAGAGCTCTTTATATTGTTTAGTTCTAAAGAAATACAAAACTTAGAAAAAGGAAAAGTACTAAATGTCCTAGTTCCTCAAAAGTTGGGCTGCCAATTCGGGCCATAAATCGCAAATTAGGTCACTTTAAGACTAGCCCAATCTGGCAACTCCGTATCAAAAGTTGGGCATAAGTGTTGCCAGTTTGTGCATTCATAAATTGGGCTAAGTAGACCGTTTTCTATTTAACAATAAATAGCTTAATCTGGCAACCCTGCAATCCTCAAGAGACAGGGTTGCCACTTTGAGTGAGTACTAGCAAATTGGGCAACTTAGATTGAAAATAGTGAAATTTGCAATAAATTTCTCCTGTAACCCTCAAAAGTAGGGCTTCAGACAGTGTTGCCAGTTTTGGCAATTAATCACAATTCGCCCAATTTGCAGAAGTATCCAATCTAGCAACAGGTACTCAGCCCAACTTTTTGAGGAATATAGGTTTGCCAGGTTGGGTTATTTATTGCAAACTGGGCTATTTTTAATATACCCCAATTTGCTATGAATCCAATCTGGCAACCCAGTATTCCTTAAAAAGTTGGGCAAAAGATCTTCCAATAGCTGATGTGAACAAAGATTTGAAAACAAGATGTTAGGGATATCAATGAATAATTTTTGATCGCTAAAACGGATAAGTTCCACCCTGAATAGAAACACTCATGCAGCACTCTTGAAACGGATAAAACGCAATTTTCTGACATTTTTTTACCTTCCTCAAGCCTAAAATTTTGGAAATTCATCCTGCGCACATGAGATGGAATTTGAGACAGGGATAATAAAGACGAGAGACAAAAATAGTTGAGGAAAATACCTTTTCATTGTGAAGTGGGCTTAAAATGGCAGTCGGGGGGTCGTCCGGGGTGTAATAATCGGAGTCATCACCGACGGTATTCATCACCGTTCCATTCCCTCGCACGTTCCTTTCCTCTCCTTCATTTTTTTCGACGACCACATCACCTGCGAATAAGAAACCATTGTCCACTAATTCTTATCATTTGCTCAATTGAAACAAAGCGAAAGTTATAATTTATTTGTGTGTTAAAAAGTAAAATCAAAGCAATTAGATCCTTGTGCGACCAAGCAAATGTACAAAATGAACTTTTCCGTTCGGGTTTAGGAAGTTATTGAATTCTTTCATAATATAATCATTTATTTATTTTAAATTTAATACAAAGGTAACCATTATAAAAAGAAAAAACAAATTTTGAATGACAAAAATTTCAGTCAGTTAAAAAAAATTTAAAAAATTGATTGGAAATGTTAAGTTTCAGCTAGCACCAAAATTTGAGGGAGGGAAATTATTTACAAAAGAATGTTGCGAATGTACATCTAAAAGATGTGCCAGAAGCTTTGATTCTACTTAGGGAGCAGACCTTTTGAAGTGGGCGAAGGTCCTCGTCCTCCTGAACTCCGTCCTGGGCTTTCATCTCCGATTTCTTCGTCGTCCTCATCTTTGCTGTTTTTACGGTTGCTTAAGAGGGGCGAGAGTTTTTCTGCTTCGCTGTCGATTTCCTCATCAACGCTTACCTTAAAAACCATTTAATTGACAATAATGAAACATAAAAAGAGCAATTTTTAAGTACCTCGTCTTGTGATGTTTCGTTCACGGTTTTGACTGTATCTTTTGGTTTTTGTCGCCATCTTGATGAAAGCGGCGATTTCCCTTTTTCCTTTGGGCTCGAACTTTCGTTTTCACGGGCCAGCAAGACAGACATCCGCACTTCAGGCGTTGTCGCTTCTTTCTCATAACTAGGACTTGTCACCATTTTTGAAGATTTTGGGGCCCTTTCCAAACTTTTGTTGATCAAATGCGAAGGAAGTTCTAGCTCAGGATCTTCCGAATCTAAATGAAGAGGCTGAGGTCGAACAGTCGTCGGACCGTTCAACGCTTCAATAAGAGATACACCCTCATATCCTGAAGGAATATTTTCACTACTTCCCTATAAAAATAATTTAAAACAACACCTACAACACGAAAAAATCAAACCTCAGGAGGAATGTTGGGTACTGGAGAATTTGATTTTTGAAGCGCTCTTATCTGAAGAAGGGCTCTAAAAGGCGCTCGGCATATCGGGCAGTTGTTCGCTTGGTATCGTAGCGAGTCCGCACATGAGTTACAAAGACAAAGATGTCGACAAGGTAATATCAAAGTATCACGGACGTCGCACATACAAATTACACATTCCGCACCATTATCTTCAGTCTCAACATCACTACTCGCCTGAAAAAAATTGATTTAAACCTATTATACCTCTACAAAAGTTACTTTTGACTGTGACATACACTTCTAACTTTGTTATTTTAAATAAATTCCAAACGTTCCTGAGTTAAATACTGTGCATCCATGTTAAGTGCAGTTTTTGTAACTCTGTAACGTTTGGTCCTATTAAAAAAGTGTTGTAAGTAAAAGCTTTGAGTTTATAAACTCAAAGGTAAAAGTTACTGGAAATTAAGTGTATAATTGATTTCCATCTTCAAAACTGGGGTAGTATTACTCAAAATTTAGGCTAAAAGCCAAAAATCATAATTTAAAAAGCTAAGCTCCCTTTGGATCGATCTTGAAATTTTCAGAGCTCTTTTCCTCATGCAATTCTTCAGGTTTTTGGTGTTAAAATCATCGAGCTTCACATACCTTAGTGATTTCAATATTTTTGTTCTCGATTCCATAAATTTCTTGCAAAAGATAGCAAAGGCCGTCAACAAACAATTTCTGTTTGAGTGCCTTAAGGACGTAAGTGCCATCAGAATGTTTTTCAACGACAGAAATGCAAGTATGAGATTGCCTCGTATCTAAAAATAAACAATTAAAATAAAATGATTGAAAAAAAAAGAAATACCATCAGGGCCATCTTGTGCGACACAGTGGATAGCTAAAGGTATGACTTCTTTGTCCGGACTGAAAGAGAGTTCTTCATCGCTGTATTTGCTCGGGTCGAAAATATGAGAAGGCTGGGAAAAAAGTTGATTGGCCCCTTTTTGATAATGGAATGTTTCAGAAGTCAAACTTGGATCTTTTGGTGTATAAACCAATCCGTTCCCAACGATGTCTTCAGTGCAAAAATAATAAATAGTGATGGAAGTCCTAGCATCGCAGTCAAACATGAATTCAATATTGTAATGTAACGGCTTGGCATCGCCTTCCCCTTTATGGCTCATCGGCATACATTTGACAAGTCTGAGCGACTCTTTCCGGATGTTGATCAGACTTTTTAAGGTTTTCGTCGGCTCATTCGGCTGAGGTGGAGGATACGGGAACTAAAACAAAATACATGAACCTTCTCGACAAAAAAGCAAAATTACAGGTGTCGGACGACTTCCGAGGAAGTTAAGATCAGCATTTTCACCAAAGAGATATGCCTCGGGCTGCGGTGTATCGAACCTTTCTCCTCCCATTATAAAGTGGCTTCCAAAATAGTTTCCTACAAAACCATTAAACCCTACATGTTTTATAACACCAAACCTGATTTAGGAGGATATTTATAAGCATGATTTGAGACCACATCGACCTCTTCGACCCCTGCATTCTGCCTACTTGTCAAAGCCCCCATAATTTTCTTATTTTAAATCAGTTTGACATTCTTTTATTACTTGAAATTTCCTTCCATTTTATTCAATTATTTCATACTTATCTTAATAAACTATGAAAGTTAACATGTCAATAAAAAAGTTGAGATTGTAAAAATCACAAAAATCTGCGACAAAACAAGGGGGAAGGACGAAAGATCGACGACCTTGAAGTCCCGTTAGCTTTCTTTGATGTCTCAACTGTTATCGATCTCTAATTTTAATGACGTCATAAAACGTAAATTGGTTAATTTTCAAACACTAATTCTTTAAAACTGGGAATTCTTTTAATTTTGTTTCATTTCATTGATTCTTTTACCAGTAATTTACATTTTTCAAAGCGTTTTAATGCTTTTTTTTGCTGTTTTATAAGCAAAATTTTAAAACTTGTGCTGCACTCTTTAGTTTTTTCCCCTAACCATAACTTTACCTCGACCTTTCTGAGATTGGAAATTTGGAGACTGATTAGCACGTTAAGGAATTTTTCATTTTCTCTTCATCTCTTGGCTTTTGATAAATGTGAGAACCTATTTAATTATTCAATTATTTATTTTTCTTTTATTATTTATAAGTAACTTTTGGAATGAATGGTTTTGTGTTAACTTAGAGCCAATAAGCTTATCTTAACCTCAAAGTCTATGAAGTTTGTACATCCTTCAAACTTTTATTTTGCTTCAAAACTTCATTTTAAGACATAAAAACAGTTAAATTTTAGTTTAAATTGAGCTTTGAGGTGTATGTGCCCTCTGGACGTTTTAAATTTTTTTTTCGGAAATTTTCACCATAATGGATAATTTGCTAATTTTTTCGTTTCTCTCACCTCAAATTAGTGAAATTAGCGCGTTTATGCCAAAAATAGCGTCTCTTATCACTTTTTTATCGTTTTGTTTTGAATCTCTCGACAAATTTTATCTGCTAAAACGTTGAATTTGAATGATTTATGCGACCTTGGTTTCTCAAGTTTAATTTTAGATCTTTTTTTTATTTATTTTAGATTGCGAGGCAACCACCATTTTGAGATGCAATTAACTAAAGCGACAAATCTTGCTTTAAGGCTTTCCTATGCTCAGGTAACTGTTTTTCATCAATAATTATGTAACCCGCAGGTTTTTGTCTACTAGTTTTACAAATATTATGTAAAATATTCGATCACTATTAGAAATTTCTAATTCAAAATAATAAATCTTTTTTTGAAAAAAGGTCTTTCTATGGCTGCCAGTGCGAATTGGGGCTTCGAATTGTATATTTTGGCAACCCTGTAATCCTCTTAGGCTTAACACAGTGTTGCCACCTTATCGAAAATTGGGCTGTATAAATAGCACTCTTGCAATAAATATCCTAATCTGGCAACCCTTTGTGATCTCAGCAATCTTTTTGTAAGAGAGAAAAAAAAAAAAAAATGTTACTGTTGCATTAAAATTAAATCAGCCATTTTGCCAATCTTTTTAGAGAAATCAATTAGGTATTTTTGGTTCTGTACGACTTCAAATAAACTTATTTTTGTTATAGGATTAATTGTGTATTTAAGTATAAAATATGCAGGTTCTTCTGGAATTCTAAACCCGTTTTATTTATTTCTTTTCTTTTTTTTTTAGCTGCAGTTTATCTGACTTTAATCAAAATTATATACGAGCTTATAAAACGTATTTTTTATTTCTGTTTCAGGGTTATCTTTCTTTAAGTTCGTAAGATTTTTATTTTATTTTTTTAATATTATTTATTTAAGGCTTGTATATAATATTGCTTATATTGGTTGGTAAGTTATGGCAATATTGAACCTGCAATTTATTGTTTGGACATAGTTCGGTTTTGGTTTCATTTTGTATTATAATATCGTTTTTGAAATGATTTTTTGTTCTTTCAGGGTCGATTGACGAAGCAAGAAAGTGATAAAATCGTCGGAAAATATGCGATCCTGATGGCCGCCTGTGGAATCACTTTGTCTTCCTTTAGCGTAAAACAAATGTTAGCGTCGAAGGCTTCAAGATTTTAAATTATGAAAAAACCGAGTCATGCCTAGTCTCGATCTTTTTTTATTTTAAAGAATGTCTTATATGCTATTTTTGATTTGAAGGCGGACTTTATTTGGCTAAAAATATGAATTAAACCCGTTTTTTTGTTTTCCTTTTTTTTACTAGACAATGTATATATTTATTAGTTTTTTATACGTTGTTGTTCATCCATAATAAAAAAAAATTTATTTTCGTCCCCTATCACCAAGCTTAGAGTGTATTAGAATTTTTTTTTAGAATTTTTTTAAAAATAAAACCATGTTCAAGCTATTTCGTGTTTTTTGTTACCATTTTTGACCAGTCTTTGAATGGAAAAAGGGCCCAGATCTATATTTTGCTTGTGTTGGCTTTGAACTTTCACTATCCTAATCTTGAAACCCTGATTTGGGCCCTTTAATGAATGAATTCCAAACGATGAAGAAGTGGGCCAACATCGACTTGGTAACACTGGAAGCTGAATGAGATATATAATGAAATAGGGAAATTAAAAATTTCTCAAATCTCCCGCTAAATTAAGTTTAAAGGGTGTCCAACAGGGTTTGAAGTACAAAATATATCCGGAAGGAACGCTAGTATCGATTATCGCCAGGTCGCTCTCGCCTCGGAGGACTCGGTTATTCGGTTTTATTAAAAAGAATTTCATTTTTAATGGTGTCTTTTCCGTCTCGGATCAGTTTTTCCTTATTTCCTTCCTTCTTCTTTCCCCTCGCGGTCCCCTTTTTCCTCCAATCTACATTTATTTCTAAATGTAGAGAGATAGTCGTATAATGTCGTCTATGCTACCTTTTACACCGCCTATAGTCAAACGTCTTCTCGGTTGGAAAAAAAGCCAATGCGAAGATAAGTGGAGCGAAAAGGCAGTGAAGAGCCTCGTCAAGAAATTAAAGAAGTCAAACGGTCTCCTTGAAGAATTGGAAAAGGCGATCAACACTCAGGATCCGAATACAAAGTGTATTATTATACCCAGGTACGAGCAAACCTTCATACCCTCTCCCCCTCTCCTCTTTAATTTTTTCGCCTAAAAACGTGAATCCATGCCCTTTCCCAATGTCAAAATCATTTACATCTCTCAATTCCATTCTTTCCTTCCTTTTTTACCCTAAATTTTCCCTTTCATTGTATTTCTCACCATTCTAGGTTAATTTTGAACTTAAGTTATGACACCAAAAGCGTCTTCTATTTACTTTTATAACACCAAATGACGCAATTGTTTGTATAGTGTGTGGGGTTGTTATTTTGTCAAATTGTTGAGGTTAGACATCAACTTTTGATGGAAAGAAAAAGAGGAATTTTGAAAGTTAATTATCTTATCTACGTGATAAAAAGGCTACTTTAATGGGTTTTAACTTATCAATGCTTGATTTGTTGTTGACAAATCAGGAAGCAAATGGTCTAGAATGATCTTTGCTGCGAATTTTTGTTTGATCTATTGAAACTAGCATTGAAAGGGCTGCAGTATTCCTGGTTACTGATCATGGTGTTTCTATGGCACTTAGCTAGTTGAATTGTCTGCAGGATAACCAAGGACTTAATGATTTTTTTCCGTCCAATTTTGGCCAAAAATTGGGCCCAAACTTTCCTCATTGTCAGTCCAGTCCTCTAGGTTCCTGAAGAATTTTAAGGAAATCGAAAACCACTCACACCTTCTAAAAACGTGGATATTGGACTTAGTCCATTTTTGCCTATAGCATGAGTTGCCCCAAACTTACCATATCATCACAGTCTAGTGTGCAGAAAAATCTGAAAATGACAACTAATTTTTTATTTTATTTTAGTGTACGGCCGGAAAAAGTTGACAAATCGAACTTCAGAGGTGCTGTGGTTTCGCAGAGAAAAGGCCTCCCCCATGTAATTTACTGTAGACTCTGGAGGTGGCCGAACTTGCATTCTTACAACGAAATCGCGCCGATTGAAACTTGCACCTACGGTTTCGGTCACAAAAGAGAAGAAGTCTGCGTCAACCCTTATCACTATACTAAAATCGAACACCCGAGTGTCGGAGTCGTCGTAAGCAGGGTGGAGGGGGCAGTAGTAGAAGGTCAGGCGGGCCCAGGCCCTGCCGAGACCTCAGGTTATATCTCCGAAGATGCCGACAACATGGATCAAAATGACAGCACTAGTAAGAATCATCGTTCAAATCTAATCCATTCTAAAAATTACTTTATTAGGTCTTAGTCCTACTCCAGCAATCGACACTCAGCCAGTCATGTATTGTGAGCCATTATTTTGGTGTTCAATTAGCTACTATGAGTTAAATACAAGAGTGGGTGAAACATTTCATGCGTCCCAGCCTTCCATATCTGTCGACGGATTCACCGGTAAATTGTTCTAATTCAATTCTTTTTTATTAATTTTTAATTTTCAGACCCAAGTAATTCTGAACGTTTTTGCCTTGGTTTACTCTCAAACGTGAATAGGAACAGCGTAGTCGAACAAATTAGAAGGCACATAGGGAAAGGCGTCCGACTTTATTATATCGGCGGCGAAGTTTTCGCTGAGTGTCTTTCAGATTCTGCAATTTTCGTCCAGAGCCCGAACTGCAATCAAAGATACGGATGGCATCCGGCGACCGTCTGCAAAATCCCGCCAGGATGCAATTTGAAAATTTTCAACAACCAAGAATTCGCGGCCCTTCTTTCCCAGTCTGTCGGCCAAGGTTTCGAAGCCGTTTATCAACTTACTAGGATGTGTACGATTAGAATGTCTTTTGTCAAAGGATGGGGAGCGGAATACAGGTAAAATACATAATCCGTCATAAATCTTATAAAAATTTTGAATTTGCAGAAGGCAAACTGTGACATCAACACCATGTTGGATCGAGCTTCATTTGAACGGTCCCCTTCAATGGCTCGACCGAGTTTTAACTCAAATGGGCTCCCCTCGGCTACCCTGCAGCTCCATGTCTTAAACGTCTTCGACATCCTTAATTCTATTTTTTCCAGGTTAAAATTCTTTTTATTTCTGCTGCACACCGTTTTTTGTCGCGTAATTCTTTCGATAACACGTGTCACCAGATATTTTATAGTTCCTAAAAGTTTTAGTTTGTTTTATTTTTTCTTGGGCTGTCCTCAACAGAAACACATAGACACCGAATTTACCTCATTATTTACTACCTCATAGTTTTTTACTCTATTTTTATATTTTAAACATTTCCATATACCTTTTTTTACCCCTCTGGCTCAACCAAGATTGGTTTAAAAAATTATTTTTAACCATTTTGTAACTTTTTTGATGCAAATTGGTTGAAAATTTTTTGAACCTGGGATCTATTTCATTGGAATCATAAGTACAGCCCTTGAAATTCTAAAACTCAATTATATTTACTAGGAACGGGAATTTGGTGCTAAATTTATTTTGTACCCTAGAATTAGCCCTAGATTTTTTTTCTTTCAATTATTCTAAGTCACTGGGTGAAAAATTGTTTAGCTTAGAATCGTGAGTGATTTTTTTTTTCGTTTTCTGGACTGTGGTTGTGTTGTGAATATTTTTTACAAAAGTCAAAAAGAGTTTTTTTAAGTAAAAATCTTCAAAAGTTTTTTTGTTTTAAAAATTTTTTTCTTCTGTTTTTTTATTTATTCGATTTATGTTATAGTTGAGCTTTAACCATAAAAATTTTAAAAGCTGTTAATTTTTTGCATGTCGCAATTTCTGTTTTTAATGATGCAGGATCAAAGTCGCCCTCTCAAAACATAAACCACTTTGCTTTCTGTACGTTGTGATATTAATTTTAGGCTTTGAGAAAGAAAAAAATATGAAAAAATTATTTAAATTTTATTCCGTACTTTTTGATTTTTTTTAAAAATTGCATGCCGTTTTGTTTTCCTTGAAAAAATTATTCTATACTTATTAAAGAACATGGAAAGATGTGTTTTCAAAAGTGTTACTGTTAAAAGGTTACTTGGTCTAGTTTTGGCTCTTAAAAAATGTTATTGAAATTTCCTGTTTTTCCTTGAATTTTCAAATATTTTATGTGCGCAGTGATCAAACTATTTTACGGTATTAAATCTGGTTCTCAAAAATTATGTTTTTCCTGAACTTGTGGATGTGGTGTTGGTTGTCTAATTGCTTATGGCCACTCTGAGTAGAGATAACCAAGGAAGGAGTAACTTACATGTGTTAACTTTCTCTTTTCCTTCCCTATGAGCTATTTCGAGAGCCAGTCAACCACCCTTTTTTAAATTCAAAATTGGAACCCCATTTCTCCCGTTTCTCGTACTTCTTGAACTTACAAAGTCATGGTTTTTAAATGTTACTATTGAAATTATTTTTGGAATGAGTTTTTTTGTTAGTGTAAATAAGTGACCAATGTTCTTTCCTTATTCTACTTGTATCTTCTAGGAATTTTTAGATGGAATACACATGTAGACCTTATTTTTATTTTTAATCACCAACTTTTTTTTTCCCCCCGTTAATTGTTAAGTAATGTTCACGTTGGCCGTGAAAATGCTTCTTTTTTTTTAATCAAAAATAACTTTAGGAAAATCACTGCCAATCGAATATTACTTAGTTTTGCCAACTCAAAATAAGGCATTGTGGGTTTTTGATTTTTTTTAAATTTTGAGTGGCGAATACGTGCCATAATGACATTTAACGTCAAAGAAAAAATATATAATATTGTAATTTGAAAAGTATCACTATTGTATAATTTAAGGGCATTTTTTTAAGTCTAGAAATAAAAAATAGATTAGTAGAAAAAATTTATTTTTATCCATTTATATGTCGTCCAACGTAGCCTCATTATTGCTGAAATTTTTTCCAAATTACTTTACTTCGTCTTTATGATTGAAATTTGGATCCCTTAAATACCTTTCGCAGTAAATTTTGTTATGGGGTCCTTTCGAACTGTATGACTCGAGCATTTCGTATTTAAGGAGTTCAGGTTTGAATTTTTTCAAAAAATACATCCAGCAAATTTCGTCTTTTTTGGAGAAATCGATCGGCTCTTGTCTCCTCTCGTAGAATGAAGGATGATCTTCTAAGATGTCGAGGTTCTTCAACATCATTTCATCTACATCGTATATTTCGCCCTCAACATTCTAGAAAAAGAAATTCATTAATTGGGGATACTTGCTAAGAGAATCTCAAATTTCCCTTCACTACATATATTTCCCTTTTTGGTTTAAATCCCTTTCCCCTTCTAGAAATTTCCCTCAATATTTCAGTACTAGTAGAAGCAATGCTGTAATCCCTCTAATAGAAAAATAAACAGTTTCTTCACGTGGTATGCTTTGAGAACCACGAGACAAGATAAGAATTTCCCTTTTTCGTTAAAATCCCCCCTCGTGGCAAAATTTCCCTCCACCGCGAAAATTTCCCTGAAGCACTGCCCGCCATGCTTTCCCTCTAAATTGATCAGAGTTGCCAACATCAGCTTTTAACTAAAAATTTTATTTTTTTTAAACTTACATATCCCAAATTTGGGGAATCGAGCAAAAACGGTATATTGTACTTGGTCGCGATGACTAACGGGTATTTCACTTTTGTTTTTCCCACACCTAAAAACTTCGAGACGCCATTTTCCTGTTTTGACAACACAGAATGATTTGGCTCTCCTCTTTTTAAAGTCCCGTATACAAAAACACGGTACATTTTAACCCCTTTTGATTATTTACCACACCCTTAAATGAACACGACCTCGAAATACAGTGTTGTCAATTTTTTATTCCATAAATTACAGAAATTTTAACTTTTATAACATCCGACTTGTAACCAGATTAAAGCCTCCCTTATATTCAAGCTTAAAAAGTTGGGAAACGTAGCGAAACTCTCGTTAAAAAATGAATAATAAAAAACAAATTTTAGAACAGCTCGAAACATGAGAACAAGCCAAAACTAAAAATTTGCATCTTCAGTGTTGCCAACACTTTTGGCCCATAACCGTCATATAACCTTCCCCAATCAACAAAAGAAGTGTGTTTTAAGTTGAAAGTTGAATTTTTTTTGTTCAAAACTTAACTTTTCATTTATCTATTTTCATTTTATCAAATTTTCAAAATAAAGTTTATCTACAAAAGTTGAAAAAGGCAAAGCAACGAAGAAGCCATGTGCCGCCTACTGAAATCTTAAACAGCAAAAATGCATCTTAAGAAATTTGTTTATGTTAGATTTAAAATCTGCTTTCACTGGTTCTATTATATACGAATAGGTCCTCACACGAGGTAGCACCTGTTCTTCAAATCTAGGATTTCCAAGAAATGCGAGTGTTTTTTCGAAATGTCTTCAAACAAAAGGGCCTGTGTCGACTTAAACTTGAATTCGAAAAAAGCCAAGATCGGTAATTATTGTAGTAGTGTGGTATTTAAAAAAAATAATGATGTTTTAGGTGATGAGAGACTTAAAGCGATATTTAGAAGGGAAATCGACAAAGAAATTGAGCTGAGAAGTTCTGATCTTTTGACGATTGAAGAAAGAATCTTCGAAACTCGTCAAGGAATCGAAAGAGTGAGACAAAGTGTTGTCTCCGGCTACTATGATGTCTCTTTTAAGGTTTGGAAGTAATTGATTTGATTTTTCATGCTTTTGCTTTTAGGGAGAGCTCCAACCTCATCCTCATCCTGCGGTCAAAGACACTTTCGGCGGGAAGCGGATAAAAGTGGAAAAACTGAGTGAAGACGAAACTACGAGCGATACGGTCGAAAAATCCGACAGCGACGTTCCTGAAAAATTACCTCGACATGTCCCCCCTAAGTATACCGATAAAGAAATCGTCAAACAGTTCGAACCGAGAGGGAATGCGAAAAAAGAAAAATTTAGATTGATCGTCGGTAATTATTCAAAATGGCTCCAGCAAGAAGATACCGAGGTGACCCACAAATGGACAGTTTACATCAAATGCAAACGTGAAAACGGCGAAAATATTGAAGTCGCCGACATTTTTTCTGGGGCCATTTTATTTTTACACCCTAGCTACAAGCCTTGTGACGTCGTCAGACTTAGGTATTTTATTTGATTATTTTCCGCATACTAATTATTGTGTAGCAACCCTCCTTTTAAATTAACCAAACGAGGTTGGGGCGAATTTCCGTTAAAAGTTCGAGTATTTTTTGCCGATGAATTAGAAAAACCTTTGGACGTCGTTCATTTTATCAAGTTGGACCGAACGCACAGCGGATTGGAAACTTTCGGTATTTTATAACCATTTTATGAATTTTTGTAATTCTTAAGTTAATTTCAGGCGGTGAAACAGTTGTTGATGTCTGGGCACATTTGAAGACACCAGTTGTAGACTCGGAAATTTTGAACAAACCTCTTCCTAGTGTTAGTGCGATAACGGACTCGAATTTTTTTACGAGCGACCTTCTTTCGGAAATATTCGATTTTCCCGATGAACCTTTCAACATTAAAACCGAATGCGGCGACGTGCCTATAGAAGACATCGATATCAAACCACTGGAATGTGCTTTCATACCGACACCGGAAATAAAAACTGAAAAAATTGAAATTCAAAAAGAGCCTCAAGAAATAGTGAATGAATCTAATTTGGAAGTTTCAACCGTCGAAAATGAAGTCCTTTTGGAAAATGAAATGATTGAAAGCAAAAAAGAAAATGGCATTCAACATTTTAGTGAAAATTCGAAAAAAGAAGTTTCTGTGGTTAATAACGAAGTTTCGGTAGTTGACAATTTAAAAATAAAAGAAGAAGTTATTTTTGAAGACGTGATCCATGAAGAGGTCATCTATGACTCTGATTTGGTCACTTTAAACGACTGTGATAATCAAAAGGCTTTAAATACTTTACCTCAAAATAGTATAAGTCAAGTGGTTGAAGAACCTCCCAAAAAAGAAGTTTTGCTTGAAAACCATCGACCGGTCAAAATAATCAAAATCCCATCGTTATCAGGCCTCAAAATTTTGCCGAATAATAAAATAGTGCTGGACTCGAAACAAGTTTCCATTCTTAAAGACTTGAAGATAAAAAAACCTGGACCTAATGGATTCCCTTCGACTTCGCAGATTAAATTTACAAATTTCAAACTAAACTCTGCAGTCAAATCACCCTTAAAACTTCAAAAGCCTGTTTTTATTAACAAAACGGTGACTTTTAGCCGGAAAATGGTTCCTGGCGTTAGTCTTCTTAAAAAACCTGAGAACAAACCTATCAAAGATCAATATTCTGCCGAATTAGATTTGCAGTAAGTTGTATGTTTTTCAACTGATTTTGTCTATTGAAAATTATAGCTTGTGTCGCTTTTAGCTTTTTCCCTTTTTATTTCCCCTAAATTCACTGATTGTCAAATTTTAAGGTTTTTGATGAAATCTTGCCCGAAAGAAAAGATGGAGGACGCCGTGCGATGGTTGGTTAAGAGGTTTCCTCTTGTCGATACGAGAGCTTCCGATGATAAATTTAGAGAAATCCACCCATATTGCGCACCCTCCCGTGATGTGTTTTTAAAATGGCCTCTTGGCAAACGACTTGCTTCTGAAGTAAGATGGTTTAAATCCAAGTTTTGGTATTAATTTCTTTCATTCAGTTTTCAAGAGCTAGAACGATTTCAAAATTATTGCCGCAAGTTTTGCCAAATCTTCAGCCGTGGAGTACAACTCGAGTTGTGGATTGGTGCCGTTTATTTGCATTTACACCATTTTCAGTCAGCAACTGTATGTATTGGCCAGAAAGGGATTTTCTCAACAAGGAGATGTACAGAACAAGTTTTTAAAGCCCTAAACCCAAGAAACGATGGTCAACCCAACAGAATGCGAGTTATTGGCTAAAGATGCCTTCTCCCAAACCTTTTGAATTGACTTATCATCTTTTATGGTTAAGGGTGGTTTGTTTTCTTACATTTCCAGTTGAGAAAGTTGCCCTTTTATCAAATTTGGCATTTTTAAAAACGCATTTTTTTCCAGACAGTGCAAAATGCGTTGTAGAACCATTACTACTTAATTTTTCTCCTCCCCTGAAACTGCCCTCTCCACGGGAACCTAGTTCTACAAACATCAATGTTGTCGATGATGATCTTGATGTCCATTCTAACGAGGAAGACGAAATTGACTTGCTTGCCGAAGATCACCAATTCCATGATTTCTTGAGGAATTCGTGCGCCCATTTGTTAACTAAACGTCTTTCCGATTCCGCTCTACCTGTCCTCACATCCGCTTTTAAATCAGTCGCTGAGGAACTGGTCAGACGTTCTTTCAGTGCATGCTATGTCAGGAACCCGTAAGCTAAATTTTATTGATTTTTTATGCATATATTATTGAATTTATTTTCAGGCAGCCTTCCGAACTGATAGAAAATGACGTTAAAACGGCTTTATTAACTCGAAAAGAATTCGACATTTTCACAAATGAGGGTCTCGGCGATGAAAATAAATAGTTATGTCAATATTGTGAATAGATCACGAAAAACATAAAAATAAGGTAAATCAACATAAAAATGAGGCAGATTTTGATATAAGACATTTTCTACCATCCCAAGTTTATGTTGTGTGTTTTAATTTCCTTCTCGAGCCATTGAATAAGTGGCCGGTAATATTTAAAAATGGGCGCTGAAGAATAAGAGGTGTATCGTCCGTTTGAAAATTCGCTTAGCACCTCATTCCATGGTTCACTCAATCCTTTTTCCATTAGTTTTCTAAAAAGTAAAGGAATTTTTTCATTATAAACACTTTTTTTTTTCCATTGTCGATCCTTCAGTCTTTCATAACTACTGATACGTTATCAAAAGGATCCAAACAAAGCCAATTCAGGTCCAAAAAAGCGATGATGATCGTTTGGATCCAGTGGTTATCAATTAGCAGGCTCTGATGGATCCTATTGGTAGAAGTAGATAGACTTGACCTTTATAAAGAAATTGCATTTTTTTCAGCTTCCTGACCTATAGAATTGAAATGTAGCTCTTTTTTTAGAAGAAGGCCTCAAAATGTCAAGTCTTTATCAGTCTACTGAAGCTGAGAAAACACAATCTCCTTTTTTATTTGATTCTCCATTTATCAAATTTTTGTCTCTGATTTTTATTTAATTTTATTATTTATTTATTTATTTATAATTTTTTTTTTTTTTTTTTTTAGCTCAAACTTAAAGAATGGAAAAACTATTCAACCAATAAGTCTGAGGAACGTTTCGCATCTTTGGTGTTCTATAAACCAATTTTTTTTTTGTTATTTTTTTTTAACTTGTATACTTTTGTACATAGTTCGTGTATAGTTTTGTATTAAATTTTTTTGTTTAAGATATTTACCCTAATTTGCGTCCAGCTTCCTTATTTCCATATAAATCGCAGTTGTGAAGGTCAGTTATCCCTTCACAGAGTACATCGAATATTTGATATTGGAGAAAGATGCTTAGATAATATCTAAAAAAGATCATGTGGTATTATTTCAATCAAACAAATGAAAAAAGTTACCTTATGTAAGGAACGTAGTTGGCTATATGGTATTTGGCAATGGGGTCGAATTGATTTGCTCCTCGTTGGACAGGTGGTTTGACCCCCTCATATATTTCATGATATTTCCACCACATTTGGTTATATTCTCCAATGTCAAATTTTCCAGAAAAAATGTTCCATCGCCATTTTTCCAATGCGAAACCGTACGAGAGTTTTGGTATCGTTTTCAAAGCTTGTCTCAACAAAAGAGAGATTAAAACGTCTAAAATATTAAATAAAATAAAATTTTATTTTGTTTGATTTATTATACCGTCGGAACTATTTGGAATAATTCCCATCCGTACTAAATTATTTGGAACCTCCAAGGCCATCATGATGGTGTCGCCGATTGTTTCTTGAAATGCTGAATTCGCTGCATCCTTTAATATTTTTGATTATTTTATTTGTCCGAAAAGTGTATACCTTGAATAAGCCGGGTTGATCTTTGGAATAGATGAAGTATTGGACGTGTCCCATTTCATGAGTGGCTATGTAAAAATCTTCCCATTTTATTTGACCATACATGCAAATCCTGTGGAATCAAAAAGTTATCTATTACTACTTCCTAGTAAAGCTAGTAATCAGTGCTGCCAGATTGAGAGTTTGAGAGTTTTACTGTTCTGATCTACTGATTCGACTATTTATTCCGAATTGGGCCACTGACTCCAATGTTTCCATTTAGGGCGAGTCATAGGGGGGGGGGGGATCCCTATAGAGTGAGCTCTCTAGTTCTACCTTTCATCGAAGATTGTACCTATAGTCACCATCGTACAAATCAACCGCAACCCCGTGACATCCTTCTTTCTGCGTTTTCCCACCGATTTTCGAATATTTCCAAAAGTTATCATTCATCGGTGACAGGCCGACTGCGAGATAATAGCGCTCTGCCAATTTCAGCATTTCTCTTGGCGTCTCGACGATTTTTCCGAGCCTTTTGTCCAAATCGATGAAACCATCGGGGTGTACGATGTCGAACAAGTTCTCCCAACTTTGCCCCCACATGTTTCCTACGATTTAAAATTTTTTTAAATAATATATCCAATTTCTTTCCCAAAAAAAGGATTAGGAAGTTAATAAAAATGTTGGTTTGAGTCCTTCTAAGTCGTATTAGCGCTCAAAATAAATAAGGAGAAAAAATAAAGGGGTTTAAAGAAGGGAAAATTAAATAAAAGAGAGATCGGATAACGTAGGGAGTTTTATTTTCATTAAAAGTAATCCTCCCTAGGGGACGAGAGTGGATTTCAAGATGATTGTTATTTTATCGCCTGGCTTCCCCAGGTGGACGCAAACCAACCCTTCGAAATCCGAAACCTTTTTCTCGTTTACCTAATAAATGAACGGGAATCGGACCTTCCGACGGGACGTTCTCTTCTCCGTAATAGTCGGAAAGTTTAAACCTTACGTAGCCATGGATCATTCGGTAAAACGTGCTCATTTCCCCGAGTAATCTCTCGCAGACAGATTCCAGATTGGGGGTTTCCAACTCCTCTCTCCATATCTCCCCAATATCGTGGTACCCTATGAATAATAATTGATGGATTATCATAAAAGCTTTTGATGCAGGAACATTAGCAATTTACGCTTCAAACTTTTAAAAAACTTTTTCCATACAAAGGGATTGTTTTCCATAGTATTGAGGTAATATTTTTTATTCTTATTGTAATAAGAATAGCTAAGGACGTCACGGAATTCAAATGATACTCTGACAAAAGAATTCTGTTTATTATGTTTATGATAATCCGGAGTACCTGCTTTTCTTGCTCCTCTATTGAGGAGGTTGTTGGCCATGATAAAAGGGTGAAGACTCGGGGGTCCGACTGCGTCACGAAATGCGGTCCAGGCCCACATCAGCTCAGCCGGATCTCGGCTCTCCCTCACCAAATAGTCCAAGTCGGGCTCGATGTTGTAGCAAACCCCTCTATTCCGGCAGATTTTCGTCTTTTCATATATAAATGATAATACCGCTTCTAGATATCCGATAGTCCTTAAAACAGAACACAAGCTATTGAAACAGTTCTTCCACAAGTTTTTACCAATCGATACCTGGAAAGCTATATCACATTGAACCAACCTCCCAGATTTTTTTTTTTATTACGAAACTTATCAAAGATCTTGAGTGCAAGTTGTAAAATTAGGATTCCCCAGGTCTTTATCCGCTAAGCAATAAAACTACTGGAGCGTTACGTCAGGGCTTTTGCTCCGTGAAAATTTTACGGCCCTTTTTCTATTACGATTCAAAGGTCATTCTAAAAATAATAAACTTTTTTTTATTGTTTTGAATTTAATAAATCCTTTGTTATGTGTAATACTGCTGAAAATGTGTCCCATTCCGGTAATTTAATAGCTCCAAAATACAGGTCAAGGCGAGCTTTGGCCCAGGAAAAATTTAAGTATAAAAAGAAAAAATATTCATCTTTTCTTCAGAATCAATACTTCTCAGGAAGATCACATTGACAGCTGTCCTCGAAAACTTCCTCAAAATCCCCCCACCACTCCCAAAAAACTTTTCACCTTACACCCTCGACAATGGACATGGTGGATGAGAAGCACCATTGAACGATTAATTCGTTATTTTTGAAATTTTTCACCGATCGATCATTTATACAAGTAGAAAGCTGAAAGAGCCACAAAAGTTACCTTATGCATTAAATCTTTCAGACCATTCCAGGCATCAAAAATGAACTTAGTTTATAAAAAGGATGATTATTGAAGTGACGATACCCTTCTTCTTCCTGTGTGACGTCAGGTCCGCGGCATAGAATAAAAATCATCCTTTTCTCCTTTTCGCTTAGGTCTCTCAACTGTTTCGCTTCGCCACATTTTTCCTTTTTGTACGAAAATCTCCTTGTGAGAAGCTCGGTCGAGTTTTCGAGACGTTTTTCACCGGCCATCTCTCTCCAGTCATGTCTGCTAGCAGTCGATCTGAAGTTGTTGTATTCATTGTTTACCTCTTTAAACCATTTTTCTGTAAAGATAGATATTGCCATCAAAGGGGGAAGTTTTAGGGATCCGAAAGATTATACACTTGTTGTATGCCTCATCGGTATTGCTGGTTTAGCATCCTGCCTGTTTTGAACCAGCGAAATAACGGGAATTAAAATTCATTTTCACATCTTACCTTTGTCAATTATGAAGTAAGCTTCCGTCGAAATGAGATACAGAGGGATAAGAATTGATAAAAAACGGTGGATTTTAATCATGTCGGGGGGGGGGGGATTTGGCTGATTCCGACTTCTTGCCTGAAGACGCGAAGAAGGAAAAGGCGAGGAATTTTTTTTAAAAGTGATGTGCAGCCTCCGCGGGTTCGTTGACGAATGAAACCACGAGCCGCTTTTCTGACTCTCCACTGAATGACCCGTCCACCACCCACCCCAAAACAATTTCAGCATTTTCTTCGTTATATTTATTTATTTTTTACTTTTAAACTAGGTCTATAAACCAAGGACGGTGGAGGAGGGTCCAGGAGGCCAGGAGAAGTGATGGAAGGATGTGGTGTGTGGAGGAGGTCGGGTATTGATGGGGAAGGTTAGGGAGAGATAGGGTGAAGGGAGGTGATCAATTAATTGGTGGTGCGTTTAATAAATTATTAAATGGTCTCTCAGCAATAAATTAAAAAATTCATGCTGTGGAGAGGAAGAACTCAACTTATATAAATAAATTAATTCATTTTAAGATTTTTTTATTTTGTCGCATATTTTGTCAGCATAGCTCTTTAAGAAGTTTCATTATGATTTCGTTCTCCTTATAATTACCTGATCCTTTGTATACAAATTAATCTAAGAATGTAATAATTATTGTAATCAGACCAGCTCCTCATAATATGGTAATAAAAAATAAAAATAATTATAATAAATTTAAAATTAATTAATTAAAATTGAAAATATTTCATTGAAATCACGTCTATTTACGTAAATTAAAACACTCATTACCTAGCTTCTATTTAAATCTCTGCTTTTATAAGCGACCGGCTAAAAACTAGAGTTATTTATCAAGTATCAACCATTTGGAAATTGCGCACGTTGTTCACGTATTAAAAGGTACAGTCGACTCTCGATAATTCGAAATCCAAGGGACCTCAGAAAAAATTCGAATTATCGAGTTTTCGAATTAACAACGTGTTCGGAATATCGAGCGGCAGAAAAAAAAAAAAATAATTCGAATTATCAAATTCAGCATTGGAACTAAAAATTAGATTTACAGAACGTTATGAAACAAGTTATTTCGAATTATCGAGCGTTTCCAAATACAAAGGATTTTTTCGAATTACCAAAGTGATAGGCTTGAAAGTTCGAATTACCGAAAAATTCGATTTATCGAGTTACGAGTTATCGAGAGTCGACTGTATGTACTTAAAGGTTTCTTTTAAATTATTGTATACTTTTAACTTATAAGTTATAAGGCATCTTTTTCCATTTGAACAATAACAATAACCTATATACATACTCTGAAAATTATGAAATCTTTATTTTTTTTTTTTTTTTAATTTTTAGAAATTTTTTAGCGAATTTCCGTATTTTTTTTTAAAATGGGGTCGATCGAAAACTTTTATGCTGGAAAATCGGTTTTTATAACTGGTGCAACCGGTTTTATGGGAAAAGTCCTCGTCGAGAAACTCCTTCGGTCTTGTCCGGACATCGGTTCGATTTATATTTTGGTGAGAAGCAAAAAGGATAAGTCGCCCCAGCAAAGATGGAACGAACTAACTAAACTTGAAGTAATAATTCATGTAATATAGTCAGTAATGGTTAATTTTTTTCAAAGTTGTTTGATAGATTGAAAAAAGAGCATCCGAGAAATCTGGAGAAAGTAAAAGTTTTAGATGGACAACTTCATTTACCAGGATTTGGTTTGGAGAAGGAGATTTACGAAGAACTTCGAAAGAACGTCACGATAATATTTCACGCAGCCGCCAGCGTCAGGTTTGACGAACCTTTACAGGAAGCGTACCGTTCAAACGTATCATCGACGATAAACGTCTTGGATTTTGCCCTCGATGCAAAAAAGATCGATGTAAGTTCTGGACTGACATGCAAGGGGGTATGAATAAACTAGAGCCGCATAGGTTCTGCTTCCTGGGGAAGGATCATACAATTTTTTGTGTGGTAAAAATTGAAGAAGGAAATAAGTATTTGGCTGATAGTTCCAGGTCTGCTAAAACAGGGTTGCCAGATTGGGAGATTTAATTTAAATAGTTAATATTTAAATAAGTAGCTACTTAGTACTTTCGATTGACCTCAAATCGGGCTACCTATGACTGCCCTATGTTGTCAGATTGTGCCATTTATTGTGTTCGATTGGGCAATTTACTTTTATCACTTAGGTGTCAGACAAAAAAAAAATCATTTTAGGTTTTCCTTCAAGTCTCGACAGCATATGCGAATTCCCATGAGACGTACATCGAAGAAAAGATTTATCCCCCCCTTGAAGATTGGCGAAAACTCGACAAAATAGTCGCAGCTGTTGATTCAAACACTCTCGATTTTTCGACTCAACAGTAAATATAACTTTATTGTATTACTATTTTAATTAATTCATCAAAAAATAGTTACATAAATCCTGCTATTAATACGTATACTTTCACAAAACATTTGGCCGAACAAGTTGTCAACGAATATAAAGAACGAATACCAATAGCGATACTGCGACCTTCGATTGGTACGTTTTGACTGATAAGTTGACCGATTGTAATTCGTTCTTTAGTCACATCTACAATAAATGAGCCAATGGCTGGATGGGTGGACAATCTAAACGGGCCGTACGGATCAGGGGTTTTGGCTAGCAAAGGCATTTTACGTTGCATACCCGCTGGTAAAGAAGTAAACGCCGATTTCATTCCAGTTGATATCTCCGTCAAGTCCATGATAGTCGCTGCTTGGAAAAAAGGAGTTGAAAATCTAAAGTATGGCAATTTAAATATTTTTCCATTTCATTATTATTATTTTATTATTCAAATTAGGTAAGACTTCTTTCAGAAAATCTAACTGGGGGGCATTATTATAATTGAAGATTATTATATTAATATTATTATTATTATTAAATATTATTGCAGCGGCAAAAAATATAAAATTGACATCTATAATTCGTCATCCGTCATTAAAAGTACAAGTTATTCTCAAATCATGAAGATGTTAATGGATTCTGTGCGTGAAAATTCGTTGACCAAAGTTTTATGGAATCCAAGTATACGGTTCACAAGCAAGAGAAGTTATGCTATCCAGTCATTTTTTCTACATGTTCTGCCTGGATATTTTATCGATTCTATTTTGATGTTAACTCGTCAGGAGCCAAGGTTTGACAAAAAAATTATCTATCCCCTTCTGTTCCTAAAATGCTTATTTTGAAGGTTAATAAAACTGTATATTAAAGTAGCAAAGGCTTTTGATGCCTTGGATCCGTTTATGAATAACGAATGGAAATTTGAAACGAAGAATTTCATCGATTTGATCAAGGAAATTCCGGATGAGTCGAGAACAAATTTCGATTATTCATTTGAGAATGCTGATCCTGAAGCTTATGCATTAACTTGTTTTAAAGGAATGCAAAAGCACATTTTACGAGAAAATGATAGCGAAGAGTCAGTCAAATCACACAACCGGATGTAAGTATCCTTTCATTCGTTCAAAAACAAAATAATAATTTAATTTCAGGATGGAAATATTGGACTTTTCGGTGAAATCGATCGCGTTGTTAGGAATCGGTTACTCCGCATTTGCTTCTAGTTTATTCTAAGTAGTGTTTAGTTAGAAAATACATAAATAATTATTGTAAATAACTAGTAGTTCCTATTATAGATTTAACGGCCTGAATTAGGCAGGTACTAGTGTTTGCCCCATTTTCATCGGAGTGTTTCTTGCTTCTTTGTTATATTCCGCTGTGGTAAGGGTTGATGGCTGAGTACGAGTTGCGTCCCAAGCCCATCGCTCTCATTAAGAACTAGTTAGTTCATTTTTTTTATTCATACATCACTCACCTTCTGAATTCCATCTGAATACCCTGATCCCCAGCCTCTGAATACTCTGACTCTACCTAATAGTAGGTACCTAGTACCTAATCTGAATAACACCTGATCCTCTGAATATGACCGTGGTATTCTTGAGTTTTTCAGGAGTTGTTAGCCATAAAATACCCGTGTTTTTTTTTACTATCGATTCACTTCTTCTTTCGATCTACTAGGTACCTACCATATTTTAATAAACTTTGCTTTTTATTTAGTTTTAGAGACTTTTTTCTTTTTACCTGCCAGTAGTACGAATTGTCACCTTCAGTTTAAAATCGATACCTGAGCAAAAAAGTTGGTACCTGAATTTATACCTGCTAATAGTACGAAATGACACCCCCAACAGTGGGTCAATCGGGCCCAGTCAATTGGACGGGACCAAGGCTGCAGAGGATGGACATAAAGGATCTTCCTCTTCTTCAAACCTTTCTAGTGTCGACGATGATCCCATTAACAGTGCTCAAGTTTGATCAAGTTTAATTGATTTGTTGATAGATCAAGGTTCCTGAAAATTACCCCTCCCGCCCAGTTTGAGGGGGAATCGAGCGTGACCATATAATATTCCCAATAGTTAAACCTTTATGCTTAAACCACCCCTTAAGCGCGGAAACGAGACGCTCGGCGCGGATATAGGAAGAACATGGGTCAAAGCAGGTACAAATTACTTTAGGCGCGGAAGTGGGCATAATCCCAGTACGAAGTGTCCAGCTACAGCAAAAGAACAACAGACCTTACGAAGTGTCCGTGAATCAATAATAAAATTTATGGAATGTCAGTGCATTTTTTGAAAGGCGATTAAAATTGAAAATAGTTCATTGAAATCACGTCTATTTACGTAAATTAAAACACTCATTACCTAGCTTCTATTTAAATCTCTGCTTTTATAAGCGACCGGCTAAAAACTAGAGTTATTTATCAAGTATCACCCATTTGGAAATTGCGCACGTTGTTCACGTATTAAAAGGTATGTACTTAAAGTTTTTTTTAAATTATTGTATACATATAAGGCATCTTTTTCCATTTGAACAATAACAATAACCTATACAGATACTCTGAAAATTATGAAATCTTTAAATTTTATTTTATTTTTTAATTTTTAGAAATTTTTTAGCGAATTTCTGTATTTTTTTTAAATGGGGTCGATCGAAAACTTTTATGCTGGAAAATCGGTTTTTATAACTGGTGCAACCGGTTTTATGGGAAAAGTCCTTATCGAGAAACTCCTTCGGTCATGTCCGGACATCGGTTCGATTTATATTTTGGTGAGAAGCAAAAAGGATAAGTCGCCCCAGCAAAGATGGAACCAACTAACTAAACTTGAAGTAATAATTATTGTAATATAGTCAGTAATGGTTAATTTTTTTCAAAGTTGTTTGATAGGCTGAAAAAAGAGCATCCGAGAAATCTGGAGAAAGTGAAAGTTTTAGATGGACAACTTCATTTACCAGGATTTGGTTTGGAGAAGGAGATTTACGAAGAACTTCGAAAGAACGTCACGATAATATTTCACGCAGCCGCCAGCGTCAGGTTTGACGAACCTTTACAGGACGCGTACCGTTCAAACGTATCATCGACGATAAACGTCTTGAATTTTGCCATCGATGCTAAAAAGATCGAAGTAAGTTCTGGACTGATGTGCAAGGGGGTGTGAATCAATTAGAGCCGCATAGGTTCTGCTTCCTGGGGAAGGGTCATACACTGTTTTGTGTGGTAAAAATATAAAAGGAAATAAGTATTTTACTGATAGTTCCAGGTCTGCTAAAACAGGGTTGCCAGATTGGGCGATTTAAGTAGGGTAGGTACGATATTAGGTACGATAGGGCTATTTAGTACTTTCGATTTACCTCAAATCGGGCTACCTATGACTGCCTAATGTTGTCAGATTATGCCATTTATGGTGTTGGATTGGGCAATTTATTTTTTATCGTTTTATGATTAGGTGTCAGAAAAATTTTTTTATAGGTATTCCTTCATGTCTCGACATCATACGCGAACTCCCATGAAACGTACATCGAAGAAAGGATTTATCCTCCTCTTCAAGATTGGAGAGAGCTCGGCAAAACAGTCGCGGCTATTGATTCAAACTCTCTCGATTTTTTGACTCAACAGTAAATATAACTTTATTGTATTATTATTTTAATTAATTCATCAAAAAATAGTTACATAAACCCTGCTATTAATACGTATACTTTCACAAAACATTTGGCCGAACAGGTTGTCAACGAATATAAAGAACGAATACCAATAGCGATACTGCGACCTTCGATTGGTACGTTTTGACTGATAAGTTGACCGATTTTAGTTCGTTCTTTAGTCACATCTACAATAAATGAGCC
The DNA here is from genome assembly GCA_018703685.1 of Orius laevigatus. Lineage (NCBI taxonomy): Eukaryota > Metazoa > Arthropoda > Insecta > Hemiptera > Anthocoridae > Orius > Orius laevigatus. The sequence continues at coordinate 105,128 of JAGWEN010000042.1, forward strand.
AATGGCTGGATGGGTGGACAATCTAAACGGGCCGTACGGTTCAGGGGTTTTGGCTAGCAAAGGCATTTTACGTTGCATACCCGCTGGTAAAGAAGTAAACGCCGATTTCATTCCAGTTGATATCTCCGTCAAGTCCATGATAGTCGCTGCATGGAAAAAAGGAGTTGAAAATCCAAAGTATGGCAATTTAAATTTTTTTCAAATTCATTATTATTATTATTAAATATTATTGTAGCGGAAAAAAATATAAAATTGACATCTATAATTCGTCATCCGTCTTTAAAAGTACAAGTTATTATCAAATCATTAAGATGTTAATGCATTCTGTGCGTGAAAATTCGTTGACCAAAGTTTTATGGAATCCAAGTATACGGTTCACAAGCAAGAGAAGTTATGCTATCCATTCATTTTTTCTACATGTTCTGCCTGGATATTTTATCGATTCTATTTTGACGTTAACTCGTCAGGAGCCAAGGTTTGACAATAAAATTATCCATCCCCTTCTGTTCTTAAAATTCTTATTTTGAAGGTTAATAAAACTGTATATTAAAGTAGCAAAGGCTTTTGATGCCTTGGATCCGTTTTTGAATAACGAATGGAAATTTGAAACGAAGAATTTCATCGATTTGATCAAGGAAATTCCGGATGAGTCGAAAAAAAATTTCGATTATTCATTTGAGAATGCTAATCCTGAAGCTTATGCATTGATTTGTTTTAAAGGAATCCAAAAGCACATTTTACGAGAAAATGATAGCGAAGAGTCGGTCAAATCACACAACCGGATGTAAGTATTCTTTCATTCGTTCAAAAACAAAATAATATTTAATTTCAGGATGGAAATATTGGACTTTTCGGTGAAATCGATCGCTTTGTTAGGAATAGGTTACACCGCATTTGCTTCTATTTTATTTTAAGTAGTGTTTAATTAGTAAATACATAAATAATTAATGTAAATAACTAGTAGTTCCTAATATAGATTTAACGGCCTTAACTAGGCAGGTAGAAGTGTTTGCCCCAATTCCCATCGGAGTGCTTTTTGCTTCTTTGTTATATTCCGCTGTGGTAAGGGTTGATGGCTGAGTACGAGTACCCAAGCCCCTCGCCCTCATTAAGAAACGTATTAGTTGCGCCCCGTGATCGAAAACATGATATCGCTCAAATGGCCCATCGTCCCAATCTGGTCCCAAATCCAGAGGTGATGTGATTGAATCAGAGCACATACTCCATACTTTGGTGTAAATCTGTCGAAGTTACGAACTGTGACGGACTTTTTTTTTTTTTTTTTTTTTTTTTGTGCTCTTTTGCTGTGATATCAACTTCCCTGCCTTTCCCTTAATTACATAATATCTTATTATTTGGTTTAAATTTATCTAACAATTAACAATACTGCCTGTTACTGCCCATATTAAGAACTTAAGATTTTTTTATGGCAGAGCGGAACCCTACCAAGTTCCTAGATATAAACCATAAAAATTGGAAAAAATATTTGTCAATAAACATTTAACTGTGCTTAACGACTTATTTATCAACACCGATTTCTACATCATTGACGACGAGGTTTGCTTTTTTGAACCCACCAGGAGAGCTTCTTTGGATTTTCCACTTCGGCGTTTCGTCTGCTGTTCTTCTGGCTTCGCTTGTTTTAGCCGTCTGATTAATTTATGGGCTCCAAGCTATTTGATTCTTGTTTCATTATATCGTATCTTCGCCCAGGCATCTTAGATCAAAAAAGGGCAGTTAGCGGGAAATTTAGGTACAGTCTTAATCCACCTTTTTTTATTTTATTTCATTTTATTTTGGTCGCTGTCCGCTGATTACGAATCTGAAGTTTGCCAAACAAAATTTTGCCTGGAACCTTGTCAAAATTGCAAAAAAAGTCAAAATTTTGGCACTTTTTGAGGTTTTTTGATTATATCTCCAAAATTATTGATTTAAGCAACTTCACTACTTAGTACAAAATGAAAGCTCACAAAATTTTCTATGAAATCCGTTAATCATTTGCGAAATTCGGTCTCAAAAAACGGCTGTTAGAGAGCGCTGAAAAAGGTGAAAATTCAAAACGGGTAAAGCACTCATTTTCACGTGCTATTTTGGAAGGAACCACTTCTATTTTGATACTTTATGATATTAATCATATCAAATTGAATCAATTAAACTTAGTAATGGACGCAGTAGTCGGATCGCTGTCCAGGAACATGTTCCAAAATAAAAGCAGTGGTCATCAACTAAAGCGGGTAAAAGAAATTAGGTATGTATAAGGTATGTAAGTATGTGAAAAATTGGTAAATATAAATATGAATAGATAGGGGATAAAAACTCCCAAGCCTGGTCCCAACTCCGGGGGAAAGGCGCAGTATAGATGCAGTGGTTGTGTTCGGACATAAAATCCCACACGATTACAAAAGTTTTTATTACGTTTTATTCGGATGATACCGTATCGGTTCCTGTGAGGTGATTATGAGTCCATTTCGGTTCCCGACTTGCGAACTTTGCTACTTGGGCACCGCATTGGTTCCCGATAATAGTTGTTGGTATGTATTTTATACGTCTGAGTGAGAAAAGAAATTTTGCAGAACTTAATTTAAAACGCTAAAAGAAATAGTGGGAGGTTTCGCTCCCAAGTCCCATAGATGGATGTGGAGGCAACCTATAGATCCGGAGGCCACCAATAGGATGTGGATTCCACCTACATATACTAATGAGCACCTAATGACAGCTCTAACTCCTAACCTTCATATTTTGAAGTGGTCTCTCCACAGGAAGTCTTCTTAAATATGAATATACAAACTCCACCATGTTCAAGCTCCCACCTAAAATTACTCCTAAGTCCTAACCTGTAAAATGAGTAGAAAAATTTTGTTTAGCGGGAACCGAAACGTCCAGGCCCCCCTCATTGACTGGGAACCTATACGACCCTGGTACCTGGGGATGTGGGAAAAAATTCGGAAGTTTGGGAACCGATACGGATACTTCCTTTTAATTAATTTATTTTATTTGTGTTTTATTTTGTTTCATTTTATTTATTTATTTATATATTTTTTTAATGATTTTTAACAATTTTTTTTTTCAAGTATGGCTTGTATAGGCTGGGCGGAACGCTGTCCTCGAGCTTGGCCAGGAACACCAACTTTCCCAAAGGTCTACAAATTTCGGGAGATCCATTTTCGGGGGAAATATAAACTCCTCCCCCCACTTCCACAACCATACCACCATACCCAGTGAAAATCGGATAAAAATCGTGAAGTTTGTGAAAATTTGGAGAAGATCAGACCAATAGTACCTACATTAATACGTCATGATTAACTAGTTAGTTCATTTTTTTTTATTCATACATCACTCACCTTCTGAATTCCATCTGAATACCCTGATCGCCAGCCTCTGAATACTCCGACTCTACCTAATAGTAGGTACCTAGTACCTAATCTGAATAACACCTGATCCTCTGAATATGACCCTGGTTTTCTTGGGTTTTTCACGAGTTTTTAAGCCATTAAATACCCGTGTTTTTTGACTATCGATTCACTTCTTCTTTCGATCTACTAGGTACCTACCATATTTTAATAAACTTTGCTTTTTATTTAATTTTAGAGAGTTTTTTTCTTTTTACCTGCCAATAGTACGAATTGTCACCCCCGAAATGACACTAATAGTACGAAGTGTCCAGCTACAGCAAAAGAACAATAGACCGTACGAAGTGTCCGTGAATCAATAATAAAAATAAAAATAATTATAATAAATAAATAAATTTATGGAATGTCGCCGCATTTTTTTGAAAGGCGATTAAAATTAAAAATATTTCATTTAAATCACGTCTATTTACGTAAATTAAAATACTCATTTCCTAGCTTCTATTTAAATCTCTGCTTTTATAAGCGACCGGCTAAAAACTAGAGTTATTTATCAAGTATCACCCATTTGGAAATTGCGCACGTTGTTCAAGTATTAAAAGGTAGGTATTGTACTTATAGGTTTTTTTTAAATTATTGTATACATATAAGGCATCTTTTTCCATTTGAACAATAACAATAACCTATATACATACTCTGAAAATTATGAAATCTTTAATTTTTTTTTTTTAATTTTTAGAAATTTTTTAGCGAATTTCAGTTTTTTTTTTTTTTTTAATGGAGTCGATCGAAAACTTTTATGCTGGAAAATCGGTTTTTATAACTGGTGCAACCGGTTTTATGGGAAAAGTCCTCGTCGAGAAACTCGTTCGGTCTTGTACGGACATCGGTTCGATTTATATTTTGGTGAGAAGCAAAAAGAATAAGTCGCCCCAGCAAAGATGGAACGAACTAACTAAACTTGAAGTAATACTTCATATAATATAAGTCAGTAATGGTTAATTTTTTTTCAAAGTTGTTTGATAGGCTGAAAAAAGAGTATCCGAGAAATCTGGAGAAAGTGAAAGTTTTAGATGGACAACTTCATTTACCAGGATTTGGTTTGGAGAAGGAGATTTACGAAGAACTTCGAAAGAACGTCACGATAATATTTCACGCAGCCGCCAGCGTCAGGTTTGACGAACCTTTACAGGACGCGTACCGTTCAAACGTATCATCGACGATAAACGTCTTGGATTTTGCCCTCGATGCAAAAAAGATCGAAGTAAGTTCTGGACTGATATGCAAGGGGGTGTGAATCAACTAGAGCCGCATAGGTTCTGCTTCCTGGGGAAGGATCATACAATTATTTGTGTGGCTAAATAGAAAAGGAAATAAGTATTTTGCTGATAGTTCCAGGTCTGCCAAAACACGATAGTAGGTACGATGGTGCAACTTAGTACTTTCGATTTACCTCAAATCGGGCTACCTATGACTGCCTAATGTTGTCAAATTATGCCATTTATGGTGTTGGATTGGGCAATTTATTTTTTATCGTTTTATGACTAGGAGTCAGAAATTTTTTTTTTAGGCTTTTCTTCATGTCTCGACATCATACGCGAACTCCCATGAGACGTACATCGAAGAAAAGGTTTATCCCCCTCTTCTAGATTGGAGAGAGCTCGGCAAAATAGTCGCAGCTATTGATTCAAACACTCTCGATTTTTTGACTCAACAGTAAATATAACTTTATTGTATTTGTATTATTATTTTAATTAATTCAACAAAAAATAGTTACATATATCCTGCTACAAATACCTATACTTTCACAAAACATTTGGCCGAACAGGTTCTCAACGAATATAAAGAACGAATACCAATAGCGATACTGCGACCTTCGATTGGTACGTTTTGACTGAAATCGGACCGATTTTAATTCGTTCTTTAGTCACACCTACAATTAATGAGCCAATGGCTGGATGGGTGGACAACCTAAACGGGCCGTTCGGTTTAGGAGTTCTGGCTAGCAAAGGCATTTTACGGTGCTTACCCGCTGGTAAAGAAGTAAACGCCGATTTCATTCCAGTTGATATCTCCGTCAAGTCCATGATAGTCGCTGCTTGGAAAAAAGGAGTTGAAAATCCAAAGTATGGCAATTTAAATAGTGTTCAATTTCATTATTATTATTATTATTATTATTATTATTAAATATTATTGTAGCGGAAAAAAATATAAAATTGACATCTATAATTCGTCATCCGTCTTTAAAAGTACAAGTTATTATCAAATCGTTAAGATGTTAATGGATGCTGTGCATGAAAATTCGTTGACCAAAGTTTTATGGAAACCAAGTATAAGGTTCACAAGCAAGAGAAGTTATGCTATCCATTCATTTTTTCTACATGTTCTGCCTGGATATTTTATCGATTCTATTTTGACGTTAACTCGTCAGGAGCCAAGGTTTGACAATAAAATTATCTATCCCCTTCTGTTCTTAAAATGTTTATTTTGAAGGTTAATAAAACTGTATATTAAAGTAGCAAAGGCTTTTGATGCCTTGGATCCGTTTATGAATAACGAATGGAAATTTGAAACGAAGAATTTTATCGATTTGATCAAGGAAATTCCGGATGAGTCGAAAAAAAATTTCGATTATTCATTTGAGAATGCTGATCCTGAAGCTTATGCATTGATTTGTTTTAAAGGAATCCAAAAGCACATTTTACGAGAAAATGATAGCGAAGAGTCGGTCAAATCACACAACCGAATGTAAGTATTCTTTCGTTCGTTCAAAAACAAAAAATAATAATTTAATTTCAGGATGGAAATATTGGACTTTTCGGTAAAATCGATCGCGTTGTTAGGAATCGGTTACACCGCATTTGCTTCTATTTTATTTTAAGTAGCGTTTATTTAGTATATACATAAATAATTATTGTAAATAACTAGTAGTTCATAATGTAGATTTAACGGCCTGAACTAGGTAGGTAGAAGTGTTTGCCCCATTTCCATCGGAGTGTTTCTTGCTTCTTGGTCATATTCCGCTGTGGTAAGGGTTGATGGCTGAGTACGAGTTGCGTCCCAAGCCCATCGCCCTCATTAAGCCTCAACGTACTAGTTGCGTCCCGTGATAGAAAACATGATATCGCTCAATTTTCCTTTAAAAGCCCATCGTCCCAATCTGGTCCCAAATCCGGAGGTGATGTGATTGAATCAGCACATACTTCATACTTTGGTGTAAATCTGTCGAAGTTACGAACTGTGACGGACTTTTTTTTTTTTTTTTTTTTTTTTTTTTTTTTTTTTTTTTTTGCTGTGATGTCAACTTCCCCGCCTTTCCCTTAATTACATGTCTTATTAATTGGTTTAAACTTCTCTAAAAATTTAACAATACTGCCTGTTACTGCCCTTTTTAAGAACTTAAGATTTTTTTATGGAGGAGCGGAACCCTACCAAGTTCCAAAACATAAACCATAAAAATTGGAAAAAATATTTGTCAATAAAAATGTAACTGTGCTTAACGACTTATTTATCAACACCGATTTCCATTTTACACCATTGGCGACGAGGTTTGCTTTTTTCAACCCACCATTCACCAAGAGAGTTTCTTTGGATTTTCCACTTATTCAAGATCTTCAATAACAAGTGTTAGTCGTGGTAAACTTCCCTGAATTATTATTAACACTTCATATTAACACATCGTCTTCATTTCATGCATGAAATGACTGAGCAAAACGTTTCCTTTAGTCTATTATATTATATTAATATAGTATATTAATAACATGTACCTTTCACATTTCGTGAATTGACGGATTTATGTGGAGGAGTTTATAGCTATGAATTAATTGTGTGAGGTGAGGGAAGGTTGGGGGTGGTGCGGGCATGTGGTGAGTTTTCTTGGGTTTTTTAGCGGATACCGTCGGAAAGAGGCTATTGTGGTGGTCGTCAAGGAGGCTCCCGGCTAGATTCCTATTTATTAATTAAAAATTTTGGACACGTGGTACTTGGGAGTCACCTTAATGCATCGTATTGTTAAGGATAATAATTTATGGAATTTCAGTGAATACTTACGTTTATAGAGAGCGATTTGAATTTATAATGGTATCACCGAAATTCCCACCTATTCTTTTAGCTATTGTGTGCATTAATTTTTGTTTTTTTAAACTAAAAATACGAAAACATCACAACACGTCTTCATACAATTGAAATTTAAATTAAGATTATTTAAAAAAAAAACTGATTTGCCTAAATTCTATTTAAACCTCCGCTTTAAAAGAAACGAGCCAAAAAATATTCTTATTTGGGTATTTGGAAATTGTGCACGTTGTTAAAGTTTTGAAAGGTACGTAAGGTAAAGCTTTTTTTTTTTTTTTTTTTTTTTTTTTTTTTTTTATGAAAAATGAAAATTGTGAAATCTTTAATTTTTTTTATTTTAATTTTAATTTTTAGAATTTTTTTAAATGGGGTCGATCGAAAAATTTTATGCTGGAAAATCGGTTTTTATAACTGGTGCAACCGGTTTTATGGGAAAAGTCCTCGTCGAGAAACTCCTTCGGTCTTGTCCGGACATCGGTTCGATTTATATTTTGGTGAGAAGCAAAAAGGATAAGTCGCCCCAGCAAAGATGGAACGAACTAACTAAACTTGAAGTAATAATTCATGTAATATAGTCAGTAATGGTTAATTTTTTCAAAGTTGTTTGATAGGCTGAAAAAAGAGCATCCGAGAAATCTGGAGAAAGTAAAAGTTTTAGATGGACAACTTCATTTACCAGGATTTGGTTTGGAGAAGGAGATTTACGAAGAACTTCGAAAGAACGTCACGATAATATTTCACGCAGCCGCCAGCGTCAGGTTTGACGAACCTTTACAGGACGCTTACCGTTCAAACGTATCATCGACGATAAACGTCTTGAATTTTGCCCTCGATGCAAAAAAGATCGATGTAAGTGATAAGATTGGGCGATTTACCTCAAATCGGGCTACCTTTGACAGCCCAGTGTTGTCAGATTGCGCAATATATTGAGCTACTTTGAACACCCCAGTGTAGCCAGATTGGGCGATTTATTTCAAATCGTTTTATGATAAACTGCCAGGAAAAAAAAAAATCATTTTTAGGTTTTCCTTCATGTCTCGACCTCATATTCGAACTCCCATGAGATGTACATCGAAGAAAAGATTTATCCTCCTCTTCGAAATTGGAGAGAGCTCGACAAAACAGTCGCAACTGTTAATTCAAACACTCTCGATTTTTTGACTCAACAGTAAATATAACTTTATTGTATTATTTTAATTAATTCAACCAAAAACAGTTACATAAATCCTGCTATTAATACGTATACTTTCACAAAACATTTGGCCGAACAGGTTGTCAACGAATATAAAGAACAAATACCAATAGTGATACTGCGACCTTCGATTGGTACGTTTTGACTGATAAGTTGACCGATTTTAATTCGTTCTTTAGTCACATCTACAATAAATGAGCCAATGGCTGGATGGGTGGACAATCTAAACGGGCCGTTCGGTTTAGGAGTTTTGGCTAGCAAAGGCATTTTACGTTGCGTACCCGCTGGTAAAGAAGTAAACGCCGATTTCATTCCAGTCGATATCTCCGTCAAGTCTATGATAGTTGCTGCTTGGAAAAAAGGAGTTGAAAATTCAAAGTATGACAATTTAATTTTTTTTTCAAATTTTAAATATTATTTTAGCTGTGAAAAATATAAAATTGACATCTATAATTCGTCATCCGTCTTTAAAAGTACAAGTTATTATCAAATCATGTTGATATTTATGGGTAATATGCGTGAAAATTCGATGACCAAAGTTTTATGGAATCCAAGTATACGTTTGACAAACATGAGAAGTTATGCTATTCAGTCATTTTTTCTACATGTTCTACCTGGATATTTGATCGATTCTATTTTGACGTTAGCTCGTCAGGAGCCAAGGTTTGACAATAAAATTATCTTCCCTTTTCTGTTCTAAAATGTTTATTTTGAAGGTTAATAAAACTGTATATTAAATTAGAAAAGGCTTTTTGTGCCTTGGATCCGTTTATGAATAACGAATGGAAATTTGAAACGAAGAATTTCATCGATTTGATCAAGAAAATTCCTGATGAGTCGAAAAAAAATTTCGATTATTCATTTGAGAATGCTGAGCCTGAAGCTTATGCATTAAATTGTTTTAGAGGAATCAAAAAGCACATTTTACGAGAAAATGAAAGCGAAGAGTCAATCAAATCACACAACCGAAAGTAAATATCATTCATTCGTTCATAAACATAATAATCATTTAATTTCAGGATGAAAATATTGGACTTCTTGGTAAAATCGATCGCGTTGTTAGGAATCGGTTACACCGCATTTGTTTCTATTTTATTATAGTTTTATGTTGTATTAACTTGTATAAATAAACAGTTGTAAAAATAAATAGGCGTTTCTAAATCCTATATAATCTCTGTTCAAAACCTCTGAAGATTTTCGAGAGATTTTTTTTCCCTCTCTTGAAAGGATAAAAGGGAAATTTTTGTCACATAAAAATTGCACTCATAGCAAGCCACGATACAAAAATGTTTATTTTTGTGTATCATACTTCATTTAAGCATCTTTTTAAGTGAAATTCGACAAAATTGTGAAGAAAAGGGAATGTTGAGAAAAATTTTTAGGGGATTACATTCAAGCATCATGGCATCTTTAGTTATTAATTTGAAAAATATCAAGGGACTCGGTACCTAATACCAATCTCATTAAAAACGTAAAATCATTATTTAATTTATCAGTCTGAATAAGAAGAAAGAAAAAGAAGAAAAGGAGGGCCCTCTTAGAATTTAAAAATGGTAGGGGCCACCCTTTAAAAAGACCCTCCAGCCCCTCCAGGCACCAGTTGAGTTGGCCAACCTGCTTTGTTCAAAACAAGCTCCAACAGGCTTCATGGCATCTTAATTTGGTCTCAATCATCCTTGTAGAAATGGATCCAAGCCAATTATTAGATAAATATCAAGGTATAACTCTAATTTCATCAAAAATCAACACGTAAAATATTTTTGTGAAAAGTCACAGAATCTAACGGGGGAGGGACGAGCGACGTCCGAATGGACTGAGACCCTAGAATGAGGGTGGGTTTGACAGTAAATGAATTCATTGTTTTTAGAAGCCGCAATTGCTTATGAAAGCCTTGCCAAATTGTCGTCAGATGGCTCATCTGATATTCAACCTCAGCTAAGAAATTGCATTAATTTGACACGATCGTTAGCATCATTAGAAACTGATCCTCAATTTTTGGTATATTGTATTTAGGCATATATTAAGTAATGTATATTTTGTTAGCCGTTTTTGAAGGATATTTTATTGAACGTAAGTCAAAAAACGAGCGGTGAAAATATCAGTCAAAGCGAAGAAAGGAACCAAAATGCGAAAAGGGCCCGAAATGAAGAAAGCGAGCAAACGTCCAAAAGGCAAGAAATCATCAAGTCGAGTTTGAGGCAAACTTATGGAAACGGCCTCAAGGACATTGCAGGCCTGGAAGAAGTCAAAGCGGAATTGAGGAAATCGATCCTTTTACCAATTCAGTTCCCTTCGCTTTTCACAGGCGGAAGAAAACAGTCTTGCCACATTCTAATGTACGGCCCTCCCGGCAACGGCAAATCGAAAATAATCGTTTCAATCGCCGAAGAAGCCAAAATCCCTCTTTATTGCATCTCAAACGCCGATTTGTTATCCTCTTGGGTCGGAGAAACTGAAAAGTATTGATTCCAAACCATTTCGCTCTTATCTATCAATTTTTAGAATGATCCGAGAGTTATTCACCTACACTAAAAGTTTGACCAGAAAATGCATCATTTTTATTGATGAAATCGACAGCATTTGTAGAAAAAGAAGCGACCGAGAACCGGATCATACCAGAAGGTTGAAGCAATCACAAAAAACCAGAGTTGCTAGCACTTCAAATGATCAAAAATAATAGAATAGCAACCCTGGAATGTCACATAAAACATTTTAAATTGAAATTTTCAGAGTTAAAAACCAACTTTTGATCGAATTAGACGACAACTTGAAAAATCCAAATACAAACTGTATGGTCCTTTGTGCTACAAATTGTCCTTGGGATTTAGATGTCGCATTTTTAAGGCGTTTTCAATCCAGAATTTACGTCCCTCTTCCCGACAGGTAATTAATAAACAAAAACATCTTAAAAAGTTAAAATTTTTTAGAGAATCCCGTCGTGGAATTCTTAAATTAAAATGTTCGGACATAAATGTGAGAATGAGCGAAAACGACTGGGAAAATATCGTATCGAAAACTGAAGGATATTCCGGTTCCGATTTGACAGACGTTGTCAATTATGCAGTACAAGAACCGATCAACGAATTAGACAGGAGCCAATCTTGGAGGCTAACCAAAGGTTTAATTTTAACAACTAAAAAATTTTAAGCTTTGTTTTAGATTCATTATGGGTACCATGTTCACCAGAAACTTCAAATTGCTTAAAAGGCCCTTTATCAATATTACCAACAGACAAGGTAAACGAAAAAAAAAATTAAAAATTAGAATTTAATATACAAATTTCAAGGTTTCCATAAGGCACGTCGTATTCAGCGACTTCACCAACGCATTGAGTAAAATACCGAAAACGGTTTCCAAAAAAATATTAGAAAAATACAATAATTTTAAAATTTGAAAAACATAACGAAATATAATTCAAAAATGTCATAAAGGTTCCCCTGGCTTTCCGATCAAATCCTGTTCCCTTTTCAATTGAGCTTCTCGGTAGTGCGCGTTTTCGAGGGCGATTTTTTGTTTATGTTCTTGAAGTTTGATTGCACGATTCTGAAATAATACACTTTATACATGTTATTTATAAATAAATTAAACCTTTAGTCTTGATGATTTTTCTGCGACTGTTCTCAAATCCTTCTGCATATTGACTAATCTGTTTTGATTTTCTTTGATCATTTGAAACTAAAATTAATATAAAATAACAATTTTTAGGGGTATATTTATGGTAGCCCCCCCCCCCCCCCAAATCAAATGTATGCCTACCATGGAAGTCAGCTCAGATATATCCACCGAAGAAAACTTAAGATTTTCCTTCTGCAACTCTTTAAGTAATGCAGACTGTTTACCCCTATAATAAACAGATAAAATCAGGAAAATAAAAAATCAACAGTCTTACAATAGTTCCTTTAAATGTTTGGTCTCTTTTGATATTTCTGGCTCATAATGCTTAATCAATCCTTGAGCAAATAATTCAGCGTCCATTCTTATACGAAATAATATTAAAAATCGTGATTTTATATTTTAATATGAAGTAGGTACATAGATATTCACGAAAGATTTAATTTTTTTTTCTAGTTACGTAACCTGCTTTTTGTAACCTTTGTCACGCTTTTAAATATCGAAAGGTTCTATCGACTTTTATGTTGAACTTTTGCTGTAAAAAAGGTTTCTTTGATGAAAAACTGGATAATGAGGTCTAAATTTACCTTAAAATAGGACATTTTATCCAAAATTTGACTTGAAATGATTGAATTATATGTTTTTGTTTATTTGTTGCTAGAATCTATAGTTGGTATCGATTAGTTTGACAAGTGGTTGTTTTGGAAACCTCGCTCGCTGTTATACTTGGGATTTTTTTGATTTCCAGGCTTGTGGTCCGTTTTGGGTCGTGCATTAGTTCCACGTCAACTCTAAAACGTTCAAGTTTTTATGTTTTTTATCGTTTGAAGTGGTTAAAAAAAGGCCAAAATAGACTCATAGAAGGGGTTTCGAATAGTTCCAGCATGGTCGTCAATCTAGAATGTCTTTTGTTCGTTTTAATTTCGATTTTCTGTTTAAACAACGCTTCGATACCGCATAGGAAGTTCGAGTACAAATATTCGTTTAAACCGCCTTATTTGGCTCAAAAAGACGGTTCTGTACCCTTCTGGGAATACGGAGGGAGTGAGTTTCAATATTGAGAGGTTTTGTCTTTTTTAAACGCATTTTTTTACGTTCCAGATGCCATCGCTAGTTCAGAAAACGTTCGAGTGGCACCCTCTTTAAAAAGCCAAAAAGGTTCGTTCGTTATCTTTAAATTGGCTCTCAGTCTATATAGAAACCTTAAAATATTAACCATAAGGTGCTTTGGATGTTAAAGTGCTGTCCTATAGCCCTGGAGGCCCTTGGCCACTTTAACAACTCAGATCTTCCATTAGCAGCATCATAATTTCATTCGTTTTAGGTGCGATTTGGACAAAAACGAAAACGAATTTCGACTGGTGGGAAGCTGAAATAGTATTTAGAGTTACTGGTAGAGGAAGGATTGGTGCTGATGGTCTGGTATGGTGATTTATTAATTGGATAATTTGTATTTTTTATTCCTCCTAAAGCACTCATAATACATTTAAGTACCCACCATACATTGCTAAAGTACCCATCACACATTGTGAATGTAACCATCATTCTTTGATCCTAAATTTTTTAAAGTTCTTAACTCTTATTTTCATTTTAAGGCGTTTTGGTTCGTTGACAGCAAAGGATCTTACGACGGCAACGTTTTTGGCAGTTCCGACAAATGGGTCGGCCTCGGTGTATTTTTCGACTCATTTGATAACGATAATAAACATAATAATCCTTATATTATGGCTATGGTCAATGATGGAACAAAAGAGTTCGACCACAGCAAGTAAGATAAAAGAAATTTTTCTGTTTTTTTCATTTATTTTTTCCAGTGATGGTTCCAATCAAATGTTGTCCGGGTGCATCAAAGACTTCAGAAACAAGCCATACCCTACAAGAGCGAGAATTGAATATTATATGAACACGTTAACCGTCCTTTTCCACAACGGGATGTCAAATAATGAAAACGAATATGAAATTTGTATGAGGGCTGAAAATGTATTTTTGCCCAAAACTGGTTATTTTGGTGTTTCGGCTGCCACCGGTGGTCTGGCTGATGATCACGACGTCCTCCATTTCTTGACTACGAGTCTCTACCCTCCTGGCCAGCAACCCCAAGCCCCTGCTGCTGCCAAAGTTTCGCATGAAGAAGAAGCCAAACTCACTCAAGAATATGCTGAATATCAGAAGAAACTCGAACACCAAAAAGAAGAGTATGCGCTTTTTATTTGTTATTTTCTTATATATTTTGTTTAGGTACAAAAAAGAACACCCTGGGGCTCAAGTTAAAGATTCTGATGGCGAGTTTGAAGACTGGTTTGAAAGCGACTCGCAGAGGGAACTAAGACAAATATTTTCAGGACAAAGTCAAATATTTGAACAGGTAAAATAAAGACAAAATGATTTGTATTTAGTTTATTGATTAAATTTCAGGTTAGATTATTGAGCACCAAATTAGACGAAGTCATCGGACGACAGGAGAGAGCTTTAGGTCTGATTTCGACTATTCAGCAAGGAACTGGCGTTCATCCACAAATACAACAGCAACAACATGGTGGTTATTATTAAAAAAAGATTTTATTGTATTATCAGCACATTTTAGGGATATTTTCATCCTTGCATTGTACATTGTAGATTTAAAATTTTTCTGTTGGGATTTTTAGAATATTTGGACAATAACTTCAAATTTTTAAATGATGTAAACATTTGTTTTTAGGTATGCCTGCTCATCCAGCCATGGTAGGAGATGACGCTATGAGAATTAATGTCGATACAATAATTTCTAGTCAAAATAGATTAATGGATGCGACTAGAGAAATAAGGTGAGAAAATGGTGTCATGGCTTATTAATTTTATTAAAATTTTGTCGTTTTTAGGAGTTTTATCCTTGAGTTGAGCCAAACGGCGGGTCGAATACTTGAAAAGCAAGAACGTGGACCGACTGCGCAAGTGACGGGTTATGATACCCTAAACACGTTCAACGATGTCAAAGATACGATGCAGGGAATAAAACGAGATGTTGAATCCGTAGCACAGAGGTTAATTACCGGATCGCCTCAAATCCAATCTACATGCCCGACATGCGTCACTCCTTTTATTCTTCTGCTTGCCATCGCTGTACATTTTGTTTGCATACTCGTCTACTTAATTTACAGGTAAGTTTCCTCTCGTTGATTCAACAGGTTAGGGACAACAAAAATGTTCCCATAATCACCAAAAAGGTTAGAATGTGGATGCCGACTATTTAGGCACTTGTAGACCTCCACTTCATCCCAGGGGATCCAGGAATTTTCCCGGGGGGGGGGGGCACTAAAAATCAAAGCCCCCCCCCCCTAAAAAAAAGTTTTAAACTTATTCTCTAAAAGGCTCTTGAAACGGTAATTTTGAAGTTTTTGACGAAAAATTGTCTCTTAAAACCTTGAATTTGAGGTTTTTGAGGAAAAATTTGGCTTTGTAAATTTTGATTTTAAGGTTTTTGATCCACCAACCCCCCCCCCCCTGGATCCGCCCCTGCTTCATCCTGAACTGGATTGGTTTAAAAATCAATAAAATAAATCCATTTTCATATTTTAGGGACAGCAAAGAAGCTTCAGCGAAAAAGTTCTACTAAAAACATCGACTAGAAAATCTATTTCCTTGTTCAAAGGAAAACTGCTTGACGATTTCAGTGTTTTAACTGAGAAGGACAATATAGTGACATTTCAAACGTGTAAATTTAATATAAATATCTGACATAAAAAAGTGAAACTTGTTATAATTTCTTCCATCATAAAATTTTTATTATTTGTTAATTTTATGTAATTTAAATAAGAAAATATTACCTAATGAAACGAAATAGGTTATTAAAATTAGGTTATTTGACATTCCAATTTTCTAAAATCAAAGATGGTTTCCCATTGTCTTGACAAAGTTGTTTTTTTCTTGATCATTCAGTATTTTATTTAATAGTAAAAATTACTATTTTTTTTTTTTTTTTTTTTTTTTTTTTGTTTTGTTTGTGGAAAATGGGTGTATTTATTGTGTGATATTTTTAGAAAAGATGCTCCAGTACTTATTTTGTTAAGAATCTTAGGAATAAATTCCCCCTTCCTTCAATTTAAGTTGTTATTGTGGTTTATGATGACTGATCAATTTCCCTTTTCCTCCTCCAATCGTCAGATTTGTTTTTGTAAATCATCTTCCTGTAAAAAAAAAAAAAGTTTTAAAAAAATTGAGGTTTTTTTTATAATAAAATGTGTGCAGATCCTCTGGTAATTCGTCTTTTTGTTGCCAGAGCTGAACTTCTGAATGTGCCCTTGTTTAGTTAACCATCTTACCAATAGAGAACTCCATCAGTTTGGGCGTTAAGTTTACAATACGTCCACTAGATGTCAGGAGGGTCTCTAAAACATGTAAAACTCTGCACTACCAAAATGTATAGAGTACGCAACACTAGAGATAGTTCATCTTAAGATAAAACCAAAAGAATACAGCAAGGCATTAAGTTCACGTGGTGTCCTCTAGATGTCGGGATGTTTTCCAAAATCGATTGAATAGTTTGATGAACTACCTCTGTGAATTGAGTGACTGAACTGAACCTAGGAAGTGTCTCGCTGTGTAGTGACGATTATCTTTTGTATAGGCTTGCTGAATCATGCTTCAGTTTGGCAATACTCACTGCTGCTAGCACGATACAGGCAGACGACAGCTTTAAAGTTTAACATCATCATTGATGTCATATACCTCTGACGTACTGAAGTTAGAAAGAGCCGATAAAATCCAAAGACTTTGCAGACATTAGATAGGTAGTGCAGACTTAAGAATACAATTGCTACGCATCGGCAGAAGCAAAAGGTGCTTACAAAAGAAAGTTTTGACCAGAAATGGTGTTTTCTTTAGGCTAATGTTAGGAGCTTAGAAAAGTTTTATTTGGATGGGACAAACGGCGTGAATCTCTGTTCTCTTGTTGACTACTAATGTTTACGAATTGTATAGACATCGTTTTGAAAACGTGAGAAAGGAAACGCATCTGTTCTGTCCCAGAGGGTTTTGTCAGCCCCGGCACTGAGGAATGGATTTCGAATCGGTGATGGGCTGTGGGGGGGGGGGGACATTATAGGCTAATGCTTGCGGCCGTAATATATGATTCCGATCTCCGACGTCCCTCCCTCTCCGCAGGTAAGGGGGTGGGGAGGTTACAATGCCCTACATTAGCCTCCCTAACAAATGTCCTGACACGGACACATAATAGAGGCTAGATTTATAGACGATACGGCTTCTCTTGTATCATCCTCTTTTTCCGAGGGGGATGAAGGACTCCCGACCAATCAAAAACGTGGAAGCTGCATTCTTCTCGTTTGGCTCTCACCGAATTTCTTTTGCCCCTACCCCGTATTAACTCCCCTTTTTTACAAAATGTTTCAACAAAGCATTGTATTTCTTCATTCTGCAGGATACACTCAGCACAAGGCATGCATCATTCGATTGTTTTACTATCGGTTAAATCTCAAGTCAGCATTCGATTAGCATTCCTATTCTGGACAGTATCTTCTTGTTTCCTCTCCAACTTATCTTGGCTTTATAGCAGAATGAGGACATCGCCTAGAATCCAGCAACTTTCAAAAGATGTCGCTATTCTTTTGATTCCACTTATTGCTGTGTCTTGTAGCCAAAACAACGTGGCAGGTTCTATCGTCCTCATCCAGGTCATAGACATAGACAAACGCTCATTGCTGGGTCCTACTGCAAAAAAAAAAAAAAAAAAGACTGCAGTCTATATCCAGGTCATCGATATTCGACAAGCGCTTTTGGTTGTGATGTCCTGCGGACAAAAAATTGTTGCAAATTCCATTGTTCATATCCAGGTCATCTAAAAACGCGTGTTGCTGTGTCTTGCAGCCAAAAAATGCTGCCGATTCCATGTCCAGGTGATCGACAAACGCTTTTGTTTTTTCTGCAGCCAGAGAACGAGGCAGATTCCGTCACCCATATCCAGGTCATCGCAAACGCTTTTGCTGTGTTCTGCAACCAAAGAATGTTGCAGATTTCATAGTCAATTTTTCGATTCCACCAAAGAAACAAAACTATTGCAAAATGCAAGCCTATTCCACTAACAACGACTTGAACGTTTCACAAACAAATGAAAAGACATTTTTCTCAAAAGATAAGAGAAGAAAAGTGACGTTTCAAGGGCGGAAACTTTCAAAAAAGACCCTTTAATGGGAGAGGTATCAAAAGTACACGCGCGGGGAGCTCCGGAAAAAAGGTCACAATAGTTGCGGTTTTTAAAAAGCGCCGCTTCCTTTGGAAATAAGAAAGAGGAGGAGGGAAAAAAAAGTTTTTGTTTGAAAGGTTTTTGGACAGACCACCTTTGCGATTTGTTCCGGAATTGATGGTCAAGAAACTTCATGTCAACTCTGTTTTGACCCACCTGCCCCACCTTCGAAAATAAATGACTTTTCGACCTGGAACATCAAATGGAGCCGAAAATGAATGAGAATGAAACGCTTAATTTTCAGACAATGACCAACCAAAACTTTCTTATTAAACAAAAGCCATCAATGTTTGAAGTAATAAGCCAATTGTGCAATTCTTGGTTTTGTTTAACCGTAGGGGAAAAAAAGGCAGTTTGTCATCCTCATTTAAAGTTTATGGTACAGAAAAGTGTGTTCGTTTGGGGGGGAATACGCCATCTGTGTATATGAGTTGGAATAATACATTTTGAGGATCCTCGAATCGTCTTTCTGCACCGGCTGTCGGCCCTTCTTTTTTCCCTCAGGGACAGATATTGAAACAATAAATTTCCACGAGTTTTTATCTTCTATTGCTGAGGAGAAGAGGGGTAATTGCGGACGGGGTTTTCATATAACTGGAACCGCGAGCACATGTCACATATTGGAACTCGGGAGGGTTAATGGACGTTTTCCCGATATTGCGGGCAACCGCTTCTTTCCACGTAGAAGCCGTAAACTCCGATAATATCGCTCGGCCTTCACAATATCGGAGCCTTTTATCGCTTTGTTTCACACCCGACTTTTTTTCGGATGTGTACTCTCTTGGATTTATTGCATCGCACCCTACTTGTAAGGAGCCTTCGCGATCGAGCTGGTTTATCCAAATCCAAGCAATATTGTCACAAAGGTTTCTTCAATCTAAGGCCAGTGGGGTCGCTAGAGCACCGTGGGTCCTAGTCCCTTAGTCTTGTCGTCTATCATACAAACTTGGTGGTGGTAGAGAATTAAAGGATTATGTACTACTCTTTCAAAGGCGATCATTGGTCCCCTGAGTAGCTGACAGTCCTTGCTGACAAGGACAGACTTAAAACTGCTTTCTGCAATTATCAGAAATGTTGACTGTTTTATATTGATGCCCAGCAAAAAAGCCATGTGGTTATGTTTAAAAAATTTTTTATTCAAAAAAGTAGTCTATGAAAAATCACCTCTCTATGTCGCGATGTTGGGCGTGATTTTTCGTAGTCGATCAATTTAGAAGCAAAGTTATTAGATACAATGCAATTTCGACTTGTGACATGCGAGAAGTTCGACTGGAATCGACTTGTTCTATGAACTCCGTAAGGGCGCTTGCTTGAACGAGTTGAAACCCTACGCGCTGCGTTCCACTTTTAAGTAATTTGATATTCGCGAGGAAACCGTATACATCGCCTTCGCAGACCAAGGGAGCTCCGCAGTCGCGTTTCGAAAAGTACAAGTAACCGCGGTCTCTTTTTACTGTAGCCCAGAGCATAGTTCTAGAAGCCCAAGTACTCTCTTCTTCAGGACCTTCAAAATAACTCAGTTTTACCGGGCTCAAATCTGAACTATTCTTAAATGAATATGTGGTACAATTATGGCGAGCGCTTGAATCTTTGATGGCGAAGTCGTGTCTTCCTTGAGGCTTAAACGAGACGTACTCGCTGACCTGAAGCTGCTTGTCAAGCCAAACCATCGCGACGTCGAAATAATAATAATCCTTCGACTTGAAGTAGTGGACCGTAGTTTTGTAATGTTTAATCGAGAAATATTGCTCATTCCCATATGAGATACCGTATCGATTTCCAGCGATGACCTGGAGATCCTTAGTTTGAGATGGCTTCATCAATTTGTCATTCACTTCGAAGCAATGCGCTGCGGTGAACGCTTGAGTTTTAGAATGGAAATTCACCAAGCAGAGGGATTCATTTGCGCTTTTATACTTGAGCAGTCCAATAAAAGCGAAATCTGATAACTTCGGCCTATCACAGTTCACATGGCATAAAATACAAAAAGAGAAGATAACGCCCAGCAAGTAAGAAATTATTGTCATACTTCGATTTCTTTGCTTTTCCTAATAGCAACGTCAAAAAATAATAAAAAATTTACTATCCTAAATATTGTTTTTTCCTAAAACATGTGGTGGATGAGCAAAAATATCCTTCATATCTGAATGGTGTGATTAGTGGTACCCAACGCATGATGATACTATTGTACAGATTCAATACGTCACCGGCAAAAAAAAAAAAAAGGCCAAAAATGATAGTTCCAGACTCCATCTACCTTTCTTGACCCCAAAACCATTTTAAGCTTCACTTTATTTATGGATCGAACGGTGATTGATCGGTGGGTTCTTTGGCAATTTTTTAAGGTCGAAACTTCTTTTTCCTTCTCTCCTCTATTTTCTAAAAGAGGTTTTGTGGTAATGTTTTGACTCGAGATTGTTATCCATCTACCTGAAAATGTGCATGGGTGGCCGTTGCGGCACCTTTGCCCATCCCCGTGTCACAACAAGCTACAAATCAGCGGGGGGGAACCTTTTCACGCACCGACACCACTCTCGATTATAAGGAGGATCCTTTCAAAATGACACAAAATAGGATGACTTTCCAGGTTCCCTTTTTTTACCCCCTCACAAATCCCTCTTTGTTGATTTATGTGTATTTCCATTCTTATCGAATTGACAAATTTCTCTCACGGAAGATCCCTCGGATTTGTCAAAAAGATCAATGATTCTAGCAATTCCGAACTCCTAGTCATAAAAAAAAAGTTAATGAAAGAAATTAAAGCGTGAGCGTATTATGACATTAAAGTGGATCACGCAGGGAGGCCATTTTGGGTCGTTAGTTGTTCCTATTCCCTATTTCAACTCTTTCCCCCTTTCCGAGGTTCACTCAGTCGATTGCCTCGTATCTTTCACGAGACCACAAAATACACCCTTCAAGATAATTCAACGTCTAGGCCTCTCTTTTATTTATTTACCTTTTTCCTCTCTATGTTATTTTTCTTTTCAGCCCCGACCACGCGATCGTAATCTCTTTTTTTAATGCGATTATCCGCTTTAAAAATCATCCGCCCTCTTTTTTCCCCTCTTGTTTATGAGCTCCAATTACACTAATGAAAAAGGATTTTAAGCTAATTTCTTGAGGACTTGCTTTAGAATTTTGCCTTCAAATATATGTTGGGGATTTCTCAAAGGTGTTAAAATAAGTCTTTCGTTAACTGATTTTATTGCGACAATAAACAAAAACGTACACTTCGTAAAAAAACTTAAAACTTCTTTAAAAGAAAACGTCGTTCGTCTTTTTCACTTCTTTCGTCTTAATGCGTAGTTTGGTCTAGCACGTTCTCAACTGGCGGGGATGCGCACGCAGACCGGACCGCGCGCCTGACTTCCCAGTCGTACCAACATCTCGGCCATCCTGAGCTAATTGGGCATCACCTGATTGCCCAGCATCGTCTTCTTCGGTCATCGCAGTCAGGTCTTCCGGGTCGTCGACTTCAGCGTCGTCGAATTCCGCGTCGTCATCGTCAGGTTGATCGTCGTCAGTGTACCCATCCTCATGGTTAGGCCAGGGATTCATGAAGTCAATCGAAGTAGAGGTATTAATGGGACCTTCGCCGTTTCCAACCTTTCTGACATCGTAGCGGTCGGATTGTTTTACAGCGACAATCTTATAGGGCCCCAGAAACAAATTCGTCGTATCGTCGTAATCGTGCAATTAAATCGGACATCTTACCCGTAGTCGGTAGATTCCGCCGTTTACATAAGTTGGTCAGGGTTGCCTTCGATTTTCCGTCGTAATCCATATTAAAACACCAATTTTCAAAAAAAATCCCGAACGCGAAGTTAAGCGGCCCCCAGTTTTGTTGGGGATTTCTCAAAGGTGTTAAAATAAGTCTTTCGTTAACTGATTTTATTGCGACAATAAACAAAAACGTACACTTCGTAAAAAAACTTAAAACTTCTTAAAAAGAAGTTTTGAAAACGTCGTTCGTCTTTTTCACTTCTTTCGTCTTAATGCGTAGTTTGGTCTAGCACGTTCTCAACTGGCGGGGATGCGCACGCAGACCGGACCGCGCGCCTGACTTCCCAGTCGTACCAACATATATAGTGTTGAGCTATTGGTCTGATTTCTCTCATCTGCAAAAATGTTTACTTTGCCCTAGTAGCTTCACCCTTGTTTGTGGTAAAAGATTCAAATAGCTAGCTAGCTCAAATAGCTAGCTAAAACATATCTCGCTAATTTTGATTGGCTTAAAATCAAGCTTGAAAATGGTCTAGCTAATCCTGAAGTGCTCGAAGTCTTGCTAAAGCTCTACTATGTCAAAATTCGAAGACTTTTTGAATTAATTTGTATAATGGAAAGATTGATGTATAATTCAGTATGTATTCAATTATCTCGAGCTAATAGTCCATAATATTGTAATAGCACATTTTATTATGCGTTGAAAAAATAGTGTCTATTGTGAGATGAGACTTATATTCCTGTCTTTTTAACTTTATTAGGCCATTGTTTGATGTTTTTTTCATAACAGTCTTCTACAGCCACGTATAATTTAAACGTATCTCCAATCTCTCCGCTCTGAGACTCTTTATAAAGTACTCCATGTATATGTCGGCGTATTTCTCAAAGAGGTTTAATGATAGGGACGGAATTAATATGTAGGTGTTCTATAATTTTCGTTTACTATTCGTTAACATATTCATAACTATTTATTCGTTCCGTATCAGATAAAGTGGTCGTGATTTTGTTTGATGAAGATTTTTTTTCCCTCGATCTCTCCCACCTGTCACTCTGGAGCTCATTATGGGCGTCCACTCATAAATTTTTTGAAAGTTCACAGATAGGCCGGCAAAAACATCCCTAAATTGAAAAAAGCTGACCAAAAATTGGTTCAGGAAAATCTGGTTTAGAACTTTTCTGCTTTCTAGTTGTCTTAAGACTGTGATATAAAGGGATCATCACGATCTTTTCTGATTGTTAAGGGTCTTAATTCTTATTTATAACTGTCATCTGCGGTCATGATCATAAAGGACAGCGGGGGACAAATCCCGAGGTGGATACCGACAGCTATGAGTCAATCTTGGTTAATTATCGTTTGTCAAAATGAAAAATAATAAAAAGAAAGATGAAACGATAGAAATTTATTTATTGTCCTTTCATGTAGATACGATTTTAAAAGAACAAGAGCAAAATGAAATTTTTTAAATGGATCTCATTACATAATTCTAACCTTTATAACCTCCCTGATTGTTTAAAGAACGTGCTTCCTTGTAGAAATGGAATTATTCAGTTTTTCCGGCCATTAGACTAGAAGGAGAGTCGTAATGGGTCCCGAGGGGTAATAAGCCGGAAAATGACTGTCCCAACAATAATTTCTTTCCAAGACGTTTAACGACTTGTACGTGTCATCTGCATTTATTTCGTCCTATAAAGACAATATGGGTAATTATCCTCGCATTTTGACCACACCTGCTTTGAAATGACTGTTCACTTACTTTTGCCTTGTGAGTTCTCCGGTATTTGAATTAGGTGGGAAAAAAGGGGAAGGCGTAGGCGTAAAGGCAGTAAACGCAGCATGGGGTAGCCGGACACAAACACATCAGGTTGTCCCTTAGCCACTAAACCCTGTCACCAAAAATCGTCTTTTAAACATGAAATACTATTTTTGTGAGCCATGGCCGCGGATCAAAGGGAAGGGCGCCGCCATCTTAGGCCTCTTACCTGCGGGAAGAGATAGAAGGAAAAAAAAGAAGGAGAGGAAAAAATGAATAGAAGGGAGAGATAGTAAATCATTACAACTTGGGTGGTCGACGAGCAATTAAGCCCTCTCACCCCCTCAGTTCCCTCTCCTTAATCATCCAGCCATTTTGGTCATTACCCCCAAACGCATATAAAATCCATGTTACAAACTACCCAATAAAAACCAAAAAACCAGCTCCAGTATGTTAATTTATCCTGATAAGTGTCAACTTGATTATTTTATATATTTAAATCTTGAATTTTATCCTGAGCTTTAAAACACTTTTTTTTTCCTCCTTCATTTTTAAATCCGGTTTGTTTTTTTAAAAAAGGAAATGGCGAAATAAGTTCTAGAGGCATTTCATGGGATGTTGGGAAATGTAAACAGAAACAGAGGAGGCAATTATATTCAGTTTAAATCCCCATTAAGGCTCTAATCTGTGAGCAGAGCTATCTTGATAGTCACTTTTTAATTGTTTATTTAAAACGCCTTCCTCCCCAATGAAAAACACTAGATAAGTTCAGAAAAATTGCCTTAATCTAGACAATGAGCATACCTTTTTAAAAAAAAATTTTACCTATTCAAAATTATTTATAAATTGTTTCTTGAAAATGGTTTCTGAACAGTTAAAAATTATCACATCCCTGTAAAAAATTATTGCTAAAACGTAATGGTTGACATTTTTAGCTAAATCAGTCAAAAGATTATTTTGATTTGAGGATATTACATTTTTTTTTTGGCTCGGATACATTATTTCTTTATTTAATATTAAAAAAAAAAAAAAAAAAAAAAAAAAAAAAAAAAAACATTGCGTCCAATTAAGGAGTATTGAGGGTGTGGCTCACTGGAACAGGATTCAACTTGTAATTACTTTTGACAAGAAGGGGAGAAAAAAAAACACTCACAATTATATGCGGTGAGAAGCTTCCTTTTTTCCCTATTAATTAACTAATAAGTCAAATTGTTAACAAGACACCTAATGAATTTTTAGGCCCGTTTTAATTAAGGGCGATTATTTCGACTTTTGGCCGCTCTTAAAATTATAGATCAATGGATAGCATGTAAAGGAAGTTAGCGTCACTCAAAAGTTTTCGTGCGAAATTAAATTTTTCGTGCCCGAGAGCGATAGAGAGTTGGAGGAAAAAATGAAATTTATATGGCGTCTATCTCCAGGTACATAATAAAGCCGTTATTTATCCGGTTAATTATTCCTCGGTGGCGGGTTTAATGTTTTTATTATACTGCGCGAGGTGTGGTCGATACAAAAGCCAAGATGGATTGAAGGCGGCCTACGGCAATTCTTCAACTTCAAACAAAATTACCCTATAAAACTTGAAAAAATTTTTGGTTAATATCCACCATCACGGACCAGAAGCATTTAATCTCTTTGAAGAATTTCAAACCCTTTTCTTTTATGAAAAGGTAAGAGAACTTTATCTGATGGCTTTATTTTAAATTTTTTTATAATAGTTATTATGGTAGGTAAAATAAAATGCTTGAGTAATGATACGTTTGGGTGTTCCAATTATTTGAAAATTCTGATGTAATAATAACCTTAGGTTTTAGTTAAGCGTTTTATATTTAAATCAACTCGAGATTGTAAATGGTTTACACGATCTCTCCCGAGAATCGCCGAGAAATCTTTAATTAACTTAATTATATATGCCGGAGGCGTGGGGCGAGATGGATGAGGGGTTCGAAGGGGAGGCTCACGCCATGTTTCCTGAAAACGCGAAAAGGGAAATAAACCACCCGCCTCCCTTGACAATCCGCCCTTTTTCCCGAAGGGCTTTTAAAATTAATAACTGGTCAACTATTGGGGAAGCTATAGTCAAGGTCAATGATGATGATCGCTTGTTAATCGCAAGAGGTAAACAAAACGGGCCTAATTTGCAATAAAATGCCCCAAGTGGGAACCTAATTTACAATAAATCGCCCGATGTGGCAACTCTGAAGGAAGACACTAATTTACTAACACATATAACTTTGCTAAAAAATCAATGGCAACACAGGAGCCTTAGTAGCCAATTTTATTATTCTACAGAAATCACATAATCTGGTAATACTCGAATGCACAAAGTAGCCCAATTCGCTATAAGTCGCCCGATTGGTAACACTGGACTGTATAAAATAGCCAAATTTGCAATGAATCGCCCAATCTGGCAACACTGGAGTGTGTGAAGTAGCCTAATTTGCTATGAATCGCTCAATCAGGCAACAATGGAGTGGTAAATTATCTAACTTTGAGAAAAATCGCCTATTCGGCAACGCAGAAGCCCAAGTGGCCAAATTTGCTACATTAATCGCAACAATGGAGTGCTTAAAGTAGCCCATTTTTCTATGAATCGCCCAATTGGCAACACTGGACTGTATAGAATAGCCAAATTTGCAATAAATCGTAAAATCTGGCAAAACTGGAGTGTATAAAGTAGCCCAATTCGCTTTAAGTCGCCCGATTGGTAACACTGGACTGTATAAAATAGACAAATTTGCAATGAATCGCCCAATCTGGCAACACTGGAGTGTGTGAAGTAGCCTAATTTGCTATGAATCGCTCAATTAGGCAACAATGGAGTGGTAAATTATCTAACTTTGAGAAAAATCGCCTATTCGGCAACGCAGAAGCCCAAGTGGCCAAATTTGCTATATTAATCGCTTAATTTGGCAACAATGGAGTGTGTAAAGTATCCCAATTTTCTATGAATCGCCCAATTGGCAACACTGGACTGTATAGAATAGCCAAATTTGCAATAAATCGTAAAATCTGGCAACACTGGAGTGTATAAAGTAGCCCAATTTGCAATGAATCGCTCAATCAGGAACGATGGAGTAGGTCAATTATCTAACTTTGTTGAAAATCGCCAAATTGGCAACACAGGAGCCCAAGTAGCCCAATTCGCTACATAAGTTGCCCAATGTGCCCAATGTGGAATAAAGTACCCCGATGAATTTCTCAAAATGGCAACACTGGGAAGAAAATAGGAGCCTAATTTGCTATAAAATGACCAAAGTGGCAACACTGGTCACTTGAATCTGTAAAGTAGACCAATTCACGATAAATCGCCCAAACTGACAGCACTGATTTAGATGATCAATAGTCAGGATCAACATGCTCTACCAATCAATTCATCAAAGCAATAAAGGAGGAAACAATTATTTTCCTTTACTCCTCAATCTGTTGAGTTGATTCTTTTTATTTGCTCTGATGCTGCAGATTGTGAAAACCGTATCACAAGGATGCTAGTTCTTTTTTGATGATGATTAATTTTTTTTCTCTCTTTTCATATGAGCGAATATTGAATGTTCACGAGTGAGGGCCTCCTCCGAAGCGAGAGTTCGTGAGCCCCGGAGTCTCAGGCGAATTAATGAGCCGAGGGTGAAAAATAAACGAAATCCATTTATCTATGTTTTCTGTTCGTGTAAAGTCCCCTTCACTTCGGGTCGGCCATTAATGGTAGGGGGGCCTCGGAGGATCCCTAATGACCTCAAACATTATACCGTACGTTCCATCAACCATAGATACATCTAATAGAACACCATTTGTTACGATCCCAACATTATGAATAATTAGTCTCCGGACTAATTGAAACTTTTCATGATCACAAAAATGACCTTTTCGTCAACTTGGCAGGTGCGGGGGTTTCAAGAAAATTAGGAAAACAGCGATTTATTATTTTGAGAGCTAAAAAAACTTTTTTATAAGAGAAAAATCAACATTTGTCCAGCGATTATTTATTTATCATATTTTTTGGCCTGTTCTTGATGATAATAATACGTCACGTCTTTTGCAAATAGAGGACAATTACACGCTTTGAATAAATTACGAAGTTTATCTACACCTCCGTTTACAGAAGGGGGAGGGAGTCAATCCGTTGCTGTGTCAATAGTTGGTCCGACGTTTGGGGGGTCGAGATAATAAAAGTGCGGTTTCACCGTCGGCCAATTACACGAGAGGGGGGAGTTGTGTGTTTAGAGAAGTTTTCGCTTTCGGCGGGGTGGGCGGGAAAAACGTCGGGGGGCGCGGGCCGGATGCTAATGAAGGAGAGGAGCAATTAGTCGCTATCTCTCTCGGCCAGACCTTGTCTTATGCAGAAGCACGAACTTACCGAACCCGGCGAGAGGTGGCATAATCACTTATTTATATCCCTTCCCCTCTTTTTCACGCTCGCCGACGGTCCCCCATACCAATCCCACCTCTTTGTTTAAAATCGCTAAATTCCATGTTATTATCATCTCGCAGATTAGGCGATTTGCATTTTATTAAACTGATCTTAAAACCAGCATTACACAGATAACATGTTGGCGAAATCTACTTGGGTTTTTTACAGGCGCATCTGGAAATGATTTAAATATTCAAATAATGAATGCTATAGGCATAAATTTACACAATAAAGATCCAATCATCTCCTGTCTGGATATGGGAGTTCGCGTGCTCCGTGCATTTTAAGTTTTAAGACCTTAGCGTGCCAAATGCATTGTGTCGATGAGAGCATAACGTTATTAATTTTCAACATCCAGTTATTCCACATGCGATTCTCTATGAAAGATAAACAGACTCGAACTATAAATTAGATTGATACTTTCTTGGTTCTTTAGTTGTTAGTGAGCATGGTAAAAAGTGCAACGAAATCATTAGATTGTGGATGAAAAACCAGATTATGGATGAAAACAATGAACATTTTTTGAAAAAGGGTCCATTTGGTGACGGTCCAAAACCGACTTCTGATATGTGATTTTCACCCTCAAATCTGTAGAAAAACTTGAATCAAAGAATGGAATGTGAAGAAGGGCCCTCTCTTTGGCGAGGGAAAAATAAAAAATATGTAGATGTTTTTATATCCAAAATCCTTGCCAACAAACAGATTTTGGATGAAATCAAAATGAGAGGAGGAATCTAGTTGGTGTCTTTGATATTGAAGTTTCAATCTGTCGAGTGAGAATGTCGCTATATCCTTCTAACCTAGATGAATCATAAAAAAGTAATTTATTCATTGGTAAAACGGCTTCATCTAATGAAATGATGGCCGTTGCGAGTGCTTTCTTTTTTAAGAACTTTCGTGCGGTTGATTATTATCTATCCAGAATCGTCGGACATTAATCTTAGGTGCCTCCAGAGTTTCCTGCGTGAGTGAGGATTTGTGGGCCGTTTCCTCCCGCCGATGCCCCTCCTGTTAATTGAAACCAGAATCGCCTTCAGATAAGATTGTTTTCTTCGCCTGATTTTCGAGTGCAATTAAACGGATTGTGTAACCATAGGGACGGAGAAGCAAATAAACCGTTATGTGTGGGAGAAGGGAAATTTCATAGATAGGAATCCAAAGGTATACATCTCTGTCGTGTAGACGTGCTTGCATAAAATCGAATACGGAGGCTGGTGGGTGTGTTCTGGTTGACAGTTTTATAAACAGAGTACAAACACAATATATCCACGTGCAACTCCTATCTTTGGTCATGAGTTATAACCGGTGGCACGGATCTCCCATGCATGCCAATATTTTTCTCTTTTATTACCTCCGCCATCTTTGAAAGCTTTTTAATAACGGCGTGAGAATGTCAACCGTTGGGTCCTAGTCTATCTAAATCACCGATCCGACATGCCCTCTTAAATGAGCTCCTCGGTAATTTAATAAACTTTTGTTCCTCTTCGTAAAACTTGCGTTTCGGTAGTTTTTTCAAGGAAATGGTACCGGAACAGACGTTTCCTGCCTTTTTAACGTTTCACGCCTTTCTTATCGAGAATATCTGGGGGCCGTTTTGTCTTTGAAATCTCTTCGTTCACGGAGCCGAAACCGCAACGACGCTCGTTTGTTTAATTATTGTCAAAAGCCCATCAGGAAACTGTTGTTTGATAAGAAATTCCATTAAAAACCAGAAAAGAAAGAAGCAGAACAAAAGCAAAGATGATTGTCTTGTCAATTTATTACTTATGGAGTTCAACCCTTCTCCGTCAGAGCCTCAGAAGCTCAGAGATGGACTTGAACATTCATTGCTATATGTCAGTAGCATTAGGTTGTCACTTTTCTTTTAAGGAGTTTCCGGACGAAGATAGGAGCTGAGGCGAATCTCACGAAGGATTTCACTAGAAGCTTATATATGTATTTCTTTATTTCTTATAGGATTTATAATAAAAATATATATTTAATATACAAACTTTAGACGTTTATATTGTTTAACTTAGTCGTATTTAACATATTTCATTTTTTTTTTTATATTTTTAAATGTCGAGAGAAGTGGATTTTTTAATTTTCAAAATAAACTTCTCATGTTCGTTCGATAAAAAAAAAGAGAAATAAATGTAGTAAAAATGTCGGAGTGGCCGGTGTGGTAGGCGCCCAGGTCTTCCCCCCTAAAGTAATAAACTTGAACCCCGGTGGGTAAACCGGCTACTTGGGCCCGAAACCCAACCCCTTAATAGTCTTTTAAAATAGTAGCCGATCCACTCCGCGACTATCAGATCCAACGTCTCGCTCTCATAAAATACTCCGCGCCCCCGGGACCTGTTGTCACCAAATGGCCGCTCGGGAGAACAAAAAATTCCTTTTTTCCTTCCAGATCTTCATCTTTATTTCCATTTTTACCTCTTTACATTCTAACTTGTCGAGTGGAATAAATTACAAATTGAAATCCCTTTTTTTTTTTTTTTCCTCTTTTGCTTTGAATACTTCAGAATTTAGACAAACCCTCTATTAGGCTTATCTTTTATTAATGACTTTTTTTATCTTCACAATATTTAATATATTTTTTATTTTTAAATTAGCATAATTTCCTTTAATTAGAGGCTTCCGACATTTCAGTTGTTCAATTGCGGCAATTATATCAGTTTTAGACGTAATTATAACTTAATTTTAATTACATGTTGGTAATTTGCAGAAAAAGGTTTAACATATTCATTCATAAGTAGGGTGACCAGATGAAATTTTTCATTTTGGGTCGACCAAGGGTTTTAAGTTTTGCATTAATCTGGCAAAAAAGGGTCTTTTTTTGTGTGAAAAATGTTTAAAATCTGGCTAAATGGCTCTTCTTTCCATTAAAAGGGTATTTTCTTGTCAAATAAAGGTTTAAAAAGCCAAATTTTTTTTTTTTTTTTTTTTTTTTATATAAATTACAATCCCAACAGAAAACAATTTCACACAATAGGGATAGTCATGTATGGGGGGGGGGGGAAACAAAAAACAAAAACTACATCAACCGGTGAAGCCGGGAATATCCAAAATCCTCAGTGGCTCTTTCAAGGACAGCTTAAAGGCCAATAAGGAATCCATAAAGATGTCATCAGTACAGGTGTTTAGCTCCCTCAAGATTCTCGGAAACGGAGAGTGTGTAAGGTAATTTGTTCTACAATACGGGGTAAAAAAAAGCTCATGGGTCCTGAGGGATCTCTGTGGTACATTTAAAGAGAATTATTTATCTAACAGATCCGGGCAATCAATCAAATTGTGTAACACTTTCCAAGCAAAGACCAAGTCTGCCTGAATCCTGCGACCGAAAAGTGATTCTAAATGCAACCAATTTAATCTACCCTCGTAATCAAGATCACACTTGCCAAATCTGTAGCCCATGATTTTTGTGGCTCTTCGTTGGACTCTCTCTAAGGACTGGATTTCGTTGATCTGGTAAGGAGACCAAACTACACTCGAATATTCCAAGTGACTTCTCACAAGAGATTGAAAGAGTAACTTGACAGCAAATACATTTTTGAAGTCCTTAGTAAACCTATTAATGAAACCAAGATTTCTAAGAGCCTTCCCTCGTATTTTTGTGATGTGCTCACTAAATGTGCCTGACTTATTGAAAATAACCCCAAGATCCACAATTGAATCAACCTCTTCGACAGTCTGTCCATTGATGAGGTAATGCACAGCGTTGTAATCTTTAGGAACTACAAGCTTACTGAATTTTAACACTTTACATTTGTCAATGTTTAAAGGCAGACGATTGACAGAGCACCAATTCACAAACTTATTCAAATCCTCCTGCAGATCAAGACAATCCTGGGATGATGAAACAACTTTAAATATCTTGAGGTCGTCCGCAAGCATGGAGAACTTACAGGTACTGAAAATTCGAGAAACATCATCAAAGAAAATTAAAAATAATATTGGCCCAGAATGCGACCCCTGCGGTACACCAGACAAAATAGGGATTCTTCCCGATTCCGACGAATTAATACGGACAGAGAAAGAACGATCTGAAAGAAAGGAGGCAATCAACGAACGTAAGGGGTTCCCTATACCCATAATTTCTAATTTACATAGAAGGATATCAATATCAACACGATCGAAGGCCTTTGAAAGATCAGTGTATATCGAGTGGACACACAACTTCTGATCTAACCCATTAATGACATAATCATAGTAGAGAACGAGGTTAGTGGTCGTGGATCTACCCTTCATGAAGCCATGCTGATTAACATTCAGACAAGAACGGACAGCTCTGCTAAGAGCCTCGGCAACCATGGAATCAAGCATCTTGGCAAAAACAGACACTTTACAAACAGGCCGATAATTCTCACATAGCTGCGGATTCCCTTTTTTGAAAATTGGGATTACATAAGAAAATTTCCACCTGGAGGGAAAATATCCCTCACTCACACACCTCTTGAAAATCAAAAACAGCGGAGCATAGATCGATAAGGAGCATGATTTAACAAAAAATTCTGGTATTCCATCTGGACCCATAGCCAAGGAGTCCCCAAGAGCTGAGCATTTAGAGAGAATATCCAAATCTGAGAAGTCTATATTTGAAATATTCACTAGATCCCTAGGGAGTTCTTCAAATACATCAGTGTTCGGTACATTTCGACTAGGATGGAAATTCTTTTTAAACAACGAAGCAAAGTTAAAAGAGTCTTTTCTTGTAAAAAAGGGTTCAAAATCAGGCTTCCTTCAAAACCTTCTTGTCAAAAAGGTTCAAAATCTGCCTGAAAAATATCTTTCCTGGTCAAAAAGGGTCAAAATCTGTCAAAAAGTCTTTTCTTATAAAAAAAAAAAAAGGTCCAAAATCAGACTAAATTCTTTTCTTGTCTAAAAGGGTCAAAATCTGGCTGGAAAGATTCTTTCTAGTCGAAAAATAGATGAAATCTTCATGAAAAGTCTTTTTTTCTTGGCAGAACAAGGTTTAAAATCTTCTCGTCAAAAATAGTTCAAATTATGATTCTTTGGACTTTTGTTGCCCAAGAAATGCGTAAAAAGGCCTGTACGCATAAGGTCAATGCGTTTTCCTTAAAAATCTTTCAAAATGCGTAAAATCACGCATAATCGTACCATGTGGCCACTCTATTCATGAGGGACCACGGAAAACGTTGAAGGAATATAAGGGACTATGAAAGACTATGAAGGATAAAGGAATTTATTTATAATTAAGTTACCTGCGATGATAAGATATTTCAAAAAGCTGAAGATTTGTTTGAAAGGTTGCATTGCGTGAGAAGGGCTGGAGAAAGGATTGAGCGATGATTTATGCGAGCTGAAATTTTCGGATCGATCTAAAAATTCAAATTTGTTTTACGGTCGGACGTGATCGGTCGGGATGTAATTGTCAAAAGCGTTCTGTATATAAAAAAGGCTCTCATCTTCTCTCCCCGCGGACCACTATCATCAATCGACATAAATCCTCAAGAGGGCGTCTTGAACGACTTAATGGATCACGTCTTTCGGTTAGCCTCAGAACCTCGATCATCACTTCATCACAGCTTTCGCTGTAAAATTAAAAGAAGGAAAAAAAGAGCCCACATCGTGAAAAATCTTGATCGAAATGTCCCTCGGGGCCGGATCAAATGAACCTAAAAGAGTTACTGCTTCATCCTGCATCTTTTTCCTCATTTAAATATTTCTCTCCTTTGCTAGAAAGCCGACCATATAAATCTCTAAGAGGATTTAAAAATCGTGAGCATCTCGACAAGCTTATTGGAAAAAAAAGGAAGACTTATTTCTCCACCAAAGTATTTCATTTTTTAACCACATTTTTCATGTACATCTTTATTTTATCACTTTTGGAACTATTTTCCTAGGCAACTTGGAAGAAAAATTCGCTAGCTATTGAATAAATGGAAAAAGTATAGTGATTTCACTATCTAGTATTATAATGCGGTCAAATCGATCTTTCAATAAAAGAACGACGGGGCAGACACGCGAGTCGCCTATCGGGAAAAGGGGGATTAGATTTGAGAAAATATCTCACTTAGGCCACCTGCATGATTATACCCCTTTTTTATGCATTCAAATTCAGAAGAGAAAAAAAAGTATCGACGATTTCCCGATCTATCCGGAGAACCATCTGTCCCAATTAGACTGATCTATCAATAAGGCAGGTGAAGTCTATTAATTTTTTCTCTCGTATTTTCTAATTTTCGACGCAGGTGACTTGTGAAAACGTTGAAGAAAAGGCAAACAGAAAAGCGGGTAACAATTATAAAATAAAATGGTGAAGTATTAATCTTAAGAGAAGAATGGGACGATTAAAATGGCTTTCTTTCTTCTTTTTTTTCTCTCCTCCAAACCACCTGGTGAACAATATACAATCGTATGACTCTTATAATTTTAATTTTAATTGACACAGACGATGTGCGCGGATAGGGGCGCCTTTCTCGTCCACTCATTCAAAGGCATCCGATGATGGTCGTAAAATTGAATTAAAACTTCTTGTTGGTTTATTCATGATTGAGGAGAAAAAAAAAAAAAAAAAAAAAAAAAAAAGATGATAAAGTACATGATGGTGGAAGGTCTTGAAATAAATCATCCTTTGGTGTATTATTGTATGTTTAAAAATGTAACTGACAATTTTTTTTATGATACAAAAAAAGGCCTGGTTTTGGTCTGGTAGTTATGGAGAACTGGAACTTTCTTAAAAAGCGGGTTTTCTGTTGAGTACTGAACTCTCCATTAATATACTCCTCCTATCTAGGGGCTATGAAGGAGTATCATCATCAGGCAGAACAACAAGGGGGAAAAAAAAGATGAGAATTTCCGAAATGAGCAAAATCTAACAAAAACACTTTATTTGCTACTTTTTTTTTTTTTTTTTTTTTAAATCAAAAAGAAAATTTTCCTTTAAAAAAATTGTTTTCATGACTTCATGGAACGTTTATTTCCTCGACGTTTCCTTTCTTTTAAAAAAAGTTAATTTTCCAGTTGGAAGCCATTACGGAGGCTGAGAAGGACCCGGAGGAGGGAAGACGTTCTGTAATCTCTGTTTTATGACGAGAAAAGAAGAACAAATCGGAGGGGAAAGATAGAGGGGCCGAGTTTCTGAGGTGCAATTACAGCCTTTGTTGGGAGCCCCCTCGAGGAGTATTATAAACACATTAGCCTTGCTGTAATTTGTGGACCCTATTTCTTTCTCGAAGGCTCCGTGTCCCATCACTTTTCAACCGCCACACTACATTACCTCGTGAAATTGCTACCCTGGTCCTTTCAGCTTCCATCTTTTTTCTCTTTTCCCAATTTTAAACAACTTCGAAAATACTAAGGAAAAAATAACAAAATTTTTTTTGGTACACAGAGGAAGATGAAGTTGAAAAACAAAGCCATCGATGGAGCTCTTAGAATTAATAACAGGTTATTTTTTTCCCTTCTCTTTTTTAAATTTTTTTCCCCCCTTTGGGTCATTTTTTCCCCACTCTACCTCACGAATGCCGGCCGATGTCTTTGTTCCGTGAGGCAGCTGCGTGGGAATGATTTATTTTAGAGCAAATTGATTTTTTCATCATGATGGAGTCATAATAGAAAAAAGATTGTATAAGAATTTGGTTGTTTCATATAAAATGAACATTTTCGTGACCAAAATGACTTCCACGTCATGCGGGTTTTAAAGAAGGGCGCTATTGAAAGACAAAATTTTTTGCTTTTAGGTATTAATTTTTGGAATATTTTTGATCCCAAAGTTTTTGTCGAGAAAAATGCTTAAAGGACTTCCAGTATTTTTTAATCATAAGGTAGAGATGAGGTAGAATCGAGATTAAGAAGCAAAAGCCGTAAAAACGAGTTTCTAACGGAAAATTGATTACCCGACGCGGATTTCGTTGCAATTGCGTTTGAACCGACAATTCAAACCTAATGATTTTATTAAGGCGAAAAAAAAAAAAAAAAAAAAAAAAAAATCATGAAAGAGTTGTTATTCCCTGATTATACCCCCCGGGCAGTTGTTTTTAACCCTTTTTGACTCGATTCAATATTTAAAAGTTATTTTCAAGGGTCATAGACGGGTCTCTCCCCCTCTTTCACAATGGCTCACGCACCAAAAACGTGTTCTTTCTCGCAATTAGCTTATGAATAAAGATCATAATTTTTTTTTCCAGACAGGCGTTTGCTACACGTGAAAACATTAATGAGAACCATTTTTTCCCCCACGGGGTTCTTGTTACCTTGTTAATATCTCTGTATTTTTGTATCTGATTTTAAAAAAAGTCGCGATTATTTCTTTTTATGTAAATCAACGTTAATTGGACTTGTCTGGAAAATAGAAACATAAACCTATTTTGAACGGGAAAGAAACGTTTTCTGCATTCAAGCATGAAATTGAGAAAGATTCAAACGAGCAGAGTCATAATTATGAGAAAATTCATCCGAGCAACTCGTAAAATGCACTTTATTCAAAACCTAAGAAAAATTGAAGAAAACGGAGAGTTGTTAGCCCAAAAAAGGGATTGAGAGTAGAATTTTAAGATCATTTAGAAGTTGTATTTTTTGATAATTGGGGGGGAACAGTAGCACGGAGGCGAAAGAATGCAGAAAGTGGCTCCATTGTTCGGACCGGTTCCCTTCATAAAAGTCGCGAACGGGAACTATCTTGTTTTTGAAACTAACAGCCTATTTTATCTCAAGAACCTTTTCACAATAACTTACTAACGATCTATAATAAATCAATACACAAAATTACAAACGCTAAAAAGTTCAAGGTTCAATGATGGTTTTCGATTTCCTCGTTGGTCCCTTCGCTGACACTTGGGATCTCTTTTAAAACTGTTTAAAATTGCATGACCTTTGGCCAAGTTTTTGTGAAAAAACTCTAATTTTTCAGCCTAAAAAACCCACATTATACCTTATTTTTAAGAAAAATCAAAGTAAAAAGTGTCTTTTCGTAGCTCACAATCAACCCCATTTTTAGCAACCCATCGGAAAATCCAAAAATCAACAAGTAAAGTTAAATTTAACTTTTTTGACAGTGATTACAGCTGAATGATTGAACAAGGCAGATTCCGTTTTTGACAAACACCCTCCCCCATAAAACTCCACTTCCCGTTTGCTTAGCTACTGAATATTTAATTTTTTATTCCACGAAAAAGTTTTGTTTATTCAATATAGTTTTGTTTTTTATGATCCGGCGACTCTTAACTTCGTTTATTAAATAAATAATGGCCCTTAACATGAGGCATAAAATGAAAATTGCAAAACGTTTATTACTACCTTCTAAATAATAAGAAGAGAAAACATTCTTAACTGAAGTTTTAAGTCACGAATACAAAATAATCGTTTTTATAAATTAATATTTAAAACAAGCATTTTTTTATAGCGATGTATTTTTAATTGGAAGATTTGTGGCTTAAAAATTGAAAAATCGATCCCATTTTTTGGGATCAACAAATGAGATTCTTTTGAGCGTATTGCCTTGGGAACTTGATAAAAAAAACGTCCGTTCATACAAGTCAAGTCTTTATTGTCGAGTTCGACAAAGGAAGCGGTACAAATTATCATCGTTATTGGCCGAGTCGAAGGAGAAAAGTGTGAAGGGAGGGAAAGAAAAAAAGAAGAAAAAGATTACAAAGAAGTCGGTGCCTCGATTCCGTTTGTACGAGTAGGGGAGAAAAATCGTGTAATTGTTAGTAGGAATGATTGAACCTTTGTTGCTCGGAATGTATTATAAGTCGGATAGGATGGGGATTTTCTGTCTTCGCCCTCGCTCTCTATAAACTTGTCCGTCACTAGAAAACCCGACGCCTATCATCATAAACATTTCAACAACAAATCCGCTTTTTGTGCTTCTTCGCCAAGGATTCTTGCGAACAAAACCGTCGATTTGACATTTTAGATCCTTCATGTTAAAGATATAAACCATTGTTAATAGATAATGTTATCGACAAAAATCAAGGATGATATTTAACAAATTGAGAGTAAATATCGGAGCGGTCTCCGAGGTCACGTAAGACGCTCCGGAATGTAACTCGCTGGATCTCTCCGTTTTTTTCCTCTCCTCTTGCTTCTTCTTTTTCTTTTAGCCGCTTCTTTCTCGCCCCGGATTGGTCCACCTTTAGACAAAGGAGATGAAGACGTGAGAAGAAGAGAGAGGACGGTATCAAAGGCCCAAACCTCGCCTTGATTTAAAAAAAATTTTCATCTCAGTGGGGGTAATTGAGGAGTTTGCTAATAATGTAATTATGTATTAGACTCCCTACTATTATCCAACTTCTTGGCTCAATCTTTATATCTCTTTACCCCTCGACGTAAATTATACGCTATAGAGACGCTTTTGAACTTGAACATGCTCTCGGAATATTTTTCCATTCCTTCACAAACACACCTGCACGAAATAAGAATTCAAATCTGAAACAAAACCCAAAATTTTGTTAAATACTTTTTTCAGAGAAGGCACGAGATGAAAATTTTGGATTTTTTGTGTGCTGTCAAAATGACCTGATTTTTCATCGAAATCATACCAGGATCAGTATTGAATTATTGGATTACAATTCACATCTTGCATGTATAGAGTTGGTAGGTTATAATGGGTAACTGGGGTACTGAAGAAGATTGGGGTAAGTAATGGTTTTTGGAGGAGTTTATTGGGATAATTTTGTTATAAGTGTGAGTAGGATTACAATATGAGTTTAAGGGATACTTTGGGGAGTTAATGTTCTTTTTTTTAAAATTATTTATTAAGGTAATCAGAGTAATAATTGTGGTAATATGAGTTATTTAGGTATTTAAAGGATTTAATTGGGGTAATATGATTGGTAGGGCTATTAAAGGAGGTGATAAGGGTAATTTTGGTGATTGAGGTATACTTTTAGGGTGTTTGAGAAGTTAACTGAGGTAAGTTTGGTAATGGGGTAATTGGGTTTGTGCAAGACAATACATTATTTGAGGTATGCAGCTGAGGTTCCCTTTTTTTTACCCCTATTTGTACAGTTGTGGTATTGAGGTGAATAGTCTATTCTTTTTTGGAGTATTTGGGAAGTTCACTAGGGTAATTAGTAATAAACTAATAACTAATTGCTAACTTTATTACATATTGTGGAATTTTATGGGGTATTATGATTATTTAAGACGTTTGAGATTGTTGGTTGGGGTAAATAGTGTAATATGAGGTTTTTAAGGGGCCGTGAAAACAGTTATTCAATGATAGCTCATAGAAAAATGATCCGATCTGGACCGGACTTTTTTTAAAATGAAGCTTATTTATTTCTCCGCGCATTCCACTAAACTTATTGTAATAAAAATAAATCTTTGTAGTAAAAAAAAAATGTTTAAATTTTTTTTAAAACTTTTTAAAGAATTGTTTAGTGAAATGCGCTCCACATAACAAAGAACATAAGTATGCAAATATTTTGAATCAATTCCGATGACTCAATCTTTAGTTATCATTGAAATACTATCTCAAAAATTTTGAATCACGCGGGTTTTTCAACGAATCAAAGACAAGTGGGCGGAGAGAACCGGCTCCTCCTGCCAATTGAAGGGGAGGGATAAGTTTTAAAACCCTCGTGTTATGCGGGTCGCCCCGCCCTCGCGACAGGCGCTGGATGGGCCCTTAAGTATGTATTTGGGGTAATATTGATAATTGGTAGTTCTGGTTTGGGTATTAGGGTATTGTGGGTAGGTAATTGGTCTACTTTGGGTTTTTGAGTGATTTTGGTATAAAGAGAATTGGGGTAATTTGTGTTTTTGAGGTACTTGGGGTAATTTGAGGTAAGTTGGGTTAATGTGAGTTTTTGAATATTTACCTACCTAATTTTTATCACTCTTACCTATTTCCCCTTATGAATAAAATTATAAATTCATAATTTTTTTTCTCTTGAAAACATGGATGTATTGTAAAAAATGTAGCATTATTTTTAATGGAAGATGGATATATTAATTCAAAAGGATTCCCTCCCGGGGGCTCACCGGACCGGTATTTCCATCTAATCAAAAAATCCCGGCTCATATTTCAAAACAACATTTTCGACTCTCTGTCAGGTCCATCATAAATTAACTCCTTTCATATATTTTTTAATTTTTTTTTTTTATTTGTTACCTCTCGAAGGAAAACTAATGAACGAACTAAATCAAAGACGAAAATTGTTTGTTCCTCTATTTCGACCCGGGGCAGATGTCTTTTTTAAATTACACCTAAGACCCCCCTCCCCCCTCAGACCCATCGGAGACCGGTCCTTCTCCCCGGGGCTCAAATGATTGATTATAATAACGATAATTAACTCAGGGGGGCTCTCGGAGAGGCTTAATGAGCCGAGCATAATCAAGTTAGAGCGGCCATGTTTCCCTCAAGACCACGCCTACCACTCTCTCACCTTTTTTTCCTTTATACACACTCGCAACACTTTTATTATGTCTCTATTTACTTAATTAATGCGATTAAGAAAAAAATCATTTAAAAAAATTAATAAAATAATTTTGGCCAATTTAAGGTTTTAAAAAGGGGGAGGGGATTCTTTAGGGTGATCCTGGAAATCTGGAACCCAAATGTTCCATTTTCGCTTTAAACATCAATAACTTTTTTAATTCTTAACAAATTTTTGCGATAAATACACCGTTCGAAAGCTCTCTTAAATGGCTGTTAAAGTTGCTTTGTTACAAAAAACGCTCAGATGACTCCTTTACTCTCAAAACTCCACTCAAAGTCCAAAAAAATGTTTAATTTTTTCAGACTGTCACAATTTTTTGAGAGCGTCGCAAATTTTTTAATAGGTACCTATTGTAAAGCTTATCTCTGGTAAAAATTTCATCAAATTCTTAAAAAAGCTCATCGAGCAAAAAAATGAAAACACAAATTCCGAAATACTTTTGTAAGTTTTCATATGGATTTAGATGAGCTGGATTTAAATAACGTTTTAGCTCTCCCCTTTTCTTTTCTCTTAATATATTACAAATTGTCCGGAGCACGTTTTCAATTCCGTGGTCCGTGAATCGAAAGGGAATGAAGGAAAAAAAAGAAAAGAAAACGTGAAAGGGAGAATGAGGGGGAGGAAGCCCTTTTACGATTTGTGAGAATTACAATTTTTTCTTCCTTTTCTGATCACTCAATAAAAAAAGGTTTTTTTAAACAAAAGGTGAAGGAATAGTTCAAAAACACGACCCACGGCCTTTTTTTCCTTTCCGTCGGTTTTTAAATCCTTTCACGACGTCCATCTAATTGTTACCTTGGGCCATGAGACTAATTGCACTCGGGTTTATTCACTTCTATAATTTCTTAATTCGTTCTAGCTCTCATGCAAATTATTATGGAAATGTAAACATGAATCAAAACTTAAGTAAAATATCACTAAAAAAAAGCTTCCTGTTATTATCCTTGCGAAATTGCTTTAAAAAAAATTTTTTTTTTCTTTTTTTAAAGCCTTGTTTTTCTTGATGATTGTATCTCGGAGAAGGGTTTTTACACGAAGTCGTTAAATGAAAATAATAAAGCCTTTCCACTTCAAAACTCCGGGTCTAAAAAAGAGGATTGGCCGTCGAGAGCTAAAAGAAAGAAGAAAAAAAATTGAACGAGGGACTGGGGAGGAAATATTTTTCCGCACTAAAACTACTTCAGGTATCTCCGAATGCCATCTGGCCTTCTAAAACTCCCTTTTTCGGATGGAAATTGGAATGGAGGCCTCCCATTACCATCCGCACGCCATTTCTTCACAAAAAAATTTTTTCTCTCTCTCCAACCTCGTAAAAATTCCTGATTAGATTTTTACCCTCCCATTCCCTGAAACGACTCTCAACATAAATTAACGTTTTTTCTACTTTTATTTAATTTTAAAAATCTTATCTATGAAAAAAGTGTGCAATCATCGGAGTTCTTGTACGTTCATCCCACATTTTTTCCAGGTATTATGTGTCCTCTTTAATTATTCTCCCTTTTTTAATAATTATTTGTAATTATAATTAGTAAGAATAATAATTACTTTTTTCTAAATTAATAATGACTTCTATGCCGATAATTGCTCTATTTTTAATTAGCATGTACTCATTAAAATTGAATCTACGTGGTACTAATTAGTTGATTCTATGGTTGTAATTATTCAATATTTCCTGGCATCATCAGTTTGAGAGACGTTGACAGGCGAACGTTCTGGATAAGTGACTTTGTTCTCTACCAACCTATTTCTAATTTTCTGAACCATCATTTGTAAAACACAAAGAACCTAGGAGGGTTAATTGAGTATATTTTTTTGAGTGAATTGGCGATATAGGTGGAATAAAAGGTGTAAATTTGTTGGCGTCGGAGGCTCTTGCAGGGAAACTACTCGTCGAAACGAGCCCAAACTCGACTCATTTTTTTATGTTTGACTTTTGACATTTGAAAAAACAATACGGAAATCCGCTCAAAATTTAAAAGACAGAAAAAGAGAAAGAAAGAAAAATTTTAGCAAAAAGGATCGCGTACTGAGGCTGTTGCGGTCGGTAGCTTATGCCAGGATTTTTTCATGGTTTTTGAACGGAATGAGTTGGAAACCACATTTTGGGCGAATGTAAAATTAAAAATTTTTCAGTCAAAAAAAAAATCCTGTAAAAACGACAATTTTTTTTAAATCTCTTGATACTTGGCCATAGTTAGCCAGCTACCTAAAGGGTACTTACTTGAATTTTTTCCAAATTTCGAACTTTTCAAAATTTTTGACCTGAAATCAATGGCTCCTTCCGCACTAATTTTAAGTCTGTCTTTGATGGTTGGTGGATGGTCCAAAACCTGGGACATAAATGAAAAAAAAAAAAAAAAAAAAAAAAAAAAAAAAAAAAAAAAAAAAAAAAAAAAAAAAAAAAAAAAAAGGTATTTTCTGAAAGAAATCTACCTAAAAAACCAACTTAACCACTAATCACTCAATATCATAGGGCATCTGTGAGGAGCGGCGTTCAATTTTGAGGTAGATTTCAAAAAACCATCATTTCTGCATTCAACCACATACCTGAATAATTGAATGAAACTAAATATTTCTCTCCTAATGCCTCTCTTCTCCCTAAAATTGGACATGTCTAATTATTTTATTTCCAGAAAGAATAACCGGAAACGGCAAACGCTCCCGTAGGTGATTATGATGTTTCAAAAAGAAGACATCATTTCCTCACGTAAAAATTTTTTTTTGGACCTTAGTTTTTTAATTTTTATTTCCTCTTGTTTCACATCGTTACGTATCTACCTACTCAAGCTTCCGCTATTTATTTTTTTGAACTTTTTTTCAACAAAATATTAATGAAGTCAAAAAAATGTGTCAATTTCTGAAAATTTTGTGGAAAAATGTGAAACAAAAAGTTGGTACGATTAATTGGAATCAAAATAGTTTAGTCTGGAATTCAAAGAATACAAAATATCTTGAGTTTAGGCTGTGATTTTCCTAAAAACCTCTTTTAAGAGAATAAAAAAAATTTTTTTGGTGGGTGATGTAATTTGATTCTGAAATCAGATTTCGGTCTCACTATAATAAAACGGAGGGTTCAAAAGAAATAATTTAGTAGAAACGGTGACAGGA
Organism: Orius laevigatus; assembly: GCA_018703685.1. Lineage (NCBI taxonomy): Eukaryota > Metazoa > Arthropoda > Insecta > Hemiptera > Anthocoridae > Orius > Orius laevigatus. The sequence goes on from JAGWEN010000042.1 coordinate 148,973, forward strand.
CAGGGTCGGTAGTAACGATCCATTAGGTCCCTAAACGTTTTTAAAAACTCTGTCGTCGGTCGCTCACCGATATATCTTGATCTCGACTTACGATATCCAAACGTTTCGACATAAATGCCCTCCTCGGATCAGATTGTGTAGGTGTTGAGTTTTTTCCTTTGAGGGCAGGTGAGTCTCGAGAGGAACAAAAAAGGGCTCCCCTCCGTTGATGAGGCAGCCATTTTGGGGCTCAAGCCTGTTTTTGACCCCCGGGCGATAAAACATGGCTGATGATAGGGGATCCTCCAGGTATCCCCCCACTCTTCCCCTTTCAAAAGTTGATAAAAACGTAATTGAGCGACCGGAGTATAGAGGAAAAAATTGTTCAATGTCTCAATAGGTGTGAAATTAGTCATGCGTCCGTGACCGCTACGAAACGACGATTATTTCTAATTTTATACATTTTTTCTTCACTTTTCGATAACTCCGGAGAACCGTAATACCTGTCATTAAATTATGAAATGCTTCTTTATTCTACAGAAAAAGCGATTTCACGCTTTATCTATTTTTCCTTCGTTTTACACTTAATCAGATTTAACCACAAATAGAACAAACTTTTTTTGATGACTCTAGAAAATGACAAAAAAAAATTTTATATTTCAACTAAATTTTTGATAGTTTGATTTATAGAGCTTTTAATTATAAACTAGGAATTATTAATTTCACCTGGAACTTAGCTGCAGCTGCCCTGAAATATTTAATTAAAAAACTACTCGACCACAGCTTTTTTAAAACGCTAAAAATTCTTGATAATTTTAGCCAAGTGTAAAAATATGGTTTCCGACGTAAATGGAAAATTGCATTATAATTTTCGTTTTATGAGCATAATTTTTCTGCATTGTAATTTTAATGATTTTTTTTCACGCTTTAAGAATAAATCAGATTTTATCTCGGATGGAAAAAAGAAGTTCAAGTTTTTTATTCACTTGTTGATATGAGAGGATATGCAAAAAGAACGGACAAAGTAAGAAAAAGAAAGAATGGAAGAAAAACGTGCAAAATAGATAGTTATCTTATTAAGTCATACAAATGTAAATTAAGCTGTTCACAATAATAATTTTTGACTCACCCATTATTAACATAATTCCGAGTCTTTTTTCAATCTTTTTTTTTAAATCTTCAAAACAATCTTTGAAATTCTAAATGGTTGGATTTTCACTATTTTCCTTTGGCCTGGAAAATTCTTTTCATTGGTAAATAAATTGATGACAATGAGCGTAGCACCAATTTGATGTGGCGGCTCCAGCGCCATAAGTCCGGATATCAGAATCTGAAAATTGACAATAATGTTAGGCACTTATTCTTCACAATAATTCTCAATTTTTAACAAAATTTTACGCATTTTTCATTTTTCACGTTTTCAACAAATAAACCGTTTCAGCAACTAAAATATTCTTAAAATACTGTTCTGCCTAAAAACATCAAAAACACAACTTTGGTTTAAAAATTCTAAAATCAAAATTTTTCGTTAAAATACTGACCCCAGAAAAAATCATTTTTCAGATTAAAAACCCTCAAAATTCAATTTTCTGTCTAAAAATCCTTAAAAGCATACTTTCCTATCTATAAACCCCAAATGCAATATTTTGAAAAGCAACATTTTTCTGTGAAAAATAGCAAAACAAAAATTAATATCGATTTTCAGACTTCATAGCCCAAAATTTTAGTGTCAAAAAACTCCAAAACTGGTGAATTTTTGAACTTGAGGTCCCTAGACTGTTGAATTTCATGTTATCGTCGGTTTCTCCTCGTGAAGGCCTCGTCAATTTCCTTTTCCACCATTTACCTGTGTCGGGTAAAAAGTGACGTCTTTCGTCTCCGACTCGTGTAACCACCTGGGGCTCGGAATAATGAAGGACAAGGCTTTTAACATCTGCGGTCTCCCCATCCTTTTCATCCTTCGCCTTTTCTCTTTTTCCTTTAAATGTTTGTACACAAAACGATTCTGTCCCCTTTGTCCGAAAAATCCAGGCGAAGTCAAATGTCGACCATCCTTTTCAATGGATTTTAAGCCGATTAACTCTTTATTCTGGTTCAAAAATTTTTTTTTTGGTTTCCCTCTTGACTTACGACTATTGTGACAACATATGCTTTAATGTGGGAAAGGTCCTTTATGTTCTTATAACCCAAATAATTTGTCCCTTCTCTAAATCATGTCAATGAATTGAAAAACACGTTTTGATTTTTCTACATCTGCCCTCCCTAATCACTGTTTTTCCGTCCAAAAACCTATTGGGTTCTTGAAATCAAAAAAGTCAATTGAAAAACTTTTTTTAGCTAAAAAAGGAAAAATGTCCCTAAAATTTTTAATCTTGGGGTGAAAACTTCAATTAGATTCTTACGTTTACAGGGGTAGGTACTAAGAAATTCCTTTTTTTATAAGGTCGGCACTTGAGGCTTGACCTGACTAAAAGCTGAAACAGGTCGTTAGCGGTGTTTTAAAATCCTTAGACAAGGTTAAGTATTGAATTATTCAAAAACCTTTGTCTACGTCCTTTTTTGAAACTTCGTCAAATCCCCGCCCCTCAAGAAAGAAAGAAAAAAAAAGAAGGCGGAACGTCTTAATGGACGGGGTGCATTAGCCTCACGTCAGGTTGGCCAACAAAAAGTGCAAAAAAAGAAAAAACATAATTATTGCCTTATTCACCCTCTTCGTCCATTTCATGTCATAACTTTTTTTCTTCTCTCCACTCACGCCTTTGCTTCAGGTAGAAAACAACACGTTTTCTCGTCTCAGATCCCATGGACAGACATGACGCTGTTTACATACAATGAAAACATAAGTACATAAGCTTGTTTTCCTACCTAACCTATCCTACTTTGTTCTATCCTTTTAAAATAACGTTTCCACTTATTCGAGCATTATTGGCCGCCGGTTTTTATTTCCGATACCCCAATTTGGTCCAGATTGTGGGGATTCAACACGATATTGAAAAGTCCTTGAAAATTTCAGAACGATTTTGACCTTTTCGAGTAGGTAAAAAAATTAATTATCTGGAACTCAGAAAGAGAAATAAGAAAGCGATTTCTCAAGCAAGTTATAACCTAAGCGTCAACATTTAAATCACTTTTTATAATCGAAAATAAGTAAATAAAAAACGTTGGAGAGCTAACAAGGGGCCTGGAGCGAGATTCGGCCTGACGGGACCTCCTTGACTTCGGAATAGGGAATCAGATAAATTTCAAAATTGGAATTTCGAGACGTGTAGAGTTGAAGGAAGGGCGGACTCGACGCGGGGCCGTGTAATTGGCCCGTCTCTCCGACTCCCCCTCTTCCCCCCCGAAACCCCTTTAACACTTCCCCCTACCCACTCCTCACCTGATTTACATCTTTTCACCTGAGACCGCAACTAGATTGAGTAATCTCAAACCCCGGCCTTCCCACACACAATAAACACTCTTGCTTCTTCAACAAAAAGCAGAGCAACAATAAGACAAGGCCACCCCCTCAACGTAGCTTGGAATGACTTATGGAAAAGTTGCGACGCTTGACTCTCATGGCCTGAAAACCGACAGTTCATACTACTGGGGAGCAGATCGTTATTCTATTTGTGGAGGATTCCAACTGCGGGAATTCTAATTGCACTTACTTTCTGATCTGTCCTTATCATTAGTGTTCATGCTGAGGCGGCTGCATATGCACTAATCCCCAAAAAAATTGATCAAAATGGGTCAATTTTCGTCCATCGCGTGATCCTGAATGCGCAACTTTTCGTCAAGAAAATGAGTTAAGAAGGAGATCCAAAGCGCTAGGGCTCTCCCCCAGCGGTGAACCCCAATTTTGCGTCTAAAATGTACTAATCATGTTGTTTAGGAAGGTGTGCAAATTTTTGCCGGAAACTTGTCAAAATTGCAACAAAGAAAAAGTCAAATTTTGGCGTTATGATGGCATAAAAATTATTATTTAATTAATCTACCTCACAAATCAGGAGGAACTTCTTTCTGTTGACACCGCGTTTTTGCTTTTTCCACTAAAACATCCTTCGGAAGCCGTTCGGTGGTGCCCTCTTGAGGAGAAGTGGGGTCCTTGAAGATTCCACTCATGCCAACACATCGACAAATAAAAGAACCCGTGGAAGGGAGGGGGGGGGGCAGTGATGAGGAGGGAGAGTGGTTACCAGTTAAGTTCGTTGTAATAAACTTATTACTTTGTATTGTGAGCCTCTCAACTTGGGTGGTCTTCTCTCTTGGAAGCTTATCTTTCCCTTTCACAAAGCTTTTCTGAGCTCCGGCCTCGAAGTTAAGACCGGAATTATGTCCGAGTTGGAATATATTAGCGGGCGGCGCTTTTCTCAACCTTTTTCGGCCTCTCCCTCCTTTTAAATTGATTGAACTGTCCGGACTTAATATCTCGGCTATACATAAACATTCGGGACACTTAATAAATGTTGTGTGTGTGGAAAGAGGGATCCGGCGAAACCACCCTCGGGGGTTTTATCAACTCCGGGGGCGGAACTCCCCCACTCGAATAATCGACTCCCTTAATTCAAAGGGTGCTTACATCGGTTTAGAAACAGTTGGTTAAACCCGGAACAAAATGCTTTATTTCAATAAACAACTACGCAATAAATAATCGAGCTAAACCACTTTTCTGCTTCAAACAAGCGTTCATGTTGAAATTACGAAAACTGAAATTTTTCAGCTAAATGATCCATTTTGATGAGATCGAATAAAATGTATAAGTACATATTCTGAACAGGGGCGGACTGGGACCTTAGGGTGTGGGTGGGTTTTCAGTTAAGGGGGCGCAGAAAATTGCTATTTTCTGGAAAACTTAGGAAATAACTTTTTCAATTCTGAAAATTAAGCATTTTTAACAGTTGATTTTGAGGTTTTTGACGAAAATTATTAGGCACCAAAAATGTTGATTTTGTGGGGTTTTTTGACGAAAATTAGGCTCTAAAAATGTTGATTTTGAGGTTTTTGACGAAAATTTGGCTTTTTAAATGTTGATTTTGAAGTTTTAGGACGAAAATTAGGCTTCATAAATGTTGATTTCAAGGTTTTTTGACCAAAATTGGGCTTTACAAATGTTGGTTATGAGGTTTTTCATGAAGATTTGGCTTTATAAATGTTGATTATGAGGTTTTTTGACGAAAATTAGGCTTTTTAAATGTTGATTGAGGTTTTTGACAAAAATTAATCTTCATAAATGTTGATTTTGAGGTTTTTGGACGAAAATTAGGCTTTAAAAATGTTGATTTTGATCGTAAGAAAAAGTTGGTCTCTCCACAGGAAAAATTTTCCTGTGGAGAGACCAACTTTTTCTTACGATGAGAAGAACTCCACCAACGACGACAAATGATATGTTGATTTTGAGGTTTTTGACGAATTTTTGCCAAAAGAAAAAACAAAAATAAAATAAAATAAAATAGTAAATAAAAAAATCTACCTAAAATTAAAATAACCCGGGGGGCGCCGCCTCTATGTATTCTCGGGGGGCGCGGGTGGGTTCTGTCCACCCACCCCCTCCGGGCCAGTCCGCCCCTGATTCTGAAATCCACCTCAGTTTCGTGTTTTTCACCCTTAAAACTTTAAAAAACCACATTTTGGATGAAATCAAAAAATGAAAATTCTTGAGTCAAAAAGTGAAAAAATCCGCTAAAAAGGGTCCCCTCTTTGGTGAGGTTGAAAAAGGGTTTTCCCCCTAGAACTGTGAAAAATCAGATTTTGGCTCAAATCAAAAAATGAAAATTTTTGAGTCCAAAAGTGAAGCAGGATTGATGAGGTCGAAAAAAATGTTGTTTTCTCCTAAAATCGAACTCAGATTCATCTTCTTCATCCTTAAAACTCGTCGAAAAAAATGTTTTCCAAAAACCGACTTCGGATTGCATCGAAAACGTCAAAAACTGCAAATCGGAGGGAATAAAAATTTGAAGAAAATCTCAAAAATGTTAGAATTTTTTGGTCGCTCTCTAAAGGAAAATTGATTGGTTGAGAAGAAAACTTAAATTAGGGAGAGTGTGAAAATACTTGGGTCGGAGACTAATCAATCTGTCGACGCTATCGGAGAGTTGAAAGGGTGAGAGATTATTCGGTCCTTCTCTCGCCTTCCCCCCTTTATTTCGCTCAACGTCTAAATGAAATGTTTAATTAAAAGAGAGGGAGCTGATTCTAGAGTGTCAGTGATCTAATACCAACGGAATCGCCGAATCATCCTTTGAGTATTGATTGTTTACTTACCACCACTCCTTAACATCAATGATATATCATGTTTCGTTGATTAAAATAAACAAGAACATAACAGGTTAAAATCAAACAAACTATCTCTATAGCAATGCTAAGTTAAAAATATTATATCGTAAGTGGCGTATGTAGGTACCAGGTTGTAATATTTGACCTTCATCGTTATCCCTATGGACTGTTTATTCAACTAGGCCCAGTAGGCGTAAAATCATATAATGAGACTATATAACTCATACAGTTTTTAGATAGACATTCAATTTTTGGGGTCTAAAGTTGCAATAATTGGTTTGATTTTATTTAGAAGAGTGATGAAACGTGTTTTCTCTTTCTCTAGAAATGGAGGAAGCCTGGGGCGGGTTCAAGATCCGCGTAACCGGCGAGAGAATTGCTTGGCGAGGGGGGGGGGGGTTCGGGATGTTTTTATCAATCGCACCTTAGCCGGACTAACCAGTTTACCGGAGGCCAAATATAGCCATCATTTCGAATCGCCTTCGCTAATGGACAGAGCCTAATCACGGATGAAAGATAAAGGCGTTATGTGTTAATTAATTACACGATATAGACTCCTTGCGCCTAGAAATCTGGAAATCTCCCTTAAAAGTTTTTGCTAAATGTTCCACTTATCCAGAAAAATATAAAAAGCAATGAATTCGATTAAAGTTAAGAAATAAAATAAACAGAATATGTACTCATACCTATTGTACGAATAGGTATGAAGAAGGTATTGATCCAGATTGGGTAGTTTATTGCTTTGGCTATTTTATATAGTCCAGTGCTGCCAATTGGGTGATTTTTGGCAAAGTTTGATCATTCACCAATTCGATTGATTCCTGATTGAGGGGATTATTGCAAGTTGGGCTACTTCTGTGGCCAATTGAGCTACTTGATTTAGTCCAGTGTTGCCAATTGGCCGATTTATAGCAGATTTGTCTGCTTTGTGCAGTCTAGGGTTGGAATTTGGAGAGTTTTTAACAAATTGGGCTTACTTATCCAGGTCCGTGATGCCAGATTAAGCTTTAGTTGAAAAATAGCTACTTTACCTATCCAGTGTTGCCACGCTGGGGGCATTGAAGGCGTTGCAATTTTTGCGGATGTTCTGTCTGGGAATGCTCCAGACAAGTACATAATATGCTTCTAGTCTCGATCTCACTTTGTAGGTTTCTTTCTACGCTTCTAAAGTAAACCTTCTGACAAAAAATATTGAAGAATGTTCATTACAACAGCAAAAAGTCAATAATTGATGAACTGAAGTTTTACTTAAGAACATTGTTGGACGAGATCGTATCAGGGGACATTCTATTTCGCCCTTCGCCAATATGGGCAAAAGTCAGATGTCGTCCGCGCTAATTGCCTCGATGTACAACGATAGTCGAGCACGTCTTTTCACTCAGAGAAACGGTGAGAAAAAAATATCGCCTTTACACCTCTTAAGTCGAAAAGACGTTAAAAAGCTCTTGTTATAGTCAAGAAGAAGTTAATTTATGGTAATTCAACATCCGAGAACGGAACTCACCGGTTAATTGTTTTCTGAAGCAACCACGTAAACAATCGTAGCGAATAATTGGAGCGGCCATTTCCACATTTGAAAATCAACCTCGTTAGCACCTTTCATCTTCTTCCTTTATAGTTTTTTTAATAAAAAAAATTTTAATTATAACAATGAGGAAATAAAATATTCCCTACACGTGTACTTTTTCCTTAATTATATTTTTAATTGGATCTAATATGGGCAATATTAAGAGTTACAATTTTCAATCAATTATCAAAGATCTAATCGCTAAACCGTTTAAGATTTTAATTAAAATTCTTTATGAAAAAGAGGGAAAATGAAATTTTCGAAGCGGGGAAGCGCATAGGACAAAGGGATTAATTACTGGTGCCTATTTAAGGTTTTGGTATTTGTTTGTGAAAAGAAAAGTTTAAAGACGCATTAATTGGTGTGCAATTCCTTCGAACGATGTGTTCAACTCGCAATTAGTCTAATGACGTTAATGGGGCTTAAATGACTTACTGAGAAGGATCTCGGTGGGCCACTCTCCCGGATTCTTCCAGGGTGTTTTTCCAGAAGATGATTCCAAAGGGGAAGAAGAAACTCGAATTGGGTAATTGCCCCTTTGATTCCGAGTGGAGAAGCCGAACGGAGATTTCACGTCGTAAAGATTCAGTTTGACAGATGACGTCTTCGGTGTTGAAGAAGATACATGAGCGAACCCATTTCTGTCAATCCGTCGACAAGAACTATGGGCTCATCATTGGTGCGATCGAAGGGAATCGAATCAGATGACATCATTTTTGCTGAAGACGATCGACGAGCGAACCTATGCGGTTAATCCCTTGACACGAATCGGTTCGAATGACGTCATTGGTGCTGAAGACGATCGACGAGCGAACCTATTCGGTTAATCCTTTGGCACGAATCGAGTCAGATGACGTCATTGGTGCTGAAGACGATCGACGAGCGAATCTATTCGGTTAATGCGACACGAATCGAGTAAGATGACGTCATTGGTGCTGAAGACGATAGTCAAGAGAAACCATTTTCGTCGCTTAGATATCTTGAATTGTCTCTGTTCCAAGTCGAATTCCACGTTTCGCCACGCACAGCTAGGGTACGGCCGCCATTATTTAAGGGGAGAGAAAAAAAAAAACGCATTAACTGACCATATATTCCTCGGTTTAATTTAAAAGTAGCCACGGGCGGTATTGCCTCACCGATCCCACCTCGTTACCATTTGTACCAACTCCATAACGGTATAAATATTATATCTTTATAAATAATAAATTTTTTCCTACCCACTATATTTTTTAAGCCCAACCCATATCGATAATCATTCTGAATTTTTTACCCCCAACAATCAATCGTTAGAAAATGAAAATATATTGTAGATGGCCAACCAATTTATTGGAGTAACTCTATATGAATTATAGACAGCAATATGTAAATTTATGTTTTTTTTTTTAAATTACGACTCTGATTAAACAAGATTTATAGCTTAATGCACCAAATTAATGAATTAATGAATCAAGCTAAAAGAACTGAACATTTCAAATTGAGGACACTCCTAGAGACACTTTTTGGAAATGCTTTTTTGGTTAAAAACGAAGAAAAACGTTAAGCCGTACTTGATGCTTAAGTCAATGAGCAAACCCATTTCGGTTTACCCTCGTCATTGTGATAGATGACGTCATTGGTGTCGTTTTATTTTCCGTTTCACTAAAGATTTTTTTTACTTGAGAAACATTATACGAGAATTTCTTCTTCGAAAAACATTGAATTTTTACAGGTATGCTAGTGAAAATATCACTGGGTAACAAATTAAGTTTAAACGAGGTAGGTAAAGAGTTTTATTCGTTCCCCTTAAAAAGGAGAACCTATCCCTGGAGTTAATTCTTTCCCTTATAAACTCACCCTTGGGTGAAATTATAGCCTTATTATTAACCGGGAGAGAACATGGGAGATTAAATTAATTAATCTTTTCCTCCGTGAAAAAGGGGAAGCGAGAAAACGAGTGGGTGTTGAGGGGGAAAGGGGGGGCTTTCGCCTTTTTTTATTTAATTTCCATGGGGGATTTAGTTTTCGGACCCCTCGTCCGGCTCAGAGGATGTAATTGCTGATAACGAGGGGGAGGAAGAGCTATTTACAGCTGCTGTTATATAAAACCTTCAAGCCCTATTAATCCATGATATAAGTACCTACAAGCGCAGGGGCGGACTGGGACCTTAGGGTGTGGGTGGGTTTTCAGTTAAGGGGGCGCCCGGATGGGGGGGGGGCAAAAATTTTTACAGAAAATTGGCTTTTAGAAAAAAAATATAATAGGCAAAAACAGAGGTTCCCAAACTTTTTGACAGTGCGCCCCCCTTTAAACAAATTAAATCCTTTGCCCCCCCCCCAAAGTTTTGAATGTTAACTTTGAGGTTTTTGGATGAAATTTGGGGTTGTTGATTTTAACGGTTTTTGACAAAAGAAATTTCACTTAAAACGTTGATTTTGAGATTTTTTGACAAAAATATTTCCTCTTATAATCATGATTTTGAGGTTTTTGACAAAAATTTGTCAATTTAAAGTTGATTTTTAGGTTTTTTGACGAAAATTAGGCATCTCAAATGTTGATTTCGAGGTTTTTTATCGAAAATTTGGCTTTATAAATGTAAGTTGAATATGAGGTTTTTGGACGAAAATTAGGCATCATAAATGTTGATTTCGAGGTTTTTTGACCAAAATTAAGCTTTAAAAGTGTTGATTTTGAGGTTTTTGGACGAAAATTAAGCATCATAAGTGTTAATTTCGAGGTTTTTTGACCAAATTTAGGCTTTAAAAGTGTTGATTTTGAGGCTTTTGGACGAAAATTAGGCATCATAAATGTTGATATCAAGGTTTTTGACCAAAATTAGGCTTTAAAAATGTTGATTGCGAGGTTTTTGGACGAAAATTAGGCATCATAAATGTTGATTTCGAGGTTTTTTGACCAAAATTAGGCTTTACGAATGTTGATTTCGAGGTTTTTGGACCAAAAAAAATTGCACTTAAAACGTTCATTTTGAGATTTTTTGACAAAAATTGGTCTTACAACCATGATTTGGAGATTTTGACGAAAAACTGTCAATTTAAAGTTGATTTTGAGGTTTTTTGACGAAAATTAGGCAATTATAAATGTTGATTTTGGGGGGTTTTTGTTTTTGTTTTTTGACAAAAATTTAGTATTTAAAATGTTGATTTTGAGGTTTTTGGACGAAAATTAGGCATCTTAAATGTTGATTTCGAGGTTTTTTGGCCAAAATTAGGCTTTTTAAATGTTGATTTTGAGGTTTTTGGACGAAAATTAGGCTTCATAAATGTTTATTTCGAGGTTTTTTGACCAAATTAAGCTTTAAAAATGTTGATTTTGAAGTTTTTGACGAAAATTTGGCTTTTTAAATGTTGATTTCGAGGTTTTTGGACGAAAATTAGGCTTCATAAATGTTGATTTAAAGCCTAAAATCGTTGATTTTGAGATTTTTGACAAATTTTTGGGGATATTTGCACAAAAAAAAAAAAAAAAAAAAAAAATCTTGAGCTTTCCCACACACCCCCCCCCCCCCCCCTGGGGACAGCTTACGCCCCCCAGGTTGGGAGCCACTGAGAAAAAATAACGCAAAAAAAAAAAAAAAAAAAAAAAAAAAAAAAAAAAAAAAAAAAAAAAAACCGACCCGGGGGGGGGGCGCCTGTTCTATCCCCCCCCGGGCCAGTCCGCCCCTGTACAAGCGAAATGCATGATCTAGAAACGCCTAGCATGGTTACCTTCCAAAGCAATAATTTGGCATCACACTATAGCGATGCAACTTACCCATATCCCTACAGTGGCATTTTATAAAAGCGTTGGGGTTAAATCATCAAAAAGCTCTGAGAAGATTCGCGTTTATGGTGGTAAATAGAAAAGTAAGGGGGAGCGATATTCTTGTGTTTGAGTGAAGGGTACATTGTGGGGGACAAGTGTCGAATACATTATGTATGAGTAGGACAAGGGCGACACGTATATATAAGATATATACAGGACTGAATTATTGATCTCTTGAGGGGAGTTTAAAAGACGTGACGGGAATTAACGAACGCCTCAGGTGATGCCAATTATAAAAGAGACCTTGTAAAGCACATCGAACACCCAGCCTCTGCCTTTTTGATAGGTTACTTACGAGAAAACGCCCTTTAACTACTTGTTTCGAACTTTTTCTTTTTTCTTATACCTTTCAGTCTGAACGATCTATTTAAGGGGTGGAGTCATACTAGTTTTCTCACGTTTCTATAGAATTATTAAGTTGAAAAGAAATCCAGGAAGAGACCGATAAAAAAGGCTTCTATTCCACTTGACGCAGCCTCTCGAAGAAACGAATTTCCTCAATTTTTGTCTCTAGTAGATAATTTTTTTTTCATCTGGCTAAATGTGGCTGCTTTCTCCAGTTGTCAGGCATACTTAAATCCATCCCAGCAAAAATTTCTTCCGATGAATGCAATCCTAGATAGACATTGAAAAATCAAAATAACAACGCCATTAGCTTGTTCAAAAGGGATGGAAGTTAAGCTAAAAAGGTTTATCGTAATTATCTTGAAAATATCAATCTAATTATTCTTTATCGAGGTGACCGCACCTCAGGATTACAATCGTAATAAATTGGGAAAATAAATCAGGAAAAGTTAAATAAGATTCAAAAATTGGCTCCCGGACGGGGAATCGAACCCGCGTCTTCGAATTGGTACTCCAACGTGCCCCATAGGCACCCGCCTATGGGAAGGCGAAATACAAGGTCTTTTCAGGACAGGAAGTTATGGAGGAACTTTCTCAAAAAATGGGTTCTAGAAAGACCTCACTACAATACCCCTTCCCCTCAACATTTTGCCACATCCCACCACTCTCCCATCACCTCCCGTACTCTCCTAGTATAGGAATACGATGATGGCTGATGAGTATGGGTTATGGAAATTATGAAACCTCATAAGCCCTCATCCTAAGTTCCTAGACTTCCCCTGTGATTAGGAAGAAAACGCATAATTTGTAAAATTATTAAAAACCTGTAGAATAAACAAGTTTTAAATTACTTTAAAAAATTGTATCAAACGGTGAAACTTAATTTGGCCTCAGAAACTCGTTTAAATCTCCAATTTTCAAAAACTGTTCTGAGAGAAACTCAAATTATTTAGCATTCTTAAAAATTTTTCCGCTTATTTAAAGTTGTTAAAATTAAAGATGAAAAAATTGTTTCAGTGTAAAAAACGGTTGGAGTTCGTTAGGGAGGCCGCTGCAGAACGGGACGAACGACAAAGACAAAAAGGCGATCCAGGAGAAACTCGTGCGACTCAAGTCTGAGCTTGATTCCAAGAGGCTGGCGATTAAAAATATCAAAATTGCTCTGGACACCATCGATATTTCTGAGTAAGCCGACTATTCATTTTTAAAACGATTTAAAAATTAAAATCTTTCCAGCAACATTGATGTGCGAATTCAGCAAGCAGAGCTTGAATACCAGTTAGGAAGGGAAGAGCTTAATTTGTTAACGATTCTTGAAGAAAGTCGAAATCTTCAATCCTGCCTTGAAGAAAATGTTGTCTCTTTACAAACAATATTTAGGTTAGTTTTTTAAGGTTATTTTTGATCTGTTTATTGTTATTTTTGATTTTTTTGTTTTAGTTATATTGGGAATTCCGCAGTGAGTTTAATTGGTGTGGAATTGATGTATGATGCCAAAAGTCCGCAATTTGGTGCAGGCCAACGGGAAGAAGGAGCGTTGTTTATAGAATGGGCTGCTGATGGCTCAGGCTTGTTTAAAGGCGATAGGTATGACGATTTAAATTTACTGAAAGCTAATGATTTCGTTAGGCTCTTGGAAGTGAACGGGAAGCTGGTTGTTGGAAAAGGCAAAGAAGATATCAATCGTCTGCTTAGCATATCGCCGAGTCCTGCACAAATCGTCGTTATGAGGAAACATTCGCAGCGGCCTGAGCAGATAATGTCGCATCTCCAAGCTGAGCTTTCGGTCGTCAAAGAAAAAGCGGGTGAAGCAGAAAGGACAAGAGATAGCTTTAGAAGTGACAACCTTAGGCTGACACATAGGATTTCATATTTGGAAGAACAAGTCGCAGAGCTTTTAGAAAGAGCGAGAGAAAGCAAATGTGCTCCGACTCCTCAGGTCTTTCAAAAAGGAAATCAAGTCGCTCTTGTCGCTAATTTACCAGGTAATTAATTTCTAGTTTTAAGCTATAAATTAACCATTTTGTTCTCAGGATTAGATAAGAATGAACGTCCGAAACAAAGTGATGAAAGAAGTACCAAGTCTATGGACGTTTTTATAGAGAAGCCTAAGCGGAAAAAAGAGATTTCACAAAGAAGTGCAAATTTGTCGGATGCTGAAGCGACCGTTCCTGTTCGAAAGCATCGCCATCACCACGACCGGTCGACTGATCACCTTCATGGTGAAGAAAGGCAGAAACACCTCCGAGAAGCTCGTTCTTCCCTCTTTACATTCCTTGAAAAACGAAGTCCAAAATTCGACTTCGACTCCGAGCCAAGCTACATCCGTGACCACAACGACTGCAGCTCTGAAAGCTCCGTCCGCTACTACAAAAAGCATGACAAGATCCGACCCGTCCCTCCCAAAAAGCCAATCCGTCTTTCCCTCCATCGTGCCACAAGCTTGCAGTCGATGGAAAACGAGAAGAAATCACTGAAAAGGACACACAAAGGCGAAGCTCCTCCCATCCCCATCAACGGTCAAATTATCAAAAATGGCATTTCACAGAGCAATCACAAACTTTCTTCACAAATTGCCAACTCTCATTCCGTTCTTGGAAATGGTCATCGACACCACGTCGATTCAAACTGGTGCTAAAACCTTGTAATTATGTAAATATTTATTGTACTTACTTGTAAATTAAATTATTAAAAATTGTTTATTTTATAAAATCTTTCAAGTATTATTACCCATCATGAAATAACAAGATACAAATAAGAAGCTTATGGAAACTTGTAAATATAAAATTTTGAAAAATTACCTACTTGGAGAGTCCGAAAATGCGTTACAATTTCATTAAATTTTCCTGTATGGTGGCACCTCTTTGAAGTCGAAATACAAATTTTGAAAATCAAAACTACAAAATTATTATTTTACAATCTCTTCTTCAAAGAAACACCGACATTTTGAAGCATAGGAGGTCAGTGGTCAGAGAACTATGTTTATTATTACGATTAGGTATTAAGCATGCATGATATCCATCCATAACGTCGTTTAGATAATATATAGGTAATTGATAATACTCAATTCAATTAAGTACAAACTTACCTATCAAGCTGCATGGCATGGACTTGATGCTTCATGTTTGGCACTTGGCGTCCTTGCTTGACATCATCAAAGCTAGCAGGAGGTTTCCACTTTCCAATGGGTTAACTAATAACTATCCAGTGTTGCCAACTATAAATCGATTCGCAAGAGGCTGTTTTTTTTTGATGGTTTGACATTTTTTTATTTGAAGAGATAATAATTGTCTTCTAGATAAACTTTAATCAAGCTAATGATTTTTTTTCTCCTACACTTGAATGACTTTAATAAACTGCACGTCACGATAGGGACTTCCATCAGCGTGAATATCCCTAATTAAAGTCCTTCCCATGCTTTTAAACAAAATTTGACAGACCACTCTTATCGAGTCAGACGTTTTCTTAACGAATATAAATTATTCATGATCAATCAGCCTTAATTTCAAAACCGTAACATTTTCCTACTATGTAGGATTGAAAGAAATGTTCCAAATTGAATAAATAAGGTCGAGATTTTCTTTTTCGCTTCTTATAATCGGCCCGAAGCGGGCGAAGTCACGGAAAATGTTTTCCGAATTGAATCCCCGAACGGGAAATTGATAAAAGTTTTCTGAGATTGATTTAAAAAGCCGAAAGAAAATTCGTTTATCTTTCGCAGAATATTCATCACGGCGAACATCGTGGTGGTGAACAATAGTTGGGATTTGAACGGATTTGTGACAGTCCTCGAGTGCATTCGTCCCACTTTATCACCCGCAAGCGACGTCGTTCCAGTTCAACAATTTTTTACTCCCCCTCGCCTTTATTTGCATGCCATAAGCACCTGACCCGATTTCGAGAAGTACTTGCAAAGAACGGCGGATCGAAATGCTGAAATCCAACCGGTTCTACATATTTCGAGATGACGTCCAATATGAAAACAACGAAGAACGCTGAAAACTTTTATCGCTTTTTTATTTCCCGCACACAAATCACGAAACCGAAAACTTGGGCAATCGATATCCCTTGAACTGACAAATTTCGAATTCACCAAAACATCCTACAGATTTTAAACGTGACAATCGAATTGAAATTAAGCCATGCAGGTGTTTGTGGTTGGTGATCTGATATTGAAAATTGATCCTCAACAGAACGCCCTTCAGACTTGTTCATACCACGAACATCCCATATTCTTCTCGCGTGCAAGTTACGAAGTTAAATTTCGAACATTTCCGCTCTTAAAAGTTGATAAATCGTCGCTCCTGTTAGCATGTGGTTCGCAATTAATCAAAGATGAAGGTTGTAGTGTCAAACAATTTATGAAACACTTGACATGCGATGTTAGCAAAGAATAATGTTAGAATCGGTAATTTTGTCAAAGCGAGAATCCCAAATTAAGGATAAGTGCTCTTCACGTGCAAAACGTGGGAAATTTCCGATGTATCTTCGTTTTCGCACATGTACCTGCTAGTACCTTTAGTTTTATCTTCGAGAGAAAACCTCGCGTGTTTTAAAGCGAATCGAGAAAAAAACGAGAGTAGCAAACGTTGTTTTTTCCTTTAAATGGAATTATGTGAGATTTTTTTTCTCTCTCTTTTTTTTTATTCACAAATGAAGCTTTTTAATAAAACTTTCCCTAAAATTTGATATCTTTGTTTAAAAATTCAGTTTTTCTCTTCCATAGGATCAAGAGAAGCAGACAGGGTCTAATAGGATGGCTCCCTAGAGGATATTAAACGAGGTCCAATCTGTTTCGTTCGTAATTAAGCCTAAAACAACTTTTCTCACGGATTTTAGCCTTTCTCTGGGTCAGGGTTAGAAAGAAGCGAAAATTCAGAAACAATAGATTACAACATTTGTTCCGCCAGGGCTTTATTAGTTCATTGGTACGCGAGATCTGCAGGAAGTTGTATTAGTTATGAAATAGAGAATGGAAATTATTTGCTTTTGAATAATAAAATTCCGGTTTCTGGATTTTGCCATTTAAATAAAACGAAATTCTCCGTTTTGCCACCCATATAGGCTATTAAAAGTTTAATAGTTTCCATTTCAAATTGTGTAACGTTCAATGAGGGTTGAAAACTTTCTCTTAATTTTGTTTTTAAGTTGGTCCGGCGTATTTGCTTCTTCAAAACTAGGAAAAGG
Organism: Orius laevigatus; assembly: GCA_018703685.1. NCBI lineage: Eukaryota > Metazoa > Arthropoda > Insecta > Hemiptera > Anthocoridae > Orius > Orius laevigatus. Next base: position 166,105 of record JAGWEN010000042.1, read on the forward strand.
ACGTCACGTTTTTTTTCTCACCTTTCCAGGCCTAATGAATCTCGACGTAAATGTCAAGAAATTATTGTTAACGTTGTTTTCTCTTGTGAAAAGAGCAAAAGTTTGGCTTGTTTACGAGTAAACCTTTGGAGGGGTCAATCATGTTACGAATACGTGTCAAAATGTTAAGATTTCTTGGACTAGCTCCATTTTCATTATCGCTAATGAGAAAGGTCAATGTTGTAACCTTTAAAGAAGACAAATTGAAAACGAAATTGGGACGGTTATAAACCCTTAGGTCTAATTAAAGATGAATCGAGAGAAGTCTTAATTTTTGGAAAAAGCTTCTGGAATTAGGTCAACGTGTGGCAAAGGTGGGTGTTTCGAGGTTCCCCAGCTTTCTTCCCCTCTTTGGCTACAGATTCCTCCTCTTTTTGGCTTCCTCCACCTCTTTGGCTTCATCAACCTCTTTGTCTTCATACACCTCTTTGTCTTCCTCCAACTCTTCGGCTTCCTCCACCTCTTCGGCTTCCTCCACCTCTTCGGCTTCCTCCACCTCTTTGGCTTCTTCCACCTCTTTGGCTTCTTCTACCTCTTTGGCTTCTTCTAACTCTTTGGCTACAGCTTCCTTCTGCCCTTTGCCTACAGCTTATTCCCCCCTTTGGCCTCCTCTTCATCTTCGGCTACAGCTTCCTCCCCACGTAAGTGTGAGGCAATATCCCACTTCAATTTTGAAACACTCCCCCATTTTTACATTACCAGAATGGACTTTATTGATACGATAATTGAAAGTTGAGCAAAGCGTAGATATAGAAGCGATTGAAAGTCAAGTAGGGACGTTACGCAATTCATATTCAATTGTTTTCCGATTCCATGAGTTGAGAAACGCTTTTCGATCGGATGTTCTCGGAAACACGAAACTTGGGGTCTCTTATGGAGGCTTGGAAGTGAAAGTAAATAGCATTATTCGTTCAAATTGAGAGGTATTGAGGCTAATACAGATTGAGTCCTGAGTCACGATAAGAAGGACAAGAATCTACCCGGAGTATCTTCGAAAAGTTTCCCTCCACGTGAGATGATTGTTTAAACAAATTCAACCACGAAAGGACCACGATTTCCATATTTAAATCAAAAATTGACGTAAGTGAAATAATCGTTTTAAATTGGCGATGACGAATAAGGTGCTCCTTCACATCACAAGTTTTCGTAGGATTAAAATAAATGAAACTTTTTCAATTTAAAATATTCAACAGTTCTATTACAAAACTCATTAAAATTATGAAAAGCCCCGACTTTGTATACAAAACTGAGAATTTATAATAACAAAGTCTTTAATCGCTTTTAATTTATATTCAATTTAATTTCCATAAATTCAAAAAGTGCGAAAGAGGATTTTAGAGGTTTTCGATTTTAATTAACGCGGGAATAATCGCTTTGAAACTTTTCGTTTCCGAGTAAATTGATTCGAGAGACTTTTTAAGGTCGAGTCAAAGAGGGTTTTTATGATGGAAAAAGCGGATGTGATGTTATCAGAACGTCGAACACTCTTCTCTCAAGAGGTTCACACATAAACCAGCACTGGTTCTGGTCAAACGCCAAAAACAAACAAGAGGTTGTTAAACTTAAGGTAAATTTATACATGGGGAGCGTGTAGGTGTGATCTATAATGTGTTCAACAGTAGCTACTGTTTCCACGAGTATAGAGATCCAGAAAGATGAATCCAAAAACTTGGGAAGAAGGGCCTTTTGGGATAAATTTCGGGGACAAAATGGGTTTTTTCGGATGTACATAACAACTAAATACTAATAAACAAAGGGGACCTAGCCACCAACGCTCCACCGGAGGGGGTGCCACCTCTTTGAAGTCAAAATACGAATTTTGAAAAATCGACATAATAAAGATACATGTTATGATTCTAACGTATTGGGGCGAGGAGTCCGACGGAATCAATTAAAAATTCTTAGACTATATTTTTCGAGTTATCTCCTAAAAACCGCCGTTTTAGCTTTTTTCCCCCTTTAAATACTCATAAATCTCTTATTATATCGCGATAAACAAGGTTTTGAAAAAAAATTATTAGACTTTTCTGACGAATGACTACTATTATGTTAATTCGAAAAATAATTTCTAAGTAACAAGCACGTAAGTGGCTTCTGACACGATACCGGCAACTGGTAGGATATAAAATCACGTCTTTATTAAACAAAATTACCAAATTAAAAAGACTATGAAATAGCAAAATCCTTAAACTTTTATTGTCGAAAACTTGCAAGTAATAGCCTATTTTGGGGTAGTAATCAAAGGAATAATTGTGTAGTCTTCAATTATAATAATTTGTCAAGTTAATTGTTCGGTGATTATTTTCTCTTAATTTTTGGGGTCGATAGTTTTCTCTTAGTTTTTAGGTTTTCGAAGAGGATTTTGTGGTTTCCTCTCGGGACTCGGGACAGCAAATTCGGCTTCCGTTTCCTTTCAATTCTTGAGGGCTCGAATTAGAACTTATAGGTCTTCCTGTCTCCTAAAGATCGGACCATGAAGTGTTCCCAGTAGCAAAGGACCATTTTGTGCCTACGAACTCTCTTGACCAAACAACACAACATTAAAGCAAAATTTTGACAGCTAAAATACTTGCCTAGTCAAAATTGGTCCGGATATGGAAGGGCTGCCAAACAACATTTAGTTTTCTCATAAAGAAAAATGAAAATCTCTGCAATGCGAAGATGCAGTATGCGCCAAAGAATAACATCACTCCACGTGCTTGGGGTTGTTCCATTACTAGGTAGCAAGTAAGCAAAATAAATTCTCAATAAATTTTTAAAGCGAGGGCAAGTGGACATGAGCTAATGAGCTACTCAATGAATATTCCAAATTTTTGAAGTTCCGAATTATCAGAGAAGCTAGCAATATTATAAAAATTCAACATTCTGAAGAATCTTGATGTTGAGAATGTGATGGTTTACATCAATTTAGGAATTATAGTAAAATTAGATGATAATTTTTGGGATGCTGAGAGATTGGAGGGAAAATAGCGGTGAAGGGAGAAGCCGGGAGGGTTTTTCAAGGGGTGAAAATCGTTAAGGGTTGGAAAAGACGTACCTTCATCGACATGATATGTGAATTTGCGTTCGGGCTTCTTTCAGTCACGGACTTGCGGTCGAACTTGGGGACGCATCACGGCGACGCGTGTCCGGAGTGAAAGAGGGGAAGGAAAATAGTCAGAAGAAAAAAGGGGGAACGGGAAAGGCGAAAAGCGTGGCAGGCGGATGGAGACCGACTGATCTCGAGGCTCAAGTTGAGCGTCGAACGGTCGGGACCGCTCCCCCCCTTCACCAACCTACTACGCCTGCTCCTCAACCCCTTAACTTTTTTCATCGTAATACGCATTACAACCCCTTGTACCTCATTACACGAAACATAAAATAAACAGTTTTTATTACCATTAAAAAATTAAAAAGCACTCGACAGGACTAATCCAAATCAATACCATCCATATCAAATGGTGTACGAGAAACAATTTTGAATTTTTGTTATGACCTTGGTTATGAGTTATGACCCAAAAACGTGGAAATAAATTTTTTAAATTGAATGTTTATTTCTTTAAAATTGACTTTTTTCGGAGCAGCAAATTTTGTTCAGTATGACAGCCTATTGCTTCAAGAAGCCAATTTTTAACTTTCTCAAAGAATCGTATGATCTTGTCTTACATATCATAATTTTTTAGCGGATTTCCGGAGGAAAGCAGGCTATTGGGGCCGGCCTCACGGCGGCTTTCGGCTTAGAGGACGATCTCCTGATCACGAAAATATAGGTCATTCCCAAAGTTTTGTTGTTTTTGTGTATGTACTTATGAACTTACGATTTTACATTCTGACTTAAAGCAGCGAGAGCTCCCTATTGAGGAATACAAGAATTAGTGGTGTCTGTGCGGCTTTCATAGAACGCGCTCAGAAGTTTGAAAAACAAAAAGCACGCTAAAAAATGAAGTTCACAGATTATACTTATATACTGATGAACTGAAGTTGAAAAGAAAAAACGATATTTTTTCTGGGCATAAAATCTAGAGACTAGAAACCTCAACATATTAAGTAGAGCTACATAATTTACTAACAGACGAACTACTTATGCAACAGGGCTGGAATTTGGCATGAAAGCATATTTTGGTAGGTAGCGAAAATCCACGAAAGAAATTTTTAACTCGGACTACCAGGGGCGGAGATCTTGACAAATGACCACCACACTAGGGGACAGAAAAAGATTATTTTTCTGTTGAGGAATGGTGAAAACCAATTTTTATTGTCTAAATCAATGAAAAATGGGCGAAAATGATCATTTACCTTACTATTTAGTAAATACCCTAAAAACAACGTAAAATGACCTATCTTCCTCTCCAAAAACAATGAAAAATGGGGGAAAACGACCTTTTTCCGGTCATTAACAACCAAAACTTATCTAAAACCTTTTCGGCCTACTTTCCTTCGGAAATCCGCTAAAATGGGGAAAAAAACTACTTGTTTTTCCATTTTTCAAAAAATTGTGTAAAAAAATGTGTGAAATTTGGTCTGCACTCTCCATTGGCAAGCGGAACGCTTCCCCAACCTCCTAAGGTTGGGTTTCCTAAGGTTCCTAAGGTCTCCTTTGACATACAAAAGTAGTCTTGGTATCATATCTTCGTACGTACAAGTTTTTCAAAATTTTGATTGGACAATCCTGGTGGTCACTTTGTCTATTGCATAGTAGCTAAAATGACGATTTGGGGTGATCAGATACCATCGATTCATAACTTCAAGTAATTAGTAGGTAACACGTCAATCTCGAAGTATGTACATAAGTTTTTGATATTAAAGTACGACATTCTTTTTCATCTCGTAAATCAACCGACTTCCGGTCCACATAATTATTATTTAAAATTAGAAGAGGCACCGACCCAAAGGGAAAATAATACCCGGTAGAACAATGAATTAAAGACTATTATCATAGGCATTTTTTATTCTTCAGAGAGTCAGGCCGGAGGAAGGCGGTGGTAGGGTTTAAAAAAAAGGTCCTCGAGAAGGGGGGACGGCGAAAACCGTGGAGCAAAACGTTCGGGCCACCGAAGCCCAGACGCCAAGCCAGTACACAGACACCTTCCTCCCAGTGCACACCGTGTTTCAGTGCCTACCTTATTGTTTACATGGATATTTTCGACCAGGTAAATTTCAAAAAAAATTTTCCAATCATATAAACATTTTGAACATCATAAAACTTCGACAGACAATGTTTTTCTTCTCTTTCTGTCGATACTATTGAAGAATTTAGCATTTTTTCTGTAATTTTATTACCACCCTGGATGTTCTTTTCGTATTAAAATTTTTTTCAAAATGTATTTCGATTGCTCGAGGGTGGAAGTGCTCCGAGACCGGTGCTAAATCAAATTTTTACGACCCTCATGACCCCCAGACCTCTTTTTTTTATTATTTAATACTTCGTTTTATTACAATATTCTCCTTTACCTTTTTCTCAAGCAACAAAATGCTTAACATACAGAAGGATGCAGATGAAAGAACCGGTTTTTAAAACGAAAAAAGAAAAAACCGCATTGAAACAATCAGAAAAACGCATTTTGTATTCGTATAATTACATTCTCATCATTTACGATCCTATTAAAAAAGGCAGCCATAAAAATATTATGAAACGAGCAGATCAGCTCGTCAAGCTGACAATAGAGGTTCCGAGTTGTAAACACCTACGTGAATATTTCATAATGGATAGTAAAAAAAAGGGTAATATTTCAAAAGAAAAAGACAAAAAAGACGGTTTTTTATAAACGGTTTCCTTATTTTTACATCCGTTTCTTTGATTTCGAGGTGTAGGATGGTGGTGAAACGTGAAAGAACTTTCGTCAGATTGATTTAAAGGGTAATCTAAAGAAATTAGGCTTCTGCTTGTTGGAAATGATACGCTAAACATTTTGACATGCTTTCCCACTAATGGCGACTTTCTCGAGGAAACTTCCGTATGAGAAATGACAACTTTTTTGGGATGGTTTCTCTGTAGTTTGATTTAAACTTTCAAGACTGCAATAAAGTCCGCCCAGACGTCTCCAGCACTCAAAACTGGACTAAGATGCTCAATGCATCTTCCATTACATCCACAATTTTTGACCGATCTGATAGATTAGGTATACCAGTGAAAACTCATTTAAAGACCTACAAAAGTCACTTAGTACTTAAAATCACTCAGATCACTCCTTAGCCCTCAAAAATGAACTTCAATTTCATTGCCATCGATGATTATATCTTTAAATATACGTAACTTGCACAATTGTCGATCGATTTTATCGATATTTGAACCGTAGGAAAGCTCATTTAAATGCCTACTAATGTCATTTTGTACTCAAAATCACTCAGACCACTCCTTAGCCCTCAAAAATGGACTTTTAAGTTCATTGCTAAGGATGCAAGGCACCATGGACTTGAACGTCCTTAGCTTGAAGCTGGATCCGGATTGAAACACGTGTTTTGTTGTTTCTGTGACATCCATTGACGTCTTTTGACCGAAGTTTTAGGGCATGGGAACACTGAGATTTGGTTTTTTGTCGGAAAAACAATGGAAGATTTGGAAAATGTCCTCGAAAATGCAGACCGAAGATGGTCATCTTGCACCATTGTCCACATCACTTTTCTTGAAATTCATCAAGTTGAAAAAACCGTCGTGAGAAAATCCTCGAGATTACTTACGATAAAAAGAAGTGGATGATAATAAAGACCGGAAAAGGGGTTGAAATAGAACAGGAAACGACTTCACGCTCCGCGTCTCGCTTCTCGGACGGGACAGGTGGGCTTCGAGATAACGGGCAAAAACTTGATTACCGACAATGAAATATCCACTCATTGTCGTACTCCCATATGTCACACAACTCCTCCTGAATACAAATCGACAATTTTCCAATCGTTCCACAGAAAAACAATTTTTTTTTTCTTGTGAACGATTTAAACATGCCAATTATATTTCGCACAATAGAGATCCTGTAGAAATAAATTAAGGTCGCCACTCCTACAACGCAAATATCTAGATAAATGTTCTTATTACCTCCTACGGTTTGGCCAATTTATGAAAGGCTCCTGTTTCGGGGATGTTGTGAAAAACAAATGAATTTTTTAGGTCAAGGATGCCGGCGACAAACAATGAATTCAAAACGGAATCCTCAATGGGAACTTTTCCAGTTGAAATTTCCAAATTAGCGTCTCCTCTGCAGGATGAAACAGAAACTTTCGCGGTCCCATGACCCATCGGATTTCAAACTTTCTTGATCATTATCCAAATAAGAGGATTGTAATTTTATACGGAATTCACACTTGATTCGTGAAAGTGGTTTTTTTTCCAGAATCCTGAACGATTTTAAAAGTTGTTTTAGCGACAAAAAAAATCATAAATATTTAAAGTCATAGACTAACACTGTTTACATGCTGACCTTTATTTTATGCGTCTTGATTATGTAATTTAAATCATAATGAACGTAATATGAAATATAACCTTCAATTTTTACTATCGGATTAAATGTAGAAAAAGGACAGGCGATTGTGGTGGAAACGAAAGGGGGCGGTGTTCAAATAACCGTCAAGCTTATATCCGCTTTTTGACATAAATCGGTCAAAGGGTACGGCTAGGTTTTTTTTTTTTTCCTGAGACGAGAAGGAATACGTAAAACAAGTTTTACGACCACAACTGGGCCAAGACCCAAAAGATGGAATTTTTCATGTTTGAAATTGAGATCATTCGATCATTGAGAGAAAATAGCCATAAAATGTGCGAAAAATGACCCAAAAAAAGAAAATTTGGATTGATTTTTGACTTGAAGAAAATTGAATAAAATATCATCGAGAGTACTTTTTACAAATATTTTGTCGCTGAGTGCACCTTGTAAGGTTCTAGCTTATTGTAAAAGGCTCTTCTTGCTTATCATAAAACCTAACCTATTCTACAAGAAAACGCTATTTTCGGAGATGTCTCAATTGGAAAATAGGGACAAACTCCATTCCACGGGCTATTTGTATCTTTGACAATGTATCCGGGAGTTCCTGCTTCCTTATGTGGGCGCTCTACTTCAAGACTGGTCTCTCGTCGTCAAGAAAGGTTAAATCCTCGCAAAAATTTGAGACTATGAATTTATAAAAGAGAATGATAAGAAAAAATTCATTATGCACGTCCCCGCATAGGGCGTTCGAGATCAATTAAACCGATGATGAATTAAGCGCTAACCTTCAATAAACATAAATCAGGTTGAGAGATCGTGATTAAAATCCGAACTCGAGAATTGAATATGAGGTTGTTCAACTATAAAACGAACTGCAAAAATGAATATAGATGTCCAGTTTTTTGGCGAGAATTTTGAGACAAGTCATCCTTGGAGGTGATTCATTTCTGGCGACATTCTTCTTGTGGGGGGGAATAATTTTTTTTGCACCCGCCGAGCAATTTGACCATTGAGCTTTTATATCTCATTAGGTATTTCCGGAGGTATTTTATTCATGTGAACCCTGACACTGGATGGGATCGTGAGAATGCTTCAAGTATGAGAAATAATTTACTTTTTTTTTCCTCTTTAATTTTTTTAAAATGTTAAAAAAAAGTAAAAACATGTCTAAATATAATATGTATATCTATTATTCTCGGGTTGGAATTCAAACCGCGAAAAATTCTTCCAATGTTGCATTTTGGAGATCTGGTGCGTAGGCTCGTCGAGAAGCAATAACTTGATAAATATCACTTCTAGAATTTTTTAATTCTATCCATTAAATTTATCGTGCCATTTACCATGGGAATCAATAATAATATTTCCAGTATTAAAATTTTCGAATTTTGGGTTCGAAAATGCAGCACTGACAGATTGATGGCTTTTGAGGTTTTCAGCCTTTTTGCCTACATTGATGCCCCGAAGTTTAGCATATTTTATTTAATTACTGGATTAGAGATTACTTTGTTCCCAACGCTCTAATTAAAAACAGAAAACCCTATAATTTTCCAAAAAAACATTTGAAACCCTTCCTTGAGATCGCTTCTTTTTAATTGTTCAAATTAATTGTTTCAGATTAACCATGGATTTCAATGACCTATGATTAAATGTGGAGGTAAGCCGTCTTGTTTTATAAATCCAATTTGTCGGTGTCCTTTTTTTATGACATCTTTTCCGCTAAGGATGCTCTCGGTGTTAAAAGAACACGGTTCCATTCATCTCACAAACCGGTTGCTTTGAAAGTTATTAACCCCAGGCTCGTTGGTATTGCTCGCCTCTTCCTGCATTTATAAAAATAATTATAATAAAATAACAAAAAAAAAAAAATTCTTTCTAAGTCATTTTTTTCCTTCGTGAGCTCTAGAATCCTTCTAATCGCTTTTTATTTCGCAAAAGCCTGGAATTCCGTGCAAATTCTCAAGAATTTGAACAAAAGCCTTTTATCCCGCGAAGTAACGCTTGACAAAAGAATACATTAATCTTTGAATTTCCAGCATCCTACGCATTTTTCAAAAAAATTGCATTTTTATGGTCCGGATTGACAATTTTTAGTGAAAAGCAAAAGGGTACGTGCTTCGGAGACGAAATTTTTTTAGTAGTCCAACTTATTTTTATGGAAGGGCGTTCTCCGCATAGTTAACTGCCTGTCCGTGATCTTCCTCTGCAGTCCTGGATGTGGGAAGACAATATAAAAAAAGAAACTTCATTTTCTGTTTATGTTAATACGGACATTTTTCTCCGTACGTTTCCTTATTGGATCCGACAAAAATTGCATATAAAACTCGGTGTCGATTTTTATGGCGTATTGGCAACATTGGATTCGTAAAGGAAGCTAGGAATTTTTATGGATTTTAGAATTTTGAAAGAAAGAAGATGTTTTGTTATACACAACAAAAAGACACTCTTTGGGCAAATTTTAAATATTTTTTTGGCCCAAAAAGGCCTTTTTAGGCTTTACATTATTCTGTTTTCTAGATGGATTTCACAGGGTGGCCGCTAACAGGGAAAACCTGGGATATCATGGAATTTCGCTAGAAAGGAAACAGTAAGGAAAAAACTGTGAAAATTGGGTTTTTTCTAGGGAGGTGTGTTGAGTGTCGCCAATTTTTGGATGAAGTCAGACTTTTAATCCTTCTCTTATAGATAACAATCTTTCTAGCTAAAAAAAATTTTAAATTAGCATTTAAATCCTTGGGACGGGTTTTTTGATGATGTTGAGATGAGTCCTGGTATTTTCTTCCCGAAGCCGGTCGGGTTTCGAGTACGTGCGTATCTCGGCTTCGATGTGGGGAAACGACCCGAGGCGGAACCGGGAGGGAATAATTACGGGGATCCGACCACCCTCTAATCACTTTTTAAATTTCTCTATTTAAATCGCTTCTTGAATTTCTCGTCCTTTCCAAAGGCCCTCGGACTGAAGAAGCCGTTAGACCGAAGCGGGTGAAGGTCGAAAGAACCCGTCGTCGTCATTTTTCAAAAAGCGGAAGAAACGACGACGAATTTGCGAACTCAAACCAGTCTAATTAGACCCGCTAAACGGTTGGGTCACGAAGGTTAGTAGGTCATCAGTTAAGGCGTTATGTCCGCACACCACGGCCTTAAACGCTTATCCTTTTTTCCTGTTCTTTTTGCCATTTCTAGTCGAACTTAAAACTATTTTGCTATAAGTAAATTGATATAGTGTGAGTAATGTATGCGTTATCCCTGATCGGATTTCGTCCTGGGAATAGAAGCTTTTGAATTTTATTCGCTTTAAAATATTTTTCACGTTTAAGGTAAACTTCAATTTTCGCCTTCCACTCATCAAATCGATGACTCGTAAATTTAAAAGAGCGATGACGAAGTTGAAATTCGAACTGGAATTCAGACGGAATGACAAGTTTTTTCCTTAATTTTACGACCCCGTTTCGACACTCGACCGCCTCCAGAAAACCTCGTGAATTACATAAAATGAGATCTAAATGATTTATTTATTTTTTTTCGCCCGGATATCTGGGACCCCCGAGGATCTTTTTTCGAAGAGTTTAACCTTTCAACCTTTTCCGAATCGCCGCCGGGTAATGGCTCAAAATATGGCAATGAATTTAATAATAGGTCACGATGATCGTTCCATATTCCATTGCCTTTTGATGATGATTTGGGCTGAGAATTTTCTTCGCCGTGTTAAATTGCGTAATTTACGTTTACGAAAATGCTTTTTGGCCTTTTTTTCGACAATAAAGACCCTCTTTTGGGCAAATTTTGATTATTTTTCGACTCGGAGGAGTCCTGTAAGGGTTTTTTCACGTCGAAAACTACTGAAAATGTACCTAGAAAATGTCTTGACTCCTCTAAAAGGTCAAAATCTTCTGTTTTGTTGAAAAAGTTACAAGATCAACAAGAAGGGTTTTTAGGGTTAAAAAAATATGGTGGGCACCAATTTAAAATTTTGAAATTCCCTGATTTTTCCCTGATTCGTCAAGGGAAAAACCAAATTTTTGTCAATTTTTAATATTTTTCGATGCTGAAAGGCGTTTTGATAAAAATATCCTTATTGTGTTTACTACCTTCCAAAAGAGAAAAGTCATGTTTGTATACTTCGTGGGCAATATTAAGGATTTATTTTAAATAGTTGGAAAAAACATTTATTATCAGTTGAAGAAAAGGAGGACAAAAGGCGTTCGTGATTTTTAAATTAAGGTAAGAAAATTTTTGACTAATTTCAGTTCGATGGGATGGAAAGAAGCAAAATTATGAAATATTAAGATGAAAATTAGCAACTAAAGCAAAAAAAATTTATTGTCCTTAATTAAAGACGGGAACAAATAAAGCACAATGCCGTTTGAATTTTTTCTCTACGATGAAAAATAGATTTTTAATGATTTTTTGAAATAATGGAAATTTGACGCTTGATACCACGTGATAACAGGCAGGTCCTCCCGCGTCATAGCATCCCAAGCTATTGAGACCGCATCATTATTTAAAAATTAAAACCGGGGGAACCTCCTCGTCGGTTACCTATATAAATAAATAAATAAAAACGCATTTATTACACCAAAGGCGTAGAGCCAATGTAAAACCTCGCGTATTCAGTTGAAAAATAGAAATAATATATGTAATAGAATAGAAGAATAGTTTGTTGAAGGGACGAAACTTCTTTTTGGACGTTTTTTAGACTTGTTGTCGTTTTCGACTCTAGACGTAGACTAACTTTGGGGGAAGGGGAAAGACTATTTAAACCTAAAACTAAAGGGGAAGTGAGGGAGGGGAATTTTACCTAAAACTACCTTTTTTTCTAAATCTTAATCCTACTTTTGTCGGCATTTTCACACAATGGACGGACATTTATTTTATTGCTTTACAGTTATTTTCTTTGAGTTTTTTGGCCTCCTCGGTTGAGAACTCATGTCCAGCTTCTCAATTTTTATTGAAATTAAAACATAACTATGACAAGTTGTAAATGATGGCCGAGAGGAAGGCGCACATGCGACAATACGAAATGTGGTTAACCTGACGCTTATGTAGCCACGAGGGGAACCATAGACAAACAAAGTTCTCATGACGTCACACCCCCAAAATGCTATTTTTTGAAACCTCCCAGAAATTACGAAATAATTAATTAATTAAAAATTAATTATTGAATATTTGAAGTTTTCAACATTTTAAATGCTTATTTTTAGACCTACTTTATCGGAAAAATAGGTTTGTTTAAGAACTTTTTGACCCACTTTAGTTGCTAATTGTTTTGCTTTTTAGAACAAATGGAGCATAAAGATAATGAAAAGGAGAAGTCACAGAAAGAAGAGAGTGATCACTTTCGCCGACGAAACCGCGACGTTATTCGCTTTCCGCCGTTTACAGCATCAAAGCCTCACAAAAACCCTTTGCCCCAAGATGCAGGAAGCACGAAAAAGCTGAAGCCTCTATTCGCGACGAAAGAGGCCCAGACTCACATTTCCGTCCGGAATGATAAAGTCATCAAAAAGATGAGTCCTCAGAAACTGATAACTTCCGCGTCTTTAGAATGGAGGGCGAATACCGAAGTTCGTTATACGTTCAGCGGCGGGGTTTCGGAACCTCTAGAGTCGGAACGGTACCGTCCACACGCCCCCATACCGATCCCGACGCAGCTCGCCATCAAACCGACCCCTCTCCGCTTCCGACGACCGACATCCGCCGAACCGTTTTCTCCTCCCGAACTCTCCAACATCGACGAAGAGCCCGATTCCGTCGACGAAGACTCCTTAAATCAACTATTCGGCACCTGGAACTGGAAATTCCTAAAAATGGACAGAGAATCAATGCTCGAAACTACTCTTTCAAGTCTTCCTGATGCCTTAAGCAACATGACGATGGAAGAAATCCGCTTCAACCCGTTCGCCAACAAGCCAGAAACCAACGAGCATCCATGCTGCATCGAAATCAAAGACAAAAACGTCATCGTTCGATGTATCGAAAGCGCAATTCAAACACTTTCGCACGCCTTAGACCAAGCGAGGAACCCCGGACCATACGAAAGACCCGATGACGGATCCTCAGTCATGCTCATCTTCAAAGACGGCATGAGGTCTTTCTTAGCCGAACCCAAAGCAAACGTAAAAGACATCTCCGACCTATGCCCCATCATCTACCTCGCCCAAAAAGCTGAAAAAGAAAAAACGCGAAATTTTCTCCTCTTTAGGACAAACCTCGATCTCGATTTTCAACTCGCATTCCTACCAAAGAATAAAGAACCTTCAGATAAAATGACAAATCCAAAAAAATTTATTGACCCTGCATAATATTGTTGAGATTTTTTTTAAATATTTTTTATACACATCAATATAGCAACTTTTAATAAAACGTAATCAATGATAAATTTTTTTAACCTCTTCATCAATGTCTCGAAGTTTATCAAAGAACAACCTTCAGTCTTAATTAGCTCAATGACTTAATTAGGCGGAAAAAAAGTAAACTGGAGCGTAGGTCGTAACTAGAAGATCCGATATCTCCATGTCTTTGAACTGTAAAAACGCTCCGTTTTTATTTCGCCGTAAAAAAACTACTGAGACATTTTGTTTGCTTTTCTCCTTCCAAACCTTTATTTTTTATTAAATAAGTTGTAGGTTTTATTAAATTGTCCGATCAAGTTTTGATTCAAGGGCGACATTGATTAATGCTAATCCGATGATTAAGAGGCAATTTTTCATTTAATAGCCTGACGTAAGTTTCCGCCCGAAAAATCTTAAGACGAGTACCTTCTGGTTTGCGAAATAGCGGGAATCCGGCGACCGTGGACGGTGGGATTTTGACGAAAATAGAAAATGCAAGGAAAATATGACCTTCTTCTTCTTCTTTTTTTTTTTTTTTTTTTTTTTTTTTTTTTTTTTTTTTTTCTCTCTCTCTTTTTTGCCATTTTCTTTGTAATCATAGCCCTGGAAATTCCTTCATTTTGTTATTTCCCAGGACGTTGGTCATGTCGGACAATCAAGTAATTGAAATCCTTGAAAAAAAAAAAAAAAAAAAAAAAAAACTCGTGGAAAAACGAAAAACAAACTCTTATGAACGAAAGGGCAGAAATTTAGGCAGAAATTAAGCCATTTTTGAAGAGAGAAGACCCTTTTTAGGCTGATTTTGTACCTTTTAAACTATAAAGACCCTCATTAGGCAATATTGAACTTTATTTTGTTTATTAGGCACACTTTTTCTTCATTAGGCAAGTTTTAGACCCATATTGAACTTTTTTTGAAGATGCGTGACCCGGATTAGGCTAATGAGACCCATTTTTGAAAAGGAGCCCTCATTTCAGGCTGATTTTGTCCATTTTCTGCCGCAAAAACCCTACGAAGTCCTCAAAAGATTCAAATTGATTAATGAACAAAAAAAATTAAAAATATAATTTGAAAGGGGGAGCTGAGTCATTCAATCTATTGTGAAGAATTAATAATTTGTCATAGGTGATATTGATGTCCGCTTTCGACCCATGTCTCCGGTAACCTTAATTCCCTTTTCAACCACTTGGCTCTCACTAAAATTTAAACAGCCTTCAAGAATAAATTGAAAAATCTTGTAGTTTTTTTTTTTTTTTTCTTCTAGATTTCCGTTTTCTATAAAAAGAGAAAAGAAATATTTCATCGGACCAATTATAACGAGAATAAAGACATTTCAAGTTCGACAAATTGGGCCCGCTTGTTTGAAACGTGAAAAAAAAAAGTTAAAATTTTCAGAAGACGAGTTACACCCACTTAGGCCAGTTGGACGAGTTTTAGCCATTTTTTAAAAAAAGTTATCATGGGTGGGATTAACTCGACCACATTATTTTCAATAATTTTAAAATTGAAATACCAACGGTTTTCTATAATTATTTAGTATTGTTATCTTTCGTTTTCAGAAGAAATGACGAGGATGGGGTCAGCTTCCCATATTGGAGAAGTGAGAAGATATAACAAAGGAATAAGGTAATAATGATTTCAAATTGATGTAATCAATATACTAATTTTTCCATTAATTTCAGAGCGTCTAAAAAAAGTATTTTGTACTCCGATTATTACGACGAAGATTCAAAGAAGGACAATAATTTAGCGAATCAACGCTCAATATCGTTGGTAAGTGGAAAAAAAAAATAATTGCAAAATATAAGTTAGTGATTAGGAGAAAGGAATTTTTTTAAATTTGCGAAGGAGCAAAAGTTTTGATTCCGGCCAGGATCGAACTGGCGACCTTCTGCGTGTAAAGCAGATGTGATAACCACTACACCACGGAACCGGTTGAATCATGTCGAGTGAGAACGGGCTCTTGGAACCCATTTTGCCCCGATAATACTATACATATCTCACATCAAATAATCTAGAATTTAAAACATCTACCTAAAAATAAGGGAATTCCTTTTCCCTTTGACATTGTTTTCGTAGTATGAAAAGGGGTCAAGGTTCTTATTTTACGTATGGTTTCAGAATCCCCTTTCCTCACACTCCCTGGTGATTTGTGGGGAAACTACAGGACCATGGCCTGCAATTTTTTGCAGTTTTCTTTCTGGTGGCTTATCTGTTATAAACTAAAGACCGCGAATTTTCACATAAAGCTTTTGAAACCTCTATTTCTCCTCGGTTATTTGCAACCAATATTTCGTTCCGTTTAAAATATTTAAGAAGGCATTTTCTTTTTTGGTTTTTTTTTTGGTCCGTGGAGGACGAAAGGATCGACTCGAAGTGTATAATTTCGGTGAACCGCCTTTTGGAAATGCCCCCGTGTATTAATTATTGTCAAGACTCATCAGTTCCTTCTCTCTTTTTTTTCCTCGACCCAGACTTCAAATTATACGCCTCTGAGAATTTTTTTTCCTAACCATTCTTTAAAACAACCTTGAGGGAATCATCCAAACCCTCATTCACTCGTTACGGAATGTTTACGTCCGGTTACATTTTGAAGAAACTCCAAAAATTGGAGAATCAGTGTCGCCAGTTCAAAAAAGCCCTTTTGGCAGTCAATTTCCATACAGCACTCATCAAAAACTGCCTCCTCTATGTCTAGAAATCATTCTATGGACAAAAAATAGCACTTGTCGTCTTTAATAAATTGTACAAGAAGACTTAAACAATTTTAAAGGCGATAATCGTCCATTAATATCTGTTTCCTTCTTCGCACGTCCGTCCTTCACAATGCCATAACCGGACAGACTAATTAATAACGTTCAGGACAGCAATTAGACTGGAATTCAACATGACAAATCACTCCCTTTTTTATACCCCTCCAGATTTCATCAAATAATTTCTTCTTTATCTTCGAAAGTCCTTTCTTTTTCAATATTCCAAATTACACTCGAGAGTCGACTTCCGACTACGAAAAATATTAGAAAGTAAATTTTCAATTGTCATTCTCCAAAATGTAATTCTCATAAAAATTTATAATTAATATTGATAACATTGTTTCTCTGTTAATTAATAGTAATAATTGTTTTTATATATGAAAGTGACAATGTACCATCTTTTTTCCCACGCCCCTCCTTCATTTTTTTTTCTTTTTAACTTTTTTTTTAGTAATTAATAACTTCAGGTCCTAAACTTTCACACTAACCCCCACTTTTACGTTGATTTTTGAATTATTAGTCAGTATCATGTTGTTTTTGCAAGTATCAACATTGGTCACGATGAAGGAGAGGGTTTTTAAGGTAAAATTTTGATTTTTCTTAATGTTGAATCTCATGATATGGATTTGTGGAGATATTTGGCCATAACTTGGGAACTATCAATCACAGGAAGCCTCAAATTTTTCAAAATCGAATGCACAAATAATCATTTTCCTGGAAAAACTGTCCATTTTTCCAGATAACGTGGTCTAAAATTTGAGAATTTTACCATAAATGATACCTAAGAAGGGGTTGAGAAAGTGACCTCCGAAAATCGGCCAATACTTAGGAACTATCAATCGCAGGAAACCCCCAGTAGTCTCGTATTAATCGGAATCGAATGCTCCACAACTTTTATCCCTATTTTCAAGGAAAAAGATGTCCATACTTAAAAAGTATATAAATCTTCCAATGATACTAGTTTTTCTCTTCAAAGTTTTTTAAAAGAAGAAAATGCGTTGCAAGAACCTTTTAAAGTTAGCAAATCGAACAAGGCGGCTTCGTTTAGAACAAATTGGGCTATCATGTTGTTAAAACTAATTTCCGTAGAAGCAGCCGCATTCCTTTTTCTGGCTTTATTACACTCGATTGTTCAAAATTGATAAGAAGGAAAAAAAAAGTTTCGTAATCACTTTTGCATATTGTATTCCATGAATAAGAAATCCAACAAATTATAGATACCCTGTAATTATTTAGCCGGAGCTAAATATCCAAACGTGTCGTAACTAAATGGCTTTATATCGGCGTTGAAATTAGAATACAATTCTGCCGCGGCGGGCGCCGATCATATGCCAAGGACTTGTCACATCCTACGGGCGAAGCGTGCCTTAATCCGTCTATGCAGGATTGCCTATTTCGAATCGTGCAGTCTCGGCAGAAAAAAGAACAACGCTGAGGAATATAACGGTGAAGAGAGATCAGAATCAGTTTTCCAGGGAAGTTTCTTTAAGTATGGGAGTACCAAGAGGGAAGTCGAAATAATTGCTTCCTCGCTCTTCAGGAAATAATGCACCTCTTAAATTAATTTTCTTTTCATACAAAAAGAACACTCAAGTCATGAAATATCGAAAAGGATGTCAGTAAAAAAATTTTCTGTTAAAAAAACACGATGACCAACACTATTGTTCAAGAAAATAGGAACTTTTTGTGGTCATTGGAGCGAGGAATTTTTTTCCTTTTTTTCTATTCGTTTTGCCATTCTGTGGGTCGTTCCTGGGTTCAATGGGTGGTCAATTTTATGTGAGTTTTAAATTACTGAAGGGGTCGGTGTAAGTGTCGAGAGGCAGTAGCGCCCACGCGTTGATGTCTATCGGGGGAAGATAGCGTGTGCATGAGGTGCGAGGCCCTCGAGGCGTAGATCGGCTTCCCCGTCCACGTTTTCTATTACATAGGCGCGATCTTGAGATATAACGAGGTCGCCGTTTTTTAATATGTCGACAACTACCAGACAATTAGTTTATTGCCGGTTGTAAAACAACAAAACGATGTCGGTACCATTACGCCTCAAATTAAATGAACCTTTTTAATATTCATCGATGCACCTCATAAGATCTGAGCCTTTTGTTGTTGCCTGCGTCCTTTCTGTGTTGGTTTTTGACTACTTCGAGGGTGAAAAACACGAATCCAAAGTCGTTTTTGGGACCTAAGAACATTTTTTTCGATCTTACTCAAGACAAGGGAGGAATTTTTTTTTTATTTCCTCCAAAATTTGGTTTTTGACTACTTTCAGGGTGAAAAACACGAATCTGTATTGTTGTTTTTATAGTGTAGCTTCTTTTCATATCTTGTAGGTTGCGGAATTTTTATTACTTTTTTTCCCAACTCATCAATACTTACTTTACAGCTTTATAAAATCAATATACTCGTCAATCTAGTCCTGTTTTTATTTCAAGGTTGAAAAAACAAACTTTTTTCATTTCAGGCATTTTTCAATCAAGTTGTTTTGCAACAGGTTATTACCTTAGTCCATCCTGTTATGTTTTTGACCTCAACGATCTTTATGAAAACGTGACCGTGAGTTATTACGGAATATTATAACAGAAAATTGACTTTTTATTTACTTTTTAAATCTCAATGGTCCAATTAGTAAACGTCCGAGTATTGAAACCCCCTGCGGGACGACACGATCGAGCTCCATAAATAATGGAAATGATTATTTTTGTGTGAATTATATAACTTGTATGCTAGAGGCTTTCCGGTCAGGTTGATTGATGTTGATCTACCGTTTAGATGTAAAGGACATCCAAGGAAAGGCACTCCTGGTTTTTCTGTGAGAGCATCCGCTGACCATATTAATCAAGAACATCGTTTATGGCTCGTCATTCTCGTCCTGAAATATTCTCGCATTCTTTTCGCTTTTTACGTCCGAAACGGTCCGAACTTTTTCAGTCACCTGAGTTCCGCAAGGCGAGGTCCTTGACTTCGACCTCTTGCTTAACCCAGTGAACAATATTAGAAAGTGTTCAAAACGGACGGCTCGTGTTACTGCCAAGGACGAAATTGAAACCGTACGAAAAAATTAAAAATTCGAACGATCGAGTTTCATACGGCGGCTTAAGTTGATTAAAAAATTCCAAAAGGTCCAAACCTCGCGTCCAATGGCTCAATAGCCGATTAATTCCCTCTCGTAACGGTCCGTGAATAACAAAAGAAGACCATCCAATAGGGGGCGTTTTTTTTAAATTAACGTGCAAGAACGTATATTTTTAGCGGATTTTTTGAGTATGGGAGTTTCCTACAACAAACTCGTGTTAACATACATTATAGTTATCAATGAGGAAAGTAAACTGTAAACTGAGTAAATGTCAGCTGCCAGCAGTCTCGATACCTAATCTACATAGCTCAATATTGCGCCAAGATTACAAAATATGAGGTATACAGTTATAAGTAGCAAAAACACGACATACGTCAACTTAGCACAATCCATCACTGTAAGAGTCTTTTAAATTGTGAAGATAAAACTATGTATTTTGATCTTTTGTTGAGAGTTGCCAGAGTCAAATGGTCCAAAATTTGGCTAAATAGGGTCTTTTCAGTTGACAAACTATCTTTGTTTGAAAAGAGTTTGAAATTCTTCGTCTTTCTCTCTTCTAGTTGTTAAAGACTCAAAATTGGGCTGTAGACCTGATAGGGTCTTCTTCGTCAAAATAAGGTTCATAATCTGCCTAATTTTTAGTTTTTCTCGTAGATAAAGGCTCTAAAATGCCTAACTAGGATCTTTTTCGTCGACTAAAGGTTCAAAATCTGCCTAATTCTTCGTCTTAATCGTCGAAACACTTCAAAATCTGTCCAAATTAGGCATTTTTCGTATATAAAAGAACACTGGTGTGCTAACACATCGAAATAGGTTTCTATATCTTCCCAAAAAGGAAAAAAACTTTTTAGGTGGACCAAACCAAAACAAACTCGCATCTAAACTTATTTTTCGGTTGTTGGAGCCGTGCCGAGTATTAAAAAAATTAACAAGCCGAAATCCTTTCACTTCTACAAGCACTTCACGCGATATTTTTCTGTTTTTCGTCCCCTACCGAAAAACGAAACAAAACGCTTGTGAAAGCTAAAAAAATTAACAGGAAACGACATCTTATAAATTTTCGTTCGTTTTTTTCTAGTCTGTAGTTTCGTAATTTGGCATTTCCGTCCACGAAAATCGAAAGTCTGAGCCCAAAAACGATTCGGAAGAGAAAATCCTTGATCCACAACAAATTCGAGTAAAACTGCGAATTTCACATTCTCATAGTTAATTCAAACGGAGACAGGTTTTCTCTTCAAGATGGGACCGGACAAAGATAAAAGTCATTGTTCTAAAATCAGAGCTTATAGTAACAAGAAACAGCCCCAGAATCCTTGATTTCTCAAAAATACGGAAAAACCTCAGATTTCTGCATCGTTTTTCTGAAATTAGATTATATTCTAATTAGTGGTTTGGCTTAGTTTTTTCCCCGTCGAAATCTTCATGCGGTTCACCTCAATTTATCATTTTGGCTCAAAAAATAACACAGAAGTCACCGGAGATCCGTGATTTTTGAAGGATACGTGCTAGTTTTCAGTAAATAGAAGGCGAATAGGAAGTTTTTTTTCCTTCTTTTTAGTTTATTTACTTCGATTTGTTTTCAATAAACGCCTTTGTAATTTGACAAAGCGGTAGCCTAAGTGGAAAGTCCTTGCACGTCGAAACGGAAAGTGAAACAAATGAAGTCCCTGTCAAAAACGCCTACGCGATATAAGAAGAGAACGAGAAAAGGAAAAAAAATTGTTACGTTTGTCGGGTTTTAAATTACCGGGTGAATGGAAAGGCCGCGGTTTTTGAAAGAACATCTCACCCTTGGCTATAGGTCGCAAAAGTTGGAAGATTTATAATATACAAAGGTCGCGAAACAAGGAAATAAATGAATAAATTGTTTGCTTTTTTTATTTATCGATTGAAGAAAAAGTAGGTATAAAAGCAATTTGTTCTATGAATAAAATAACGTTGAAGAAAATATTTTATTAATAAATTAATATTAAATAATCCCCTGGTTTGTAAAAAATTTACATATAATATGTGATAGGAAGCCAAATTGTCAAAAACCTCATAATCAACATTCAAACAAGCCATTTTTGGGTCAAAAAACTCAAAAATCAACCAACGAACTAAAATAAGCTTTTTTTTTTTACAGGGTGCCCTTCACCAAGGTAATGGGCCTTTGGAGCCAAGAATGGCCCAACTGGAAACTTTAGAAGCTAAGGTATTTATTATGAATTTGTGTAGCTTAAAGAATAAAAAAATTACCCCTCAATTTTACGGTACTGTGTTCACCAAACAAAAAAAAAGGCCGGTTGTTTACAATTTTTTACGGCCTTTGTTCTCGCATGTGAACGTGAAATGTTCCTAAGGTTTTTTTCCTTTTAATTTTCAGATGGCAAGCATTGAAGTCTCTTTGTCGACGACGCCGAGACGGAAGAAATCGGGAAGCACGGCGAGTACGCCTATACCGCCGCAGCCAGTTTCCAATCCGAGTAGCATCGCTGTGAATAATATTTTTATCAACAATAGCGAACCGAATTGTTCAGTCAATAATCAAACAAACGGACATAAAGATGTCAGTCGAGAACTTGAAAACCTACGAATCGCATTTAAAGACAAAGAAAATGTGATGCACAGGTATGTTTAAGCAGGGGCGGACTAGCCCAGGATGGGAACCCTGAAAGGGATGACGGAGATGGAGGAAACCGGACTTCAAGAAGAGCCGCTTCCTTCAGTTTATTTCAACAGCAAAACTTACCATGAAAAGTTCAAAATTATACTAAAAAACGCAGAAAAAAAAGGAACTATTTAAAAAATAAAGATTTCTATTTTGATTTCAAAATTTTCCTTGCCCCTTTACACCGAATGAATCTACTATTGTCTCGGGAGACCCAGGGTCGCATCCGAGTAATCCAATTATTAGCAGAATTTTTCGTTAGTAGCCAACTAGCTAAAAAAAAATTATAAAGTAAAATCGCGAAAAAGTTTTGTCGATGCCCTCAGCTAGCTACATATGTACGTTCCACGTTTGACGCGCTGGCCAAAGATGCTACGGATTGCATAGATGCCAGGTATAACTGGGCTGCTGTGATGAGGCAATTTTTGGTCGACACTGGGTATGATTATTTATGGACACGTCAGGACACAGGTCTAATCAGATGCTGCAAGGGTGCTCTGATTAGAAAATATAAACTTTCACTTTGGTCGATTGATTCGGAAGACATTAGTAAATCCACTTTTAATGATTATTACAAAACTATATGTGTCAACTTCGCTCTGGAGTCCAACTTTTTAGACTGCTCGCTCCCGCTGGAAATAAAAAGGCTCATTTGTCAGATAAGAACGGCCTGCCCCAGATTTATGAAAATTTTCTACCGCGGTCAGATCATATCCTTAGATGCTTCGGCAACCTGTCTTCTTTGCGGTTCAGGATCGGATTCCCTTTCTCACTTAGTCTGTGACTGTTTACTTTTATCAGCGATACGCCAAAGATTCCTCAAAGTTTCTTCATTACCATGGGAGAATTTTATCACTCTGATATCAGAGAAGGGTGAACCGGACCTTTGCATCGGGCTGGCGCGGTTTTTCTTCCAGGCGAGCCAGCTTAGAGCGTTAAACCTTGCGGAGACAGGTTTGCCTGGGAGGCGGACCGCGCCGGGTCGATGCGAGGGACGGACTTGAGGAGTGGTGTCCCGAGTTGGGCCATGGTCCTTGCCAGGTTGGCCATTTAAAGTCGAAATGCCGTTTTTGATTTTGGTTTTGAATTTTATTTTTGAATTTTAATATGTGTAATTTGAATTTGCTTTGAAAACTTGTAATGCCGAAAGGGCTATACAAATAAATAAAAAAAAAAAAAATCGCGAGAGCCCCGAGAGACCTTATTATTTTTGCAAAAAATGTCAATAGTATTTATTTTTTATTCAATTAATTTAATTGCTTTTGTATAATTTGAGTGTTTGTGTAAATGGGTCAGATAAGCTTATTTGGTCATCATTCTTATCAGAAAAAATCTCACATCATTTAGATAACTTGATAAAATTTCTCAATTGAATTATTGTGAATTTTAATGTTTTTAGTAGGTACAAGGACCTGTCGAAAGAATGGCTAGAAGCGATTTTCAAGAGGGAGTCGATGGAGAAAAGCATAGCGAAAGTTGTCGGTTTCGAGACAGCCTCGCGGTAGGGAAAGCCAAAAACTTCTTTAGCGACTTGGGGGGGGGGGATCTCGGAAAAAAGTCAATAAGTCCATTATGGTAAAACAAATTCCCCTGACGGAAACTAGAAATGCGATGATACAAGACTTAAGCCTATTATCACGAAATAATGGTCGAAAAACCTTCTCCTAAGTATTTTATTAGATTTTATTTTTAGATCACAGAGACATTTTTCCTCTCATGGAAGATGTTTTATCAGAAGTGGACAATAAAGAAGATGTCCTGTGGGGTAAATGTATCGAATTCAGGCCTTACGATAGATTAGTCCTTGAAGACCTTAACGTAAGAAGATCTTCGTTATTGGGGATTCCTTATAAGTTATATTGAATTCTTTTACCTCAGGAGTCAGGATATAAAATGACGAATAAGATGGCTATATTTTATATATGGCTATATATAGATATTTATATATGTAGTGTAAGAAAAAGTTTTTCACGAAGCAAAAACTGGGTGAAAGAGTTATTGGAAGAGTTGAAGAAGTGTTTTCTGCTGGAAATCTGAAGAGTCGAAATTCGCCGTTCTCAAACACAATTACATATGTAAGCATTGCGGGAGAACTACATGTCCTATCGAGTCCAGCCTAGAATCTCTTTGAAGGAAAAACTTTTTTACAGAAACTAATGTTAATTGTTAACAAGTATAAGTGACTCATTTCTGCTAAAAAGGAGAGTTTGATGTTATGCTCAGGTTCTTCGCCCCAAAAAACCAAAAACAGATCGCCTAGGCATTGATAAAGCTTTAAAGGAAGATTGGTATGGCTACTTAATGAATATTATATAAATAAAATTTTAAAAAAATTATATGTACAAAGAATATTATTATCTTATCTTTTGGCACTCTTACTATAATGCAAGAGAATTTTAGTTCTCAAATTGACAGGTCTCAGCGAAAAGGTGGGTGATTTTTAACTTTTTATCTTCTCACAAATCAAACTTGTGACATTTATGGCCTTGATTTTTTTAAAAATAATTTCTTCTTCAGTTGTATAATATATGTATTTTGCTTGTTGCCATAGGATTAATTGATCATTCTTACTGGATTTATTTTGTAATTTTTTTTTTATATACATACATATATTTTCCAACTTATTTCCAAAGGAAATGAAGCTATTGCGGTTGAGGCGACGGAGGCTGTGGGCTTAGAGACCTATATATTCTTAATCAGGGTATGCTGGGGATCACAAAAAATATTTATGTGTCTTTTTGTTTTTGTTACTATCATTCTTTCACCACATTGAGTAAGAAAATGCATATGGACCCAATAGGAGAAGCCAAAAGGTGGGAGAAAAGTTGGTGGTGGGTTGACTGGACAGGAGAGGGAGTAAAGTTAACTTCTAGGAACGAGTAGTACAACTATATTTTTGACTACCTTTATTTGACCCAAATTTATTCTTTTGGTCGGTGGACAGTTTCTATGCGTATTTCATTTAAAGTTTATTTTTAAAGATTTTTTTTTAAATCAATTTTTTCTATTTTCTCAGAAAACATGGAGATCACAAAGGAATGGCTTGAGGCGATATTTCAAAGGGAGGCGCACCAGAAAAATATAACTAAAGTTTCGAGTATTCTGTCGGCCCCGGCGGTCGGAAAAGGCGAGAACTACTTCAGTGAAATGAGTCGCGTTAAAGTCGAAGTCGTACTCGGCTCGGGAAAAAAAGTGAAAAAATCGATCCTCGTCAAACAAATGCCGATGTCCGAAAATAGAAAAGGGATGATTCTCGATTTAGGATTGTACCAAAGAGAAATAATGGTAAAGCAAAAGGATATAAGTTTGATTTATTTTGATGGATTGCTTCATTATAGGTTTATCGAGATATCTTCACTTCTATGGAGGACGTTTTGTCCGAGTTTGGCGACCATGATCTTCTATGGGGAAAATGCATCGACTTTAGACCTTACGACCGACTAATTCTTGAAGATCTCTCTGTAATATTTAGTTTTATCTTTCAATTAAACAATTCTTTTTTAGGAATACGGTTATAAAATGGCCGACAAGCTTGGAGGCCTGGATATGGAGCATTGCAAACTAGCTTTGAGCAAAGTTGCCAAATTCCACGCCTTATCGGTCGTTCTAAGAGAAAGAAATTTATTCTCTCTCGACAATTTTGGTTATAATCCATTTCAAAATGTTCACAAAAATGAGGATCCAACTTCTAAAATTCAGATGCTGACGAAAATGGTCGAAACTTGCGAAAACGTTTACGGAAAAGAATGGTAAAGAGCCATTGTGTTTTTAGTTCTTGTAATTAGCCAGTAGATGTCACCATCAAAAAAAATTTATAGGAAGCCACTATTTGATAAATTGGCTAAAAAAGTCTTCGGAAAAATCGATCAGCTATTTTGTATTACAAATAAATGGGACGAATCAAAATTCGCTGTTCTCGCCCATGGAGATTTTTGGACGAACAATATACTGTTTAATTATGACGATAATTCCAAACCAATTTCTGTTAGGTAAATATGTAAAATTCAATTACGTGGTTAAGTAATGTAGCTGGAACAAATATTTTGTTATCTTAAAAGAATGTAAACGTTTAAAAATTAGATTTTTCTTGTTTTTAGGTTTGTGGACTTCCAGGCTAGTTTCTATCAGAGCCCTGCTCAGGATCTTGTTTATTTTTTCGCAACGTCGCCTTCGTTGAGCGTTCGTGAGTCACATCTGGACGAGCTCGTCGTTTACTATCAGCAAAACTTAGAGAAATATATGAAGAAGTTCAATTGTAAAACGGAAATACCGTCGCTGTCTTATATAGAGGAGGAAATGAGACGTTTCGCCCCATTTGGACTTGGGATTTCGATTTTTTTACTGCCCTTTATGTCGGTCGACAAGCCTGAAGATATGCCAGACTTGGAGGAAGTCATGAAATCCATGGGAAGCGATTCGGCTCAGGATAACTCATCCGTTTTTCTCGCCAGTAAACCTTTTCAAGAAAAGTTAAAAATTGTACTGAAAAACGCAGAAAGAACTGGGCTCATTTAATCACAAGTTTCTAAAATACATGTCAATAAACTTTTATGAATACCCCTTTGTTTTTTTGTTTTTTTTGTTTTTTTTTGGGGGGGGGGAAACCAATTGAAAAGTGCTTCAAACCATACGAAAAGGGTCCAAACCCGTTAAAACTGGGTCCAATAACATCAAAAAAGAGCTCTAGCGAGCTAAAAAAGAGTCCGAATAAGCCAAAAATTGATTCCAAACGAAAAAGTTACAAAAATTTAAAATAGCGACAATTGCAGCCAACTTACCTACCTGTAGTCTGAGAATAAATATGTAATGTTTATTTTAAATTTTTTTTTTCAGTCTCCCCACCATATAGGGCTTTAGCAATAATATTTTTTGAGCATTGATTTCCGGTATGAAATTCGTTGCTTCACTTGTTTGGTTCATATCATCACCTACTTTAATAAGGTTGTAAACGAAATAAGTCCAACGTATAAAATTATAAAACCTTGGCTGACTAAAATCGTGTTGTTATTTTGGTGGGGATAATTTTTTGATTAGAACTCAAGGATTTCTATGAATGGCGTTGGAAGCCAGTCACTCCGTCCTTTCAAAAATCACACATTTTTCGAAACGTTTTGAGGAAGGAGAAGACAGGTAAAAAATATAATTCAAAATAACCTAATTCGCTGTCATTTATATTTATTCAAATGATCATAAATACCTAAAACACCAAGAAACATTCCATAACCTTTACTTTTAACAAACCTGTTTCGTTAATAACCTAGTGCATAGGTAAATAAACCTAAAGGTAGAATATTTTTTCTCATTTACTAGCATAAAATTTTTTCTTTATTTAATTACATAAATAACTGTTTTTTTTTGTTTTTTTTTCATTGTGTTAATCAATACAGATTTTTACCGGGGAACATGGGGCCCAAGGCCCCCGCTGCGCCATGTTGCCTAGGCGCAGGGGAAAGTGCTAACTCATCATGAGTAACCTGAACAAACCAGGGGCTGAATTAGAGGAACAAAATTCCTTCCCAGCCTGGGAATCGAACCCAGGACCCCCGTGATGTAGAGGATTAAGAATGTAAACAATTTAAGTCTATCACCTTATCTACTAAACCACGGAGGTCCCCTAATAACTGGTATTAAGGGGGATTCTCCCTCCAGAATTGTTTGTTTCTCATTCAAGAGATCGCAGCACTATCACCCCCAAAATTAGTTTCCTCGTTTTGGGCACTAAAAATGGTCGGAAATTTTTTTTGAAAAGAGCGTTCTCATTCTTTCGGAAAACTACGCACTGTTTAGAAAGCGGTTTTCCCGGAAAATTTTTCCTCGGAAAAATAGGAAATGTAATTTTCCACCAAAACTTTATTTTAAAAAATAGGTTTTGATTAGGTTTTGACGAGCTGATTCCAAATATGCTAATATTAAGACGATCGGATGGATAGATTCGTCGGTACGAGATTTTTAAAGCTTAGATGCTGCGGGGTTCCGGGGAGTTCAATGAGGGGGGCGGGGAGAAAAGATAAATTTTCCCTTTGTCAAGGTCAGGATTCTTCAAACCGGTTTTTATTTCAAGAAACCATTTGCCTGCTTTATTTTCTACAATGTTATCATTCTGTAATTTTAAATTTTTATCCTTTGCAGACTGACTTTTCTAAAATCTGACTTTTTCATCGGTAAAAATCGAAAATCCAGCGTTTTTGTCGCCTCGTGGATCAGAAACGTTTGGTCCTACAAAAAATCGTAGTAGATCAAATTTGTAGCAAACTTAATAATCTTTAGTTTTGTTTTTATAAAATTTTCTGAAATCTACACGCGAATTTGCAATTGTTGATTTTGAGTTTTTTGACGAAAATATGGCTCTTAAAACTTTGATTTTGAGGATTTTGGACAAAAATTGGGCATTACAAAAGTTGATATTGAGGTTTTTGTTGAAAATTGGGCTCTTAAAACCTTGATTTTGATATTTTGTACGAAAAAAGGCTCTTTAAACTTTGATTTTGAGGTTTTTGGACGAAAATTGGGCTTTACAAATGTTGATTTTGAGGTTTTTGGACGATAATTTGGCTTTTAAAATGTCGATTTTAAGGTTTTCGGTGAAAAACAGCCTTAAAATATGTTCAGAAAGAAAAGAGAAACTAAATTTTTGGGGAATATTGAAAAAAAAAATCATGAGTCTTTTGTGGTTTTTACTAAATATTATGAAATGGAAAATCTACCTAACTATCTCACAATAGAGAGAAAAAAATTAAGCCGTTTGAAAAGTTCGATGACCTTGAAGGAGTGAGAGTGATTTGTCATCTTTACTTCCAGAAAATAAAACTCCCCTTCCCCGCACCATCTAATCCTTAAAAATCTCGTACCGACGAATCTATTCATCCGATCTTCTTAATATTAGCATATTTGAAATCAGCTCGTCAAAACCTACAAGATGACTACCTGTTTTTTCAAAATTTCTGTTTTGGTGGAAAATTGGATTTTCTATTTTCCCGAAGAAAATTTTTCCGGAAAAACTGCCCCCTAAACAGTACGTAGTTTTCCAAAAGAATGAGAACGCGCTTTTCAAAAAAAATTTCCGACCATTTTTAGTGCCCAAAACGAGGAAACTACTTTTGGGCATCTTCCCTCTCTCTCGCACGATGTCGGATCCCCCTTAATATAACAGAATTGCGAATGGAATCTAAAATTTAAATAAATTAAAAACAACTTCAATCATTCTATGTACCTACTTAAGTTTTTTACTATGTGTATACATAATATTTAAATAATGATTGCAATAAAAATTTCCTTCCTTTGCCTAGAAGATTTGTGTCTCATGCAAATATTATGATGATTACCTATTGAGGTAAACAAGTTAAGAAAAAAAAATTTTTTGTTTTCTGTAATTCCTAGAGTGAGTCCTTTTTCAGGTTCAGATGAAACTAATATAAGCCGATTGTTTGCTCATCTTCTGTTCATATTATCTACAGATAAAATGGTTCAGAAGATTGCTAAGCAACTCGTTTCGGTTTCATAAAACATCTTTTTTTAAGTACATAGTTATTTTCACATTTATTTTTTACTTTATTATTTTGTGAGGCCAGAAAAAGGCAATATTGTGGGTTCAGGGTTCACCATAATACTGACTATTAACAGGAGAATCGAATTAACTTTATTCTGTAAAACTTGATGGTACAACATAATGCTGTTCACCATAAACTGGGAACAGCCAAAAGATCAGACCTGATTATTTCATTTTGAACATTTTTTACCTAGAAAACCATGGAATTGACGAAAGAATGGTTGGAAGCGATTTTTAAAAGAGAGTCGTATGAAAACAGCGTAACTTCGGTGATTGGAGTGACCTCAGCGCCTGCGGTGGGAAAAGGGGAGAACTATTTAAGCGACATGACTCGGCTGAGCGTCGACGTCCTTCTCGGCTCCGGCAAAAAAGTCCGTAAGTCGGTCCTGGTCAAAGGGATGCCGACTACAGAATCACGCAAAATGATGATCTCAAAAATGGGAGTTTATATGCGAGAAATAATGGTAACAGAGGCAAAATGTTTCATATTTTTTCAAGGTATATAGAGATATTTTCCCATCCATGGAACAAGTCATGTCGGAAGTCGACGACTCTGAGACCGTCTGGTGTAAATGCCTCGACTTCAGGCCATACGACCAAATTATCATGGAAGACCTCAAGGTGAAAAAAAAAATACATAAACAATTGATTAATCTACAATACATTTCTTTTAAGGCTTCCGGATTTAAAATGGGAAACAAACTTCAAGGATTGGACTTGGACCATTGCAAAATTGTAATGAACAACATGGCCAAATTTCATGCTTTATCCGTCGTACTTAAAGAAAGAAATTTAATACCGTTGGACGTTTTTGGAAGAAGCGTGTTCGACGGCTCAGAATTCGACGTATCTGGCTTCCATGAACAAGTTTTCGAAAAATTGATTAAATTTTGCAATGAAAACTTCAGCGACGAATGGTAAAGAACTTTCCATGTACATATTGGGGAAGGAATAAATCCTCCAGCTTTCACTAACAATTTAATTTTTGCCTTTCAGGAAGCCTCTTTTGGTGAAATTGAAGGAAAAACTGTCAGGAAATATTGAAAAAGAATTCAGTATGCCTTATAAAAGAGATGACACAAAATTTGCTGTTTTGAATCATGCAGATTGCTGGTTAAACAACATGCTTTTTAAACACGATGAATCGGGGAAACCAATCGCCCATAAGTAATCTCTATTACCTATAATATCATTTTATATTTTTGGTAAATAGGTTTGTCGATTTTCAAGTCTGCGTATACCAAAGTCCAGCACAGGACCTTCAATACTTCATGAACACTTCCCCGTCAATTGAAGTCCGTGAAAACCATTTGGACGACTTGATTTCTCAGTATTACAACCACTTAGTCAAATACATGAAGAAATACGGATGCTCTACTTCGCCGCCAACCTACGACGAGATAGTTAAAGAGTACAAACGTTTTGCTGCCTTCGGCCTCATCATCGCTGTCCTCGTCGCCCCGTTTATGATGATCGAAAAGCCAGAAGAGATGCCCGATTTAGAGGAGATGCACAAAGATTTGGAGAAGATGCAAAAAGAACCTGAAAAGACAATTGCAGATAATTCCTTTGGTTCGGCCTTCTTTTTCGAAAGCAAAACGTACCAGTCGAGTCTAAAAGTCGTCCTAAAAATCGCAGAACAAAAAGGATTCATTTAATATTTAAAAAGCCAATGCTTATTTGCTGTCAATTTAATTATTATCGAGTGTTTATATGAATTTACTCCGATTGGTTCTGGTAAACAGGCGACCATTATGTTGTTACATATTGTTCTAAGGTATTGCAAGCAAAGAGCAAACATGTTTTAATTGTATAATATGTATCTATAAGCAAATTTCAATATACTTAAATTAAATCAAGGAAAAAGTGTTATAAAATACGATGAATCTTTTAAATTTAAATAACAAGCCAACAAAAATCGAAGATAGCCAGAGTTTTTTTTAGATATGTACAATTAAGCCATATTATCAACTATTTTTTACAAGGAAGACCCATTTCAACCTGATTTCGAACCATTTTTTTGGTCAGAAAGACCCTATTTAGCCAGATTTTGACCCTCTTTGACAAGAAAAGACACATTTTAGAAGGAATTTGACCCTTTTCAGTCTGATTTTGAACCTTTTTTTTTCCCCAATAAGAAAGACCCTATTCAGACAGATTTTTACCTTTTTTTACAAGAAAAGACACTTTTAGGACAGATTTCTACCATTTTTGACAAAGAGATACCCATTTCAGCCTGATTTTGAACCTTTTTTCATAAGAAAAGACCGTTTTCAAACAATTATTTGAGTTTTTAAAAATAACCATAATTGAGATAACGTTTATTGCACTTGTCATTTTTGTCCCTATTTTCGCCTTTCTTTAACCATTTATTTGAAGGTTAAATAATAGGTTCTTTTTTAAGAACTTAAAAGTAAAATTTTGGCCTTTTGATGTGGTCCTTTTTTTTTTTTTTGTAATTAGGGTAAAAATAAACAATTTAGACTAGGTAATAAATATATTTAGACATGGCTGTGATCAGTGTTTTTTGTGGTAGCCCCATTTTTTGTGTTCGTCGTGCCCTCCTTTTTTACCGTGTTTATGATGGTGTCCGTATTTTTCGTCGTGCCCTCCGGCTTTTTTATGACCGTGATGGTGTTTATGATGTGATCCTTTATGGTAATGGCCTTTCTTCCCTTTGTGCCCGCTGTGGTATCCTCCGTGGTGGTGTCCTTTTTTGTGATGTCCGCCCTTTTTGTGCCCGTGGTGATGATGATATCCGCCATGTTTGTCGTGATGTCCTTCATCGTGGTGTTCGTCGTAGAACTCTTTCTTTTTCTTATATTCGTCTAATTTGTGAATCTCGTGTTTACCTTTTGTTGAGTGCCCTTTATTGTATGAGCCCTTGTCGGCGTATTTATGACCTTTGTGCCCCTTCTCGCCTTTATGGTGCTCTTGAAAGTACCCTCCTTCGTCGTGATGTTTCTTTTTATGTCCTCCATGTTCTTCAAAGTCTCCTTTTTTCCCACCTTTGTCGTGATGGCCCTTTTTACCTTCTTCGAACTCATGGTGTTTTTTATGCCCCGAATCGCCCTTTTCACCATGACTTTCGTGATGGTCGGAATGATGTTTGTGCCCGCCGCCTTTCTCCCAATGAGAGGGTGACGCCTCTAAATCATAGTTCGAATCGTCACAAAAACAAACACTCAAAAACAAAATGAGAAGCGCAATCCGTAAAAGCAACATCCCGACTAAACGGCAATTAGGATCCTATCTTTTTTTATATATAATTTATGTTGCAAGTGGTTTCCGTTGGATACATCTGATTGAGCAGTGTGATGCATCGCTTCATTGGGCTTTACTCAACGATTCGATAGACCCGTCAACCTCAATATCTTCTCCGGCCAACTTTCAAACGAAAATAAATCTTTTTCTGATCCTCATTCAGTCAATTTTGGGAGGCATCCAGGAATGTTTATAGGGTCAAAATGACGTGGAGAGGTCTATAGAGCCCAATTTTTTGAAAAAGTTCGAGTTATGGGAGCCTTCACACATTCTTTTTTGTCTTCGAAGGCGATTTAAACGAAATATTTACGAGTACCACATAAGTTTAAATTAACTCGTCTTACTTCCCCATGTTTACAATTCAGGCCTACACTCAACCATAAATCTGAAGCTCAAGTTGAAATTAAACAAGGATTGTCGACTCGCCACCCCTTTTTTTATTCTCCTCCCCTTATCGAGAAGTTAAAAGTGTTAACATGCGTTTTTTAAAGAAAAAAAACCAATGTGCAGCAAAAATTCAGCATCAGACACTGTTTTAAATGCGAAAAAGTCGATTCTTGAAATTACTCAATTATAAGGCTCATTAATGTATTTTTATGGGCCTGTGTCGGTTTTAAATTGGAGGTAAAAATTTAGTATCTGATTGGTAAAACGAGACCGTTAAAGTGGGCACTCCGGGGAAATGCAAACGCAACTTATTAGCGAGTAATTGGAGGTCAGATCATTTTCCCCTTTTACACTCGTAATTATTTCGTCCTCTTTTAATTGGATACCTTGGGCTAAAACAAATTTCGACGTTCGGATTGATAAAGCTACTTATTCTTGTTTATTCGACCACAAAATTAGGCCTTCCCATTTTAGTATTGCTTTATCCAATTTCCTTTGTATTTTGTTACCTGGTCCGCCCACTGGATTTTCAATCGAAAAAGACTTGCTGATTGAATTTTTCAAAATATAAAATTAAATAATCGCTTATAAAGCTTTTTTTTTTTTAGGGTTACAAAAAAAATTATAAATAGGATCGTAAATTAAATATTTTTATTGCTTTTTTTCCCTCCCTGTAATCGAAACTCTTCGGGACGGAAACGGGCCGACTTCGGTAAAAGATTGATAGAGGGAATAATGGGAGGACGCTTTTCCCTAATGGATGAAAATGCGAGTAAAAACCAGAGTCTGAATCCCCCTCCTCCTTTTCAAAGCAAAACATATACGAAAGGGCCCTACATCAACTCACGTTTATGACCCTAAAAACTTGCTTTTTTTTTTGCCCATGAAAAGGCGAAATTAATTAGAATTCTATTTACGATATATGGGGAATCCGTTTTGGATTTGGATTGTGATTTTGTAACCACAATCACCACCATCTCTCACCTCTTCCTACTCTCCCACCACAATCAGTAACCTCCCACCACAATCAGTAACCCCCACCACCATCCTTACCCTCCCACCACCATCCTTACCCTCCCACCACCATCCCTACCCTCCTAACTGCATAACTACCCTCCCACTTCCCTACCTGTGTTCCACCTTCCCAAACTGCATTACCTCCACCATCATACCACCCCACCACCAACCATACCCTCCCACCACCATCCCTACCCTCCTACCGGCATAACTACCCTCCCACTTCCCTGCCTGTGTTCCACCTTCCCAAACTGTCTTACCTCCCCCACCCTCCTAATGTTCCATTTCAACTTAAAACTTTCATAGCTTACCCTATTACCATTAAAAAGGTGACCATTTTGTATAAATTTCATCTAATTCCTGTTAAAATGGTTCTCGAGCAAGAAAATCAAAACTTTCGCACACAAAAAATTCCAAGGGAAGGATAAAATAAATTTCAACACCCAGTTTGTTTTTGAATAAATCGACTTTGGATTTACATATTACAGAAACCCTTGTTAAGTTTCAATAATATGATCCGCTAGTAAGAAGTTTAGATTTCGAGTTGCTATACATATCGAGGTCATGACAGCATGTGAGACATCTGGAAAGACGTTACAACTGGCGTTTCCTTGATATAAACTTCATCTCAATAATTTAAACAAAAACTGAAAAAACCCTTTATGTTTTTCCTTATAAATGTTAAAACGAAAAATCGATTGTTTTTTTCAATAAAAGAGATAAAATAGAGGGTGTGAGAAAACGAAATGAGGGACAATAGACACAATCAGGGCGGTGACAATCTCATGTTCTTAAGGTGAAGGGAGGAAGTGAAGAAAACCAGACCACGAGTACGCTTTGATTGCCACCTTGAAAAAAGAAAAGAAAAAAAAAGTTTGCTAAAAAAAGTCTATTGATGAGAAATGTAATTATGGGACGGGAAATAAAATTACGGCTGTGGTTATACAGTCCCGCATGACGTTCTCGTATTTCAGGCTTGACATGCATTACCTTTCAAAATGTATAAAACGAGCTCTAAATCATGAAAATTTATTTTTCATTTTTTCCGGGATCCTCTTAAAAAATTAAACAATAAAAAAAAACTTGCTAGATAACGTTTTGTTTTAATTAATTTTATTTGGATAAAAACTGCTCTTGCTGATTGATGGCCGCTTTTAATTGTTTTCTACATCCGATTCTTCTTTCGAGATACTTCTCCGATTTTCATTATTTGCCGAGACCGGGCTCTCTGTAAATATTTCTTCAGGCTACCTTTTTATCGTGAGTCCTATAATAGAAAAAAAAAGAAGGTTTTTTTCTGTATAAACTTGAAAATAATTAACGGGTTGCTTCTAAATTCGAAAAAACAATTTTTTTTTTATCCTTGACGTCAGAGTTAATCTTTCATATGAGGTTTAACAGCCTCCCATATAAGAGGATTATGTACGATGACTCGCAGAGAAGCTTCTGTCATTTCATTTTTTTTCTTCTCACATTTCCCATACATTGATAATGAATAATGATGCACGAAAATCCACCTCTTACCCTAATAAGAGAGGGCCCAATTGAAGGAGAAAAATAATAAATAAAAGCCTTTGAACTCAACAAAGCGATGGAAGTGTCGAGTGAGTTGCTATTAGCAACTATTGTGTTATCTCTGGTGTTGATGTTGATTCAATACTTGAGGTTTGCAATTATCTTGTAAACCTTAACAGTTTTTCCACTTTAAACCTGTTTTTGATGAGAGAAAATCATTTTATGAACATTGAGAAACTTTTTCTATAATAAAAGGCCCTTAGATACACCCTTTTTAGGCAAATTTAGAAGATTTTTCCTCGAGATTGACGGCTGATTTGAACCTTTTTTAACGATAAAAACCAATAATAGGCATATCTGGAACATTTTAGACCTTCTTTTTGTTGATTTTGAACCTTTTCTGGTGTCAAGAGATCTTTTTTTGGCAGGTTTGGAAGGATTTTTGATGAGAGAAGACTCTTTTTAGGCAAATTGTGCACCTTTTTGGGTGTAAATAGTTTTATAATAGTTATATTATTTGAAAAATGTACATTGGTTAGATGACGCCTTCGGATAGCCACTTTTTAAGTTCGTACTGGACATATTTTTTGAATGTCTCGTCGT
Source organism: Orius laevigatus (assembly GCA_018703685.1). Taxonomy (NCBI): domain Eukaryota; kingdom Metazoa; phylum Arthropoda; class Insecta; order Hemiptera; family Anthocoridae; genus Orius; species Orius laevigatus. The sequence goes on from JAGWEN010000042.1 coordinate 202,675, forward strand.
TGTAGATTTCAGAATTGTGAGGATAGATTTCGTCGTCGTCGATCATGCAGTTTCCAAGGTCGAGGGGGTTTTCGGCAGAAGTGCAGTTGACAGCGAGGTTAAAAACTGTCGACATGAACCCGAAAAACGCCACACGTTTCACTTCTTCCTTTACTTGCTCCAAAGTTGGAATCTTTGGAGAGTTGTAGTTGTAAAATTTAAACGTATACAGCAAAGACTCGTGGTACGCTTCGACGAATTTATCGAATTGACTCCGCCTCAATTCCGGCTTCAATGCAGTATAGAGGAAATAGATAATGTCAAACGCATACGAATTCCAGTGACTCATTTGAAAGTCGACAAACCTAAAAAAGTTTCAAACTACCATTTATTTTCGAGAAAAAGTCGATTTACCTTATTCCTATCGGGTAATCGTGACCGGAACAAGGGCTGTATTTGAACATGACGTTACAAGTCCAGAAATCTCCGTGGCACAAAACATTTAATTTCGACGAATCCACCCGACTTATATCTTCTAATCGATCGCAACACGTTTCAGACAAGGCTTGTATTTTTTCTCCCAATTCGTGCCTGGAATAAACAGGGAAAATACAATTTTATTTCAATTTAACCTTGTTTTCTCGTTAGTGTTGTCAATAACAAAAAAAAATTTATGTTTTAATTACCATTCAGGGCCCCAGTGTTCTTTCATCACTTTTCCGAAAAGTTCCATCCCACCTTTGAGCATCCGATTAACGGCCTTCGTGTTCGAGGCGAAGAAAAACGATTCGAATTCAGCCGGATGGATTATTCCTTTTTTGTATAAAACCACAGTCATCGCGTGATATCGGGCTAAACTTCGGATCGCGAGGTATCCGTGATTTTTATCCAGCATCTCCTTTCTGTCGATCCCTTTATAGTTCATTTCCTTCACACAAAAAGGTTACACAAAATGTTTGTAGGTTACTCAAAAAGAAAAACGATAACTACCTTCAAATCATTAAAAATGATAGTATCGTAAGATCTATGGCCGAAAAAGTCTGGCCAAAGTTTGTCGTCTTTGTCACCATGTTCTATCATAAGATACTCCATTTCGGAAAGAACGTCCGCATAGACCTAAAATACAAAATAAACGGTTCTACTTCAGAAAATGAATTTTCCTCTCCCTTCCGGTAGTTAGACCTACCTACCTATGTCTATGGACGATTGAGAATGAAGAGGAAAAAAATTAATGATGAGGAAGGACGATGAAGAAAGAAATAGGATGATTTAGGAAGAAGAAGGGCGATTAAGAAGAAAAAGGATGAGAAAGGATGATATAACACGAGTACACGGAAGGACGAAATAAGACGAAAGTACAAGGAAGGACGATAAAAGACGATTAAGTAAAATTAAGGACTAAATAAGACTATTAAGTACAAGGAGAACGATAAAAGACGATTAAGTAAAAGAAAGGACTAAATAAGACGATTAAGTACAAGGAAGGACGATAAAAGACGATTAAGTTCGATAGAAGGACGAAATTCTTATCGTCTTCGATTGAAGATGAGGAAGGATTTAGGAAGAAAAAGGATGATTTAGGAAAAGGAAGGACGAGATAAGACGATTAAAGATGAGGAAGGACGATAAAAGACGATTAAGTTCGATAGAAGGACGAAATTCTTATCGTCTTCGATTGAAGATGAGGAAGGATTTAGGAAGAAAAAGGATGATTTAGGAAAAGGAAGGACGAGATAAGACGATTAAAGATGAGGAAGGACGATAAAAGACGATTAAGTTCGATAGAAGGACGAAATTCTTATCGTCTTCGATTGAAGATGAGGAAGGACGATTAAGGAAGAAAAAGGATGATTTAGGAAAAGGGAGGACGAGATAAGACGATAAGTATGAGGAAGTACAAAATAAGATTATTAATGAGAAATGTCTATTAAAAAAATTATTGAACCAAAGTGTAAAATTACTGTCGGTTCTATGTACTAACCTTTGTTTCGGTCTTAAAAAGTGAATACTCTTCCAAGAACTTGGTAAAAAGCTCTTTTTCAGGTAAGCGTTTTATAATGGCGGATGCGGTCGTCATACGGCCCGATCCGAGAACGACGGTGATTTTCGCCCTTTCGAGAAGGCTCGCATGGTTATCGCCTTTCGGGACCGCAGGCTCAAGATCGACTTCGACTACTTTCTGAATAGTGTTTTCCCTCACGTATTTTTTAATCATCACCTCCAACCATGGCCGAATTTGAAAGTCCATCTAATAATTTAAAAATTTAAAAAAAATTTCACGAGTAAAATATCCTTACTTTTGTAAGTTAAAACAAAGACACCATAAAATTTAATTGATTTGTCCATTTTTATTCTTCTAGGACGACCTTTTAAACGTCAACGTTACATAAAATCACCTGGTTAAAGGTTTTTTCCACTTTGATAACGATTACAATTAAATTTTATCATTAGAGAAGTTTGCATAGAACAAATAAAATATAAATTAATATAAACTCTTCCGTATATTAAAATATTGAATTCATTTCAGATTTATAAACGTGTGAACGGGAGTTGAAAAATTTCAAGAGCTCGTTTCCTAATTATAGGACTACTTCAATTTTGAACGGAACAATTATCAATTAATTGTATAAAACAAAAATTGGACAAATAGTTGTTTTATGTGTTTTTTTAATGTCTGTTTGTTGAGATAAGAAGATAATTTTTGCTCCCTAAAATTCTTTTCTTGATTTTTAGAAGCATCTCCGGGTCTTTTAATCTTCCCTTTTTCTTTCTTTTAGGTTTTTTTTCTCTCCCTTCTTCCTTAATGTCGGATTCTAATTGAGAGGCTGCACCTTAATTGCGAAAAAGAGTAAAGATTTTTTTAAGGTCATAAATGGGCCTGTCGGTGTACTAAGTTAAGACATTTTTTGTGATAGTAACTTTTAGGCAGGTGTATTAAAATAGTTACACTTTCTGATAGAAATTTACTTAAAAAGATAGTGAGGTGATGGGAGAGTGGTGGAATGTTGGGATTATGGTGGTGGGAGAGTAGGGGAGGTTTGAAAGTGATGAGGGGATGAGGAGAAGTGGCCAGGGCCCAAGCCAGACCATTTGAACCAGCCTAGTTCAATTTACAGCGTCATTCATCAACCATTATATTCTATTTCGTTTTCCTTTTGAATTTTATAGATGGGTTTTTCATTACCGAGGCAGTTTATTGAGAGATTGCATCGTTGATAACCCTTTACAAATAAAAACGCATCAATAATGCTTTTATATTTAAACTTGTATTTCATGTCACTGTTTTGGCGTCAAATGAGAACTCATGCGTTAACCCTTTGCCTTCCTCGTGCTTTTCCATTTTACAGTAGTTGAAGAGGGGAAGGGGAATTAAAGCCGTAATTTTCATCCCTTTCTGTATGGGAGTAGGCTGAAAATATATCCGCTCTGTTGCCCCCAATTATCGGTCTTTAATGTCCCCCCCCCCTCTTCAGTTTGTTTATTCAATGAGATGCTAAATCTCTCCATAGTTTGTCCCTTGTAAACGACTTTAAATAAATTTTAATTTAACAAAATCCTATAAATAAAGAAAGAGCGGGGGGTGGAAAGTGGGGGTAATTGGGTTAGTGGTCGTTTGTCTTTTGTGGGGTTATCGTGTCGCGTCCGACTAAAAAAGGGGAAAAAGTCGACCCTGACTTTATTGTAGGCTGGATGATTTCTTTCATTCTTTTCAGATATATTTGACAGAAAGGAGGGCTCAGTGCCAATAGGCTTTCACTTCAACCCCCCTTTTTTTCCTACAAATTAAGAAAAGTGAGAAGGTTTCTTGCAACCGTTTTTCATCCTTCAAAATGAGCATTCAAGAAGAAAAAGTCTGGATCCAAAATTTCATTGAATTTTGCGTAAACACTTGAGAAAGATTATTGAAATTGTGTCGATGGAAAAGAAAACTGTTAACGGAGTTGATTAAAAGAGAGCTTTTAAAGAAAGATTAATTACTTTCTTTTTAACTCCTTCTTTTCTTCCCTTGAAGAAAACACTTAAAAGCGATCTTTTTACTGAATACCATAAATTTGCGTTTTTCGACCAGTTGACGTCCTGAAAAAATTAGATTAATCGCTATTTAAACGCTTATGCAAATACCAAAGCACTTTTTATTTAGCTCTTTATACATCACTTAAAAATTCTGAAAAAATTAGAAATCTCCTGTTGTGGTTGTTTTTCTGCTTAAAAAAAAGCTAAGTGGAGTAATTTCTAAGTAATAATAATAAAATAAAACAAAAGATGCGACTGGGAGGACTTATTATTTTATATTAAATAGACCTTGATGCCCTTTTAAAAAAGGTAATCAGTGTGAACGAGCAGTGTGAGCGGTTCACTTCCATCCTCTGATAGCTCTCGGCGCCCCCGTTGAGGTAACTTCATTATATGATATACTAAACCACCCGGCAACCTGTTTGCGCCCCTGATTTTCCGCTCTCCGATCAAGGTTCATTAGGATTGTAGTGTAAACGAGGTGAATTGGACAGTTTTTATCATTTGGTTGGTAAATGGTTTTTTTAGATGAATAAAGACTGGCTTGAGACTGTCTTCAAGAAGTACGACCGTGAAAGAAGCGTCGCGAAAGTCGTAAGCGTCGAATGCGAGCCTGCTGCTCCCCAAGGGGCGAATTACTGCAGCCTTATACTTCGTGCCAAATTCAAGCTCATATTGCAGTCAGGGAGGGAAACTACCAAATCGGCCATCATCAAAAAAGTCATCGAGGCGGAAGAACAGGTCAAACTCCTCGCCGAATATGCCGTCTTCAAAGTCGAAACTAAGGTAAAAGGTCTAGTACCTATAGTCTGGAGGAGGAGCCTCGTGGGTTCTCTCCTTTCGTGTGGCGGAACCCAGCCTCCTTAGGGCCAGTATGTATTTGGTGAAGGGGTTTTTCTATCAAATTCTCCATAGTAATGTCCGATAAAGACCATAGGTCGTTTTGACTATAAAGAGTCCTTGACTCCTTCCCAGAATTCCTGTTTAGAGGGTAATACAAAGCTTTCTTAAAAAAACAAAACTTAATTTTGCCCAGAAAATTTGATGATTCAGTTCCTTTAGGATGAACCGCCCAAGCTCAACCCTTCCAATATTCATAAATAGTCCCTAAGATATAATCTGACCCTCGTCTGAATTTTAATGAAATGAAAACCTTCTCTGTTTTCACCAAGCCATTGTGTTGGCCACAAAAAAATTATTAATTTTGAATTTAATTCAGCTCTTTACGGAGATTTTACCTCATATGGAAACGTTGATGGAAGAATATCAAGATAGAGATGAAAAACTCTGGCCGGAACTGATCGGCTACAACCCCTACGACACAATTATATTGGAGGATCTGAACGTGAGTTGAATGAAGGAAAAGTTTTATCCCCATAAATGGAACGAGTTCCTCGTATTTCCTAGAAGTTTTATTCACTTTTAATGCTTTTTAGGAAGGAAATTATCATGTGGCCGATCGTAGAAAATGTCTGGATTTGAAGCAAAGCCTTCTCGTGTTGAAAAGCTTAGGGAGATTTCATGGTATGTCGAGGATACTTTTGGACCATGCTATGCTTTCCGACGACGATTTAAAGCCGATGTATTTAGCCTCGAATTCCGCTTATACGAGGAGAATCGTTGAAGGGGGTCTCTCTCAAGTTTCGCAAGTTATGGCGTCTTCCTGGCCTCCGGAGTGGTAAGGCGTTTCTCTAAAAACACTTTTATAAAGGCGTAAGTGCAGGAAGGAAATCGCCGACAGAATAGCCAACGATGTCGAGGGTGCGTGTGCGAGAGTGAAGGAACTTGCGAAAATCAACGACGACACTTTTCTCGTTCTAAACCATGGCGACTGCTGGTTATGTAATTGCATGTTTAAATACAGTCCCATTGACGAAAACGAGCCTATTTCAATGAGGTAACGCATTTTTAACTAACGCCCCTATAATCTTTTCCTTGAAGGTTTATAGATTTTCAAATGAGCCATTACAACTCTTTCGGATGGGACCTCGTCTATTTCATCTACAGCAGTATCAGGGCGGAAGATCGACGCCGGAATTACGATAAGCTAATAGAAGTCTACCACCACTCGTTATCGACCACACTTGAATATTACGGCTTCGCTTATCAGATCCCGACCGTCGAAGACATCAAGAACGAAATCAATCGTCTCGACTATTTGGCCTTTCTGGTCATCCTATTGATGTACCCAGTCGTCTCTGCAGATGCAATCGTACCTTTAGACATGGACAAAATGAACGAAGCCGATTTCTCGTTAGTCTACAATCCTGAGATCTACGAAGCTCATAAATTTCGAGAAGCGGTCGGTGAAGATATCAAAAAGTATTTCGAACAAGGCATTATTTAACTGCTAGAATGTTACCGCTTCCAGTTTTCAACCTTCAGGATTCTTAGAATTAGACTTCTAAATTGTACACTATGTTGAATAAACTAATTTATTTCATAATCGTTTGTCAGAACATCTATTGCAGTCAAGATATCGTAGGTAGGTAGAGTCCGTAGAATCCTTCGAGGTCACCTTTTTTTTTTTCTTTTTTTTCCACGATATTATATCATAGAACATCAATGACATTTAACACAATTTAAACATGTAATATTTCTGTCTGGGTTTCAACTAATGAATGATAGAGGACCTTAATCAAGAATATTACTTATCAAAAACCTTAAAAGCTCAACTCTTTCAACACACTGACCTTAATTGCTCTCTATCAGAAAACTTGTACGCAGATCACGTACTTTTTGTATTGAAAACTTAGTAAGTTCATTCCCCATATCATTTTCATTTGCCTACCCTAGATCTAGAACGTCGTAGAGATTAAACTAGAACTAAGTAGTCAAGTTCATATAAAGTAATAGCACATTTTTATGAGTCCGAATTACTAAGGAAGCTATTTTATGAAAAAAGGTGGAATTCTGTCATGTAGTTCGTAAGAAAAATGATTTTTCCTACTCTTTTTTAGGAAACCTTTGGAAGAATTCCATCAGGGGGAGGGGGAGGGAAAAAGGCTTTCTTTTTTCTTCTTTTTCCTTATTGCTATTTGGAATGACGGTAAAATGGTAATAATATATAAGCAATTTTGGTATTGGAGGTGACACCCCAAAACTCAAATTTTCTCCAAAATTCGGGGTTCCACAGACCTATCCACAAATATCCCCCATTTCTTTCCAAACTTCCACAACCGCTCACTCATTCATCACCTCCCCTACCCACCTTAACTTGATCATACGACGTTTCAAGATCTAAGGTGTTGGATATGAAGCATTGATTAGGTCTAGGGGTGCTTTGATAAGGCTAAAGTTTGTTACTGCCCATTCTCTTTGTATATTGAGCACGTCTGACGTAACTCACTTAATGTCCGAGCATGATGGGAAATCAAAGGAACGTAACGAAGATTACGATTACTGAATTGCTATTAAGACTGCAAACTTGACTGATTATGAACTAAACCACTTTAAGAACTAGGTTATTGCAAATTTTTGTGTAAAGAGTGAGATGGAAGGGGGGGAGATATTTTTGATGTGATAAGGTTCAAGCGCCAGTTAGAAACAAGGTTTCATTCGAAATGGACAACTCTTGGATGGAAGCGATTTTGAGAAGAAATCAAAGAGAAAATGAAGTTTTAAAAGTTCTAAGCTTCGAAACGGATGAGTCAAGCGTCCCTAAAGGCGAGAACTACTTGAGCGTTATAAAACGCTGCAAGATGGAGTTGATCCTCGCCTCTGGAAGGCGGAAGACAAAAACGTTGGTTGTTAAAGAGAAACTAGGAGGTAAAAAAGGAGATGCGTTTGTTGAATTAGACCCATTTAAAGTCGAAATTAAGGTAAAGAAATCTTAAAAATAACAGCTTGATTCATCTTGTTCCTCAGATATATGAAGACGTTTTAAATCAAATGGAATGTCTTATGGACGAATTTGATGACAATCGTGAAAAACTTTGGTGCCAAATGTACGGATATCAGCGTTATAACGTAATAGCATTCGAGGACCTTAAAGTAAAACGTAAATTATTTTCCTGAGCAATTCAATGAAGTTTCTTTTTTTGGAAACAGGAAGTTGGATACGAACTAGTAGACAGAAAGATCGGTATCGATTTAAATCATGCAAAATTATATTTACGTTCTATCGGAAGATTTCATGCGATGTCTAAAATTTTGATCGAAAGAGGTTTACTCACGAGGACCGACATCTCCCCTTTTTATATCTCAAGCATGGTGGACACTGTAAAAAACATTTTTGAAGGCACTTCACGTCATTTGTCGAAAATCGTCCTCAACAAATGGCCTGCTGAATGGTAAAACGAAGAAATACATATTTCTTTAATTTTAATGTTTTTCCAGGAAGGAGTTTGGCACTAGGCTAGAAAAACTTGCTCTTGTTATAGTACAGAGATTGCAAGATTTGACGGTAGAAGAGGTAAATCGTGAATCCGCATTTTTCGTTTTAAACCATGGCGATTCATGGACGACGAATATGTTGTTCAAATATGCACAAGATGGCATCCCTACTTCTATTAAGTAAATTACTTACCATAAATATAGAAACTAATCCCTTTTTAGATTAATAGATTTTCAAGTGAGTCATGTCAGCTCTTACATATGGGATGTTCTTTACTTCCTTTATAATAGCGTGCAACCAAAAGTTAGAAGATCAAATATTCAAGATCTCTTAAAAATCTACTGGGAATCGTTAGATACAAATTTGAGGCGTTACGGATACACTAAGTACATTCCTACTTTGAACGACGTTTTTGAAGAAGCTGAAAAGAAAGATTTGTATTCATTCGTAATGGTGGCATTTTTTCATCCGGGGCAAACCGCAGATATAGAGATGCCATTCGATGCGGAAAAAGCTGCAGACATGGTTGACGACGTGTTTGACGAAAAGGTTTTCATTGCTCCTAAATTTTTAGAGGAATGTGGAGATGATTTTAAATATTTTATGAATAAAGGCGTGTTGTAAATTGTATGATCTTTGAAATTATTTTATTATTATATTAAACTAATTATTAAATTATTACTATTATATTATTCATTTTACTTCTTACGTATTTTATAGTCTCATCTCATTTTTTAACTTTCTCAAAGAGAAGTTATTGTAATACCGTAGGATTCGGGTTTTTGGGGAAGGGTCTTCCAGACCCCCTAGGGTCAAACTGACTTTTGATCTTTGTCGGACATGACTTTGTCTGTGGTGCCGGCCGTCCGGCCGTCCGTCGGTCCGATCTTCACCAAATTTTAACCAAATAATCTTCACCTGATCCCGATTAAATTTCATTAACTAATTAGGTAATTAATTATGTAATTAGGTAATTATGACTAATTAACTTAATTTTCCCATTTTCATAAAATTATCACCAAATTCAAGTTATGATTGAAAAAAAAAAGTTTTTTTCCATTAATTAATTAACTAATTAGGTAATTATAATGTGTTTGAGTGAAATTAGTCCCATTGTCATAAAATTATCACCAAATTCAAGTTATGTCAGAAAAAAAGGATTCATTTCCCCCGAAATTTATGGATCCCCCGAAATCTGTAGACCTTTGAGAAAGTTCGTGTCTCTGGGCAAGCTCCAGGACCAATACTTTATCTTCTTACAAACTAATTATGTTTTTGTTTTTTTTATTATTATTATTAAACTAAATCGATTCGAGATTCTCGAACTCCTAATGCAGAATGCTAATGGTTATTACTTATTAGTTTTATTACTAATTGCATGTTAGCTTAACGAATTTTTCTTGATTGTTTTGACCTTTGAATTGTTCTCGTTCATTCTAGAATTACCCAAATTAAACGAGTTCTAGCTTGACCTTTTGTATTTGAACTAAAATTACAAAATTATTCAATCATAATGGCTCAAGGTCTTTGGCACACCATTTAAAAACCAATTTTATTGAAAAAAAAAATATATTTTTTACTTTCCTCAAAAGTCTAAGTTTTGCGGAATAATGAAATTCTGAGCCCAACTTACTTATTTAAAATGAGGATCCCTATTTTTTTGTGTCGGATTCGTCCTCAAAATTTCAAGCATGTTTGCCAAAAATATTTAAAGAAAAAATTTAGGATTGAGGGAAAAAATATAATAAATACTGAAATCCTCGGAAAAAATCATCCCAACCCCCTCCAACACAATTTTATGGATTTTAAAGTAATGGAAAGTTACCGGAACAATTCCTGTAGTAAAGTATACATTTAGGTAAATATTAACTTGGCATTGTTTAAAAAGAACTCACTTCAAAATAAAGATGATAAGAAATTATAGGTTTAGATTAATTAAACGAGAGGGGCTACTCGAGGTTAAATAGGGAGTACCTCCAAGGCTGTGAGACATGAAATATTAAACAAAAAAAAAAAAAGAAAAGAAAAGAAAAAAAACTTCAAAGCACTTGTGAAACCAGACATGGAGAACGCGTGGATAGAGTCGATATTGAAGCGAAATCAAAGAGAAACTGAAATATTAAAAGTTTTGAAATTCGAAAATGATGAAGTTACCGTTCCAAAAGGCGACAATTACCTCAGCGTCATAAAAAGAATTAAGCTCGAGATGATTTTGTGCTCCGGAAGGCGAATCAAGAAAACATTTGTTGTAAAAGTGATGCTTGAAGGTAAAAAAGCGGAAGCGTTCAAACAAATGGAACCTTTTAAAATTGAAGTCAAAGTAAGTAAACTTTTAGAACTTTTTAAAATAACTTTTGAGGATTTAGATTTATGAAAATGTTTTTAAACAAATGGAATCACTTATGGACGAATTTGAAGATAATCGAGAAAAACTATGGTGTCAGATGTACGGCTATCAGCCCTACAGTGTGATCGTATTCGACGATTTGAAGGTAATATTAAACATTTTGTCTCTTGTGCAATATCTAGATTCCTAGTTTAATGAAATCTTTATCGTTGCTTCAGGAATTGGGATACGAAATCGCTGAAAGGAGGAACTGCTTGGATTTAAGCCATGCAAAGTTGTATTTAAGGTCGATAGGTCGTTTTCATGCCATGTCCAGGATTTTGATCGAAAGAGAAATCTTGTCGGCGACGGACACTCATCCTTTCTACGTGGCAAAAATGTGGGATGTCATAGCATCATTGTTCAAAGGAAGTGCAGCAAACTTGTCCAAAATCGTTCTTAAAAAATGGCCTGCTGAGTGGTAAAATAATCTAAAACATTAAATGTTAAATTAAATTTACACATATATAAAGGAAGGAATTTGGTCTTAAATTGGAAAAACTTCAACACGTTATTCTAAAGAGATTGCAAGATTTAACTATAGAGGAAAAAAACCGTGAGTCTGCATTGATAGTTTTGAATCATGGTGATTCATGGACGACGAACATGATGTTCAAGTACTCCGAAGATCGAATGCCAACATCAATTAAGTAATTAAGAAACTACTACCTACATGACTACATTACAAAATTATTGGTTTTTAGGTTGCTCGATTTTCAAGTGAGCCATGTCAGCTCTTACATATGGGATGTCCTTTATTTCCTGTATACTAGCGTAAAACCTGAAGTTAGGAGATCAAACCTTAAGGATCTCTTGAAACTCTACTGGGAATCTTTGGATGCAAATTTGAGGCGTTACGGATACGAAAAGTACATTCCGAGTTTAAACGACGTTTTTGAAGAAGCTGAAAGAAAAGATTTGTTTTCATTTACTGTGCTGACCTTTTTCCACCCCGGCATGACCGGCGACGTCGATGAGGCATTCGATATGGAAAAGGCTGCAGACGGAGCTGATGACGTGATCAACGAAGAAGTTTTCTTAGCTCCAAAGTTTCTTAAAGAATGCGGGGAAGACTTTAAATATTTTATGCATAAAGGTGTCTTGTAAATAGTATTTTTAGTTACCTAATAGTGGAAAAACCCTAGATTTTTGGAAAGGGTCAAGGAGACCCCATAGGGTCAAACTGACCTTTGATATTTAGCGGACATGCAAAAATGTCCGGAAGTCAGTGGCAGAAAAGTCTGATCTGTAAAAAAATTAGACTAATAAACTTCAACATTATGTTGAAAATGTAACGGAATTTTCGAATTTCTCAATAAATGAAAGTTTATTGCTGTTTGTATGTTTGCGAACCTCCGCCACGCCAATGGAAATTTCTTCAGACAACCCCCGATTATTATTATTTATTATTATTATTTTATTGAACGCAGGTTACAGGTAAAACCTAAATAGCGTTGGTACATGATACAAAATATTACAAAAAAAGTATAAAACTAACAATAAGTTGCAAAAGCTCACACACTCAAGACATAACATATTTCATATACATGAATAAAAAAAGTATAAATATATAAATAAATAAATAAAGAAAACGTAAATAATTATTAAATAACTTTCATATATTGTGAACTACAGTGGTGGAGCTAAATTAGGCAGGTACACAAGAAATGGAATGTAATATAATATAATATAAGTGATAAATTATTTACTAACATTTGGCAACACGAGACAATAAAATTTGATAAAACAATAACAATATAAAAATGTATATAAAATAATATAAAAAAAAAGCGATAAAAATTTTTTGAAACTGGTAAAACTAAAACTGTTAAATAATTTAATTAAAGCGTGGACTAACTTTTTTGACTAGAGTTATTCAGAAAGTGATCATGGAGTCTCGTTTTCAGTTGCGGCAGGGAGTGAAAGAATAAGTCAACATCTATATCCTTCTCCAACTCATTGAAACTACTCAAGACGTTGGAGAATGATAGGCTCCGCCCATAATCATATTGGTGAAAGGTAATTGAGAATAAATTGGACTGACGAGTACACCGACCGGGAATATGGAAAGTAACTAATTCCAGGAGATCACTGCAATTGATTAGACCATGCAACAATTTCCAGAGAAAGCAGGTGTTAAGATACACAAAACGGGTTGACGGCGAGAGCATGTTATAATGGCAGCGCCACTCATGGACAGTTTTAGATGAATATATGTCACCTCTTTCAATGTAAGTAAGATGCTTAAATGCAGACCTCTGGACTCGCTCTAGTTCAGAAAATTTCCATGCACGGTACGGATTCCACACCGAACAACAGTAGTCAATGATACTTTGAACAAAACCAAAATAAAGTGAACGAACTACATTGACGTTTTTGAAATCAGAAGTTGAGCGCCTAATGAAACCAACCATCTTTATCATATATAGGGCAGGGCCTGAGGAGGGTGGGGCTAGAGAACCCACTTTTTGAGAAGTTCCAGTTGAGGCTCTTCCTACATTACTTTCAGACGAGACCTTTAAATTTTTGTTTTTGTGATACAGCTTCGTGAAAATTTTTTTTAGCGGATTTTTAGCGGATTTCCGGAGGAAAGCAGGCTATTGGGGCCGGCCTCACGGTATTTACTTGGTATTTAAAGCTTTTGTTTCACCAGGTAGAAGCCTATTGAAAATGGCTTGAATCGAGAAAGCGGTTCTGGTACTTCGCTTAGGGCATAAAGGGCATTTTCGTGATTTTCTCGGAACCTGAAGGTTTGAGATGGTTAAAAATCATGACGGGAAAGTCCTAGGGGCCGAAGATCATAGTTAATAGCAGTTCAAATTTCAAAATCGGTTCTGGGACTTGTTTAAGTGGCCTAAATGGAATTTCGTGATTTTCTTGTAACCTTAAAGTTTGAGATGGTTGAAAATCGTGATGGGAATGTCTGATGATCCGCAGACCGTATTAAGAACGGTTCAAATTACGTGAGATGTTCTGGGACCCACGTTAAGGGGCCTAAATAGAATTTCGTGATTTCTTCGATACCGTAAAGTTTGAGATGGTTGGAAATGGTGACGGAAACATAATATTATGGCCCGAGGACTATAGTAGAAGACAGTTGAAATCACCTAAGAACCGGACTCTCCTGAGGGACTAGAATTTCGTCATCTTTGGAAATAAGAGCAGGAGATGGTCGAAATCGATTATAGGAGCGGGGGGGATAATTAGGACATCAAAGATAGGCTTAGGGAAGGCCTTTCCGGAGGAAATCCGCTGCTTCTCGAGGCTGCCTCGAGGCTTTTTTATATGTGTACTCATTTTCGAAGACGAAGATGAACCGCTATTATTTTCGTTCCTTTTCACACATTCTGTCCTTGAGATTGAGTTCGCTTAGACTCTTTAGAGGGAGTACGCAAGGTTAATGGGGCGAACACAAGGATGAAATAAATTCATCAGTCAACAGACAGTTTTTAAAGGAAACACGTAATGGACAACGTTTGGATAGAGTCGATTTTGAGGCGAAATCAAAGGGAAAATGAAGTTTTGAAAGTTTTGAAATTCGAAAATGATGAAGATACCGTTCCTAAAGGCGACAATTACGCAAGTGCAATCAAGAGATGCAAGCTCGAGATGATCTTGGGCTCCGGGAGGCGGACCAAGAAAACATTCGTGGTAAAAGCGATGCTCGAAGGTAAGAAAGCAGAAACTCTCAAAGAAATGGAGCCTTTTAAAATCGAAACCACAGTAAGTCATTTAATATTTTCGTTTTAATTAATACTATTAATTGGCTATAGATTTACGGAAACGTTTTACAACAAATGGAATCCCTTATGGACGAGTTTGAGGATCAGCGCGAAAAACTATGGTGCCAGATGTACGGCTTTAAACCCTACAGTGTTATCGTTTTGGACGATTTGAAGGTAAAAATAAATTTAGTTTGATGAAATCTATATCTTTGCTTCCAGGAATTTGGATACGAAATCGCTGAGAGGAGGAATTGCTTGGATCTAAGTCATGCGAAATTGTATTTAAGGTCGATCGGCCGATTTCATGCGATGTCCAGAATTTTGATCGAGAGAGGACTCTTGTCTTCAACTGACGTTCTTCCTTTTTACTTGGTGAAAATGTGGGACTTCATGAGATCGATGTTTGAAGGAACCACCAGGTTCCTGTCAAAAACCGTTCTAGAAAAATGGCCCCCTGAATGGTAAAGTAATCTCCATCGCACTAATAATATAAGAATCCTATTTTAAAGGAAGGATTTTGGATTAAAATTAGAAAAACTCCAACACGTTATTGTGAAGAGGTTGCAAGATATTGCTCTCGAGGAAAAAAATCGTGAGTCTGCTTTAGTCGTGCTGAATCATGGCGATTCATGGACTACAAATATGATGTTTAAGTACACAGAAGATCGGATCCCTGCATCTATTAAGTAATTTGAATGAAAAACATACAAGAAATTAATCGTTTTTAGGTTGCTTGATTTCCAAGTGAGTCATGTCAGCTGTTACATTTGGGACGTCGTTTATTTCCTCCATTCGAGTGTAAAGCCTCAAGTCAGAAGATCAAACTTAAAGGATCTCTTAAAAATCTATTGGGAATCTTTAGATTCAAATTTGCGGCGTTACGGATACGAAAAATACATTCCGACTTTAAAAGATGTGTATGAAGAAGCAGAAAGAAAAGATTTGTTTTCGTTCGCTGTGTTGGCCCTTTTCCATCCCGCTATGACATCCGATTCTGGTGACGCTTTCGATATGGAAAAAGCAGCAGACGGAGCCGATGATATGATCAACGAAAAAGCTTTCTTGGCTCCAAAATTTCTAAATGAATGCGGGGAAGACTTTAAGTATTTTATGAATAAAGGTGTTTTGTGAAAAGTTTTTTATACTAAATACAACAAACAAAACATTTTTTCATTACTTATTTTCCAACTTTTTCATTTTTTATGCATTCTGTCATTTTGTGTAGAAGAGCTACTCGACGTTGAATTTGAGAGCCCAAGGGCGTGATAAATTAAACAGTCAACAGACAGAAAATGGCAATAGACATCGTTTGTATTGAGACGATTTTGAGGCGAAAACAAGGAGAATCCTCTTGGCAAATTAAAAAAAACCTTCAAGAATTTGTTGTAGAAAATTACAAGATTACCAGGTCGAGGAAGTCTTATAAATATTTTTATAGTAAACCATGTGCAAAAAGATACCTATCCATAACACGATATGTCTAATATGAAAGTTACACCAGATGTTGATGTTCCTATAACTATTTTCCTTATTTGCATAAGTAGACTCTGGAATATAATAATATGTAATCCAATCTTATTGTAATTTATCTAAAATTGAGGTTGATTGGCTTTACAATGTCAATAGTTAGGCGTGCTGTTAAATGAATTAAAATTATTCTTGTGTTCCTGTCAATATCACTAGATATCACTAGAGAGAAAAGTTGTATTTTTGGGCCTTACTAACACTCTAAAAAATAGTCCGATTTTAATTTTGAATATATTCTTAAATTCTGCATTTTCCACTTGAAATTGTTTCATTTTGAGATAAAGAGGACTCCAAATTCCTATGGCTCTAAAGTTAATCAATCAGTCTAGAGGGGGTACTCGAGGTTAAAAGGGAGACCCAAGGATGATGTAAATTAAACTGACAGTTTTGAAGACGAAACCGAAATGGACACCTCGTGGATAGAGTCGATTTTGAGGAGAAACCAAAGAGAAAATGAAGTTTTGAAAGTTCTTCAAATCGTGAGTAATGATGGCACCGTACCGAAAGGTGACAATTACGTCAGCACTATCGTAAGACACAAGATTGAGATGATCTTGGGCTCGGGGAGGCGGACCAAGAAAACTTTTATCTTCAAACAGAAGCTCGAGGGTGAAAAAGGAGAAGCAATGAAAGAAATGGAACCTTTCAAAACCGAAATCAAAGTCAGTCGTTTAATTTTATTGTTTTTCAAATAATTTGGTGACTTTAGGTTTATGAAAATGTTTTTACACAAATGGAATCGCTTATGGAGGAGTTTGAAGATAATCGGGAAAAAATTTGGTGTCAGATGTACGGTTACAAACCATACAGTGTTATCGTTATGGATGATTTGAAGGTGAAAATAATTTAAACTTGTTACTGAGCGTATATTTTATTCTCGTTAATATCTATGTTTTTGCTTCCAGGAACTGGGATACGAAATCGCCGAGAGGAGGGATTGCTTGGATTTGAACCATGCGAAGTTGTTTTTAAGGTCGATAGGTCGTTTTCATGCAATGTCCAGGATTTTGATCGAAAGAGGAATTCTCTCGTCGACTGATTTTCTTCCATTTTACATAGCGAACTTGGGTGGTTTGATAAAAATGCTTTTAATAGGAGGTATAGCGAACCTGTCGAAGGGGTACGGCCTAGCGACTCTGATACACCGGTTCCCACTAGATCACCGAAGTTAAGCAGAGTCGGCCGAGGTTAGAACATGGATGGGTGACCACTCTAGTCATATTCATGTTCTAAACGCGGCGCTGTATTCCCTATCTCCCAACTCAGGGGATTGAGGCAATGAGTAGTACCTTTAGTGAGGTACGATTTGGTCAAACGCTTCAAATATTTGTGTAAGACGTTTGACCACGTCTGACCGTGTCTATGGCTTAGGAGGGCTAGCCTCCCGGACGTTAAATCGAAAACCTGTCGAAAATCGTCCTAGAGAAATGGCCCGCCGAATGGTATAAATTAGCAAGCATTGGTACATGACATGAAATTCATACTTTAAGGAAGGAATTCGGACAAAAATTGGAGAAACTTCAACACAACGTTGCGGACAGAATACAAGAATTGACGTCCGAAGAAAAAAATCGCGAGTCTGCATTGGTTGTGCTGAATCATGGCGATTCATGGACGACTAATATGATGTTTAAGTACACAGAAGATCGCATCCCATCGTCTATCAGGTATACAGTAAAATTACAAGAACCAATTATGTAACTATCCATGTTTTTAGGTTGCTTGATTTCCAAGTGAGTCATGTCAGCTGTTACATATGGGACATACTTTACTTTCTGTACACAAGCGTAAAACCTCATGTTAGGAGATCAAACCTAAAAGATCTCTTAAAAACCTATTGGGAATCTTTAGATACAAATTTGAGGCGTTATGGGTACGAAAAGTACATTCCGACTTTAAACGATGTATATGAAGAAGCAGAAAGAAAAGATTTGTATTCGTTTATGGTTTTGGCCCTTTCATTTCCTGGTATGACTGGTGACGTCGTCTTGGAGATCGACTTGGAAGAAGGGGGCCATAAGTCGAGTAACGCAGATGTTTTCTTAGCTCCGAAATTTCTAAACCAATGTGGGGAAGATTTCAAACTTTTTATGAAGAAGGGCGTTTTGTAAATATCAATGATAAAACCTGATTTCTTGTACTTATTTGAAAGCCAATCCCTGTCCATGATAAGGAATGAAGACAGGAGAGAAAGAAGGAACTCGCTAAAAGTGAAAATCGCGTTGATATGCGAGCAAGCCTGGTTGTGCTACTTCCTGACTTCTAGCGACCCGACTTCCTACACATTTGAAATGAAAAATTCACCGCCCTAGAACGCTCAAGGTCATGGAGGCAGAGTTTGTGTTCGCCGCCACTGGTTCGCCGTTGTGCGGGTCTGAGGGTTGGGAGAATAAGGAGATAAATCATAATTTTATAAGATAAATAAAAAATTAATCTTTTGATTAAATTCCACCCAGGGGTGCCCTTAAAGATGGAAATGACAAATTCTCAGTAACTTTTATTTTATTGATTTTCCTCTCATAATCGCCATTTTCGAGATATGTAATCTGAAAAACCAAATATTTTTTTTAATTTATCTCACCAGGCTAACGGCCGCTAAAGGTCAGGGTGCTGTATGGCGGCCGTTAGTATCCCGGAAAAATGAACTCGACGGACGGATGGCACCACAATGTGTTACCAAGGATCATATTTCCCTACCACTCGACTACTAGGTGAAGTCGTGTGTTCAAGGGTAGTTTAGAAAATGTAATTTTGAGGAGGGGGAATCCAAACTTTCCCAAAATTCGTGGACACATCTCCACCACCAAATGCTTTATTTAAATTCAAGATGTAGAATGCTCCTTTCGATCTGCACTGTTCGTTTTAAATGATAAATAACATTATAACGAAATTATCGCATAAAATTAGAAATGACATGGAACCATCTCCTTGATACACTACTCCACAAACTTTTAACGTTTTATGCGTATTTTCGGTTTTACTACTATAGAACAAGGTCTTCTATAGTGCATATCGAAATGGATGCCGAGTGGATCGAGGCGATTTTCCGACGAAATCAAAAAGGAAATGAGGTATTGAAAGTGTTGAACGTAGTAACAGACGACGACAGCGTACCCAAAGGTGAAAACTACACGAGCGACATAAAACGCTACAAGCTTGAGTTGATCCTCGCTTCCGGAAGACGAACTAAAAAATCTTTTGTCTGCAAAGTGGCCCAAGTTGATCAAAAAAGGGTGGAAGCGTTGGACGAATTAGAATTGTTCAAAACTGAAACCAAAGTATAAGTCTCACAAATTCTGATTTAATAATTATTTTTTTCCTCAGATTTATAACAATGTTTTTCCACCAATGGAATCGCTTATGGAAGAATTTGACGACAATCGGGAAAAACTATGGTGCAATATGTACGGTTATAAGCCATACAATTTTATAGTTTTAGACGACCTGAAGGTAAAGAAAAACCATTTTTGAGTGTATTGTTGATATATCCATCGATAGGAACTTGGATACAAATTAATAGATCGGAGAGACTGTTTGGATTTAAATCATGCCCAATTTTTTTTGCGATCGCTCGGACGTTTTCACGCGATGTCGAGAATTTTGATCGAAAGGGGAATCCTTTCCACTGGGGACCTCCTGCCGTTTTATATAGAGAAAATGTGGGGTATTACAGAAACCATGATTTCCGCCAGTTTAACCCTTCTATCGAGGATCGCCCTTGAGAAGTGGCCAGCCGAATGGTATGAGAAAACAAAGCCATTTTGTTTTACATTTTATTGTTTTAAGGAACGACTTCGGCAAAAGGTTACAAAAACTTCAACCTGTCATTTTGAAGATGTTGCAAGATTTGACGGTCGAAGAGAAAAGTCATGAATCTGTACTGGCGGTTTTAAATCATGGCGATTTATGGACCGCGAATATGATGTTCAAACACACAGAAGATGGCATTCCTACTTCACTGAAGTAACCCAAATTAGGCTATGAATGATATATAACTTTTTTTATTAGATTGATCGATTTTCAAGTGAGTCATATCAGCTCCTACATATGGGACGTCATTCACTTCCTGTATACCAGCGTAAAACCTGAAATTCGAAGATCAAACATAAAAGATCTCCTTAAAATCTACTGGGAATCTTTGGACACAAATTTGAGGCGTTATGGATACACCAAGTACATTCCGACTTTAAATGACGTTTTTGAAGAAGCTGAAAGAAAAGATTTGTTTTCATTTGTTACTTTGGTCCTCTTCTATCCTTGTCAGACAGCCGATCTCGACCAGGGTTTCGACTTGAGAAAAGGGGTAGAAGGAGCAGACGAAGCGATTGACCAAAACGTTTACCTTCTCCCAAAATATCTCAATGAGTGCGGGAACGACTTCAAATATTTTTTGAATAAAAATATCTTATAAAATTTATTTCACGAAAATATACACAAAAAAATTTAAATAATAAATACATTTCAGTACCTTTAGTCAACTTTTCGGAGTTGTGTTCCAAAATCCTGTCCAATATCGAAATGCTGGAGATTCAAGGTGGAACTACAAAGCGAACGGTGCACTATTGGATATTATATTGTTTAGGACCACTAAGTAGTTCTAAATCCAAAATTTCGTCTCCCTTCATTTAGTGATTCGTTCCACATATTGAAATAACTGTTCCGAATTGGAACTGTTTTCGAACATTTTTCTTATTTGATGATATAATTTCTTATTTTAACCATTCATTTATGTATTTTACTGGAAAACGGTAAGTCTTAGGAAGTCGAGACTGTACTGATTTGTAAAAATTACTAATACATTGGACTACATACTTGGGGTAAGAAAATGTGTACAAATACTTGAAATTTCTTTTAAATTTGATATCAGAATTTTCAATTAATTATCTTTTCTGAAGTGGATTTCGCAAACATTTGTAATAGTTCACCATGCATAATTTATCATCTCATGAAATCTTTAAAAATTTATCATTTTTATCATATCTCTTTTTGAGAAAGTTAATACGAAATAATGAAACAGCAGTATCTGGATATAAGGATAATTTTTAACCTAAATAAAAAGGACAATTAATGAAATATTTTTTATTTATTCGGTATTTGTTTTTTAAAATCTTACTCGAGTAGGTAATGAGTGGATTTTTTAACTCAAGTTGTATTTGTGTGGGGGGAGCAATTTTATATCAGAATATATAACCTCGTTCCTAATCACAAGTTCAGTTTGTTGTGAACTCAGCGAAATGGACAACGCTTGGATAGAGTCGATTTTGAGACGAAATCAAAAAGAAAATGAGGTGCTGAAAGTTATAAAATTCGAGACGGACAACGATAGCGTTCCCAAAGGTGGAAACTACGCGAGTCTCATCAGACGCTGCAAGCTCGAATTAATGCTCGCTAATGGAAGACGTACAAAGAAAACGTTCGTCTGCAAAGTCACACATGAGGATAAAAAAAAGAAGGAAGTGCTAGGCATATTTGAAATTTTTAAAATCGAAATCAATGTGAGTAGTAAAACGTCCTGTATTATTTATTTGAATTAAAAATAAATAAATTTAAAAAAAAAACTCTTATTCCTTCAGGTCTACCGAAATATTTTCCCCGAAATGGAAAATCTCATGGAAGAGTTTGAAGACAACCGGGAAAAGCTATGGTGCAATATGTACGGTTACAAACCATACAGCATCTTAATTTTCGACGATTTGAAGGTAAAGCGTCTTGAGCTACCGTTCATCGAAAACTTCCGAGATCCCAGACATCCCCATGATCTGGGTGGTACATTTTGACCATAGTAAAATCTCGGTTTCAAGTTATTTTTTATTAAGGTAACCTTCCTAGACTAATTTTCTTTTCTTAGGAGCTTGGATATGAATTAGCAGAGCGGAGAAACTGTTTGGATTTAGATCATGCCAAGTTATACTTGAGATCAATCGGACGATTTCATGCGATGTCCAAAATTTTGATGGATAGAGGAATTCTTTCCGCAACGGATGTCCCGCCATTTTATATGGAGAAGATGTTGGGTATATCAGCCGCCATGATGGAAACTGGTGTCGCTCAATTGTCCAGAATCGCACTTGAAAAGTGGCCAGCAGAATGGTATTTCAAATTTGTTTATTGGTTTTTAGTTATAATTTTTTTTAAGGAATGACTTTGGTAAGAGGGTGAAAAAACTTGAGCCAGTTATATCGAAGAAATTACAAGATTTAACTGTCGAGGAAAAAAATCGCGAGTCGGCTTTTATGGTTTTAAATCACGGCGATTCATGGACGACGAATATGATGTTCAAATACACAGAAGATCGGATACCAATCTCAATACGGTAGTATAAAATACAATTTTAAATAATAATAATTAATAATCAATAACTTTGTTATAGGTTGATCGATTTTCAAGTGAGCCATGTCAGCTCCTACATATGGGACGTCACTTACTTCTTGTATACCAGCGTAAAACCCCAAGTTAGAAGAGCAAACCTGAAAGATCTCTTAAAAATCTACTGGGAATCTTTGGACTCAAATTTAAGGCGTTATGGATACGATAAGTTCATCCCGACTTTACAAGACGTATATGAGGAAGCTGAAAGAAAAAATTTGTATTCTTTCTCTATGTTGGCCCTGTTCCATCCCGGTATGACAGCCGATATGGACAAGGCATTCGACTTGGACAAACTTTCTGAATGTAACGAAAGCATGATCAGCGATTTAGCCTTCCTATCTCCGAAATTTCTCGAAAACTGCGGCGAAGATTTTAAATACTTTATGGATAAAGGTGTATTGTAGATAGCAATAAATCTATCTAGGAGCTGTATAAATAAAATAATTTCGAAATTTTTAAAAATTAATAAGGAGATTAAGCCTGTCTAACCTCTAGACGCCATAACCTTTTTAAGAACGACCAGGTGGCAAATTCATGAACTAAAGATCACGGGGAGACAAGATGTCTCTTTCATTAAATTTACGTACTTTGGTTTTGCAGTGGCAGGGCGGAACGCTACCACGTAACAAGATAATGTTTACATTTGAAGGGGGAAACAGATGAAAGTCAGTTTTTCGTCGATTTTGAGATATTAGCGCTATCTAGATTCTAGGGGCTATGAAGGAGTACTACATCTGGTAGAACAACAAGGGGGCAGATATGAAAATCGTCCGAAATTTGTATGAAAAGTTTCGGAGTAAGGGGGAAGATGCATTGTTAAAATGGGATATTACAAAAGGATTAATAGAAATCAAACTTTTCATTTTTCTCGAAATCACTTTTGATTCTCTGTCATCTTTTTTCCCCCTGGCCCTTCATTTGTAACCCTTGTGGGTTACACATTTCTAATCAATGCTAATACAATAGAAAACTGGTATTGCAGTGTTTTCTGGCTTCCTTATTTTCCATAATTATAGCACACCTGAATAAGGACCTTTACTAATGTAAAGTTTGTCATTGACCCATACTAATTATGTGATGTTTTGTCTAGGATATTTATTTATTAAAATGTACATTGTGTTCCTGGAACCCGAAACAATTGCCGTGTATAATTATTTTGTTGCTCCGGCCTCCTTTGAGTCCTTTGAATCGTGCAACAATTAACGGAAGTCGCACGAAATTTTGGGAAAACGAAATAATTTTTGGTGCGTTCTTGCACTTAAAAAGATATCAAATTAATGTCCCATCACAGATCAGAAGTCAGGGTTAAGTTTCCGTGAAGGAAACTATTGGAAAATTGCGCAATTTCTTTCGCAACCGACTCATAATGCAAACTGCATTTTTACAAGGGCAACTTGTCTTGATGACTTGTAGGAGTTTATTTATCGAAAAAAGATCGTTCGTGTCAGATTTCCAGGAAGAAAATCCAACGATGGCCGTTTCGCGAATTTTCAGAAAATATGCCGCAAGCGAAAATCTCGAGTCTTGTCTTCAAATAATTGCAGAACGTGAAAAAGGTTTGAAAGTGGATTCGTGTAGTTTGGTCGAACTGGATACTGAAGGTGGGAATTACACTGGAGCTATAACAATGGCCAACGTCGCTTTTAGGGATACTTATATGGAAATAAACCGTGTTCTGTGTTTTTGTGTTCGTCCACCTAGGAATAAAATTATGATAAAAAAGTATATCATAAAAGAAGATCGAATAACTGGACCAGTAGCAGGAAAAGGATTTTTCAAATATGAAATTTTCGTAAGCAGTTTTCACTTGCTAAATAACTTTGAAATTCAAAAGATGTACGCTGAAATTTTGCCTCGCATGTCTGAAGTTATAAAAAGTTCGGGCCTAAATTTTGAAAAAGAAAGACTCTGGTGTGATATCATAGGCTATAAAAATTACCACACTTTAATTTTTAACGATTTGAGAGTAAGTTTGAAAGACATTTTTATTTATAATTTCTATTCAGTCTGAAGGATACGAAGTATTGGATCGCACCAAAGGATTGGATGTCCCCACCGCACGATTTACCATCAAAGAAGTCGCTAAATTCCACGCGATTTCTAAATATTTGATTATCGAGAATGGAATAAAGAAAGGCCATTTCCCACCGCACTACACCTGCGTTGATGACCCTTCGGACGTACTTCTGTCGATTTATAAAGGAGGATTGGCTCAACTAGCACGTTCGATGATACTTTGGGGGCCGGAATGGTATGATCTTTTGAGGGAGATTTTTTTTTCTACAAGGGTTGATTGGGGTCACTGCTTAAAATCTTTTAACTAAAAGACCTCTTTGGGTTAATTTTGAAGTATTTTTGTTTGTGGAGAGGTCTGTAGAGAAATTCGGGTGACCTTGTTTTTATAAAAAGTAAAGGTAAATTGTTCTATTTCAGGGTCAACGTTGCTACAAAAATTGAACATCAAGTGGATATCGTCCTGGATCAATTAAAAAGAATGAACGATGAACCATATAATGAGAGATTATTTCAAGTTTTGAACCACGGTGATCTGTGGACTAGTAATTTAATGTATAAACTTGGACCTGAAAACGCACCAATATCGTTAAGGTTTAGGAGAAAAAAAAATTCATTTTATTTGATTTATTTTATTTTATTTTATTTTATTTTTAGGTTTCTTGATTATCAGAACTGTCACGTACATTCGTTAGCGTGGGACCTCACTCACTTCATTTACAGCAACGTATTCCCTAAAGAGAGGATTTCAGGTTTTAAGTCGATGATTCAGGATTACCATTCGTCTCTAACTGAATACATGAAGCTTTTAAAAATCGATGATTCCATACCGACGTGCGAAGAAATCGAGCTGGAAATGGAACGTTTTGGGTATTACGGTTTTGTCGTCACTGCGATCAACTTCTCGATAGCGACGAACGAAAACAAAAGCGCTTTTAGTCTGAAGGATTTGGTCGAAAAAGGATTTCGAACTGACCCTTTTCATTCGGACGTCTACAAAGGGACGTCACAGTTCAAAGAGAGTGTGGGAATGGAAATGTTTAGGTTTGCCAAATCAGGCGTTATATAAACAAAAAAATGTTATCAATTTTATTATATAAAAAATATCGAAATTTTAACACCTTAGACATAGCCTTTAAAAAAAGAACTACACAATTTTATTTTTATGACAATTTCGCTTTGGAACAATTCGACTTGTTTAACACTCGTTAACATTAAACATTTCATTTAATTATTTATTTATTTGATGAAATATTATCTCTTGTAAGTCTTGCACATAGTTTATAAATTCTATTTCACTTTCAAGCTTAGTTTTGAATTTAAGCGCGGTCTCATTCCCGTGTTCTCAAGAGCATGCTGGTCGAGCGTCCCGTAGCTCAGCGGATTTAGGCAGAACTAG
This sequence comes from Orius laevigatus, assembly GCA_018703685.1. Lineage (NCBI taxonomy): Eukaryota > Metazoa > Arthropoda > Insecta > Hemiptera > Anthocoridae > Orius > Orius laevigatus. The sequence continues at coordinate 228,423 of JAGWEN010000042.1, forward strand.
AAGTCGCCTATCCGAGGAAATAGAAATCGCCAAATATCAGTTCTCGCATGACGGGGGGGTTACCCGTTACGGTAGTTTTCGCTCAGCACGAAGGCGGCCGAAATATCGCCTACCCGGTGACCCCCCCCTTCAGCCCCCCGTCCTAGTAACTAGGACGGGGGGCTGAAGTCACCGGGTAGGCGATATTTTGGCCGCCTTCGTGCTGAGCGAAAACTACCGATTAGCCAACACGTTTCCCAAAGGGGAACTGGGGAAGGTTCTTCTTGATTGCTTGTTAGTTTTTATTGTTTTGAATTATTTTGTTTACGCCAGTTTACGCTTTCGTTTAATGATTATGAACCATTTTTCAGGGATTTTTTCTCTATTTTTTTCTTCTTAATTTCTTTAATGAAATGTTAGGAGTTATTTCTTAGCTTCTAACCATCAAATGATCAATTCAGTGAGTTTTGAAATTCAGACAAAATTGAAATTCGTAATCGGGAGCTTTTTAAGTTTTGGTTTCCGGCTACTTCAAAGAGCTTCCATTCGTTTTCGAGTGCATACCTTCATATTTACCTATGTGAGTTATTTATTTTCAAAGTTGTTTTGGTTGCGCTAGGTACTAGGTACTAGGTAGTTTGATTGCAGTGACCGTTTTGTTTCGTAACTGAAATTATGACGTATTCCCTATGAAAATAAGTTCGATGGACGTATGTATTGAAGGTATATTTGCATGAAATTCAAGACTGAAAAATTTTCATCTCCTCTCCCGTTGGTGGTGGTGGTGGTGGGGGGGGGGATGTGTCACCAAACTCTGCCTACCCTGGAAAATCTTCCTAGAGCCGCCACTGGTGTATGTACCTTCTTACTTTTCTCCCTTTCCACCAAAATTTGTCGTTTCGCGGCGATTGTTTTCATTAACTGCAATGAAGAGTACCATGTAATTAAACTCCCATTTACTCCTAAACTATTCATAATATACCCAAATGCCCTTCTATCACAAATAAAAGTTTTGTTTAAACTATTTGCATAATCAATTCGTCCTAGAAGATAGCCGAAGTGACAATTTAACTTAATCAAACAAACCAGATAATTTTTCTTATCTAAAAGTGTGGCGAGAAACATATTATTTAACCCAGATATCGTTTTAACTAGTAGAACTAACTATAAGCTCAATTTGAATATTAAAGTAATAATTTTAATTTTAAAAAAATTGTTGTCATGGAAGGTCCTTTTATTAAGGCAATATTGAACAAGCATGAATGGATGAATAGCGTTGACTGCGTTCTTGATATCAAAGTGGAAAATGCTTTGCCGAAAGGTGATAATTTCGTCAGCAGCGTCCTTCGCTACCATTTGAAACTTCTCTTACGTTCTGGAGTGATTATCAAGAAAAGGCTGATTGTCAAAACTTCATCTGGATTCGAGATAATAAACAAACTTTATTCGACTTTTATCAACGAAATTAAGGTATTCGCTTGGAAGCTTTTCATGAGTCATGACCTTAAAGTTTTGAAGAGTTTTTCGACAAGGACCTTAAGGAATATATTGAACCTTTTCGATATGAAAATACCTCTTCAAAGCTGATGAACGTTTTTAAAAGAGAAAATGCCCTTTACTTAAAAAAAAATTTTTCTTTTTTTTTTTTTTTAAAGAGTTACGATGGTGTTTTGAAATCGATGGAAAAACTAATGGACGATTTTGATGACGGGAGGGAAAAATTATGGTGCCAGATGTTTGGTCACAGGCCGTTCGATATGATTGCTCTCGAAGATCTAACGGTAAATAAGTCTGAAAAAAATCCTCTTGATAGGAATTCGATGAATTCAAAACATTCGAAATATCTGATACATATTTAATTGAATTTTTTTTTTCAATTTACTTATTTTATGTTATTTTTTTTTTTTTTTTTTAGGAAAAAGGTTACGTCGTGGTTGACAGGAGGAAATGTTTGGATATGGACCACTCGGTTTTGGTTTTGAAGTCGCTTGGAAGGTTCCACGCGATGAGCAAAATGATCGAAAAGAGCCTTTTCGACGATTTTCTTCCCCACTTTTTGACCATCGACAACGAAGTCGGTCGAACTTTAAGGGAAAGCGAAATGAGAAATTTAGGCAAAATTATGATCGATTTTTGGCCTGATGAAATGTAAGGAATATTCATAAGATGGCTCTATTTGAAAAATAGAACCTCTTTTTTTCCCTATTCAATCAAAATTGAAACAATTTTAAATTCCTTTTCCTAGACTATCTTTTGTGGCAATAAAGAGAAGAATGAATAAAATATTATGTTTTAGGAATGAAATTGGACATAAAATTCTTAACTTGGAGAAAACGATAATGAAAAAACTTGAAGAAATAGCAGTAGTTTCTGAAAAACGTTTTAACGTTCTTAATCACGGTGATATTTGGACTTGTAATTTAATGTTCAAGTACATCGAAGATAGAGCATTTTCGGTCAAGTAAGATTTCCTAAGGCTGAGAAATGAAAATTGATTTTTTATTTTAGGTATTTAGATTTTCAACGATGTCACTACAATTCGTTTATGTGGGATTTTCTATTTTTTGTGTATTCAAGCGTCGAACCTGTATTGAGGAGGAAAAATTTTGAGACTCTTTTAGAGGTTTATTTGGTTTCTTTGAGAGACAATCTGGAATTTTATGGTTATCGAGGTGAAATTCCGAGTTTTCGATGTGCTTTGGATGAAGCGGAGAGGTTGGACTTTCTGTCGTTTTTACTCGTCGTCGATACTTTGGCGATAACGACGACGGATGCGGAGGCTCCTCTGAGGCTGGAAAACGCATTTACGGACAAAGACGACGTTTACAACCCGGAGATATGGAAGAGCCAAAAATTCGTTGGGTGGGTCAAGGATGATTTTCTCAAGTGGGCGGAAAAAGGGACGATTTGAGAACTTGAATGATACGGGCGAAACGTTCATCTGGAGATCAAGAATTCAGCCTCTTTTTGTCTAATTTGTAATTCAGTATTAAAATGATGCTTACTTTGCTTTTAAATTCTGTAATAACGGGACACATGCCTTCCGAAGTAGTAGTGTCCAGTGTAACAACGGGACACAGGCCTTCCGAAGTCATAGTGTCCAGTGTAACAACGGGACACAGGCCTTCCCAAGTCGTATGACGTATTGCCCAGTGGAAAAGCGGGACACAAGCGATCCCAAGTCGTTAGGTATGTCCAGTGGAAAAGCGGGACACAAGCGATCCCAAGTCGTTAGGTATGTCCAGTGAAACAACTAAGCCGAAGTGCCCAGAAAAATGGATACATGCGTCACGTGCCTTCTGTCATAGTGTCCAGTGGAACAACGGACAAATGCATTCCTACATCCCAGTTACCAGTGGAACAACGGGACACTAGCACTCCTGAGTCGTTATGTCCAGTGGTACAACGGGACTCATGACCTCCCAACTGTGCTTGTTTTAAAACATCGCATCAGTTAACTAGGTACCTACCTATTGAAAATTTCAAGTTCCTTCATTATTTTTAGTCTCTAAACCAATAAATATTTAAAAAATACTGTATCGAGAAAAAGTTCTATTCATTTATGGATGAAAAAGTTAATTATTCCAAACAAAAGTTCGACTCAATTAATTTATGTCGCCTTCGCCGGACTAAAGTTTTGTAGTGACGTTTTTCTCGCGGATACAATTTTAAACATTAAAGCGAGTTTATGCTAATTGACCTATATCCTGTTTAATTTTTGAGTTGTAAAATGAAAATGAAGACTCATTAATGGCACCTTACGTAATAGAAATAATAATAGAGTAAGAAGGTCGTTAGTGGACCACTGAAGTTTACATTCGCATGTAGCCTTGACAACATTGTAGAGCTGAGGAGTCCGATGCCATTTCTACTCCGACCGCGAGCTAAGAGCGACACGAAAAACGAGGTACGTCCCACTCCGAACCTTTTTCAATAAGTGACCCCATTTCTAAATTGGTTCGAAAATTTAATCAACTTTTTTCCATACAATTTTCCTTAACCTATCCTTTAAATTAGTCCCGTATTTTAGGTATTTTATGATTTTCTTTTCCGTGCACATAGTTGATTTTATCAAAAAAATTTCATAAAACGTCAACATTTGGTGATTTATAAATATCACTCTTGATAAGCCCTTTTATGACATCATTCATTAATCTTTTTTATCTAAGTGGGCTTTCCGGAGCAAAACATCCTTATGAAGTGTAGAGGTTTTTTCCTCTAATATCTGTAACATTAATTAAAAATAATTATTTTTGTTGTATAGCTTTCCGTAATAATTTACCAAACAAAAGAAAAGATTAAGTTCATGTAGGTGTCTTAATTTTCGATGTTTTTAATGGTTTTCGAGGGTTGTTTGATCTTGATTCCTGGAGTTATCCTAGAAACAAGTTGTTTTGATCGAATTTAGAAGGTTTTTGATGTTACTCTGATGTAGTTTTTGACGTTTGAATGAATTTAATGGTTTTCGATGTTCTAATTTTGGCGGTCATTTTCTTCTTCCGTATAGTCGATGTCCTCAAAATGTAGATCATAATGAATTTCTATTTTCGACTTGATTCTTAAAGATGGAAGTGGAATGGATGGAAAGTTTGGTCAAAAAGCACGAAAGAGATAAGAAAATCTCGAGGGTGATTTCGATGAAAAACGAGTTGGCGGTCCAGAAAGGGAACAACTACTGCAGCGAGATCCTGAGGTCCAAACTAGACGTCGTTCTCGGTTCCGGTAAAAAAACTACACGATCTGTCATCATAAAACGACTCCCAGAATTGGAAGCTCATCGTAAATTCATCGTCGATCATGGAGTCTTCAAAAAAGAAATACACGTAATTATTGTTCTTATTGAGTTGATGTGTCAATAAAACATTTTAGATGTATACGACTACGATTAAACATTTGGAGACAATAATGGAAGATTATAAGGACCCCGAAGAAAAACTATGGTGCGAACTCATTGGATACAATTGTTACGATTTGGTTGTTCTTCAAGATTTAAGCGTGAGATGGACATTTTTTGTTGTTGTTTTTTGATGACTCTTTTTCAGGATCTTAATTACAAAGTGGCTGACAGGCGAGAGATGTTGGATTTAGAGCATACAATGTTGGCTATAAAAGCGTTGGCCAAATATCATGCTTTGACCAAAGTAGTGCTGAGAGAAGGACTCCAAACGAAAACAGACTTTTCTCCTTATTTTTTCTGCGAAGACCCGGTCACGATTAAAATGGCGATTATAAATTCCATGGAAGTTCTCGCTGAAGTTATCAAAACTGATTGGGGTCCGGAATGGTACTGACTAGTTACCTCAAGTGCTATCGTCCTATGCGGTTTAAATTTATAGCTCTCTTTGTTTATAGGGAGGATTTTTCGGAAAGGTTGATGGCTTTAACAGATACAGCGACCGAACAAATACTCGAGCTCGGAAAAGTGGACGAGTCGAGGTTTAATGTTATCAATCATGGTGACTGCTGGACAAACAACATGATGTTCAAGTACAACGAGAAAAATAAACCAGTGGGAATCAAGTAAGTTGATTTTAAATTATAAAACCACTCATTTCCTCTCAATTATCTCGTATGCTCTTTTAATTGAAATCGCATGTATTTTATTTTACAAACAAATTTCGGAAGGGTGTAAGGTACAAGTAGAACTGTGGAAGAAAATGTTTTTCACTTAACAAGTTTTTTGTAGGTTCGTCGATTTTCAAATGAGCCACTACAACTCTTTCGCGTTCGATATCGTCTATTTTCTCTACAATTCAGTCCAGCCGGAAATAAGACGTCGACACAGCACGGAAATATCGGAAACTTATTACGCTGCACTTATTGATAAGTTGTCAGTTTATAAAATTCCAGAAGAAGAACTCCCTAGTTTGGAAGATATCAAATCAGAAATGAAAAGGCTCGACGTTTTCGGACTTTATCTCTTATGCTCCATGTTCGCCATCATGACAGCCGAAGGTGGAGACGCTGTCGACATGGAGAAGGCTCTCGAAAATCCCTCAGATTCAAAACAAGGACTCAATCTTAGCATTTATAAGAATACACGATTTAGAAATATCATGCAAAAAGAATTAATTGAGTTCAAAAAATTAGGATGTTTGTGAAATTTTTCAGGTTTATCGATTTCCAGCTCCCTCATTATAATTCGTTCGCCTGGGACCTCACTTATTTCATGTACAATTCCGTTCAGGCGTCTTTAAGGAGGGAAATGTATTCGGAAATCATCACCGCTTATGGAGAGGCTTTAAAATATTGGATGATCGTATTCGGCTTTTCTCCCGAACAACTCATCGAGGACGAGGAAATTCTAGGAGAGATGGAGAGGATGAGAGTTTTCGGATTCCTCCTTCTTTGTTCGCTGATGCCGCTCACTTCCGCCGATACGACAGACGCCTACGATATCGATCAAGCTGCCAGAGAAGAAAAGGAGAATAGCGGAGTGAATAAGTTGATTTTCCAAAATACGTACATGGAAAAAGTCCTGGACGATTTCATTTACTTCTTTCAAAATTGAAATGTTCATAAAAATTCATTGTTTAAACCATAATTATTGATTAATTAAACCTACAGACTTATTTTTATTACAATATCCACCCATTACTGAAAGGCCACATTCGAATGAACGGTGTTTCGTCATGCCGTTCAGGCTTGATTGCCCAGATGTGCTCTTTTCCTGGTAAGGGATGAACAAGGTATTCTCAGTTCTCATAACGATTGACTACGCTTTGTCTTTCAAAATTGGAGTTCCTGTTTTGTAATTTGTTGAGGTATGTTCTTAATTTCGTATTGGGACTTCAAAGAGCACTAACTTCGTATAATTAAATTATAATCAATAGGTATACTCTTTCTTCAATTAAATTTTGGCTATTACCTTTAAATCAGCGATTTTGTTAAGGGATCAAGGAGGGTTCTTAGGGTCAAAATGACCCTTGTTTACTGACTGACGATTTATGCTGTTTACACACTATAAATAAAGACACTTCAGCGATGTTTTATTCAATTCGGTGACCCGTAATTGCCAACAGTTTAGCTTTTCTATAAATTATGATTGATGTCCAATTTTATACGGAAAAGAGGTCAACCTTGAAAACATTTTTAATCGATTAAAGAAGACAAAATGGGGTAAAAACTTTACTGTTGGAAGGGTCGTTATAAAGTTCACGTCGAGGAACTTGTTGCCGAAATCTGCGGCGATGGAAAACGAATGGATCGAGGTGATGGTGAAAAAGCATGAAAGGGAGAAGACCATTTCGCGGGTCGTATCAATCGAGTCGGTTAACGCGGTCGGAAAAGGTGAGAACTACAATAGCACCATTTTGAGGACGAAGCTCGACGTCGTACTCGAATCGGGCAAAAAGACATCAAGATACGTCATCATTAAGCGACTCCCAGAGACCGAAACTCACCGTAAAATAGTAACAAATTTACGAGTCTTTCACAAAGAGATAAACGTTCGTTTATTGATAAGTTTCAGCACCGAATATTTTGAGCAAATTATTTCTAGATGTACACAAATACGTTAAAACATCTAGAAACCCTCATGGAGGACTACAGAGATCCTGATCCAAAACTTTGGTGTGAACTTATTGGATATAGAAGTTATGACATAATTATACTTGAAGATTTAAAGGTTAGCTGATGTGGTTTTAAATTCAATTATCCTCTCTAATGGATCAATTTTTCAGGATTTAAATTTTAAGGTGGCCAACAGGGTTGAGATGCTCGATTTAGATCATTCACTTGTTGCGATCAGGGGTTTGGCCAAATATCACGCTATGACGAAAGTCGCTTTGAGAGAGGGTTACAACACGAAAGGGGATTTTACTCCATATGTCTTTACCTCAGACGCAACCGCTTTGGAAATGCTCGTAAAAGGGATGATGACGACGATGGTTGAAACCGTCACGAACGAATGGGGACCGGACTGGTATCAAGTTCCTTAATTTGGTCTTTTAAATTTGTCTTTAGGGAAGAGCACGCTCAAAAATTGAACGACCTGAAGGAAATCGCGGTGGAGAAACTTCTGGAAATTGGGTCGGTCGACGAATCACGTTTTAACGTTATAAACCACGGAGATTATTGGACGAATAATGTGCTTTTTAAGTATGATGGGTATAAAAAACCTACAGCAGTGAAGTAAGTGCGTTGATGTCTATGGTGCCCACAAATAGCTGAAAGATCGTTCCCACGATGCACGCAATGCTTCTAGCATGCACCTACCAGTAAACCTTTCCAAATTAGTTGAAATTTTCAGTGAAGTGTGTTCTTTTCTTTCTCAATGGTTATCCTACATAGCTCTTCGATGAACTAAGTTCCTGCGATTGCATTTTACCGGTGAAAACTTCATCTTTTGCTGTTTTCATCTTTTTTACCTCTAGCTAGAGCTACTAGCAAATAAAAGGAAGATCTAGGGGCCAGTTAGAGACGTAGCTTGTTTTGAACTGCTATAGGCCATTTTTGGAAAAACCTATGTTTTTACCTATTGGTGCAGTCATTTGCTGAGTTACTAGCATCATGCGAACTCGCCTATCAAAGCCGGACGATCATTTTTGCCCTTTAAAATGCTTCTGTTATTCACACTCTTTATCAAATCGATATCAGTTTATTTAATTTTTAAAAATATTGATTTCTAACTAATACTCTTTGTTTCAGACTAGTCGATTTTCAAATGGCACACTACAACTCTTTTGGAATCGATTTGACTTATTTTTTGTATAATTCTGTACGGGCGGACATTAGACGCGAGAATATGACGGATTTAATTCAGGCTTATTATGACAGCCTCAAAGAAAAGCTTCTGGCATACGACACTCCGGAAGAGGATATCCCCAGTATTGAAGAAATCGAATCCGAAATGACCAGATTGAGCACCTTCGGTTTGATCCTCATCTGCTCGATGGCTGCTTTGATGATGGCCGAAGGAGGAGGCGGTATCGACTTCGAGAAAAACGCCGACGACCCATCCGACGACAGTATTGGCGTCAACAATGCGATCTATAACTCTCCCAAATACAAGGAAATGTTTCAACAGGATTTAATCGAATTCGCAAATCTTGGTATATTGTAAAAAATAAAATTTTAATCTGAAAAATAGTTCTTTAGTTCGTGTTGAACATTCGAAATGTAGGAAGGAGATGTATAAAGTTGTGTAAACAATTTCATAGTTCTTTCGTCCTCCTTAAAAGGTTTGTCCGAAACGACGGTTTCTGTCATGTCCGATGTCAGAAGTGGATGAATTGTACATAAAAGAAGGACGGAGAGAAATTTCAAATTTTCGATCTCTTTCATCATCTGCGGTAAGCCGCGGATCAGTTCTGGCCTTTTGTAGTCGGAAAACGTTTTCGCCGAAGACTCCCAATACGTTTTGACGAGGGTCGAGCAATGCTCACGTCTCACTTCCGCCTTCACGGAGTTGAAAATGAAAAACAAAACATCCCAGGCGAACGAATTATAATGAGCGACTGGAAAATCGATAAATCTTTACAAAAAACTAGATTAATCTTCAATCAGACCCTTCATTAATACGTACTTGACTTTATAAGGATTTCCACCCTCGTATTTAATTAAAAGATTGCAAGTCCAACAGTCTCCATGGTTCAAAACGTTATAGTTCTCCTCTTTTATTTCACCCATATTTTTCAACTTCTTTTTCAGACCTGAAGGAATCTTCAATATTTTTTCAGCAATCGGCCCCCTAAAACAACCAATTATTGCATACGGAAATAAGGTTACGCTCTATTTTCTTATCATTTTCCCTTTTAGTGGGTATTTATTTATAAAATGAACTTCTATAACTCCATGTCTTGGATAAATATTGATTTTAAATTATTATTAAGTATTATTCTAAAGTGTAGTTTAATTATAGAAGTTAACTGAAGAACGTTTTAATTAGATTTTCGGAGAACTTAAAGGGACGAAAGCTTCCTCAAAAATTTTTGTAACCCCATCACGGAATACTTGCCATTCGGGTCCCCAGTGATTTTTCATGACGATTCCTAGAGCTTTCAAACAATTGTGGAACGCCATCGTCATTATTTTGTCGTTTTCGAGGTACATCCAAGGCCTGAACATTTGAGGGCTCAGTTTTTCGTCCACGAAAAGTATTTTAGACATCGCATGGTATCTTGCTAGCTCTTTAAGGACAAGGGATGCCTCTTCGATACCGAGCATTTCTCGTCGGTTTAATATTTGGTATCCTTTTGCCTTAAAATGGTATTAGTCTCCAGAGAAAAAAAAATTTGTAGACATACTTGTAAATCTTCCATGACCAACGTTTCTTCGTTAAATCCGTACAATTTTCCCCACAAAACGGTATTCATCTCATCGTGTTTTTTCATTAGGCTTTCCATTTCTTTCAAGGCGACGGTATAAATCTGAAAATAATTGACAAAAATGGTACTCTTGAGATTCATAATAATTCTCCCCACCTCAACGTAAATTAAAGAAAAAAAATTACCTGTAATTCTTTCTGGAAAAATTCATTTTCTTTCACGAATTTAATATGACTTGGAGATTCTGGCATCCTTTTAATTATGAAAGACTTCTTCACATTTTCCCCTTGTGAGTTCCGCAAAACGACTTGGGCCCTTAAGACGAGGCTGTTGTGATTCTCACCTTTTGCCACCGCAGGTCGACACAGGTACGAAACGATTTCACCTTTCAAATCGACGAGTTTTTTCAAATCGGACAATTCCATTTCACTTCATACGCCTTCTCTGGTGTATCAAAAACGACTGACTTATCGCCTTCCATCCGGGACTGACATAAGCGGAAAAACGCTCTTGAAAAATTCTGAGACTTCACTTTTTAAAACATTTACACGTAAGCGAAAATTCAAGTCAAAATAAATTATATAATTTACGTTCGATCTCACTTCCAGCCGGTTAGGCATTAAATGAGCTTCTCTTTGTAGCATTATCCGCCATGAATGCGTCATCGGACAAGGCCGCCAAGCACATTTGCATTGAATGTAGATACTATTATTAATTAACCACAAATATTATTCCTTTTATTTACAAAGATAAATAAAACTTGTCATTCATTGCTTTGTTAGAACTAAGGTACCTTACATGATTTTCAATGAGGTAACCTGCACTTTACATCTTGAGTAACCCTGTATCGTAGGCTCAACTTGCATTCAATGTTTTAATTTTTTCCTCTTCAAAAATCGATGTTGCGTGCGCAGAACCAATGTAAACTGTTTTGGTCCCTTTTTTAGCGAGTAACGAACCAACTATTTTTACTTAAAATGGTATTTTTAAATACAAGTTACAATCTGCTGATAATCAAAAATTTAAACACTACAAACACACAAAACAAAATAGTCCTAAATAGACATAAAAATGGCTGACAAACTGTCGACGTTTTCGATAAAAAGGAGAGACTGTAAGTACAATAATGATGATAACTGATCGCTTTTAAGTGGAAATTTTGTTGTTTTGCATGAAGTTTTACAGACCGTGAACGGAACTGGGGCGGAAACGCTCCTTTCAGCCACCCTCACGAGCCACTTCCGCCTCCCAAGGTGGAAAAGCCGGTCAAAAAGCACGACAAAGAATGGCTCGAGTCTATCCTAAAGCGACACGAAAGCGACAAATGCGTCTCGCGTATAATCGATTACGAAATCGAACCTGCGACTCCGGCCGGCGACAATTTCACGAGCACGCTCGAAAGGTGGAGGGCGAAAGCCGTCTACGGCTCCGGGAGGGTAGAGACGCGAAAGTTCATCGTCAAAGTTCTTCCTAAATCCCCAGTGAGCAAAAATTTCATCTCCTCGTATTTTCTACTTCAGAAAGAGATTAAAGTTAGTACAACTCCTGGAATTAACTTATTAAAATTACAATTTTAATAACTTTTTCAATTAAGGTATACGAATACGTATTTCGCAGTATAGAAGAAACTATGCTCAAATACAACGACAAAAAAGAAAAACTTTGGTGCGAACTTATCGGATACAGGCCTTTCGATACGATCCTTCTTCAAGACTTGACAGTATTTCAACATTTTTATTTATTAATATTATAATTTTAAAAAAAACAGGAGTTAAACTATAGGGTCCCTAAAAGAACAGATTTTTTGGACTTTGATCATTGTATTCTTGCTACAAGAGGCCTGGCGAGATTCCACGCTCTTTCAAAAGTGGTCGTCCAAGAAAACTTGGTCGATAAAACCTCTTTTGGCCCTTATCAGCTCGTATTCGACCCTAAATCCGTCGAGGCCTTTATGGAAGGAGGAGTCGTCGGACTATACAAAGGGATGCGAAACTCCTGGGGACCAGAATGGTAAAATAAACTTGTCTTATCGTTAATTTTTAAGTTTGTAGGTCTCATATTGCAGAAAGAGTCCGAAAAGTGGCGGACAACGTCGAAAAGAGATTGATCGCTCTTGCGAATATCGACAACGAGGCCAACAACGTTATCAACCATGGCGATCTTTGGCTCTGCAATATTCTGTTCAAATATGACGATTATAAAAATATGCCTATCAGCGTGAAGTAAGTAGTCCCAGGGCAGATATTATGCCTGGGCGAATGTGGACTTACGAACGACTAGGCGATGTTATAACTTTTTTTACCATTAGATTTATCGACTTCCAACTTAGCCATTACAATTCATTCGCTTGGGACTTGACCTTTCTTCTCTACACAAGCGTGACGCCTGCTTTCCGGCGTCAGCACTCCAGTGCGATTTACGACGCTTATTTCGAAACATTAATAAGGACGCTTCATTATTATAACTACGGCGGACGATATCCGAAACGAGAATCTGTCGATTTAGAAATGAACCGTTTAAAATTCGTCGGGTTCGTCACCCTCTGTACGATGTACTCGCTTTCATTAGCAGACGTCGAGGAGCCTTTCAATGTCGAAGTCTTCGGTGACCATCCCGACCCCAAATCCGGTTTCAAACAAGAAATATTCGAAACGGACGTTTATAAAAATACAGTGCAGCAGGACCTTTCCTTATTTTTCGCCGAAGGGATTATATAAAATACACATTTTTATACTCTTTAGTCCTTTTATTGCGTCCTTCGGGTCTGCATAGTGGGAGTGTGAATCAGGGCTTGTCCACCAGGTGCTTCACTAGCAAAACCAGATAATTCCATTTTATCGATTTTAGTATTGAAGCTCCCTGCTCCACGTGCACACTGAACAGTAAGTTTTGATATTTATTTCTTTAATAAATCGCATAATTAAGAGTGAAAAGGTGTTCTGTAGTCTGCACACAGTTGCCAGCCTCGAGTATGGTACAGATTCTGCATAACCGAGAAACCAAACGATAAAATGAGCAATGCTTGTCAAATTAGTTACAAAAAATGTTGTCGCTAGGACCAGTAATTGAGAATATTAGTTGGGTGGTCTTGTTCAAGGCTGTGCGGGAGAGCTACTAGTCTGACCGAGCCCAGACCGCTTCTATCTTAATACTAGAATAGGATAAAATTTTCAAGTCACGATTCGATTAACGTCAATATCGTTAGGAAGGAAACCACGTTTTTCAATGTGTTAAATGAGTGAAAAAAATAGTCGAGTTAACGTGGCATGAAAAAAAAAAAAAAATAGTTCCAGAAAATTTGTTAGAACTAAGTAATGGAAATTACAATATTTATTATAAGGGAAACTGCTAATCGAACTGATTTGACATCTGTCGCCAATCATTTTTTTTTTTTTCTTTTTTTTCTTTTTTTTTCTTTTTTTTTTTTTATTAGTTTTTCTTGTTGGTTTTCATTTTGGCCTTTTAGTTTGCCCTACTGTTTTATTTATATAATACCAAAAGGCAATAAAATATATGAAGCATGAACATGCTTGTCACGTTCTCCCAATTCAAGCGATGACGGCTTGTCATGAAATATAACCCGTAAACTTCCGACAATTTTCCAAAGAATGCATTTTAGATAAAACGACTCCATTTTTTTTAAAACCCCTTTTGATAAGTGCATTAGCAGAATGGAAGTGAGGAAAATAATGGGGATGTCGAGAGAGTGGTTTTCATCACGTGTGAGAGGTCGTTTATTATTGAGAGAGGTTCTCGAATCGTCGTTTTTAAACTCCTTTCGTGTCTAAAAAGTGTCATTCTTGTGTTTTTGAAAAAGACGCTTATGAAGAGAGAAAAAAAAATTAATTTTCCGTAATGGAACTCGGTTTAACAAAAGGACTTATTGTCCAGATTGTCAGTAATTGTGTATTACATAGCATATTGTTAGATGATGAAGGCTTAGGAGTTAGCCGGACCGATAATTTCCATTGATGGGGTTGCAATGATTCTATTCTCCATCTTCTCTATTGTAAGACCGTCATTCCATTATAAAAAGATAATTTTATCTTTTAGTGTTTTTATCAGGGCTGGCTATCAGATTCCAACGTGGAGCTTTTGACTAATATATAAAGAAAAGTGAAAACTAAGTCAGAGATGGACGAAATATGGGTGGAGAGTTTGCTCAAACGTTTCGAGAGTGATAGGACGGTCAATCGGGTCTTGAGCGTCGTCAAAGAGTCCGCGTCACCTTCAGGCGACAACTTTACAAGTTCGTTGGACAGATGGAAAGTAAAAGTCGTACTCGGTTCGGGCCGTGTCAAAACGAAAAAGTTTATCGTGAAAATTCTTCCGGAATCGCCTATAGCGAGGAAATACATCGTCGATTATCGTCTCGTCCCTAAGGAAATCGATGTAAGTTCTATATACTTGAACTTTCATTTTACAATTTTTAGGTTTACGAAAAACTGTTTTCAAGCATGGAGTCAATCATGGACAGCCATGATGACAAAAAAGAAAAACTTTGGTGCGATTTGATCGGATATCGTCCCTTTGATTTGATCATTCTTCAAGATTTAACGGTAAGGAAATCTATGCGGTGGTCATTTTTGGAACTCATTTTTTCCCCTTATATTATTGAGCCGAGAAAGATATGAATATCCTCAATTAAAGGGTTCGATAAATTGAATGATCGCTTTTGAATTGGTAGTTAGCCTCGGTAGAGAGCAATAAAAAAATAAATTTTCGTTTGCAGGCGTTTAACTACTCTGTTCCGAAACGAACGGAATTTTTGGATATGGAGCATTCTTTAGTGACGATGAAGGCGCTAGGAAGGTTTCACGCTTTGTCCAAAGTGGTTGTCTCCAAAAAACTAGTCGACCCAAACCTTTGCGGACCGTATCAGCTAGTATTCGACCCGCGATCTGTCGAAGTTTTCTTCGAAGGTGGAATCGTCGGTTTGTCCAAAGCTATGGAACGTTCCTGGGGCTCTGAATGGTATAATCGACTTTTTATTTCTACGATAACATGATTTTTAGGAAACATATTGCGGAAAGGCTGAAAGAAGTAGCAAAAGAAACGGAAAGACGTGTTCAAGAGTTGGCTGTTTCGGAAGAAAGTAATAATGTATTTAATCATGGAGATTTGTGGCTTTGTAATCTCATGTTTAAATATGACGATTATAAACATAGCCCGATCAGTATTAAGTTTATTGATTTTCAATTGACGACCTATAACTCTTTCGCTTGGGATTTGACGTTTTTCCTTTATACAAGCGTCTCACCCGATTTCCGCCGTCGAAATACCAAATGCCTCTACGACGCTTATTACGAAACGTTGAAAGGGACCCTCGATTTCTACGGATATTCCGGAAAATATCCATCCCGTGAATCCATCGATGTGGAAATGGATCGTTTGAAATTTGTCGGCTTTATCAGTCAGTGCACGATGTACGCTTTGTCTTTGGCCGAGGTCACCGAACCATTCAATCTCGACGTTTTCGACAGCGATCTCGACCCGAAAGCTGGTTTCAAAATTGAGATATACGAGAGCGACATTTATAAAAAGACCACCGAAGAAGATTTACGCATCTTTTACCGCGAAGGCGTTTTTTAAATAAATAAACTTTTTTTCCTACTTTCTTATCTTTTTTTTTTTTAACCCCAAAAATCCTGCCCAATAATTAATCAAATATTTTATCTCCTTTATTTCTTTTCAGAAATATGGAAGAACATATTCAAAGTCTGATAAAGAAATACGAAAGAAATAAAATAATCGACCAAATAATATCCGTACACTTGGAAAGGGCTTCTGGCGAAGGGGAAGGATATACAAGCCTTGTGCAAAGGATAAGGATAAAAATAAAACAAAAAGATGGAAAAATCTCAGAAAAAAGTTACATTATGAAGTCGACTCCGGCAGAAGGGAATATAGAAAGGAAATTTATCGATACTTACGATTTAATGCAGACCGAAATCAAAGTAATAAAAAATATTTATTTATTGCAACTCATTGTGTTGAATGGTGGAGGGGCTTCTAGTGGAATAACACATCATGGCTTGGGTCATTTAATGTCACTCATTCATATTTCGTCGTATCTAATCATCACAATACGGTACATCAAGTTATTGAACGTGCTCAGTATATAGTCTATGACCACCTAATGTATTCTTATTTCTAGGTCTATGAAGAAATTTTAAAAAACATGGAATCACTGATGGTCGAAAAAGGAGACGCGAAGGATAAAATTTGGTGCGACATGATCGGTTACAAGGAAAAAGAGCAGATTATTGTTGAAGACCTCAAACCTTCCGGATACCAAATGATAAACCGTATCGACGGTCTAGATTACGAACATTTGATCCTCTCGGTGTCAGCTTTGGCGAGATTTCATGCGATTTCGAAGGTTTATTTCTCAAAAAACAAAGAGAAAATAAATCGCTTTAGAAAGTGCTTGCTCTTCGAAGATGAATCTTTGCTAAATATGTGTACGACTGGGGGTATGGCTACGTTATCCAGGGTCATGAAGGAATCATGGGGACCTGAATGGTAAACAACTTAAAGACCTTACTTTTTTCGAACCAAAAATTTTAGGTCAGAAATGTCGTCCAGAATACTTAAAGCTTCGCATCAAATAAAAGAAACATTAATTAACAACGTATTAAGTCATCAAAAGGAAGAAATGGATGTTTTTAACCATGGTGATTTATGGTGTTGCAATATAATGTTCAAATATGACGACTTTAGAAATATCCCCATACATGCCAAGTAAGAAAAGTCAATAATCACGATTTTATTATTTTTAAAGGCTCGTTGATTTTCAACTTCCGCACTACAAATCGTTTGCCTGGGATTTGACTTTTTTGCTCTACTCCAGCGTCCGGCCCCATCTGAGACGGCAGCACTTTTCGAGAGCGTTGGACGCCTATTACGACGTATTTTCGAAAACACTGGATTTTTATGGATACGAAGGGAAGAAGTTGTCCCGAGAAGACTTCGACGAGGAAATAAAAAGGTTCAGATACCTAGGAATGCTCATAATTTGCTCTTCCTACATCATAACGATTAGCGAAGAGCCAACATTAAATCTGGAGCCTTACCTACAAGAAAATGCCATGGGTTGCTTCTTTCCCGAGCCTTTCAAAAACGATAAATACAAAAACGATATAGCAGAAGACCTCAAAAATTTTGTAAAAGAGGGCTTACTTTAAAAATAATTATAAAATTACATAAAAAATAAAGAGGGAATTGAGTTTAATTTAATTTTTCGTTATATTTACGAAAGGGGAGGTCGTAAACGTAAATGCTTTGACGTCTTAACCTTAATCCCCCCGAGGTAAAATGACCTAAACCATAATCCCTTATACACTCAACAAAATGATGGGAAAATGAAATCGCCTTAATATTGGTCTTCTATTCCAAATGAGCCCTGATAGAATGATGCGGATGCGTAGCACATATGCAGTATGTGCTACTAGAGGCAATTCACCTATGAAAGAGTTCTGGTGTCTCGTTGTTCCACTGAAAGCTACGACTTGTGCTCCTTTATTACCCCCGAGCTCTTTTGAAACGAGCTTTCGGTACCAATGAAGGCATTGAGGTTCCTTGCTCTGTCCCAAGTCCGAGGTAAAGATTATGAGTTGCTTTCTATGCACCCGATACAACAGTGGAGCAACGGGACATCTGTTGGTATCGACGAAGCTCTGAGGTTGGGAATTTTGGCGTTGGCGGAATTAGTGCTGTCCCACCTTTTGCGTTGTAATTGTAATGATAGAACCTAATGAATAACGATCCAATTTAGAAAATTATCTGGAAATTACATAGTGTCCGGTTTCACCAACATATTCAGTAAAACAGTCTCTTCCAATCTCACTAAAATAATTCAGGGTTCATAATTCAGCAGTATAGAGATACATACGAGAACATAAATGTCAAATGTGACATTCGAAAATCGTGAATTTTTTATCAAATGAAAACAAGAGCACAAAATTTTTAGATATTTCAGAAATATTTTTGTTTTAAATTTTAAGATTTTACCCATTAAAAATTCGAATTCCATGTCTTAATGACCGATTCAAACAAATTGCATCCTGCTAATTCAAATCTACTCAACACACAGTGTACATAATTTTCTTTGCTTGAGTGCATGTGTATCTAACGTTTGCATACCTTCGTTTTCAATAAGGTTATTGAAATTTTAGAAGCCACTGCGTTACAAAATTGATGAAAGCTGGATCGAATGCTTATTTAAAAATGACGAATTAGACAATCGAATCGTTCAAGTTCTCAATATCCAAGTTTCCTCTGGATGTGAGAAAGGACAGTGGGAAGGTTTCAAAATTAAGAATCGTTACCCTTCTCGGATCCGGGAAGAGAAAAACTTTGCATTCTATCGTAGTGGTTATTTACCCGGTTTATTTAAGAAAGGAATAACGGTAGGTACCTAAATAGGTATAAGTTAATTTCTTCTTTGATCATTTTATTCACTAGTTTATCTCATCTTTTCGTCATTCATCGTCTGATATCAAAATGGTGATGTCTCGCCTTTTATGTCTTAATTACTTTATATTCGCAATCAAACTCAATTTCTTCCATCACTTTTATGTCAGTTTTCTGTCAGTCATATCGTTATCTTGATTCTGAAAACACCTTCTATATGGCGTTTATGCCTTTTTATGTCAGTTTTCTGTCACTCATATCGTTATCTTGATTCTGAAAACACCTTCTATATGGCGTTTATGCCTTTTTATGTCAGTTTTCTGTCACTCATATCGTTATCTTGATTCTGAAAACACCTTCTATATGGCGTTTATGCCTTTTTATGTCAGTTTTCTGTCACTCATATCGTTATCTTGATTCTGAAAACACCTTCTATATGGCGTTTATGCCTTTTTATGTCAGTTTTCTGTCACTCATATCGTTATCTTGATTCTGAAAACACCTCCTATATGGCATTTATGCCTTTTTATGTCAGTTTTCTGTCACTCATATCGTTATCTTGATTCTGAAAATACATTTTATCTCACGTTTGTGCCATTTTATGTCAGTTTTTTGTCACTCATATCTTGATTCTGAAAAAATTTTATTGTGTATTTTACGTGTTTTTTCTACTTTATTGATATAGAATTGAATTCCTAAACAAAAGAAATCCAATAAAATATATTAGAAATTATTATCTTATCTTAAATTGTACTACCTAATTGAATTTGTATAAACGAGAAGAACCGAGAATTTTTTCCCTCTCTCCAAAGATTATTTCGGTATTTTTCTTTATTCGTGAAAATCGAGTGGAGCCTAAAAGTCTGATAAAAAGTTTTGAAAGTGGTTCATGAGATTTGCGTTTGGTTACTCGATCCAACTTCGTCCTTAACTCGTTTTGTCCCCCATCCATTTTTTTATTTATTTTACATTCTCCCACGAAAAAAGGACCTGAAAGAAGAAGTTAATAAACTATCGCTACAAAAGACCGTCAAAACACGTTTTGGTATTCGCTCTGGTTGTGGATTTATTTATAGAAGAGGGTTTCCCTGTTGAAAATTCCGTTTCAAAGAATTTCAAAAGGGAGGCGGAATTATTCTAGGGATTAAGAAATTATGATTGCCCCCTATCAAAGAGAATGGGGTTAACCTTTGTGACTTGAATAAACGGAAACCGCAGTTTATTTTTCTTTTCAGAGACAAAAATGTTTGAAGAAAACCAGGGACTTTTTTTTCCCCCCTTTTGAATAATTTTTATAGGAAAAATCGTAATGCAACGTTTTTTCTTTCTGTTGCGTAACCGACCTTTTTAATTTATACGTTCCCTCGCCAATTTCGCTCATTGTGGAAGGATCTCGATCCGAGTAGAGTACCTTATCAAGTCAAAAGTGTATTGTAGATAAGATAGTCAAGATTTCAGGAGGATTTTTTTTTTCGTCTGAATCTACGAATAGAGTATTAAAATGGATGAGAGCTGGATCGAATGCTTATTGAAAAAGAACGAATATGATAATCGAATTATTAAAGTTCTCGATGTGGACGACTCCTCCGGAGGTGCAAAAGGGGAAAATTTCTTTTCAAGAATTTCCAAATTGAGAATCACAACCCTTCTCGGGTCCGGGAGGAGGAAAATTCTGCATTGTATCATGAAGCAGCAACCAGATCTCGGAAAAGTGACCGCATTCGAAAGTAAACTTAATCTCTTTAAACAGGAAATAATGGTACGTAAAAGAAATATTTGCATATTTTATTAAACATTGTGATTGTCAAGTAATTAATGCATTTGGGTTAATTTCATGTTACTCTTATTGTCAAATTAAAGGGTATTTTGTCATTTTATGCCACTCTCTTAGTCAATAAACGGTATTGTGTCAATTTTATGTCACTCAGTCAATTCAAAAACGGTATTGTGCCACTTATTGTCACGTCTTGTGAGACGTTATATGTCACAAAAAATGTGGCACTTACTGTTTGCACATGATTAATTGGCATTAATTGGTCGAAGATTTATTCGTCGGTTTTAAACGAGATGGAAAATCTGATGGACGAGTTCGGCGATAATAGGGGCAAACTTTGGGCAGATTTCGTAGGTTACAAGCCTTACAACGTGGTTGTTTGTCAAGATTTGACTGTAAGTAAAATGATTTTTTTGCATCCCCGTCTCTTTTTTTGTTCTCCACCCCTCCATAACAATCCACCCTCCGAATACCCCCTCCCTAAACCTCCCATACCTCCTTCTCCACCCATTCTATACTCCTCCACCACCCCCGATATCACCCCCACTCTCCCATATATCCTCCACCACTATCCAATATCTCCTCCCCCACCCTACCTTATCTCCTCCCCAAATCTCGATTATTTATAATTAAATCATTAATTTTTATTCCGATTTTTACGGTAAGCCCGAAGGTTACAAAATGGGAGACAGGATGAAAGGGTTGGATTTGGACCACGCTTACTTAGTTATAGACGGTATGGCACGATTTCACGCCTTGTCTAGAGTAATGATTGACCGAGGACTCATCTCAAAATCCGATTTCACCCCACATTTGGTCGGCGACAGGGAAACCTTTCAAAAAATTTGGCTTGATTCGTTACTCGTTATGAGCACGGAAGTCCAAAAGTGGGGAGAAGAATGGTAAAATAAAAATCTACATTGCCTTTATTAAACTCACACTTCTAGGGTATCTATTGGTCAAAAACTGTACAAGTTCATAAAAAACAAAGCTGCAGATTTAATGGAAGAAGTTTATGAACAAGATGAGAAACGTTTCAACGTTCTCAACCACGGGGATGCATGGACTTGTAACTTATTATTTAAATATGAAAGCGAAGAACCTAGACCGATTTCGATGAAGTACCTACATTTAAAACAGTGCTTATAATCAAATAATTAGATTTATCGACTTCCAGCTTAGCCATTACAATACTGTCGGGTGGGATTTGACTTATTTTATGAGCTCGAGTCTTCCACCTCCGATGAGACGAGAATATGAAGATTTGCTTTTAAAAAAGTACGTCCACGTTTTGAACTCGTCTTTAGACTTATACAGATACGAAGGTCTTAGGATGGATTTTGAATCTATCAAGTCAGACATGAAAAGGATCCAAGTTTTCAGTCTGATTCTCTTATGTGGGACGCAACCTTGCTTCTTTTCAGGTAAAAACCACGATAAATGTATTATGAATAAGCGGAAAGTCACGAATTCAATGAAGACTTAAATAGGTGGATTTCCCCATTTTCAATTGACTGAATATGGTAATGATGCCAATTAGGTGAAGGAGTTAATTTGAAAGATTATAATCTAATTCAAGCGCTATTGTTTTTTAACTTATTTTTTGCAGATCTAAAGGATGCATTTGAATTTGAAAGAATGGGAGTTGAGGGAGAAACTGCCATAAGTATGGAGCTCTACCGAGGAAAACGTGGAGAAGAATTTAAGAAGTCGATTGGCCCTGATATAAAGAAATTCGCCGAGGACGGTTTGATTTGATAAAAGGATCGATTGTTACATGTCAAACGCTACTTTTCAACATCAAGAACGAATAAAATATATTTTTCCATCTTCTGATACTTAAAGGTCTCTGAAATAGTATAAGGACATATATTCCTTTTGTAGTTTTATCCTACAAAGGAACATCGAAAAGTATGTGGAAAAGCGAAGGAAAAATAAACTTTAAAATTTGATTAAAACAATTCAACTCGTTTTGAGGGCTTAAAAACATAAATTTTACTTTGTTCTTGAAAGCTAAAAGCTTCAACAGTAATACAATTGTAACATCTTAAAACTTATAATAGTTTTCTACTATTAATGTCCACATTTATTATTTTTGGTATTAAACAACCTTTCTTGTTTTACAAGAATTCAGAGACCAGTACTGCCTAAGCCATTTTGATTTGCTGCCTCCTACGAAAAAACCTAAAGAAGGCTTTTTGTAAATTGAAACGCAATAACCAAGGTTTTTAAATCAACATCTATGGCAAAAGCCGCAAAACATAAAGGAACTATGTTCCATCAATGAAGCAGTTACCCAATTGACCTGTACAGTTCGTTATAATCATGTAAACCTCAATATGTAACCTATACATAACCTTAACCCAACGATATAACCTCATATTTACCCAATTAGAAACAATCAAAATAATTGAAATCGTTAGTAGGTAACGGTGAATAAATCAAGAGATAGGAAACTCGATTAAAACGATAATGACGTTACGTTTTATTCTTTTATATAATAGTTCTACGAGACATTTATTATGCAACGAGTCGTGCCAACTACCTATAGAAGGTTTATTCCTTTTATTTATGTTGTTTTACAAAATTGTTAACAGTTCAGTTACTTTGTTTAACTAGATAAGGGCAAAAAACATCATTTATCCAGAGTAACAAATACCTAATGCAACTTTACTAGGTTATTTTGGTTTCCAAACAACAGCAATGGTTGGTTTTTCGGTTCGATTATCCATATGCGAGGCTGATTATTACATGACTAGGAGGTTTTCCATGGGAAAATGGAGGAAGTGGGTGGAGGAAAGAGCTATAAACCATAAATAACAGTTTTTCTTAAGCAAACTTTATTTAAAATTTTCGACTGATGGCACAGCACAGTTAGGAGCGGTCTTTAAAAAAAAAATTATACTGTGGAATCCTTTATTATTTGATGATAGTTCATGTCATATGAATTAGAAGGCCTTGAAGTTTTGTCTCATAGTAGATAAAAAGGACAATTAAAGGAATTTTAGTTCATTGTACAATTGCTTTTCGTGAGAGTTACCAGAAAAAATGATCAACGAGGATTTTCTGACGGCGACATTGCAGAGCTATCGAGAACAGTCGGTCGTCGCCAAAGTACTAAATGTCGACAAAAAAGTTGCGAGCGCGAAGGGTGATAATTATCTAAGTGAAGTTTCCCGTTTAAAGCTTGACGTCTTGCTGAAATCGGGAAAAAAATCTACGATCTCTTTAATCCTGAAGGATTTTCCAGAGGGAGATGGAAGGAAAAAAATGGTCACAGAAAGTGGAGCGTTCAAACGAGAAGTGCAGGTAAAAAAGTTTTTAAAATATTTTCTTGTTCTTGAACTTTTTGAAGATGTACACGACGGTTTTGAAAGAAATGGAACGTATTATGAACGAAAAGGGGGATGGAGATGAAAAACTTTGGCCCGATTTGATCGCATATCGACCCTACAACTCGATTATTTTCAGCGACCTTGGGGTAGGTACCTAACGGAAAACGATTTCCATTTATTCGATTCATTCAAGATAAAGAAGTTCAGAGTTCTGAATCGGGCCGAATGTCAAGACTTGAACCACGCTCTCTTATCGATGGTGGAACTAGCGAGATTTCACTCTTTGACGAAGGCACTGCTTCGAGATGGCATCATCAGGCCGGACGAATTTCAGCCTTATCTGATGTGCAAAGATAAAAACTTAACGCAAAGAACGTCCGGACTTAGCATTCGAAAACTGGGAGAGATTCTGCAAGAAGGACACTGGGGGCCAGAATGGTAAAAACTTACTTTTTATAAGTTTCAACTGAAGAACCTTTTCAGGACTACCTTCGGTCCCAAAATTATTAAATGCTCCGAAATTAACTTTGAACAGTTGGTATCTGTTCATAGTTCGTACGACGAAAAATTTCGAGTTATGAACCATGGGGATCCATGGACGTGCAACATGATGTTCAAAAATAGCGTTTATGACAACCGACCAATCGCTCTAAAGTAAGCCAATACTCTGCTTAGCATTTATTAAAACAAACAATATCCAGGTTTATAGATTACCAGTTGTGCCATGTGAACTCTTTTGGGTGGGATTTAACCTACTACATGTTCACAAGCATCGAGCCGGAGATAAGGCGTCGTAATTATGACGTTTTGCTTCAAAAATATGCAGAAAGTTTAAAGGTCAATATGCAAAAGTTAGACTTTTTAGAGGAGGACATTCCGACGTATGAGGAGGTAAGAAATGAGATGAGGAGATGTGGACCGTTTAGGATACCCGTGGCGTTGTTCTTCTTTCTCATCATGACTTCGGAGATAGCTGACGCTTTCGACTTGGAAGATAACATGAAATCGCTGGATGGAAAGCCACCGAAACTAGAATGCTTCAAAGATCCACGTTTTAAATCCCGAGTGGGACAAGATATTAAAGATTTTGTTAATATGAATTTACTCTAAATCTGGGCCAAGATGAATTGGCTATTCTCCTCACAACTAGGTGCAGTGTTGGCACTCCACCTGTATACTTTTATCGGTCATTTATATTTAAAACCAAATAAATTATTTTATTTTGTTGTTATTTTTTTATTGTTTTAATCGTTTTAATTTCATAGCATGAAACGAGGGCAAATATTCAATAGAACGATTCCAAACTGGATTATGAACTTTACCGGAGGATAAAACCCTATTCTATAAATTTATAATGAAAGGGGCTAATCTCGCTGTGTGGAACATTGGGAGTTAACGCTCAGTTGCCAAGTCCCCTAATGGGCATTTCTCCCGTCAAACGGGGCCGGGGAGGTTTCACATTCGGTTCGGCTGTGGATGGGGTGAGGCCAATAAATGCTGCATTTAGCATCAACTAAGTAGAAACGTCCCGGGAAGGAGTAATCGTGAGTGGAAAACTATTTCCAACATGACCGGATTAACGTCACAAAGGATATTTAGCTTCATCAATTCACGAACAATGTAAATTAGGGAAGCATTAGTTCTGAAATATTGCCTTAGATTAAACTTATCTTCAAAAAGACAGTCCAGCGAAATAAAGGAGCAGCAAATCAAGTTTCTTCATGCTAGATCGCTCTCGTCCACTGTTATCAAAAACCGTAAAATTTTGGCAATAGTTTTTTTATTCCATGAAGTTTCATTATTTTTCTTTTAGTTTGGACTAAATGATTAAGTTTTGTTATTGAACAATTTCAGATTGTAATGTAGTTTTGTGTTTACTCACGGTCATTATTCATCCTAATTGGTATTCAACGCCCTTCGATATACAGCATCGTTTTCAATTGAGTGGACTGTATATTCGTGTTCCTTCAGGAATTCGAAGCTTAATTACAGGAAGGCAATTTAACATGGTCAACAAGAAAAACCCAAAATGAACAGCCCAAGACTGGCCACTTGGATAAGGGATTGGAGCAACTAGCATTGCTGGTTGAAAAGAATCAGAATTCAGAACACCACCATATCAGCGCCTAAAATTCGAACATAGCACCTTGGTACCACTTCGTTGTCATGTCATCATGCCTCTGTCACTGCAAAATTTCACTTCCTCTAGCCCTAAATCTATGGATTCATTGCGACTTAATGACATCAGTCTCTAGGTCATCTCTTCTTCCTACGATGGTTATCATCATGATTTATCCATAGATTAGAAATCTCCGCCACTAGCTTCCTGGGAAGACCATATCCACTTTTTTCCTCCCCTTCATATTCCCGTTCCTAGGGGTTGCAAAAGTAGGCTGTAAGAAAGTTCCTTTTAAAGCCCAACCACCCTGACGTGTTTTCATAACTTTATATTAATACTTGGTCGGTATAATACTAGATGGCATGTTGTGGGTTTGGAGGAGTCGTAGGTGGTTTAATGACAGTGCGGTTAGAGCACGTTCACGTTTAATTGTATTATCAAGAGGGTTACGAACTAAGGGCGGTAGCTTTCAGGATAAAGTCCTAACTGTGCGGTCGTCTCCTTCCAATCCATTTTCTCTTCCTTTATGACCCCACCAAGACTTCCAATACTCTCGGGCGACAATTCACTTAAAAACCCTCTTTCCGAACGGCCTTGCGTTTTCTTTTTCAGATTCTGAATTTTCTTTTTGTTTAAATAACAGATGTTGAGTTTTCTCGACTGATTTATGGCTAATCTAAGTTTGACTGCTACATCAGGCTGTTAGAAAAAAAAATTTTTTTCAACTTCTGGGAGTAAAAAGGGGATGTATTAATTTAGTTTATAATACGTCTGGGACGTATTTTAAATTAACATAGAGCAGTTTCTAGGTCTCGGGGAGGTCGAAATTCCGGCTCGAAAATGGAAATAAGGGAAGGCCGTTTGTGTTGGGGGACGGTGTGTCCCTAACAGAAGCAATTTGCAGTTCCACGAGCATACTTTACGAGGGGCCGTGGCGGGCTCTATGACCCGGCACGGTTTTCCCGCCCAGAATTAAAACTGTTAAACCGCAGAGGAAGCCCCTCCTGATGGACTGGAAAAACTCCAATTTTTTCCCCTCCAAGCCCGTCCTTTGAAAAAGGTTTTCACAAGGATGTGGTTTAACGGCCGACCATATACGTCCCTTTCTTTACACTAGCGTTCTGTCTCTTTAAAAGAAATATTGCCGCTCGTAAATTTCTTGGAATGTGAATATCAAAAAATAAAATTACCCTACGACCATAGAGTTACTTCCTATACACCATTTCTGTTTTTAAATATCGAAAAATCCCACTCAATAACCTGCGTACCATTTCATGCCTCCATTATAGGATAATCTTAGATCTGTTTTTTAAAATATTCTTCGCTATATAAGGTTTTAGGCCCATATGCCTGGGAGTGAGGGTGCACGTGTGAGTTAGAAGGGAAACCAATCTGCATACATAATGAAATATTGAAGTCTCTGTGTACCCTATCAAACAAACTTGGGAATCGAGAAACAACACGGTGAATATTCCAATTCTACACCCGACTAATTTTTTCCTCCACAGCTACTGTTTTATTGCGAACCAATTTTGGGATGAATGAGCACTTTTTGTTAGATTAAAACGGTCTACACAAAAGCGTGGAGGGGTTGCCATGTTTGCCTAGGAGTTATTACATGAATAAAAAGTAATATTCATTAGGAAATTTCCGCTGTTATTTTATAAAAAGATGATGCTTTTTTTTCTTGTATCAGTACCGAACATGGATCTGGACTGGATAAAACGGTTTTTAGACGACAACCTGGAAATATGCGAGACGGTGCCTTTTTTGGGTGTAGGTGAAAATTACGCAAGCATTATGATTCGAGTTCGAGTAAAAAATAATGAGAAAAACGTCGCAAAATTCATTATCGTCAAAGAGATAGACAAAGAAAAGATCAAAGTAGGAATTCAAGCTGGATTGTTTCAAACCGAAATCGGGGTAAGTTCTATCTTTGAGTTCGATCTCAGAGTTCTACTACAATATTATATCAACCATCTTGCTCTCCTTTCACCACTAGCCCTCATATCTCTTTTTCATTGGATTAGGGATTTCCAATGCCCTTTTTCATTGGATTAGGGGTTTCTATGTCTCTTTTAGGTAGATTTCTTTCAGAAAATCTACCTATTGCAATGGGGGCAGTAGTCTCAGAATCAAAAATTTTTGTGACAGGTTTTCATTTCAGACCCCCTGGACCCCAAAACCACCCTCAACTCAAAAGTTTATATATATGTATATATGTATATATGTATATATGTATATATGTATATATGTATATATATATATATTCGCACGATAACTTGAGTAATTTTTACTTGATGATCATGAAATTCGGTATTTAGGGCTTTTAAACTAATAGAATTTATGAGTTCGTTAACGGCTGAAATCGGACCAGCGGTTTTGGTACTTTACTTAGGGCCTAAACTGGGTATTTCCTAAACCGTTCATCCAATCGCTTTCAAACTTAAAAGTGATGTTATGGGGATGGCTAAGAGAGATTTAAAGTTTGTTTGGATCAGCTGGGTGTAATAGATTTGAATCTAGATAAAAAAGAAAATTTTTGAATTTTTACCGGGAAACAGATGATTTTTTTTTTTTTTCTTCGAATTTTAGAAACTTTGAGATCTAACCATCTGAAAGAAATCTACCTCTTTAGTCCTGCTGCCGCGGGACTCATTTTTTTTATAGGAATAGGGTTTTCATGCCTCTTTTTCATTGCATTAGGTTTATTTAAGCCTCTCTTTCATTGGATTAGGTGGTTCCAAGTGTGTTGGAGAAAGGGATCATTTTTTTGAAAAAGCGTAGAAAAATAGTAAATATTAGCAATGTGAAAACGATGTTGTGAGGCAGTTTGACAGGCTAATGCTATTAACGACTTACGAGTCATTATTTGTTGGAAGATAAACAAGAGGAAATTTAGCTTATAATTATGTCAAGGTTAATGTTTATCGAAATTAATTTGTGTCAAGAACTGTAGCGGAAATGAATCCTTCGCGGTTGAGAACAAAGACTGTTTTAAGACCTAGGTCAATTAGGGTTAAGGTATTATTTGATAATTATTGAACTGTAAAATGGGTATATAAAGATAAAACAGAGCGGAGGATGCAGTTCGAAGATGAATTCGATCGGTTGGCTTTCGGCAGTTGAAATTTCGGACTTCACCGGGGAGCGGGTCGTCAAAATCTGCTTGGACAAAATCGACCCAGCGGTGGGCGAAGGGAACAACTTCTCGAGCGAGACGAACCGAGTCGGCCTCAAACTTGTGACCGAAAACGGAAGTTATTTTTACAAGGCGGTCATTCTGAAAGAAATCAGCGAGGACGATACGAGGCCCATGTGCGACCATTCTTTAGGATGGCTCGCCACTGAAATTCTCGTAAGTCGCACAAGTTGAATTTCAATTTAAAACCCACCCATTTTACCATTTTAATCTATTAATGGTCAACCAGTGTTGTTCCAGCACATACTATATTATGTGGGTATATCTCCATCCTATTAAATTTACTCAAACACAACTAATTAAACTAAAATATATTAAGTACCGACCAAAGTAAAGTTATAGTTAATGGAATGGCCAAACCGGACTGTATTCACAGCAATAGTGCAGATGTGATTCTAATAAAATTCATAATTTGGCATTGAAGGAATCTCGTATTTCCCAAAATGGTATTAAACATTTTTGATTGGTTTAGAATTCGCAAAATCCGCTTATCGATTTATTAAATTATTAAATTGAAAACAAAATGAAATCGAGAATAATGATAAAATTAATTAAAAATTCTACTACCTTTGGTACATATTTGATTTATCTCCTAATTTTGGCGAGTTTTTATTTATAAACTTTTACCATTGCTTTTTTAAAATATCAATTCACCAGTACAATTTTTACATAATCTATATAGATAAAAAGGATATATAAAATTACAATCACCCATTCAGCCTATTTACTGGCTAAAAACACTGGCAAACGCCGAAAATTAGCCGATACCCTGAACCAATTAAATTTGGGAGAGAAACAAACATTCTCATATTTCAGGGCAATTATTTTGTTCATTTTGAAGGTTTTATTGCATCCCCTGTTTATGATAAAAGGAACATTGAAATCTAGAATGTAGCCTTCATTTAATCAGTACACAGTGTACATGATTGCAAAGAGAAATTTTTTGCGATTAAAGTATCGGAGATGATACCATTTATTAAACAAATAATTTTACGAGGTTTATTTTTGAATGACGTTTTAAAAACGAGATAACGAAACGAGCACACAGATTTGACTTATTATGAGGATGGAGAGGGGTAGGAATTTTTATAATAAAAACCTCTTATCAGACCCGTTGGGCCGTTAGAGCTGGAGTGAGCGAGAGATAAAAAAAGTGTGGGGAGTCGAGTAGTGAGGGAATGTTGAAGAATTGAAAGAAGACAAAAAGCAGGCAGTCTCTGGTCGAATACCGTTCGAAGATGTACATGAGCCCGGAGCCTCTTAGGTCAACGGTCGAGAAGTATTTCTCGGGTCGTGACTCATCATGCAAAGTGACCATTTGCGATACGATGTCAGTCGAAAATAACTACGCGAGCGATATGACCAGGGTGAAAATCAGAATCACAAGCCCGTGTGGGAAAAGGAACGTTTCGATCGTAGTCAAAGAATCGACTTTAGACCGTATGGTGACCGAAGCTATTCAGGAAAGCGTCAATTTTTCGACTGAAATCGAGGTAAATATTTTGTTTTCTGAAACATTTTTATGTCAAGGACTGCTACGCACTTCCCTCTCTTCCTCCCAAGGACGTTAACGAACCTGGAGAAGCTATAAATACATCCGAAACTTTCTACAAGTTTAAATAGAGAACAGTTAATCCTTTAAATTAGTTAACTCCACTCCTGGATCCTTTAGATTTGACACAGAACAACCCTCCAAGCTTTTGTATTTCAATTTTCTTTGTACAAAATTGTATTCGTTGTTGAGAATTCTCGTTATCCCATGAACTTGATATTTGGGGAATTCCTTCTTAAACAAAATTAATTAATAATTATCATCAGTTGCGTAATTTCTGAAATGAAATCATCGACGGATTCGAGTACGTAGACGCGACAATTACAATATGAACTTGGAAAAAAAAAGAGGGGATCGGACAGGAAGATACAAAACGAGAAAAACAAATCAAAGCGCCATCTACATAGAAAGTTTCATGTCAGTGCAACTTTTTCGAAAAGGAATCTTTTTATCCTAATACAAAATGCATAAAAATTTCGTGCTTTGCTCCCTCAAAAATCCGGTGGATCTTATAAGTTTTTTCGGTTAATCTACTGGTATTCTGAATTAAAATTCTATACAGGGACGTCTGGGGGGTGTCTAGGGGCCTAGGGCTACCCTTGACAACTACACCCTCCTTAAACCATCCATAACTTAACAACCGTTATATTTTATACCCCCCTGTATGGTTCGCAGTACCCCTCAAAAATTTCCTCTCAATACATGATTTCCATGACATTGCTACAATACTTCATCATCACTAAACCTCCATTACTCCTATCATAACATAACCCACCAGGTACCACCCTACATAAGAGTTTCTATTCAATTGAACTTTTGTTAATTTGCGAATTCCGAAAAACGCTCTCAATACACTCAAAGATAAAACTACGCAAGTCGAGATGTATTCAAGGTGATTCGGATGTTTTTAAGAAAACTTTATTGTCTACAACTTTTGGAGAGTCGCGGTGAACGTGACTATTGCAAACTGATACCCTGATCTATGACCCTGATAGTGATCTATCTTGGCGCTGTATCCCTACTGAACGTGTCCGCTCATGCATCTGAAATGACAAGTGTAGTGATTGCTTGGTAATTTGGTTGTGAGCTAATGAAGGATAGGTTGTGAACTACGATAACCTAGCGACGATGACACCACAGACAAGGGGTATTCAGAAATAAAATTAGAGCATGAAAGCAGATTCAACTCAAAAAGGACACGTTTACTCAGCTCTTTAAGGAACCTTCTGAGGAACCTTAAATGATAGTCCAATGTTCATTTTGACAATATAGATTAACACATTGCAGGTTCAATAAACTTTGAGATTCAATTAATTAGGGTGGGAAAACAAATTTTTAAATCGCCCAAAGGATTGGATTATGGTTTTTTTAATCCGAATTTGTTTCCACATTTTTCATGAAATCTGACAATGACTAGAAATGGAGTTATCTTTTCCAGACTGTTTCTCAACTTTTTTACTCCTATAATGTGTTTACTGCAACGAACAG
The DNA here is from genome assembly GCA_018703685.1 of Orius laevigatus. Classification (NCBI taxonomy): domain Eukaryota; kingdom Metazoa; phylum Arthropoda; class Insecta; order Hemiptera; family Anthocoridae; genus Orius; species Orius laevigatus. Next base: position 260,555 of record JAGWEN010000042.1, read on the forward strand.
GAAATCGTTGAAGGCCATGTCTGTTATACAATGGGACAGTTTTTTTTTTTTCTCTTTTCCTTCTCATGAAATAATGTCATGATTTTTCGCTTCATCTGTTAAATAAACAATGTCTTCCAAAATGATACGTTTCCACCGTTTTACTACCAGTCATCAGTCGAGTGATTCTTATTACGTTTTCCCCAGAAACTTTTCATAGCCTTCAAAAGATACGAAATCCAAAAAAATGGTCGAACGTCGCAAAAAAATCCACTCATCACGGACCGTCTACATGATAACGTACGTCATAAATCATGTCGGTGATAAACTTTGATAGTAAAACATCCAAAAAAAAAGATTTTTTCATTAAATTTTTATTTTTAATCGCACGGTTGTATGGGTGTGTTCGAAAAATCAAAAAATGACGTTCTGATATTGGATAGTAAAAAGCAGTTTTCACTGGTTTCAAGATATTTGAACTAATTTTCAAACGTTGCATTATCTCATGATACAAAAAAACAGTCTAGTTCATTGTCAAGGTTATTTTTATTTTTAGATGTATCGAGAAGTTTTACCTTCGATGGAGCATCTAATTCACGAATTTGGGAGCACGGAGGACCCATTATGGCCACATTGTCTGGGCCACTTGGATGACACGAAAATCGTCCTGGAAGACCTAAAGGTAATGAGATATTTATAGCATTTTTAACCCCACGTGTTGTTTTATCATTGATCAAACCGAAAAAGCATTAATTCAAAACGATATTGTTTGCTTTCATTTGTTATTATTCATAATGTATTTTCAGATTCATCAGACCTGAGGTTCACTGCTGAAATTGTATGTTATCCATTTTATATTCTATCATTTCTGTTTGAAATCTTTTCCCTTACGTTGTTTACTGCATGAATTGAGGTGTTTAAGTAAGTGCGGACTGCTGTAAAAGCGGTTGTCTCATTGTGGATTTATTGGTTGTTTCCTCAATTCATTCGACAATTGGGCGACTAACTGCATCAATAACATTTTCTAGCGCATTGTAAATTTGATGAGTTTTTTTTTGCTAGTTTTTTTTTTATGTTGACTAAAAATAAGTGGTTTTTTTGTGTTAAAGGAGTTAGGATACAAAATGATCGACAGGCAGAAAGGGATGGACTATAAGCAGGCGTCGTTGGTGGTGAAGAGCATGGCGAAGTTTCACGCGCTTTCGGTCGTACTTGTCCAGCGAGGGGTCATCTCGCCTGAGAGGTATTCGAAATTCGTCTTCGGCGGAGATTTCGATGTGATGAACGAGCATATCAGGAACAACTTCGAGACTCTTCATAAAGTCATTAGCACGACATGGTCTTGCGAATGGTGAGTTGAATCATGAACTGGGACCACAATTTTTTCCAATTAAAACCACTTGTTTTATTCATCCAATTCCGATCTCCGAAATCATCAAAAGGTCTGAAATTGGGAGCTTGTTTGTCGTGTAATTTAAAGTAGGTAGCAACCGTTTCGGTAACGTTGTAGGACAAATGTTGGGCTCCGGAGCTTTAAAGTGCGGTGGGAGGGGATTTAATCCTAACCGAAACACAACCGTATGTAAAACAACTCGAAACGCTGACCAATTACCTTAATCCATGAATGGTCAATGGGTATTACGATCGCAGTGGGACAGCAAAAAAAAAATCCCTTTGAAAATACGAATTTTCTGTTACAGGAGCGAGATCATCGAAAGGATCGGAAAACTTCCCAAAAAGGCAGTCGACATATTGAGGGAGTGCCGGAAAAAAGGGAAATTCAATGTTCTCAATCATGGCGACCCTTGGGTTAACAATATTATGTTTCGAAACCAGAAAGGGACCAACGAACCGGAATCAATCAGGTAAATTCCATTCACAAAAATTTTAATCATTACTGAATATCAACGATGCGTGTGTTTCAATTACATGGCTTGACGAATTCGGCGTTTTTCCTCATTTGATTATTCTAGAGAACCCTTTTTGTCCCTATTAAACTGCATTTCTCGTAATTCGAGTTAAACGATTATCGAATCGATTACTAGTTAAATAGGGAGCTCTGCATACAGTCGTAAATGAGACGTTTGACAAATATTGACGATCTAATGGGGTCAGCTAGTATACTTGGGGCGTATAAATTACTCCATACACTCGGAAGTTCCGGACTCATTTCCGTCTCGGATCATGTGGAATTACTTTTTAGATAGGCCCTCTTCATAATATATACGTTTAAATTGAAGAATTTTTGTTCAAATTTGTTTAAATAATTTGTCAAGGATGTAATTTATTATGTAGTTGATTTCGTCGTTAGTAGGGTACAATGACCTTTTTCGTTCTCAAGGGCGGGTCCCCTCTCAGAGTTCATTTATGTCAAATTACTTCTCGACGTAATGAATGTTGCCAATATCTTAGGTGATCAAAACGAGTCTGCAATAAAGAAGCTCCTCTTTTGATCTGGCATGTTGAAAAATTAAAATTTTGAAATTGTGTTTTTCCAGATTTGTTGACTTCCAATTGTCCCATTACGATTCGTATGCTTTCGACCTGCATTATTTTATGAGCACATCGATTTCTCCGGAGTGTCTTCTACCGTGCGGCGAACGTCTTCTGAAGGACTACACGGAAGCGTTGTCCGCCTCGTTGCAGTTTTTCGGAATCAACGACTCGCCCACATATCAGGAAGTCCAGGCAGAAATGAAAAGGACTGAATTCTTCGGACTTATGGCAGCTGTCACTGTCGCCCCGGTAGTCACAGCCCCGCCGGAACTCGCACCTCCCAAAATAAGGAACGGAAAAGACATGAGCTTTCAAGAAATGGAGAGGAGAACCCTCGCTAGATACCGGACCCCGAGCTACACGCGAAGAATCGAAATTCTCCTCAGAAGAGCCCAACACGGAGGCCTCTTCGACAAAATTTGTGTTTAATTCTACATTTTAATTCACCTACATCATCTCTATTTTGTATAATTGTAAATATTTACGTGTATATATTAATTATATTTTAATAAATAAGCGGTTTTCAAATCGATGTCCTGTCCTATTGATCCTTTCAAAGCATGATCAGTTCAAACGTCTCAAACCATTGAATGCCTCAAGCCTCAATAACAACACTGAAACGCGACTGGAGTGATCACTCACCATCTACCAACCATGGCCTATTGTACACAGATTCGCAGGGCGGAACGCTACCACATTCTAGATCTTTGCTTATGGCTTTGACCACCAGTGATATACAGTCTTAGGAATGATACTTTGCATAATCCAGCAAAAGTACGCTTGGTTAATAGATTACATGCATGCTTCCCCTGCTTCCCACAAACAACCGAAGAACGTTCTTTTGATTCTTAACTTCAAAAAGGTTGAAGCCAAAAAGAATCGTAAAAATACAGCATAATAGAAATTTAAATAGAAGGTAAATTAGGTAGATATATTTTCATTATAACGTGGTTATGTGGACCGGGCAGAGCGTGTGTGAGTGTGTATAAATCATTAACTTGGCTAGAGCAAAAGGGGTTCCATTAGGATGAACTCGGCCCCTTTTCACGAACCTGCTTACTCTTTAGTGAATTTTCTGCATTAAAAAGTCAAAACCTCAAAGGGTGAATCATCCCTTCCTCGACGGAGCCCGAAGCGATGTAAGTCGGTACGGAATCATATTTTAATTAGAAAAGCCTTTTTAACTCTCGTTTTTACCTTTTCGAGGGGGATTTGCAACGGTAATAATTTCATTAAAAATATTTCCTCCTACTAACTTCGTCAGCACAAAAGGTTTATTAATCCATTACATAATTTGAAAAATTGCATTTTGAACAATGTGTATATGTATACCTATCAAATAATTCTAAATATTTGATAATTTTATGTATACCTAGTACATAGTCCCTCAGAAAAAAAAATAAAAAAATAAACCATAGAATTAAATTAAATTAGGAATAATTTATAAATAGAATAAAAGAGCTCTCCTCATGTAACCCAAATAATTTTATTTTCTATCTTTCGTTATGTTGTGATAATATTGTATAATCAATAGAGCATCCAAGTTAAAACTTTATGGATTCTAAAAAAAGCTATTTTAAGTTTTCCTTAAGGGGCCGTGAAAACAGTTTTTCAATGATAGCTCATATAAAAATGACCCGATCTCGACCGGACTTTTTTTAAAATGAAGTTTATTAATTTCTCCGCGCATTAAACTAAACTTATTGTAATAATAATAAATCTTTATAGTGAAAAAAATGTTTAAATTTGTTTTTAACTTTTTAAAAAAAATTTTAGTTAAATGCGCTCCACATAACAGAGAACATAAGTATGCAAATTTTGAATCAATTCCGATGATTCAATATTTAGTTATCATTGAGAATTTAAGAGTTAATTTTTCGTCGAAAAACTTCGAAATCGAGTTTCTTAGAGTTAGTTTTCCGTCGAAAAACTTCGAAATCGAGGTTTTAAGAGTTAATTTTTCGTCGAAAAACTTCGAAATCGAGTTTCTAAGAGTTAGTTTTTCGTCGAAAAACTTCGAAATCGAGGTTTTAAGAGTTAATTTTTCGTCGGAAAACTTCGAAATCGAGTCTAGCTGGGCTATTCAAGAAGTAAAAAAAAACACGGAAATTGCACTTTAAACGCTGATTCTGAGGTTTTTTGAACAAAAATTGTCTCTGAAAACCATGATTTTGGGGTTTCTGACAAAAAATTGTCTCTTTGAAGTTGATTTGAGTTTTAACCGAAATTTGGCTTTAGAAAGGTTGACTTCGAGGTTTTTGACGAAAATTTGGCTCCTAAACCTTTGATTTTGAGGTTTTTGGACGAAAATTAGGCTTTACAAATGTTGATTTTGAGGTTTTTGAAGAAAAATTGGCTCTTAAAATGTCTATTTTAAGGTTTTTGAAGAAACTTTGGCTCTTAAAACCTTGATTTTGATACTTTCGACGAAAAAAGGCTTTTAAAACTTTTATTTTGAGGTTTATGGACGAAAATTGGGCTCTTGAAACTTTGATTTTGAGGTCTGACGAAAAATGTCTCTTAAAACTTTGATTTTGAGGTTTTTAGACGAAAATTAAGCTTTACAAATGTTGATTTTGAAGAAAAATTCGCTCTTAAAATGTTAATTTTAAGGTTTTTGACGAAAAAAGGCTCTTAAAACTTTAATTTTGAGGGTTTTTAAAGAAAAATTGGCTCTTATAATGTCGATTTTAAGGTTTTTGATGAAAAATAGCGTTAAAATATGTTCAGAAAGAGAAGGAAAAACTAAATTTTTGGGGGATATTTGGTGGGGGGGGGGAAGGCCGGTCTAGGGGATGCGCCCGCTGGGCCGAAAACGGCCGATCCGCCCCTGTTTAAATGCCTGTTACTTTTACAAAGTTTGATCGATTTTATCGATATTTATACCGTTGGAAAGCTCTTTTATAGAGCTAACAAAAATACTTTGAGAAAGAAAACTGGAGGACTACTCCTTAGCCCTCAAAATGGGCTTCAGAAAAACTCCTGCCCTCAAAAATGGCATTGTTTGGTTCCAAGTGTGCCTCTCACACCAAAATCACTCCGACGTTCAGCCAAAATTTCAGAAAATACGAGACCTGACAAGAGGCTGAAAATCAGAAATTATTCGTTGACAAGTTAAAAGAGTTTAATTTCATTCTCTATCCTTAATGTTGTTAAAAGCTTTCAGGCTAATTGACCTTTTAGGTGGTTAAAACTCTCTTTCTAGTTTGTTTCCTTGGTTCTAGTGTGCGGAAAACTCCCTTTTTCCTAATGATAAAAACTTGATGTTAATCACGGCCCATAAAAGGGTTTTTTGTTAAACACGAATTATTATTATAAGACCGGAACTGTTATAAAGAGAAACTTTGGGCTTTTTCTTTTGTTTCACGTAAAATAAAAGGGGAGGATTTAGTCTATTAAGTGAAGTCCCATGCAAAGTCTTGGCAACGCATTTTTTATTCTTCTATGTCTTAAAAAGGGGCTGGAATAACGTATTGAACTATAAATAACCCGTCTGCGTCTAGAGAAAACCGACCACCCTTTTTGTCTTTCATAAATTTTCAAGTTTGAACAAAAAGATTGCTAGAGAACAAAAAAATTGTCAAAAGTTTAAGGGCGAAAATTCAATTTCTTATCCCGCCTTTCGTCAGTAAACAAGATTCGGAAATGGGAAAATTCATGAATCCGAGGAAGTTTTCCAGTACGTGTTTCTCACCTCAGACTTGTCATAAGATTTAAAATATGAACCTACTTTAAAAATGTAAAGTTCTCATAAACTAATAAATTCTTTTAGTTCAAAAAATAAGAAGTAGGTAAGATATCATTCTTCAACCAAAGGAAATCCAACTTAGATCATCAAGATTCCCCCATGTTACCCAATTTGCGATATGCATTATATGGGAATACATATTTGTATGAATTAGCCATAGTTGCTATAAATCACACTATCTGGCAACACTGTGTAAAGTAACCAGCTTTTCGATAAATAGTCCAACATGGCAACACTGGACCCTTCAATGCAGCCTAATTTGCCACTAACCGCTTAATCTGTACCTTAAGTTCAAAAATAGTGAAAAACGTGACCGAATTTTAAAATGATATCTATCAGAGAGCGATCTACCCTATAAATAACTCTCCGTAAAAACGTTTCTGCGGTAAAAAGTTAGGGTAAAAAATGATCTGTGAAGAAGGTATATTATAAGAAGCTACCTTTTTCGATACAGGTGAAAACCTGACCTTACTAAAATCCTCCTGCAATATCCATCAATCGCCAGAAAGAAAGTAAAACCGTGTGGGGAGGGGGGGCCTTGAGCGGATAAAAGATTGGGGTTGAAGTATTGTTGAAAATACACTGGCCAAGATAAGAAGGATGAGACACGAATGTGTAAACAGACATCACAGTATTCTTTTCTCCTCGAACAAGGAAATTCATTCCGCTTTCCAGAATTTCTTTTTTTGACTTGATTTAACAACACCAGCAAAAATGATAAATATTAAACATCCGTTGAAAAGCTATATGGCAACCCTAAAAATAAACTTAAAATATTTTTATTGTATTTTTTAAACAAATTAGACCCTTACGACACAAGTTCTTAATAAGGAACATAGACCTCAAAAGTAAACATAAGAGGTAACTTGTGTTCCAACGTTAAAATACCCAAAACTACCTGAGAGGTCCATTTATGTTTATCATAAACTTTCAGTCATCTACGTTGGTGAATTTTCCTTTCAATCAGGAAGTTGTGTTTCTCTTTGGAATTTTTTAATTTAAAATACTTTAGATAATAAAAGAATGCGAAGTATTAAAAAATTCATTAGTTAAATTAAAACTAAAATAAGGTTAATTGGACGAAATGAAAAATCAGATTTTAATCTTAACTTTTTTTTTTTTAATTACAGGATTTGAAAGAGCTGAAAATCAAAGGAGATATTCTAATCTGATTAGTTATTTATGTATAGAAGAAAGAGTTTTATTAAAAACTGGAGTCTACACTTTTGAAAAGAGTTGAAAAATTTTTTTAGATAAGGGCTTAAAAGTACGAGTTTGGACAAAAATAGGTCGACATTGGGGGGATTCTAAAGGATCCTTGAGCCATCTCTCATCCGCCCCCCGGCGTGTTTGGTCCTACCCCGAGTTTTCCACCTCTGAAGTGAAATTGAGTATAAAATAATAAGTGAGGTAATTTCTTCTGAGTGGCAAGGAAATGATGGACTTTATCATAATTTACGAAACCCCCCAACCACCCCTTTTTAGGATCCCTTTTTTCGTGTTTAGTCTACAAATCTTCTATAATAATCTCATTTTCAACCCGGTTTTCCTTCGGTTATTTTTCGACCGAGACAAATTACATGATGAGGGTAATTTAATTTTTTTTGCCCCCCTTAAAAACTCGAATTGTGATAAGTGATAGCTGATAAAGCACGAAAAAAGAAAACAGCGTCGGAAAAGCACTTGCTTGGTTAACTTCGATTTTCCTATATAAAACAGCCCACCATAATATCCCTATCGCACACAATATACTATTTTCCACCTCTGGCAAAATTTGATTATCAGTGAAATCTCATCTCGAAAAAAGACTTGTTTCCTCTGTTCCCTGTCGACCAAAGATTTTCTTTAATATGGTAAGAAAAATTCCCTAAAAATTTCAAGTCGACGGTCCACAGGGAGCTAAGAAAACTTTCATTTTGACCCTTCGACCTCTACTGAGGAAATTATTCAATATTTTCCTCGTAGTTACATTTTACTTAATTAGTATGCGATTTTCGGATCAGAAACTTTTAAGTAAATTAAAAAAATTAATTGGAAAAATTTATTAAGAATTTGTTTTTAGTTTTTTTCGTCCTATCCTCTTTTCTTTATGAGCTTAGAGAAATAAGTAGAAAAACTCCATTAGAAGTAGCGGAGTGGAAAAGATAAAATGGAAAATCCTAATGAAATGAAACCTAGATACAGAGATTGCGGGTAAATTTATCCGTGATATTTTGAAATCGACAATTTCTACGGCCAATTTCTCTTTATTTTCGCTCCGATTTTATGGCCTCAACTAATCCTACTTAACTGATATAAAATGTTTTTAAAGGTAAAAATAAGTTTTATAACCATTAGAACGTTAATTCTTTTCGGAATGGTTTTATAGAGTTCGCAGCTGCTTCTATGTTTGCCTTATGTCAATGAATAATAATTGATTGGGAATTTTCCAAACTTTTCTTCTTGAGGTAGGTAATATTTGAGTGGGGCTGTTTTGGGGGTTGAGGGTATCGAGGGTATCTTAACTGATGGGGTATAGATGATTATGGTGGTGGAGGGGGGGTTCTGGATTTGATTCCCTGTGTCTTCTTGGACTGTAGTACATAATACCAGTGAAGGTATTACTGTTAACGTTTTGGCCTGACCTCTAGCGGCCTGTAAATATAACTTATCAGCAAGATTCTTTATCAAAAATATTAAAATTTGAATGGAAATTTAATTCTCTACAACTTTTATTTTATTAAATATTCCTCTCCGAGGCACCGTTTTCGAGATAATCGTGAAAAACCAATATTTTATATAGAGATTTCTCACCACTTCAAAGTAGAGGTCAGCACTGTAACATGTTTAATGGAGTGTTTTGTTGGACTAATTGATACTTGATAGGTAGCGATAGAATGCGGGGCCTTTTTGTAAAGAATCATGCACTGAATATCAGCTTTACAATGAAATTTTACACCTCGTAATTTTTTTAACAAAAAAATGGGCATATTGATCTCTCAAAAACAGAAGGGACGCATTTTTTCCCTCTGTCCCAAAGGTTTAATCTGATTCGCTGTGACCGTTTTATAAATATTCATTCAACGTTGAAGCTCTTGTCTCACAGAAATGAATTCCTGCCCTTCGAGCTTATAGAAATCGACTTTATGACGTTGAAGCCTTTTGTTTTATAATTGAAAAAATCTGGTTTCTTTGGAATTCTTTCTGCACCTGCAACCTAGTGATGAAATGTCATATTCTTGTAAATGGGATGTAAAAAAAAATTAATTATTAAAATGCTTCGTACAAAAAGGTTTTAAAATCACTTTCCCTAATTTAAATGAAATGAATATTAATTAAGTGTACAAAAGTGTTGCGGGGAAAAAAAGTAGGCCTTGTCTTTTCCATGGTTTTTCGTTTTCCTTTCTTTAATTTTCTTTTCCTCCCTTTTAGTTTCCTAATTAAAAGCAATATATTTGACTTGTCTCTCCTCCCTTTTGAATCTTACCGTCCGCCGTTTAATAAAGAACATTAATAGACTCGAGGAATTCCCAAATGGTGAGATTTTTTTTTCAAACTCGATTTTTTCCTCTTTGTTTTAAATAATTAAAATTTGAAAAACCGACAAAATCAAGGGTTAGGTGAAAAACGTTCGATTATCTATGCATGTCACGGACACAGATCCGTTCAAAATACGAGCATGAATATTCTCCCTATTTTTTTTCCCCGACCAAAATTGGTTTGTTAAAAAAGGAAGATTTTACTTCATGTTTGGGCTTTTGAATTTTAAAATTATTTTGGAATTTTTAAAAAGTAGAACTTATTGTTAGTCATGAGATGAAATATCTCTGAGTTAAATTATAAAACGAAAACTAATGTAACGCGGCTGACGAGAGGTATTGTTATTGCGTTCGCGTCCTATATTCTTACCACGTATCATCCTCCATTCGAGGGAAGAACGGTGCTTAACCATCGCAATAAAACAAGGGAAAATATTGTTACACTGATTCCCAGGCCGGATAGGCTTCACTATTTATTAACGTACTAGACAGGTTGATAAGCTTCAAAATGTTCAGTTTTCATAGATGACTAAGGGAAAAAGAGGCGATGGACAAACCTCCTCGTGACCTCATCAAGCCCAATATGACTTTCTGTAATATGGAAGATTACGATGATTCAGAGAAGAAAAAGTTATCTGAATGGAAATTTAATTTTCTATAACTTTTACTGTATTAACTTTTCATTTTAGCGGATTTTTGAATCTGTTTTCGGGATAAATGCAAAAAATGGCGATCAGAAAAATCCCTAATCAAGACGAATATCTCTCTAAAAAATTTAGAATATCCAATTTCTCTATCCGAAAGGAAATTTAATTCTCTGCAACTTTTATTTTATTATTCTTTCTTCTTCGATTCACTTTATCCGAGATAATTAAAAAATACTCCCATGTTTCATATTACAGGAGACCATATTAGGCTTTATGACGTCAAGAGGATACTACTTATTTATTTTGACTAATATTCCAGTTTGGGCATGTGGGTGAAAAATAAAAGATTGAGAGAATTCATGTTTTAAATTTTTTCTAACCAGTAATAATGTAGAAGGATACATTTTGAGCTCTATACTAAAGCAAGACACATATTGCTTACAAATGCTTGAAAAACAAAAGAGTTTCAAAATACAATTTCCGTCTAAGTTTCCACACGAATGCACATTATCAAAATATTTTGTCCGCTGTAAAATTATAGAGTTCGTTGTTTGCCAAAGGATATTGAATTTAAATCGTATTTTGAAGGAAAAACGGTTTGAAGCAGGTTGTAGACTCTGGTGAGGGGGTTGGGCGACTAGTTTTCCACCTTGCATATATTTAAATGTAGAACAAAGAGGTGTTGGGGGTTTTTAGTTTTGGAAACGATCCAAACAGTAGTTGTCAAATCATAAACAGTCTCTCTTTTGTTTACAAGAGCAAATTTCAACCGACCGCATGGTTTATTCGTAACGTTTATTTAGTCTCCCGGGCTTTAATTTAAATTATTCCTTGCACCCTTATGAGCTTTGGCAAGCTTAAGGGATTTTTATGTATAAAATACGCTTTCTTTTCGCCTCAAGATAAAAAAGAAAAGAAAAAAAAATATTGAGAAATTGCCCGTGAATAGGGACTATTTCAAATGTATGTTTTTTTTAGGCTTGAGGGGAAAAAACCCCAGTGATTGATTAGGTCTAATGGCATTTAAAGAAAACTTCCAATTCCTTAGTAGGTATCAAGAATAGCAGAAATCTTATCAATCTAAACCTTAAAATGTTGACAAAAATAAATTGGAAACTGGAATTGGCAACCCTGACTATGAACCGTGTACAAACTGTTAGGGCGACGCCAAGGACACTGCAGATCTTTGTGCTTTACAATATGAGAAAAGTTGTGTACATACGTTGTTTTTCGAGTCTCATACTTCTCTCTCTTTTCATTGTTGAGATGACGTTTTAATTAAGTCTGAAGAGAATAAGACGTTTCACTCCTCGGATCCACCGGTTAATCTCGAACACTTATATGCAAATGAAATCGCCGAGGCTGTTTCATTTACCATTCTAGTACATTTTCATGTAAAAGCAACTAGTAGAATCCTCTCAGTTTGCAATTTTCAGGCTTAGAACAAACGAAATTTATGTACACTTAGAAAACCCTCTCCTCAAGACCCCTTTTATACACTTAAGGCCGTTTCCAATTACGAGATGAATCGCTCAACCCTTTAAGCGAGAACTTATTCTCCATTTAGAGAGAAACAAATTTTTTTTTTGAACTTTACGATTTTGTGGGGGTCTTTTTTTTCACTTCATGAATCAATAAACAGATCCAAAAGAGTCAGTTTTGTCACAGGTTTTGTTAAATGGAGAACAATGGCCTATTATTTCCTTCCATCAAACCAAAGTCCTACAATACAACTCCCAGTGGTCGCCTCAACTTTTAGTGGGTTTTTTCATAGGGTACAAAGGGGTACATATCGAGGGAAAATCATTAAAAATCCATCAAAACCACTTTTTTACAAGCAGGGAAGGTTAAGGTTAAGTAACCTATGATCGTGATTGCCGATTTCCGAAAATTTGTCTTTTCCAATTTTCTTTCTGAGTTCTCTGAAGATAAATTACAAGAACCCTGGGACGTGGACAAAGAGCTAAACTTTTTTTTGTGATACACCTTCCATCATTCTTGGTTGTCACCGAAAAAAAATTTTTAATTTTAAATTTTTTTTTAATGGGTTTAAAATGGAATCAAAAAGTCACTGGTAAAAATAAATTTTAATACTTAAAAAGAAAAATTACAAAACAACAAATCCTTCAATAGGTACATTGTTAAAAACAAAATTTCAAAGAAGTTAAGGCATAAACGATTAATAAGTTATATCTTCTTTTAAAAAGCATTAAAAAACTCAATTGACAAAGTGGCCCATTTCTCGAAAAATCACAGAAAAGATCCGATCTGGAAAACGATCAATGGAGTGATGGTAACTCTTTGTTTTCGTGTGATTTTGATAAAAACTTGTAATTTACGAGCATCTCATTTGGAAGAAAGCGATTCTTGCTTTAAGTTCAGAATATTTCTCATAATACGGGCCGTAATAAAGGTTATAAATACTCAAAGCAGTCTGAGAATAAATGATGCATCTTTGTAACATAGGCCTGAAAAAATAAATGAGAAACGAAAAAAATGGTTCCTATGTCCTTACTTGATGTCGCTCCCTTGTGGCTGGCTTTTGACCATTTCGACGGCAATGTCGGACAATTTGAAAATCTCGTTGGCCACTTCAAGGCTCGTGTAGCCAAATTTAAGTTTAATCGAATAAATAGTGTGTTCGACATGTGGAAAACTTTCTTTCCAGTTATCTAAAATTTAATTTACAAAAAAAGAAATTATCGGGAAAACAAGAATTACTCATTCTGCATAATGTGGAGGCCATAAGGTCGTTAACTTCTAAAGCAAGTCTGCTGTAAGGTCGAACATAAAGGCAAATAAAATTCATTTTCGTTTTGATGATCTCGAGCGCCTTTTCATTTTGGTTCTGCTCAATTAACGAGTCAACTATGAAAAAAATTAAAATATTGCTTAACAAGGGTGATTAGTACCTTTCTTTTTGATGAGAGAAAAATCAATCAGTTCTTTTTTGAGGAGAGGAAAACGTGTTTTGCAGTATGAACATGTGTGGGTTTCGAGAAGGATGTTGGACTCGCAATGTGGGCACCAAAGGTTGTTGAATTTATCGAGATGTTCGCCAGGTTTGACGCACATTTCGCAGTCGCATGTAAACCGATATTGAAATTTTAACGCTTCTTGTCTTTCTTTGGTCGACATCCGCCGATAGTTCGGGCCATAACAATTAAAAACTTCATTTCCTCTTTTTATATCTCTGATCGCTTTTATTATGATTGTCGTTTTTATGAAACTAAAAGAGATTTTTGTATTATTTGAGGTAAAGCAGTGATATTTAAAAAAAAACTTTGAAAGAACTTTTTACCTGGCGAATATGTTTGGGTCGCACGAATGGTTCATCATACTCGATGAAGGGAAAATGCCAGTTCCGACTCTTTTTCCTTCTTCGACGACAACACCGATTTTATTATCAGTCAATCGGTTCTTAACGATGGCATGGCCATTACAAACTAGGCGGGTCACATGCTCAAGGACGGACGCACCAAAACTATAAGATTCGCTATCCGTTTTAAAATAATTTTTATAATCCCGTAAATACATCACGATCACAGAAGTTGTCTGAAAAACATAATCAAAATAAAGAACATTGTTATGGTTAAAATTTTACCAAAGAATAAGAATAAATGTCTTCGGAGTTTAGTTTATCGAGATTAGTGACAAGGCTTTTCACTTTTTTGTAGTCCTCGGCATTCGCGTATTTTCCAGCGATGGCGAGTCTCAAGCCTAATTGTCCGATTCCGATGTTATACATGAGATCGACTCCAAATCCGCATTCGAGACTATGGAATTTTTCCCATGCATTTGAAAGGCACTGTTTGGAACAATAACATCCTTCGGCGCAATGTTCGCAGCTAAAATTTGATAAAATTAATATTTTTGGTGGACCAAAAGGGCAAACCTGATTGGATTATCAACATCAGAGCAACAATACTGGCAAACTGAATGATGCGAATCTGGTAAAACGACAAAAGCGAAAGGCTTCTCGATAAATAAAACTTCGCCGGCTTTTATGTCCGATTCGGCGACGACATATCTTCCTTTGTCCCTCGACTCTCTTTAAAAAGATAAAATTAATTTCTTTTTTTATCTGAAAAGTCGAAGTTTACCTCAGTCCAACTTTGATGGAAGCGTATTTTAGTTCGGGATTTTCAACAAAACGATTTTGAATCGCATCCATATATTTGTCTTCGGAGCTTCTCGTGTCGCCATTTTTCGGCTTCTTTTTAACGTTTTTGTTCTTTTCGCTCATCATCGACTTTAGTATCAAATCCACTTCGTTTTCAAACTTGGTGGCTTTTTCTAAAAAATAACGAATTTTAGTTGTTGCTATGAACCTCATTTGACACGGGTGAGCCCAGGATGGCTGGAAATTTTATTACCTTTTTCTGAAGCAATTTCTTTCAAATCTTTGATAAGTTTATTGGCACGGATGAAGCATTTCATGAGTCCCTGCTCCTGTCCGAGTTCCATGAGCGCTTTTCCTTTTCTCATCAATAGTTTGATCTCTCGCATTTTGTCTTCACAGCCGATTTTAAGCGCTTCATCAATATCTGCAATACACGCCTAAAATTAAATTACAATGATTTGGAGGCTTTTCAGAGTTTTGACCAATACAAAAACTCCTCCCACATCCTCCATCACACCCTTGTGATGTCTATCCCCCCCTAACTCTCCCATCATGATCCCTACCCTCCACTAGCCTATCACCCCCCTACCCTCCTCCCAAACCTTCCCCCCACTAGCCTATTACCTCAGCTACCCTCCTCCCAAACCTCACCCGCACTCTCCTCTAACCTCCTCCCAAACCTTCCCCCACTAGCCTATCACCTCCCAAACCTTCCCACCACTAACCTATCACCTCCTCTACCCTCCTCCCAAACCTTCCCCCCACTAGCCTATCACCTCCCCTACCCTCCTCCCAAACCTCACCCGCACTAGCCTATCACCTCCTCTACCCTCCTCCCAAACCTTCCCCCCCACTAGCCTATCACCTCCCAAACCTTCCCGCCACTAGCCTATCACCTCCCCTACCCTCCTCCCAAACCTTCCCCCCACTAGCCTATTACCTCAGCTACCCTCCTCCCAAACCTCACCCGCACTCTCCTCTAACCTCCTCCCAAACCTTCCCCCACTAGCCTATCACCTCCCAAACCTTCCCGCCACGAACCTATCACCTCCCCTACCCTCCTCCCAAACCTCACCCGCACTCTCCTCTAACCTCCTCCCAAACCTTCCCCCACTAGCCTATCACCTCCCAAACCTTCCCGCCACTAACCTATCACCTCCCCTACCCTCCTCCCAAACCTTCCCCCAACTAGCCTATCACCTCCCCTACCCTCCTCCCAAACCTCACCCGCACTAGCCTATCACCTCCCCTACCCTCCTCCCAAACCTCACCCGCACTCTCCTCTACCCTCCTCCCAAACCTTCCCCCCACTATCCTATCACCTTCCTACCCTCCTCCCAAACCTTCTACTATCTCTCCTTACAAACGTATAAAAATTTTGAGAAACCTATCATTGCTAATTATACCTTGAAATTTTTCTTGTAGAACAAAACAGCAGATCTATTTCCCAAGGAAAGGGCTTCTTCTTCGCTCCCTTTTTTCGCATAAAGAATCGACTTTGTGTAAGAATCCAAAGCGGCAATGGGCGATTCGCTCGTAAACTCCTTATTCCCCTTTTCCCTATATTTGGCAGAAATGAGCGAATTCTTGGCGAACCTGTTGCTCTCCTTGAAAACCTCAATATACGACTTGATGATGCTCCTGAAAACCTAAATTAGTACAAAACTCAAAGAAATTTACTAATATTACGAGATCATTTCATTTGTGAGGCAGAATTTGATGCGTTCCTCGTTTGAAAGTTGATGGAACGCTTTGAGCCCACCACATTTCTCGATCACACTCAAAAGCAGATTGACGGCGAGCATCCACTCTTTATCCTCAGGAGTGCCCATCCTGGACTGCTAATAAACTTTATAA
Organism: Orius laevigatus; assembly: GCA_018703685.1. NCBI lineage: Eukaryota > Metazoa > Arthropoda > Insecta > Hemiptera > Anthocoridae > Orius > Orius laevigatus. The sequence continues at coordinate 276,923 of JAGWEN010000042.1, forward strand.
TAATGCAATCAATCCTTATATTAATTAATTAACCATTTACCGGTTTTAATGTTAGTTTTCGGCGATTTATGAGGGAAAGCGATCCAGGAGGTGAACGTAACCTAGTCGATGGTTATCGCCAAGTTGAGCACACGTTATGAACCACAGCAAAACCTACCAAATTTTCCTCAAAAATTGGTTTTTCAACGGAAATTTGACTCAAAAATGGGAAAATTGAGCTAAAACGATTGTTTCGATTAAAAAAAATCAATTTCAATCTTCTAGAAAAAGGTTCTCGCTTTATGACGTAAAAGTGACGTCATGAAAAGGGAAGAGACACCACAATCGTGTCCATTACTCTTCCTAATCATAAGAAATCCCCATATCTCCCCTGTAATGCATGACAGGTGGAAAATGACTCGTTTTTATCAATTAAAATTTATTTAACAAATTCCAAACAAATAAACATTTTTACCATGTGTTAAGCCTTATTGTTTTGAATCGTTACAATTTTGAACTTCAACGGGAACCTAATATTTTGGTAAGTTTTGATTATTGTGGATTTTTGTTTTTAATGGGAAATTTTTTAGTTTGAAATGTCGCAGGAAGAAAATCCGTTTTCTAAGTTGTTTGGGGATGCTGGAACTTCAGATGGGAGGGATGAAAGTTCGTCTTCGGATTATAAGTTTATATCGGAAGGTGTTCAGAAATTGGCGGAAGATGTGTTCAAGATAACGTTTACGAAAGAGAATAATTCTGCGATAACTGGGAGGAATCCTCAGCTCGTTTTTATGGAGGACTTCGCATCGTCTGGGGCGAACAAAGCGGTCGATTTGGATGTTCTTAAAATGGCGCTTTTTGAGCGACTTTTGCTTGCTGACCCGTCAAGCCATTTGATATCATCGAAGACAAAAACGAAGCAATCGTCAGATTTCCACGTTGTCCAGACCGAATGCATGCTTTATCTTTTCGAATGCTACAAAAGGTTGAAAGAAATCCCTCAGTCGAGCAACTTCCCCAAAAAGATTGTTACCAACATAATTGCTTATGTCGTCGAAAACGCTTCCACCGCACTCCGCCAGCCGGCCATTTTTGAAACCCAAGACGTCCATAAACAAGTAAATTTAAAATTAGATATTTTTATTATTAAACTTTTTTCAGGTTTTAAAACTCTATCAATCGGAAATGGCGTTTGACGACCTTCTGCATAACTTCATTAGCGAAATTGTGAATTTGATTCTGGCCGAGGAGAGCAAGCCTGTTTTGGTGGAAGCATTTCAGCCCATTTTGGGGCTCATACGTCGTGATTTTGCGAGCGCGTCTCTTCTTACATTTCCAAGAACGCATTTTTACGTGTTAAAGACTTTTGTCTCGTTACCACCTTTAGCCGATGTAAGTTTGAAGCACCAATAACTTTTGCAGGCTATTTCCTATTAAGCGACACATATTCGGAAGGTTTGGTCCTATCAAAAAAGTGCTCTAAGTAAAAGTTACTGGAAATCAAGCATAGAATTGATTCCCATTGCCAAAACATAGGGGTGGCATGTTAAATAACGAAGTTGGGGTCGTTCTGTAACACCCTGTATGTCGGATTCAAAAGTTATTGATGCCAACCAATTCTTTGCTAAAATCCAAGGTGGGTTTACTTGGATGCTTTTTTTGGTTGGGTCAAAATTCTGGTAGATAATCTGCTAGTCCATGTTAAGTGGCACAGTATTAGTAATGCCAGAACGTTTGGTCCTATCAAAAAAGTGCTCTAAGTAAATGTTACTGGAAATCAAGCGTAGAATTGAGTTCCATCGTCAAAACATAGAGGTGGCATGTTAAATAACGAAGTAAGGGTCGTTCTGGAGCACCCTGTATGTCGGATCCAAAAGTTATTGATACCAACCAATTCCTTGCTAAAATCCATGAGGGGTTTACTTGGATGGTTTTTTTCGTTGGGTCAAAATTCTGGCAGATAGTCGGCTAGTCTATGTTAAGTGGCACAGTATTCGTAATGCCAGAACGTTTGGTCCTATCCTAAAAGTGCTCTAAGTAAAAGCTACTGGAAATCAAGCATAGAATTGAGTTCCATTGTCAAAACTTAGGGGTGGCATGTAAAATAACGAAGTTAGGGTCGTTCTGGAGCTCCCTGTATGTCGAATCCAAAAGTTATTGATGCCAATCAATTCCTTGCTAAAATCCAAGGGGGGTTTACTTGGATACTTTTTTTCATTGGGTCAACAATCTGGCAGATAATCGCCTGGTCCACTCTAGCTGGCACATCCTGTTGACTCCTTGTGAATTTGAAGGTTAAATTGTATGGTTTCTAGGTTTTAATGGATGCAACGATGCCTCGAAATCCAAGCGTCGGCTTTTCATATGTGGACACCTTATTCGGAAGTCTGCTCAACCTGTCTTGCCTCCCTAAAAGTGTAGATGCTCCCATCGAATATTTTGAAAAACCTCTCGATGGTGTAAGTGATTTTACCACATTCAGTGCAGCATGATGAATGATGATCATTGACATATAAAGAACATTGTTGGGCCATTTTTAACAATTTGATTTAGGCCTTGAGCGCACTCGATGGCAACCTTTGGACAGCAATGAATGACTTGTGTGAGCGAATCCATAACATTTTCGAACAACTTCTCCGCTCATCGCCTGAAATGAGAGGTCGACTTTTAGTCTGGATTGGAGGCTGCTTAGATGCAAACATCTCCAGAGGAAAACTTTGGGCAAACACACATTTCGGCCTTCAAAATTCATACGGATGTGTCACCGATGGCTTCGCTATGAACTTGACATCAATATTACTCCGCCTATCACAGCCTTTTGTCACAGACAAACGAAAATTACTTAAAATAGACCCAACGTATCCAGCATTCAGAGTAATTTTACTGATAAACTGAAGAAAATATCATATAAACCATATTTTTAGGTCGAATTAAATGAAGATATGTTCAAATTCGGTGTTCATTGTCGATCTCTGAATAAAGAAACTTGCCTTTTGCCTTTGGAAGAAGGTGAGGTCCGTCCGTTTTCATCTCAACCTTACAGTTTCATCACAGAATGTTTCTTCATGGCTCACAGAGCTTTAGACCTTAGCGTTCGTATTTTATTAGAGAAAACCCAACAGCTTTATCAAGAGATAGGAACTTTACAACAAACTCTCAACGATGCTCAATCCCAAGTCCAGCCCCGGACGGACATTATAGACTCGTTTCGTGAAACTATGGAGATGGAAATGTCACGGTAATTGAAATTAGGGTTCTTTTCTTTTAAAATTGGTTTTTTTAAAGTTATTTATGTTTGAGATGTGCCCTCCTTGAACCTGTCATGCTCAAACTACTCGGACAATTCGAAGTCGCCACAGCGAACTGGCTCATTCAAGTTTTCTTAGACCCGACAATCGAAAACCGGCAGAATTACGCTCCTACTTCTTGGCAAACTTTGAAATTTCCATTACCTGAAGACGGACCTCCAACATTAAGGTAAGGATTTTTTTAAATTAATTTTTTTTTTTTTAATTTGGTTATTTAAGAAATTAATTATTTTTGTATTTAAAATTAATTATTTTATTTAAAAATAAATTATTTCAATTTTAAGATGCATTCCTGAATTGATAGTTGAAAGCGTTGGTCATTATATGAAGTTGGCGAAGACCTTTAGTCCGCAGTCATTGGAAGAAGGAGGGCCGCAGCTTATGGAGCCTCTGATGTCGCTTCTTCTTGTTTTGATGGGCTCGAAAAACCGCGCTAGGAATCCCCATTTGCGAGCTCATTTAGCTCAATGTTTGGAATGTCTTTTACCGCTAGATCGCGATCAGCCGAGCCTCAACCCTAATTCGCTTGGCGTCTTTTATCGCGAGAAATTATTCCTCGAACACCCTCATCGTGATCAGGTATGTTAAAAGTGGTTATTTATTTAATTTTCCCATTTAGATTGTAGGATGCCTTCTTCACGTATTTGTATCAATCGAAATGACTGGAGAAAGTGTGGCTTTTGAACAGAAATTCAATTATAGGCGACCCATGTACACTGTTATGGATTATCTATGGGGTATTGACTGCCACAAATCTATTTTTAAGTAAGTTTTGTTTAATTAAGTTTTGTATTTTATTTATTTGATTTTTAGGCAACTTGCAGAAGATGCGGAAAAAAACATGGATGAAGTCGTTCCTCCTTTATTTTTAAGATTTGTCAATTTATTAATGAATGATGCGATTTTCCTTTTGGATGAGGCACTTTCGAATATGGCCCAGTTGAGGACGTTGCAAACTGCTCGGTAAACTTTCCGTTTTTATGAAGCCTTTTGTTCTTATTTAAAGTTTTTTTAGTGATAGAGGGGAATGGCAGAATTTACCGCTAGAAGAACGACAAAGGAATGAACAGTTTTTCCGACAAATCGGAATGACTGCAAAGTAAGTTTTTTTTGGTTAGGATCTTTCATTTTATTTCATCTGTTTTTCAGGTTTGATAATATCCTAGGAAAAGAAACGATTCATACATTAGAATACATGAGTTCAGAAATCACATCCATATTATGCCATAGAATGATGGTCGATAGAATAGCAGCCATGTTGAATTATTTCCTTTACCATCTAGTAGGGCCGAAGAAAAAAAATTTTAAAGTAATTTTTCCCCCCATGAGAAGCAAGTTTTTATGATGTTTTTGTAGGTTAAAGATCAGAATGAGTATAAATTCGATCCTGGTTCTATAGTTCGAGATATTTGCAAGATTTATATTCATCTCGGTCATAGTGAGGAGTTCTGCGCAGCGGTGTCGAGGGACGGTCGCTCTTATAGTCCGGAGCTTTTTAATTTAGCGAGTGACGTTTTGGCCCGGATTGGTGGTGCGAATATGATGTCGGAGCTTCAAAATGTGGCTGACGAGGTCGCCAGGTTTGCCACACTACAGCAAACGGATGAGGAACTCCTTGCAGAAGCTCCAGAAGAATTTTTAGATCCGATCATGTCCACTTTAATGACCGACCCGGTCACTTTGCCTTCATCTAGGATAAACATCGACCGATCCACCATCGCCAGGTAATCATTGCTGGGTTAAGTGGACAAAATGAAGCCATTCTTTGAAGCTCAAGATTGGCTTACATCATAATCCAAGCAAAAACTCTTTAACTCTACAATTCTTTTATTTTTAGGCATTTACTGAGTGATCAAACAGACCCATTCAATAGATCACCTCTGACCATGAACATGGTCAAATCTAATACCGACCTAAAAACCAAAATAGACAATTGGATAATCGAGAGGAGAAGTGAAAAGAAAGAAAATACAGCCGGAGCTTCAACGAGTACAAAATAATAAAAAAAAAAATCGAACTATTAAAAAAAAAGACAAAAAAATTTGTCTGTGATTTATTTCCGCCTTTTACTAATTTAAAATTATTAAAAGTTTTGCAATTTTTTATACAACCCTTTCATTTTCAAGATTTCAAATTGTTCTGAAGTTCTTTCTCGATGGTTTCTTTCAAAACGTTTTTCTTCACTTTTCCTGAGGCAGTTTTCGGAAAATCGTTCACGAATCGTATATGTTTGGGAATTTTAAAACTGGATATCTGAAAATTTTGAAAAAAATTTTTTTGGGAAATTATTAAGGTTTTTTAAATTTACTTTATCAGAACAAAAGTCTTTGATGTCCTGCTCGCTCATTGATTCTCCATCTTTTAATTTAATACTGGTGCAAACTTCTTCGCCGATTCTATCGTCATGACAACCATAAACCTGATAAAGAAAGAATTAGAAGGAAGAAATTAGATTTTGCTGAATACTTGGGCTTCTTGGATTTTCGGATGAGTTTGTAGAAGACTCTCGATTTCGACTGGAGCGATGTTTTCGCCTTTTTTGTTTATGATGTCTTTCAACCTTCCGATCACTTTTCCGTAGCCGTTTTCGTTGAGGATAAATAGGTCGCCAGATTTCATCCAACCGTTTGGTGTGATGCTTTCGCGTGTTTTGTCCTCATCGCCCCAGTAGCCGAGCATAAGGGAGTATGCCCGGAACCAGACTTCGCCGGCTGTTCCCATGGGAACTATAAGCCCTTCTTTATCCACGACTTTAACCTTTAAAGCAAAATAGTCTTTCAGAACTTTCTGTCTAAAACGCCCCAAAATAAAGTTATAAAAAACCAAAGGCAACAAGATCAGATATCTCGATAACGAAAAAACGTATGGAAAAAAATGGTAAATGAATTTTGTAGGAAATTTTGTCAGCTTTAATTTTTAGCTAAGTGGTCATCTCGCTAAGACGCGTAGTTTTCGAGATAAAAGCGAAAAAATTGATCTTTCCCCCCCCCCCAGGGTGAAGGGTGGGGACTTTTTATGTTCACCACCACACTAGTCCAAACACATCTGGGAAGTCAAACCTTGGGTTCCATCCACTAACCTCAGTATGCTCCAAGACTTTCCCGACAGTTTCAGTCCTTTGTTCAAACGTGTCTTCATCTGTGTTGGAAAAAGTGATTGCTGTAGTTTCCGACATTCCATACGCCGACTACAACAAAAAACATACAAAATTAACCTTTTCCTGCTTAATTTTACCTGAATATTTTGCGTGTTAAAACAGTTCGAAATATCTCTGAAAAGTTTCGGTGTACAAAGGGCGCCACCGCTTACGGCAAGTCTAAAATTCTTCAGTTTTTCCCTCAGTTCTGGATCTTCTGGTGCTTCTTCCTGAATTCCTCGGCATAAATCGACATGCATCGTCGGTGTCCCGTACACCGCTGTATAACTGAAACGAATCATAAATCAAAATTTTAATGTCAAACCTACTTTTCTTGTTTGATGGCTTCTATGCTGGTTTTGACGGAAAAGTATGGGCCTGGTAAAATCAAACTCGAGCCATGACTCATTCCAGCGACTACGCCCAAAACGGACCCAAAAACGTGAAAAAACGGAACTTGAAGACAAATTTTATGATGCTTAAAGAAAACAATTAAATCTCAGCTACATCAACCACTAACTTGTTTATGCAGTCCACATCTTTTTCCAAAAAAATATCCATTGTTGACTATTCCAAAATGTGTCAACGTAGCAGCTTTTGGGTATCCAGTAGTCCCCTTAAAATTTCATTTTATTTTTCTTACTTCACAGTTCGACTTACAGATGTGTACTGTATGTTTGCTGCATTATCTGGCTGGATTTTACGATCGACGTCATAAAACTGGTCCAACCCTGTGGCCATTTGTTCGACATCGGAAAATTTAAAAGTTCCTCTGCAATGAAAAAAAAAAATTAATTTCGTTATCAACATTTTTCCTTACGGTAAATCCGCATCGGACATGACAATCAAATATTGGAGTTCAGAAAGTTCTTTGGTTTTAATGGCGGATCCTGAAGGCGTTTTGTCGATTTCTGGAGCGATTTCTGTCATCATCGAATAGAAATTTTGATTTTTAAAATTGATTTCTGTGACAAGCACTTTAATTCCTGTTTTCTTCAATATGTATTTTAATTCATTTACTTTGTATAATGGATTAACTCCTGCCTAAAAGAAGAATTTAGTTTCTTTTGTTGTATTAATTTTTCTTTACCAATATGAGGCCAGATTTCGCTGCTGCGTGCAAAGTGAGGTACCATCGAAAAGAATTCGTTCCCAGTACGCCGATTCTGTCCCCAGGTTGTAAGCCCAACTTAAGAAAACTCGCCGCAAGTTGGTTCGCCTAAATTTTTTATTAATGTGCGATTTTTTCGAAAAAATGGCAATCGACCTTTTCATGTAGTTGAGAAAATGTGACTGAAATATTTTCGTGCCTTGATTTGAATGCGATCCTCTCTGGCCATTTCTTAGCTGCGTTGTCCAAGAGTTGACCGATCGTTGATGACTTCAACGGTTCGTTTCCGATACAATGGTAGTACGAAGGAGAGCTTTTAAGAATTAAGAACTTGATGAGTGGGGGGTGGTGGGGGATGCTTGGGGTGGTTTGGAGATGAGGGCTATTAGTGGAGAGATCTGTAGAGCCCTTGTAAACTTCATTTATGTAAATGTTTACTATCGCTTAGAGATAAAAAATAAAAAATTGTTATCTCTGTTCTCTCTTCAACGACTACAGATAAAAGATTCAAAAGTAGGTATTCATAATTGTATTATTTTGAATAAATTCCTTAGGGACATACTACATAATAATTAAAAGTTAATTTCATACAATTACAAATTTCATAAATTACATTTTTTTTAAATAGGTACTTAGGTTTCGACAAGCAAGTACTGGGCATTACGATGAATCTTGTAAAGCCTCACCTTAAAAATCTAGTGATGACGAGATTTGAGAATAAAAACGTTGATTTGACCATTTTATTTCAAATGGCAGGGACAAACTGATAATCATTCCATTCAACAGTTATCGTAATCTTCCCCCTCTAATGGGTTTTATAGGCAAAACGGGAAGCTAAAATCTTCCGATGTTCCGACACGTTAGTCTTGAAACCTTGAGAAATCAAATGTCGAATGGTGACATCTTGCGTTGGTAAAATTGTATTTATATTTACAGAGTACTGGAAGAGGAATTTTGTTCTTTATTGGGTCAGCAGAGGCACCAACATTGCGCCCTCCGGAACCCCCTACTTAGAAAAACCAAGAAACATGAAGTTTCATAAATTTATTTAATTGTTTTATTTGACAAATTCTTTAGTTCCAGGTCTATCATTTCTTTGAGGACATTTTTCTTCACTTTTCCAGATGCAGTTTTTGGGAAGTCGTCGACAAATCGAACATGCTTTGGTATTTTGAAGTTAGATATCTAAAAAAAAATTTAGAATAAACAAAATTCAAAAGTTTTTTTACTTTATTTAAACAGAATTCTTTGATTTCCTGCTCGCTCATTACTTCCCCAGATTTCAATTTTATACTAGCACAGACGTCTTCGCCTAGTCTTTCATCTGAGCATCCGTAGACCTAAAAAAAGGTTATTGATGTCCATTATATATTTTACGTACATAAGCTTCTTGAATTTTGTGATGTGTAAGTAACAGATCTTCGATTTCTGCAGGAGCGATGTTTTCACCTTTTTTAATAATGATCTCTTTCAACCTCCCTATCACTTTTCCATATCCGTCTTTGCTTAGCACCATTAGGTCTCTGTGAAGAAAATTTTTATTGGTCCAGGGGTGCAAATAGAAATACTAACCCAGACTTTATCCATCGGCAAGGCGTAATGCTTTCAGCGGTTTTATCTTCGTCGCCAAAGTAACCTAACATCATCGAATAACCTCGAAACCAAACTTCACCCGGTGTCCCGAACGGTACCATTTTTCCAGATTTGTCGACCACTTTTACCTAAAGAAAATTCAATTCTCATTCTTAATTTACGATCGAACCTCTGTATGTTCTGCAACTTTTCCTACGGTCTCCGTCCTCTGTTCAAAAGAATCGGTGTCTGTATTCGTGAAAGTAATGGGGCTCATTTCGGACATACCATAGGCAGACTAAAAAATTAATTTTGTGTTGTTTTTACATTTAATACCTGAATATTATCGGTTTTGAAGCAGGAAGAAATTTCCCTGAAAAGCTTGGGAGGACAAAGCGCCCCTCCGCTCACGGCGACCTTAAAATTGTTCAGATTTTCGTCCAAATCGGGATTTTGGAGTTTAACATTTTTAATTTTTTGGCACAAGTCGACGTACATTGAAGGCGTCCCGTAGATCGCTGTGAATCTATTAAAAATTAATTTCATCTCTAAAAATTTGAATCACTTTTCTTCTCGGAGAGCATTCACGGTGCTTTCCGGCGAGAAATAAGGGCCAGGAAGGATCAAAGTTGAGCCGAAATTGGTCGCAGTGACAACTCCAAGGACAGACCCGAAGACGTGAAAAAGAGGAACTTGAAGGCAAATCGTATGATGCTGAAATAAGCATAAACTACAAACATATTCCAAACATTCAAGTTTACTTGTTTATGCAAACCGCATCTTTTGCCGAAAAAATGGGCGTTGTTGATCATACCAAAATGGCTCAAAGTAGCAGCCTTTGGGTATCCTGTGGTACCCTAAAAAAATCGTTTCGTTTCCATTTTTTAAAAGAATATTACCGAAGTGTATTGTATATTCCCAGCATCATCAGGCTGTATTTGTTTTTCGATTTTGTAACATAAGTCTAAATTATTTCCCATTTCATTGACATCTTCGAATTGGAAGGTACCACTGGAACAAAATGAATAAAAAGTTTTGGATTATTTTTGCTTACGGTAAACTTTGTTTTGACGTTATAATTATATATTGGAGCTCAGGAAGTTCTTTTGTGACTATCGGACATCCTGAAGGCGTCTTGGCAATTTCCGGAGCGATTTCTTCCATCATTGAATAAAACTGTTGATCTTTAAACTCTACATCGGTCACGAGTGCTTTGACGCCAACTTTTTTCAAAATGTATTTAAGCTCGTTGACTTTATAGAGTGGATTTACGCCAGCCTAAATTTTGAAATGTTGAGTTTGAAGGGAAAAAAATTTTTTTTATACCAAAATCAAACCGGATTTGGCTGCTGCGTGCATTGTGAGGAACCAATTGTACGAACTCGTCCCTAAAGCTCCGATTCGATCGCCTGGCTTGAGTCCCAACTTCAAGAAACCGGCCGCCAATCTGTTCGCCTATCAAAATATTATTAAAAACGTTAAGGCTTTTCGGTGTCCTACTTTTTCCTTCAATTCCGAATATGTGAGCGAAATATTTTCGTGTTTCGACTCGAAAGCTTTCCGATCCGGCCATTTTTCAGCGGCGCCGTCGAGGAGCTGTCCGATAGTTATCGCCCTCAATGGTTCACTTCCTTTACAGTGATAATAAGACGGTGAACTTAAAAATAAGTTCATATTTTAAATAAAAGATTTGAAATTATAATAAATTTTTTTGTTAACTTGTATTAGCATTTCAAATTAGCACTTCCTTGGCTAAATATAATTTGATCCTTAACATGCCGTGTGGGTTTGCGGCACGGGGTATGCCTATAAGGGGGTGTAGGTATAGATGAAGCATGTTGGGTTATAGGTATGCTGAAAAGAAGTTGTCGGATATAGTGAATATGGGATGCTCTAAGCTGGTAAACCTGTAGTGAGTATTCCTAGATACTTACAGTGAGTGTGGGGTATGACTGATGAGTATAAGCCATGTAGCGAGTGAGTTTGGGCATGGTGATTGACTATTGATGGTAGGGTAAATGTTGGGTGTGCAGTATGCTGATAATACAGTATGGTGGATGCGGTGGGTATGGGTTATGAAGATTTCAGGGCTGTCTTTTGTATAGAATTTCTGCATTACACTGTCTAAATTTATGACAGGAAAAAAACATGAAGGAGAAGAACAATAAACCCTTTTATGTTATATTATCGCATAAATATTATTTTTTCTTATCTATCTTATCTAAATTATAATAGTCGTCGGTATTTTATAATCTAATACACTAATAACAATTAACATCACGTCCTCGAGAAGGAAGAAAAAAAAATTTCTTACAAATTTCAAATCCTAGGATCATCTCCATGCTACGCTTTATAAAATACCCAGTACCAAAAATTAATTTTTTTGAACCCAATTGATCTTCCAGTTCGAAACTACAGTTCTGGAGAGCAGGGGGGTGAGGCAAGGGGACTCGTGTAACTAAGAAAAAAGTAGCACACTTTTCTGTAAGCCCCAAGCACAGCTTATTTCAATTTTCAACCCATTTTCTGCATAGTCCTTCCCCAATCAAAATCACTGAGGTGGTACCCAACTGTCAAAAGTGTATCTTCAAAATTTACCTTAAAAAGCGTCTTAAAATAGTAAAGGAAGTCAGAACCTGTTTGACCATTTTCACATTGACTAAATGACTGAATAGAATGCTGAGATGAAATTTAGTTCTGTTAGTAATACCCCCACCTAACGACTTGTGAATAATTCGGCGTTATGTATTCGTAGATAGTTGACAGGTCGAATTAAATTACAATAATTTGAATTAATTGGCTATGATTAGTTGTATTATTAATTTGTCTATGACGTGTATAAGTAGTTATAATTAATAAAACTGATGATTGCAATTTGCTAAATTTTTTCTAAGCTAAAATTATAGCTTTGGAATGTTCGTAGTTGGACGTTTTTCGAATTTTATGTGTCTTTTGGGGAATAAAGAAGATAGTCGTTATGGTTTAGAAAACGTGCCAACAGGTTTCTCGTAATCCGACAGTGTTGCTTCTCCCGGTTTTAGCCGCTAGACTCGGCCATCAACTCGGTTTTCCGAGATCCGAGAAATGAGGATCGTAGAAAACGAGTGGAGCTCTAACATTCCAATGAATCGGGTTGAGGCGACAACCGCGAGGGAGCATCGCTTGTGAGTTTACGCGTCGTCCGCTAGATGACAGTGAACATGGAAAATCGACTTCACAAGGTGTATGATATTACTGCAATTAACGTCCTTACGTTATTAGGAGTGGCCGTAACTATTTAATGGATTAATTGAATTCATTAGCTCTCAAAAGGATCTTTCAAACATAATTAGTAATGATGAAATCGATCAAAAATTGTGGAAGTTACGGACGTTTAAACATTTATCATTGAATTTCATTGACCTGCAATGAACGTTTTTGTCCAGTTTTGAGGGATATGGAGTAGTCGGAGCGATTATATGAATAAAATAATTTTTATAGCTCATTAAAAGAGCTTTCCAACAGTATAAGTATCAATCAAATTGGTCAAAAATTGTGGAAGTTACGTATATACGTTTGGCCTTTCATTGATCTGCAATGAACGTTTTTGTCCATTTTTGAGGGCTAAGGAGTGGTTCGAGCGATTAGGTAACTTTAAGCGGATTTTTTAAACTACTATGTATAAAGAGCTTTCAAAAGGTATAAATTGACCAATTGGGTCAAAAATTGTCAATGTTACGGATGCGTGAACGTTTGGTCTTGCTTGGATTACTTCTCGGCCTTGAAAAATTAACTACAGGGTAGTGCCTTCATGAATATTCGGGCTTTCAAAGCCCAAGATCAGCGAAGTTCTTGAAAAATGACAATTAGGGGGGAAATCCTTCGAGATTCCCACCCTTTCGCGGTCTGGGTCGGGGTTTGCCGGCATTGAAATCGCGCCTCCGTTGCCCCCCCGAACGAATTTCGAGCTTCGAGATCGTCGATCACAGTCCCCGCCACGAGTTTACACGGATCGCAACTCCCATCTCTGACATGAAAATTTACCCACCGCGTCTTTCATGACAGTTTCAAAATCGAAAAATAATAAACAATAAAATACGTAAGTTTTATTTCTTTTTTCAATTTTTTTAATGAGATTCCCAAAAAAAAATTTTTTTCGGCACGTTTTTCCAAAAAAAATTTTCTTTACCTACTTTTTTATATAAAAAAAAACACAAAAAAAAACTGTAAACTGTATAGACTAGTTTATTCATAAGAATACGTTGAACTTTACGAATAATTTTTTCTAGGACCAACCGTTCCAGAGTTACCTTTACCTAGATTTTAAGTACAAAACTTTTTCATTCATCGTTTTATTATTAGTTTGCATTCTTTACTATTTACAACCATTGCCAGACATTGGGATTGGTTTAGTTTCGTAAACGATTTGCCATTGAACCGTTTAATTTGTTTGTAAAATGATGATGATGTCTTTGATGTTTCATCATCCATTTCATTGACTGTGCACTACGGCTTTTGGATGGCTTCTGCATAATAGAGCTGCTTTAGCTTCCTGATATGAAGGAATATGAGTTCTCATTCACATCTTTGACTTTTTTTTTTTCTTTAATCCAAAAACTGTTAAAAATTTGGGGATTTGGGCCCATACCGAAAATTGGTCCAAATTAGTTGTCAGGATGCTTTTGAAAATGAGTGAAAGTGGACGAAATCTGTGTGGAACCGTCTAATTTTGTTTTGTCTACCTTTCTATTGTTGCCCATGGGACGATTTTTTTTCTCTTTCTCTCTCTCTCGATGAAGAATTCGATTCGCTCGCACGTTTTAATCGAATTTTCCTTTCGTGATTAATCACAATTACTATTTTTATGAATCGACCATTGTTCGCCATTCCCGATCAACGTGCGAAAAGCAGTGAATCAGTGTAACGATAAACAAAATAATCATAAAACGTCGGCACTTCCATTTTTCGCTTCTTCGTAGAAGGGAGATAATTTTTCTAGTTTCCTAGCCGATAAAATTAACCAAAAAAAGATAAAATTATAGTCGACTGTGCAGGAAATTAGCAAAAAATGAAGATTTGATAATCACAAATGAACCAGTGGTGAATTGGGTTGTAAACAATGGTATTAAAAAAATCATTAAGCAATAGATTGCATTCGAAAATGATGAAATTCGATCATCTCGACCGGGCTATAGTCCAAATATTGGTCCACACTTCTGACGTCCCTTTCACGGAAAAAAAAGAAAATTTCCTACGTAACCACATTATGCGAAGTCCTTCGACTTAATTGCCCGAGTACAAATTACAGGTCATTATCGGTTAAAAAAACTGTAACATTGTTCAGCTCAAAGTTAAAGGATATTAGAAAGTATTGGAACCCTTTAATTAAAATTCTCTGGCTTTCTATCTTCAAATTGGTTCTTTTTCATGAATTTATTTTGGTCCGTCGCGACATTGTAGCTGGTTTAAATTTAAAACGTAAATGCCGACGAGGGTGCAATGTTCCAGTTGACATTGGAAATAAAAACCACTTTTTTCAACTCCCTGGGCCAAGGCTGTAATTCTTGTTTTTACGTTTGGCTCATCGCCTCGAACAATTTATTATTTATTTATACACTATAGGGTAAACTCTTGCCAATAAAAGTAAATATTTACCTGATTACTTATAGGAAAAGGGGTTAAAAGGCGATTTTAGACCAATTTTTATCATGGCTGCCTTCAGGGTCATTAGCTTATTTATTTGATTTATCTCATATATCAAAAGAAAGCTCCATTTCAGATTTTTAAATTTTTTTTAAGCTTAAAAAAGGCGTTTGTCTTCTTGGCCATTGAATTGGGGCTTCTGTGAGTAACCCCTCCAATTAAAAAAATAAAGAAAAATTATTCATTTTTGATCAGTTTGATTGGTTTCGAGTATTCTCGTCCTAGAAACGAGTTTAAACGTTTTGTTTGCCTCTTAAAATATGGTCCCTCTTGAATAGGAATCACTTAATTTTGCCCTTTTGTTCTTCTAAGAAAAAAAAGAGACGAAAATGGCATTAGACCAAATTAGCGAAAGTTACTGGTGCCAAATATTTTTTTAAATCTCTTTAAAAACAAGCAACATCTCATACCTACTCATAAAATATGACCGAATGGAAAAGAAATTCTGGAAAAAAAATGAGAAGTAGGGAAAAAAAGAGACCTTGGTCAATTCTGGTGTAATTGGCGTTATAAATCTCTTTTCCTGTCAATATCTGTCCGAAATGCATCGTTAATCTTTAAATACTTTTTAACGAGCGAGATTTCAGAGCTTTGGGTTCCTTGACCGGAGACAAAATTGCATTTATTGGAATTAAATAAATAAAAAATAAAGTTTTTCTTATTTGGATGCTTTTTGAGTTGTCAGAATTTTATATTTTGACTGGAGAAAAAGCTATTCATCAAGACCAACTTAGGCTCATTTTAAGGGTATTTCTATGCAGAATCATTTCCAAGTTATAGATTTCTCTAATCAGTTATCCAGAGCCAGTCAAAAATTGATGGTTTATTGTCAAAGTAATCCAAGAGAGACTGTTTTTCGACGATTTCGTAAAAAGCACAAAAAGCACACAAAATGAAGAAAGTTTCTCTATTTATGGACTCTAGACCTTTGAAAGATTTCGGGATTTTCTTTGAGAGATAAAAAGGAAGCCTTTGAAACGTGGCCCGCTAATCCGACCGACCTTGAACGTGAGTCGGATTAAGGGATACAAAAACAACCCTTCTCTATAATCCAATTTAATCTTGCGAGCCTCTAATAATGAAAATTGCTTCCCCTATAAAGATATCATCAGTCTCCTCAATGATTTTCAGAAACGTAAAAATTACCGAAATGAATGAGCTGGGAGAATCACTTTTTAAATTTCTAAAAGGTCCCAAATTATGTATCGACAAAATGCTAATTTTAGACCTAGATACCTACTAGATAGGATTTCGTGTTTTAGACCACACGATTTATCAAGTCAAGATGAGAAACCCGATTTCCCAATATTTATCATAGTCAAGGAAGGTGCTAAACTAGTTTGTTTTTTTAAAAAATCATCCGTTCATTTAAATTTTAAAATTGTACCGTAACAATTGGAACGTTTCGACAATCGCTTTTTAATTATTTCGGAGAAGAGGTCAAGTTTCTTAAAAAAAGGGTGCGATGATATACAGTAATCCCTGGCCTAGATTACGGACTAAATCCACCTTCCGTAACCCTGATCCATTGGAAAATTACCAAAAAATTTCTCGTTGACTCTTTTTTTTTGTTAGAATACCTGAAAAAAATTATGAATTTTTTTTCGCCGTCGTGTTAAAATCAGCGTATCAATAAAGTTTTCGTGACCTTGTTGCCATAAGTCATAAGCGCGAAAATAAACAAACAACGTTCTAGAAAAATCAAATACTTTTATTTATTCGGAAAAATTCCTATGGCTTGTATATTTTCCAATTTGTTACCCTAATAGTGTTGCCAGATTTATGGCAATTTGGGCTGCATAACAATGTGGTTTATCATTGCCTACTGCCTAATTGGGTGATTTAAAGCAAAGTGGACTACCTTACAGCTTTGCCAGATTGGGCGATTTTCTGCAAATTAGACTCCCTAGCAGTATTACCAGATTGAGTGATATTTGACTCGTTTACAATGTTGTAAGATTGGCAAATTTAAATTTTTGCCAGATCGTGCCATTTATCGCAAATTAATCTGAATTGCCATATCCGGAGATTTTGGACTCGATTGGGTGGTTTATCTTAATTTGGACTACTTTACATGCCCAATGGGGCGATCGACAGCAACATCGACTACCTTTCAGCTTTGCCAGTTTGGACGTTTTATCTTATTTTGGCTACAGAGGTACCAGATTAGGCGATTTTTAACAAGTTTACAATGTTGTCAGATTTGGTGGTTATCAGTGGAGTCATATTTGAGGTCTTGGGCGAAAATTGGGCCTTTTCCACACTTGTTGACCTTTATCGTCTGGCGGTGGTGAAAAGCCTAAGTTTTACTTTTTTTAAAGTAAACTTTCTTGGATTCGAGGTGCGGTAATGCTAGAGCCCTCGGGCGTTTTTTCAGCTTGGCAAATTTTCTGCTCGTTAGAACATCCGAACATTAAAAATCAATTTCTAGCTTGAGAACGTTCGGTCGTGCCGGTTTCCGAAATCACGCACGTGAAGCCTGATTAATAACAGGCTCCGGAATGAAAAATCTCTTAAACACATGTCTAGCTCGAAAACTTGAACAACTTTAGAAACGAGGGGAAAAACAAAAAGAGAGGATGAGGTACGTTTGCGCGTTTATATCAAGTCAGGTGATTTATAAAAAAATGTTTGGAGGGAATGAACCCTGGAGCTTCCTGGCCCATTTCCAGTATTTTGCTTCCATTCTATTTTTCGCTCCATCAATCTAGGTAGAGAGTGAATTTCGTCGTCCCCATACGTTTGTAAATTGCTGAAAATTGTTTTCGTTAAAAATAACAAAAAGTATTTTTCAAATAAAATTAGAGGGTTTCTGGCCAAATTTAGCTTTGATTTGAATCCAAAGCAAGAAGCCAAAATTTAAAAAAGAAAAAAAAAAGTTATGAAACCTTTTGAGCGACATTTCGCTCTTTTTAACTTTCCCTTTTAATTGGCGTTTGTCCCGTGGAATTTTAATTGTTTATAGGCCATTATTTGTTTTACATGAACCAGTTTTTTTTCTTCTCGACAGAATCAATCATGTTGAAACATCAAATTTTCCATTTAATGGATTTAATTAATTAAAATCTCGTATCCTGAGATTTTTATTTTTCAATTATTTTCCGCCCTGAACAATATGGTGGGTTTGGTCGAAATTGAATGTCTGACTTTGACATTTTATTTATTCTTACTCGCCTTTTTTTAATTAAATTTTCGATTTAAACAAAAAAATTATGTAATGTGCGATTTTTAAATTATTTCTGGCAGAAAGATCCCTTTGTGGCAAGTTGGCACTTAATTTCGTCAAGCGTCCAATAATAAATGCTGGCAACTCCTTCGGCCGATGACATAAGATGGAACCCTTCCTTGATGAAAAATCGCCCCATTTTAGCGTTTTTATGTAGAATTTATAAGGTTCGGAATGGGACCTTTGGTGGTGGTCAAAAGGTCAAAATTTTTTGTGTTAGAAAAATCGATTTTTTTTACACAAGAACAGTCATAGGACCTAAAAAATTTCTTTCTTGTTCCAGGAAATGAGTAAAAGTGAAGTTTGGGAGTCTGGTGAGACCCTAGCGATGTCTGAAGAGAGGCAAGAAAGAGGAGGATGGTCGAATAAATTGGATTTTCTATTTTCATGCATAAGTTTGTCGGTCGGACTCGGAAACGTCTGGCGTTTTCCGTATCTATGTTACGAAAACGGAGGAGGTAAGATAACCCAGGCCCTTCTACAATAATATTTGTCTTCGTACTCCAAAAAAAAAAAAAAAAAAAATCTGGGAATCTAAATATTTGATTTTTTAGGTGTATTTTTGGTGACTTATTCAATCGCTATGCTTCTTTGTGGTATTCCGATATTTTTCCAAGAAGTCGCCATCGGGCAGTATTTAGGATCAGGAGGGAGTACGCTAGTGGGCCAACTCTGTCCGATCTTTCAAGGTTTGAAGAAGGGAAGAAGTGCTATGTAACCTCATTGTTTCTAGGAGTCGGGTATGCGACTATGACCATCGTCTTTCTACTTGACCTCTACTATTGCATCATAATCGCCTGGACGGTATTTTACTTGATCAGCTCGATCGCTTGGTTCCCAGAACTTCCTTGGAGCAACTGTGGTATGTCCATAGTCAGTTTTGTCACATTAAAACAGGTACTACTTTTATCCTTGTACCTTTTATATACCTACACACTCAGACACATTTATTGTTATTTGTTTTTTCTTTATTAAAAATTATATTTTTCAGGTAACGAATGGAACAGTGACGCTTGTTTTTCTCCCGGCATGAACCTAACGTCGAATGCGACAAACACTAGATCATCCGTTGAAGAATTTTGGGAGTGAGTAATGGTTATGGAGGCCAAAAATTGTAAAATGTGCCAAAAATCAACATTTAAGCTTGAATGGACCGGCAGTTTTTCTTTCTCTAGTATCTTTGGGAGTAGGGTTATGGTAGGGTACAGGTTATTACATAACCTGTAAGTGGTCAACCTTCCTTACTAATTAGCCATTTTCCTGTGAAATGCTAAGAAAAATTTGATGGTCTATTCTAGGTGATATTACTCATTTCTTAGCGTTCGTTAATTGTTTATTTTTGTTTCCTCAAAATAGAAAAGAAGGAAAAAAAATTCTTTAATTGGCTTAAGTGTCATAATTGCCCATAATATAGAAAGATGTTTGTCCTTCAATTCTTTACACTTAAAAAGTGTTAAATAAAACTATTTTTGTTTTTAAAAATTTCAGACAACGTGTTTTGGGGTTGACAAGCGGCATCACCGAAATTGGCGGGATGCGATGGGAACTTTTCGTCTGCCTTATTATCGGATGGTTTTTGGTTTACGTCGTCATATGCAAAGGCATTCATCAAAGTGGAAAAGTAAATTAATTACTTAATAAAATAACCATTAAAAATGTTTTTAATAGATTATATGGGTATCGGCGTTGTTTCCTTATGTGATCTTGATAGCTCTCCTTATTCGAGGAGTGACACTGCCTGGAGCTGCTGATGGACTTATTTATTATGTGAAGCCAGAATGGTCAAAACTTATGAGTCCAAAACCTTGGTTGGATGGTGCTACGCAGATTTTCTTCGCATACAGCATCGGGACTGGTGCTCTCCCTACCTTAGGTTCATATAACGATTTCAAACATAACTGCTACAGGTATTAAAAAAATTTTTGTCATAAGTTTATAAAAACATTCATTTTAGAGATGCTATAATCACTTGTTTTGTGAACACTTTCACAAGTCTTTTGGCCGGAGCAGTCACCTTCTCGATATTGGGTAACCTTGCCTACGAACTCCACACTTCTGTAGATTCCGTCGTAAAATCTGGACCTGGTCTTATCTTTTTGACTTATCCAGAAGTCGTTTTAAAACTACCTGGAAGTACTATTTGGGCGACCATATTCTTCTTGATGCTTATTGTAAGTTTAGGTTAAGATTAGTTCAATTTTTTGCCACTAGTGCAGTCGATTTTAGACTCCTTAAAATGCTAAAATCCATTTTTATTACAGGTTTTGGGAGTTGACAGCGAGTTTTGTCTTGTCGAATCATTTATAACTGGTATGGTGGACAAATGGCCGAAAACACTGAGGCCTCATAGAGGGAAATTTACGTGTGGAGTTTGTTTCCTTTTGTTCCTCCTTGGAATCCCCATGGTTACCAAAGTAAGGTTCTTCTTTTACCTGATTTCTTTTAACTTTTTCTTTATAGGGTGGATACTATATCTTTAATTTGATGGATTATTATTCTGCATCTGGCATGAGCCTTCTTTGGGTCTGCATATTCCAAACTGTTGCAATCTCATGGGTTTTTGGAGCACGGAAAGTCTCAGATTGTATAGAGCAGATGCTTGGTATGCGACCAAGCTGGTTTTGGTACGTCTGCTGGGTCTATTGCGCTCCAATCACTATGATGGTAAGCTTATCACGTTGTGGAATATTACTAAAAATTTTTTAGATTATTTTTGTCTATTATATAATCCAATTCGTACCTGTGACTGTTGGTGATTATGTTTATCCTGATTGGGCTCAAGCTTTGGGCATCTGCATCAGTTTTTCGTCCATGCTTTGGATTCCTGGATATGCCATTTATTTCTTAATTGTCACCCCTGGCTCATTCAAACAGGTAAACAATTTTTCTTAATTTAAAATTAAAAAAAAATCGTTTTTAGAAAATGAAAGAAGGGCTGACCCCGAAAGTGTCTCTCGAGCCGAAACCAGCAGCTTCGCCGAGTCTCCCGGTATCAGAAAGTAGCGCCGTCCTTCTTTCGAAAAGCAGTTCCTTTGTAGCAAATCGTTAAATATTTATTTATAAACTTTTTTTTACCAGTCAGTATTTTTATTTTTTCGTTTTATATTATTTTTTATTAGGAACATTAGAAAAGACAAAATATTCAGCTACTCGGTTACATTTGCTGCCGTAAGATGGCACTAAAGGTTCTAAAGCTTAGTAACATATCAAAAAAATATAAAAAAGCTTTAAAAATTATTATTTATTTTGTGATAAAACTTCAAGTACTTAGATATATTTAAAAAAATGATTGGCAATTGAAAGCCTGAATATGAGTGACACAAAATTTTTATATAATGTATATAAATTTTGTAAATAAAGTTTATTTATTTTTGTTGTTTTGTGTTCAGGTCTTTCGATTTTATTTGTGATCTTAAAGCGAAGGTTTTATTTTGTTCTTGTTTATTTTTGTAATAAGAAATAAAAGAAGTTGTATTGGAAATTTTTTTTTATTGTCGGATCAAAATAACCGATTTATGCTTCGAGGGTTGAGAGTTCTAAAAATCGTTGGGATGTGACTTTTTTTTTTTTTGCCTTTTTCGGATTTTCGAATTTTCATAAGATGATTTACGATTTTCTACTTTTTGGTAAATGGATGGAATAGATATTTATGATGTTTTAAGAAAGTTCTGGGCTATAAAGGAGAGGTTTTTGGGGAAATGTCTTATCAAAATGAGATGTTGGGGAGGGTGTCAAGTTGTTCTTAGGGATAAGAAAGTGAAGGTAATTAGAAGGTATTTTGTGAGGAGTTTTAGGGGACTGGGATGATTTGAAAGAGGATAAGGTGGTAAGAAGGGAGTTAAGGTGGTTTAACACAATTGGGTGTTCTCTTTCTCACCGTAAATGCTTCAAAATTGGTTAAAAAAAGGTCTTTCTAGACAATGAAGGTTCAAAATTATTTTCAAAAGGGTCTTTCTGGTCGAAAGAGGGTTTAAAATCAGTTAAAAAGGGCTTTTCTCATCGAAAAAGATTCCAAATCTGCCTTAAAAGGGCCATTCTCGCAAAAATATTCCAAAATCTTCTTTAAAAGGGTCTTTACTGTCAATGAAGGTTCAAAATCTGCCTTAAAATGTTCTTTCTCGTTAAAAAAGTGTTAAAAATCAGTCAGCATAAGGTCTTTATACTCAATGAAGGCCAATCTGCCATGAAGGATTTTGATAATCGAAAAATGTTTAAAGTTTGCCTATTTTAGGTATAATTCATAAAAAGTGTCTTTACTCATCTCAAAAGGTTTTCATTCTACCTATAAGGATTTCCCTTCAAAAACGTTCAAAATCTTCCTTCAAAGGGTCTCTTGCAGGTTGACCGAACAACCAAGCCTAAGCCTTGAAATAGTGACAATAGAGACATACTGGGAACCTTTATGGACATGGCATAGTGGATGAGGTGAAAGGCTGTTGCTATAATATCCCTAATCCTTTTGAGGAAATTTTTTCTCCCTCGAAGAAGCTTCTGGTTTTAGGTTTTGATAGCGGACCCAGATAAAAGGTAACGTTAGCCCGAATCGCCGTTAAGAAGATAGGATTCACTTGGTCGACTCATTACATCCGAATTGCCCTATTCACACCCTCTTCCCACATTCACAACTCAACCTCTTTTCAAAACTAAAATATCAATCGAATGTGAACATTTTTTTTCGAACGTGTTGTCTCTCATGAATAGTTAAAAAGATGGTTAAACGTTGAATTTTTTATGAAACCACCTGATGTTCTTTCCATTAAGCAGTTTTCTCCCACTAAAAGCTTTCTACATTACTTAAATTGTCTTTTCCACTTATTGGAGTAAAACAGCCTTTGAAAATTATATAATTTGTATTTCAAGGATTACTTAGAAATTTTTAAGTTGAATTCTAAATACCGCAACTGTATTAATTTAAATGGAGTAAAAAGGAAATTAAACATTCAACAGCTTTGGAAATTTTACACTTTTACTATTCACTAGGAAGATTTTAAACAAATATTGACGCTATTCAATCAATAGAAAAGGTAAATAAAAGGGAAAAGCGCCGTCGACCCGGGATTCCGCCTCCCGAAAACCGTTTTGTGACGGTAAATCAAGGGACCGTAATTAACTTTGTCTCGATTTTCTCTCTAGCGTTCCACGAGATAAAACAATGTTTATTGTCACCCGTGTATTTAAATAAAATATAAAGTTGATTTTCACTCGAACTATTCGATATCAACTTTTGCTTTATGATTTTGGATGTAACGCGTGTTTTCAAGTTCTACATTTACATAAAATGTAAATTTCCCGTTTCCATTTTATGCCCAAGCTATTATGCTTAAAATAATATAAACATTAAATTTGATTAAAGACGTTAATGGTGCCAAACTGCCAAAGGATAAATGGACGATTTGAGGTGGAAAATGTGTGGAGGAAGCTTAACTGGAACTTTTGGGGGCTCTATGGACTTCTCCACAAATACGCCCTCAATCCTGACCACTAAATCGTCCGACCTCTCCATAACTTTTACTACTCACCACCACTTTTCCATCACTACCCTCTTCGACCCTCCCCTACCCTACCTGACCATTTTCCTGCCTTCCACCACATCAACCGACTTCCCTCCATCTTCCACCACTCTTTTACGACCACAATCCTCCTTTTCTTTCTTTAAGGGATATTATTTAAAAAAAAACGAATTTAAAATGTTTTCTTAATAAAACGTCTCACTAATGAAATCCCTTTCAAACTTAATTTAAAGTTACCGGGAAAAAATAATATAAAAATAAATATAAAGCTAAGCACGTCTTTAAGGGAAATTAATTTCAAGATTAAATAACCTCATTTTACTCGTTTGTGGCTAATGAAGTTTTCCTTGCTTTCCTAATTGGCAGTTCAAGATGACAAGCAGAAAAACAAAAGTTTTATTTCTTATTGAATACCAAATTTCTCTACGATTTTTTAGCAATAATAATTCACAAATTACAAAGTCCTTAGCAGTCCAGAGGCTTTTCATATAGCGGGGAAAAATAATAATTCGAAAAGCCCACTTCGGAGTGAAGGAATTGAAAATTTTTCAAGAGAAAAAATAATCTAACGACCACCTTCGTTATAAAAATGCATCTCTCCCTTTTTACGGTCTAGTTGAAATCAGGAGAAATAAAAAATGGGGTGAAGTATAATGAACCTTCAAAAGAATATTACGAATACCTACTTATCTTTAGCAGTGAAAAAGTTTGGAATCACGGATCAGTAGGTCTATAGATTTCCTTAGAAAAAAGGAGTGGCTTATCGATGTTTTTGTGTAAATGTTTGAACATGTGCTATTTTGATTGAAATTCGATGAAATCGTCAATGGCAAAACCGGGGCCTTCACGCCCTCAAGATGCGAGGTAAGTTTAAAATTGGACGATTTTAAAACGAAATTGTAGTAAAAAAGTATATGTTATTCGGGACCCGAATCGCGAGCCTGATTACGACTTTTGGCAACGTTTGTGCAAATCAATCGGCATGGGTTGGCTCAACGAATCGCCCAAGACTAAAGATGAGAGGAGCAAATCCGGAAAAAAAGTCTCCTTTAAAGGAGACGGAGGAAAAACTGGATACGGGTAAGCTACTAAAAAGATAAGTTCACATTTTCACCGCTGGGAGCACTTGGGTCATTTTTGATGGGGGAACTTTTCACCAGAAAACGTTTTTAAAAAAGCCATCACATTAAAATAACGCCACTGCACGCTGAACAAAATAAAAAATGGATTAAAAACGTCTTAAAATGAAGCTAAAAAAATATTCTATACTGCGAAAGACTTTTTAATCTTTCAGATGTCATATTTCTGTCCTGGGTTCCCCCTTTCCTGGCGATTTTAAATTTTCTTCTTCAGAGGAAAAAATTACAAAGAAGCTGAAAAGATGAGGAAAAGGCAGCAGGAAAAGACACGAGAAAAACGTTATTTTAGATGTAATTTATCTAAATAGAATAGCTTTTAATAATTTTTTTAAAATTCCTTTTTTAGTTTTGAAGGCTAAGGGGATGACCTGGAGTCAACGAAGCTTGCTTTGGATTAATTACAAAATCAGCAGACTAGGAAAAACATGGCTGACTTACCTTATTTTTTTGGTTTCTATCATTCTTTATGCGATTGTCGGCGGTGCGATTTTCCATGGGATTGAAGGAACCGATGACGTAATACTAGATGATGTCGACAATTCCGATCTAAGATACCAACTAAGGCGGAACATTTCATATGTAAAAAGCAAAAGTTATTAGGGGGAAATGACCCATTGGAGGGTATCAATGACCCATTGGAGGGCATAAATGACCCATAGGAGGTTATAATGACCCATTATTACCTCTTAACCCAAACAAAGACCCAAAAAATGTTCTTTTTTAGCTGGCTCAACTCCACGAGTACAAAAAAAGAAGCGACGAATCCCTTAAGGAGACGATGCAAGATCACTTTCGGACCTTCGAGGCGGGAGTTCTGGCGAATTTCCAGAAAAACTTGACTAACCAAAGAGGTTTAGATGAGAAAAAATGGGGTTTTTGGAGTTCTGTATTTTTCGCGTTTACAGTTTTTACTACTATAGGTATGCGAAGACGTTCAGAACTGAAGAACAATGAAAAACTTATTTTTTTAGGTTATGGGCACATGGCGCCTACAACGTGGTACGGGAAGGTCGTCGTCGTTATTTACGCTCTGATAGGAATCCCTTTATTTTTGGTCTCTTTGGCTCTGTTTGGAAAGTTGCTTACTCGTATTTTCAAGTTTCTCTGGGCTATCATCATCACCGTCTATTACTCGAAAACATTTCAAAAAGTAAACTAAAATCGAACAACCCGAGTAAAGTTTAACTGTCGAATTCAATCATTTTAGAGCAAATCGACCGTTTTCAATATCGACGATCCGGATTACAAGGCGTATAAAGCAAAGCCGGACTTCAAAGTCGACGATCAGTTCAAATTCCCGTTGCAAATCGCTGTCATGATTTTACTCGTTTACATTCTTTTCGGAAGTTTGGTTTTCCTCCAGTGGGAAAAAGGATGGGATTTTTTCAGTTCGTTTTATTTCGTATTTACATCCATCGCCACCATCGGTTTTGGAGATTTCGTCCCAAACAATGTAAATTTTATTTATTGCTCGCTATCCAGCAAAACCGTAAATTGTTCACCATTCGGGACTTCCCACCACACTAAAATGGGGCGTGGCACCTCTTTGAAGTTTAAATCTTAACCTTTTTCTAATTCCCTCGCCAGAATTGACAAATATTGAAAGTTTCCCCAATTCGTGACCAATTTACTCCATAAATACACCGTTCGAAAGCTCTTTTAAATTGCTATCGATCTTCCTTAATGATAAAAATCCTCAGATGGTTCCTTCACCCACAAAATTCGATCCAAACATCTCTAACTAAATTTTTTTTTAATTTTAAGGGCAAATACGATGTGGAAGTTGGCAAAATGTTTGCATGTTTACTATATTTAATCATCGGCCTTTCATTGACCACGATGTGCGTCACAGTTTTAAGGGTAATTTCAAAATATTGCATATGCAAGAAAATTTCAATACAATTTTGCAGGAAAATATGATAAGAAATTTGGTCAAAGTTTCGGCCAAAGTTGGACAAAGCTATGGAGTGAATATCCACCTCGATGAAAGGCAAATGCGTTCCGAATCGGCCAAATCATAAATATAAAAAATAATATTTTATATGTGCATTTTGGATCTTTAAGGTTTTGTTTATCTCAGAATTGATTTTTGCCAGAATATAACCTGTTAAAATTTTTATACCTTTTTTTTTCGCTTGAAAGGTTGAAAGTAAATTGGTTTCCGAGAAATTGTCCAATTTGTTCGATTTCAATTAGAACGTTTTATTGCTTTTTTTCCGGAAAAAGACGAAACACAAATAAATAAAACTCGACAAGGCGATAATATTCTTATAGGCAAAAATATAAAGAAAGGCAAATATATCAGAAAAGACTTGAAAAAAATCCGCTTAGTTGGAAAACATGTTGAACCAAGAGTAGGAAGAGCCGACTGGTGACGTCATAAAATTCATCCACCTGAAAAACACGTTTTCGTAATGAAACACAAAGGAAGAAGTTCAAAAGGCTTGATTTCTCTTTAAATTAAACGAACGACTTCATAAAAGATTTTGACAAAGAAAGCTTGATTATGGCAATTCTCGAATCTAGCCAAAGACTCGTTTGGAATTAATGCGAAGTTTTGAAAAAAGAATTTCTTTTTTTATCTTTTGGTTGATTTAGGGGTGAAGAATTAATGAAGGGCAATTAGGGCCAAAAATATGAATTATTTCCTGAAAAACTAAATTTTTAATTTGGCCAAAACCGTTTGCAGATTAATATTTTTCACCCCCAAAAACCAATAACAGGTTTTCCCCTCCAAAATCGTCTTTCTTTGTGATTTTAGAATTATTTCTGTTACATACCTTGATTGAAGAGACTTTGGTTTTTCTTCTGAAAAATACAAAGACCAACTCACAACGCACTTTTCCTCGAGACAAATTCCGTTTTCAAGCCTGAAAATAATCGAAAGTTGAATTAACGTTTTAAATGAAACCCGAATCGATTTTGTCGCACAAATTGAATTTACAATGTGTATTCTATCGGTCGTGATTGAAATGCTCTTGCTTTAATTCCTATTGTTTCTGTTATAGTTAAATTATTAGTGTTTCTGTAATCGAATATCTTCAACGTTGGGGGTTCAAATAAGATTATTTACAAACCTAGAATGGAAACCGACTATTTTGAAGCGAGAAAATTTGTCGGCGAGTGTCGAGTAGAGAGCTCGGAATTGGATCCCGGTTGGGATGTTACATTCTGTAGAATTCTCCTCCAAGTAGTTTTCCTTGTTTTCCAACTTCTCCCTAAAAAGAAAAAATTTTCATTAGGAATCTACCTATCGTTTATTTTTTGGTAAATTGGATTTATAATAGAAATTCGATTTTGAAAAGTCCTAATTTTAAACATTAAATTTTAAACAACCGTTTTCGTACGAAATCCCTTCGGTAAAGAAAAGCACGAGTGGGTTGAATATTCTCTCACTAACTTACGTTCATAAATAATTAAAGAGCTCTAAAGCGGATTTGTCAGCTCAAAGATAGGGAAGGTTTACTTTCCCTCGCATGTCCTCAAGTTAAATTGGGCCTCCTTGGCCTGGGGGCCTCCCTTAAATAAGAACTTCAGGGGGAAATTTTCTAAAAAACAACGAACTTTTGAATAATTGAAGGTGCTTCATCGGGAAAGAAGGTAACTTTTTAAATTCTAACTCTACAGTATCTTTTTCAGTTTTTGGATTGGGGTTTTATAAGTAGGGTCGAAAAAGGTAAACTAAGGTGATAGAAGAATGGGTTGGGGAGGTGGTTGATGGTTGGCTGGTCGGGGAGGTAAGGGAGGGTAGACAGGTGATGAGAGAAGTGGACTGGTTGGTTGCAGGGGAGGTAATAGGAGAGTGGGTTGGGGGGGGTGAAAGGTTAGGGTGTGTGGGGGGTTGCTTGGGGGGGGGGAGTTGGCTACCCTGGAAGGTTGAGGGGAGGTAAGAGAAAGAAGATAGGTGGAGGTAGGGTATAGGGGACTGGGGAGGATTCCTTCATATCCTCCTTACCACATTATTAGCTGTTTTATTTGATTTATTTATTATTTTAACTTTCTCAAAGAGAAGTTATTGTAATACCGTCGGATTCGGGTTTTTGGGGAAGGGTCTTCCAGACCCCCTAGGGTCAAACTGACTTTTGATCTTTGTCGGACATGACTTTGTCTGTGGTGCCGGCCGTCCGGCCGTCCGTCGCCTTTTTTTTCCGGAACACTTCACGGCCACAATTTTCATCCGATTTTCACGAAATTTTCACATAATCTTCCTTTCGTGGTTATCTTGAAAGTGACGAGAGCGATTTTTGAAATTCGACAAAATGGCGGAGATATGTCTGTCTAAAGTTTGCAAAAATGTGCTACGGGCTTTCTACCAGTCCGATCTTCACCAAATTTTTACCAAATAATCTTCACGTGATCCCGATTAAATTTCATTAACTAATTAGGTAAGTAATTATGTAATTAGGTAATTATGACTAATTAACTTAATTTTCCCATTTTCATAAAATTATCACCAAATTCAAGTTTGGATTGCAAAAAAAAATTAATTAATTAATTAAATTAATTAGATAATTATAATGAGTTTGAGTGAAATTAGTTCCATTTTCATAAAATTATCACCAAATTCAAGTTATGACTGAAAAAAAAAATTTTTCTATAAATTAATTAATTAACTAATGAAATAATTATAATGTGTTTGGGTGAAATTTATGGATCCCCCGAAATCTGTTGAGTGTAGACCTTTGAGAAAGTTCGTGTCTCCGGGCAAGCTCCAGGACCAATACTTTTATTTGGCGTGAAACTTGTTTTAAGAAAACACTCACCTTTGACTGGTTGAAGGCCTTTGAGTTAATTTTAATTTAAAAATTTATTTTATAATTAACAAATTTTTTATTATTTCAATCAATGCTTTTTTACACGTTTGACATTGAAAAATTGAAATTTTTCTTCTTGAGGGCTATTCATTTTAAAAAATTGCGAATGTCATTTCGGAAAGGTTTTCTGACAAAAACCTATAATTCAGAGTGAAAATGTGATTTCTTGAAATTGTAGACGAAGCCTTGATAGGCCCGAGTCTGACGGATGTGTTCATGTGCGTTCCCAACATTCGTCACTGTCGTGAAGATTGCATTTTTCCGGAGGGAGAAGGGCATGGTATTATAGTTTCTGACCGGAATAAAAGACCTTTTTCCCGCACAGAAATATACATGAAATCTAAATTTCGTCTTTTTTTTCTCGAGGTGTTAAAAACGCGTGAATAATTAACGCCTTTTGAATTTACAACGTTCGGGTCAGAGACGGTAAACCGCTTAGAGGCCTCACAAAAGCGGTTTTAATTAAAATTTCATTCTCTGAGGCGACCTTGAAAGTAAATTTGAGAAAAATTATCTCGAAGTTTAAATACGGAAAGTAAATTTTCGAACATTTGTATGTCGGTAACAATTTTCGAGCTGTCGGATAAACTGAAGTTGTGAGTGTGTAGAGGGACGTTATTTATCGATGCACTTCTTGATCGATGGACGGGATCCTTCGGGGAATTCCCTCTTTCGAATAAGATATACAACTGTGCCCAAAAACAGGTCGAAACCCTTGGATTTTACCCAGAAGGGACTTAAGTGAAAAATCGCCTTTTTGATTCCCCTCTTAAACGCTAAGAAGAAAAAAAAAAAAGTTTTCTTATATAAAATCATAAAACTACCTTCATTCTACATTTTCGCTTCCAATTCTTCTTTCTTTGAATATAGAGCGATTTGAAATAAGAACTTTTCAGGTTCAGATTCTTAAAGGGAATAGCATGACCTTTCTAATAATGGCTCCAGAAAGAAAATCGAGCAAACTGTTTATGATGCACGATTTCATGACTACTTTTAACCGTCTGTAACTTCCACGATTGTTTAGCAATTTCATCTATACTTATATGGTTAGAAAGCTCTTTAAAATATCTTTCCAACGGTATAAATATCAATATAATCAGTCAAAAATTGGGAAAGTTAACGGCAAATGAAGTTTCAGTAATGAACGAATTGAAAGGAAGTTGGAAAATAAATCTTTTTTTTTTCCCTAGATCTTAAAAATGAGATTGAATTAATCGGGCAAACCAATTTCCCCAAGGCGTAAATCGTTTCTCACATTTTCGAATTGAGACATTATTGTTGAAAATAAACCATCACAGGTCGTTCTATCAAGTTGATAACAAACTAATGTTAGTACTAATCTAAAATCGATTATTTCTTCAAATATTCACTTCATTCGCGTGTTTCAACCCTATATTTCAATCATAAAATAATAAATTATAATATTCTTTTCAAAACTTAAATAATTAAATTAGAACATTTGTCATAAAAAAAGTGTTTGATTTGAAATTCGGAGAACGTCGAAAGGATGAAAGATGTCATTTTGTATTGATTTGTGTAAAAAAGGAGTGATCAATGGTGAACAATAAAATACAACATAAATCAAAACGTCCCTACCTACTGAATATACGATGTGACAGGTTGAAATGGCCGACTGAATGGTAATGCAGCATTAATTAGCGATACCGTAACTATTTATACAAACAAAGGGTCGCGTTTTGACCTTAAATTTAATTGCAAATTTTAGTCCATCGAATGGGACAAACGATCGAAAGTTTTTTCAAAAGGAGTCTCCTTGCCTCACACCCCTGGGAGACCGAAAATTTTACATAGGTGCCTATGCACTTTTAAAGTAGCCCGATTAGCTATTTTTTGTAGGTAATAAGCTAATTTTCAATAAATTGTCCATCTGAATATCCTGATGTAAGCTACTATAAAACTCCATAGCATAACCATGATTTTCGGACTGAAGTCGCAGTATAAAAAGAGCGTACTTTTTTATACATTAAAATGACGGTTTATCAAACCGTTTTTCATGTAGATTTAAAGGTTGATGGGAATTTGAATAATTTATTCAAAACTAACAACGAGGTCCTGGATCGTAGGGGTAGAAGGTGGTTAGGGTGCTATTACTGATTATGGCAGTGGTGAAGTGAGGAACGGTTCGCCCCGTTAATCCGCACCGGGCCCTTTCTGTTAAATGAAGCTGAGCCATGAATATGTAGAATTTGAATAGCTCAGGGGGTTCGAGGGAGCCACTTTGCCCAATCAGTGCTTCCGTGAAAAAGAGACGTTTTTGAACATTTTCACGAAAATTCAATATCATTGTTCAATTCGTAACATTTTCATTTGCTTATGACAATTCCTTTAGAAGATTGAATTACATTTTGTGATGGGATGTGGATGGGGGACTGGAGAAAAGCACTCATACAATAAGGCCACCTGAGGCCTCTTTGGAACCGTATACCTTTATCCTTTAGTAACTTGGAACAATTCAGTCACACATAAATATTTCCAGTGTTCATCGAGACATTTCCGGATGAGAAAAAAAACATAATTTTTGCATTTTGAAAAACCATCTAAAAAGGAAACGCATTTAGAAAGTTTTATGGTAAAGAACAAGTTTGGAATGAACAAGTTAGTTGGCAAAGTCCAGCGCCGTATACATCTCGACCCACCCCCGTTCTTTACATCAGACAAACACTTTCTAAACATTAAACTCAGCTGCTTTATTCAAATTCAAATATGCCCAAATATTTGTTTGGAAAACGAAAGTTACTAGGGCAAAACAACTCGAAAACACGCTTCCAGAACCAATTGGCTTTTCTTCTTTTGATTAAGAATTCAGGATTTTCGTGGAAGTTACCTGTAACGAAAAGTTAAATCGCAGGAATTCTATGGAGAAGAAAATATTATGAGGGGTTTGGAGTGTATTAGCAAGAGATAGGGGTATGAAAAAACACACCATCATATGATTCCCCAATAGTTTGCCCAATAAACTACATAGTTGGGAATCTTTCTACCAAAGGATATTTGCTACCCAGAGCCAAGAGGAACTAAAATCAAACAATCGGGTTATCCTTTTTCCGCTTTTTGAAAAATGAAGTCAATTTGTCATTCGGTCTTTTTATTCAGGAGGTACGAGGAGTTTTAAATTTTAAAATAAATCATTAAAATTACCTGATGTGCGGTACGAATCCTCCAAATCCGTCGGAAACAGCTTCGAAGTTTAAATACTTTTGGAAAAGCTTCAAGATTTCCTCTCTAAAACAATATTTCGTTATTCCAAAAGTTAAACGAAAATGCTAAAACGTTCGACGAAAGGGGGAAAAAAGGCACATCAATTTTAATTAAAGCTCAGGATTACGTTACAATTAAGCGCCTTTTTAAAAAGGATTATTTGACAAAAGGGAGGAAAAAAAGAGAAAAAGACTAACAAAAGAAATTAATGGATGTGTTTTCTGGTTTAACAAACGTGTAAAGGAATCGTACAAAATATGAATTGGATTTTGAAAAATTAATTATTTCGTAATTTGTTTAATTAGAATAAAAAGGGGTTTTGATTAAAAGAGATAAAATCTTGGTGGATTCGCCAAGTTATTTATAGACAAACATGTACGTCTGATGTGGGCTCTGGAAGGTAAATTAATTGAAACAGATTGCAAGGCGAAGAAGGGGCGAGGTAATAGTTGGAAAACACCTCACTCCAGTACAATCTGTTTCAATTAAATCTTAACGCATATACTTTAGTCCAGTAATAAAACACAAAGTTCCTTGCATCGACGGAAGGAAAAATAAACGGAATTTCACTAGAGAATATTTCGAAATAAAAGCGAATTTAAAGTATAATTTTATGTTTGGAAAACAAGAAAAACACGTTAGGGTTTATATTGTTTTTTATTACTTTTTTACTTCTACGAAAGTCTTTGGCCGTAAATTTTTTCCTTAGTCCCTTGATAGTGCCACCTAAATCGATATTTGTACATATGCATCCCGACAGTTTTCGAAATTCGGGATAAAATGCGTTGGTTGTTGTGAAAGTGGAAATGTCCAGATCCAGAGGAAACCGTGTCCGTCTTGTTCAGTCTGACAGTGATTTCCATTGACCTTTTGAATTTTATATGCAGACAAACTTTGAAGGTTCTAACCTAATATTGCAACTGATATAATATGAACTATGCATTACCCTCAAAATCGCGATTTGAGAAAGGGATCCTTGATGTGAGTATCAAGAGGGTGTGAGAATCTTCGGGATCCTTTTGGTCCCCAAAATCCCTTGGGTTGCTTAATTTGAGGCTTAAATGTTCGATCAATGTTAAAAAACGATCTAAAAAGGTTAAAAATGTTAATGCCTTCGATAAAAAAGAGGAGGACGAGGGTGAAAATTACCCCTGAACTTTTGAAATGCCTATTGTCCACCTCTGTATTGACTCTTTTTAAATTGATTACTAACCGAATTCAATTCCTGTCGGAAAAGAATAATATTCTAATGTAATTTCCATAAAAAGGCCTCGGGAGGAAACCGATTAAGCGACTTAAGTCGATTGAACTTTCGATACAATACCTTTAAAAAAAAAAAAGTTTTTTTTGTCTATAGAAAACGGGAAAAGGGGGACGGACAAAAACGAGTTCGTTGACATTCATATTTTAAAGGTCTAAATTAATCGAATAAACTATACCGATTACTCCTTTCTTATCATAACCACCTTATCCATCAATGCTCCCATTTTCCCACCACTATCCAACACCACCGTCCGGTCATTCCCCTACCATCCCCCATCATCTCCTTCTATCCTCCTTTTTCTCCACCATCTCCTACCAGTCCGCAAAACTCACTAATCCTCCCTATTCGCACCGTCCGACACCGGGTGATGGGGTTGGAGAAGGTGATAGGGTTGGAGGAGGTGATAGGTTGGAGGAGGGGATAGGGTTGGAGGAGGGGACATGGTTATTGAGGGGATAGGGTTGGAGGAGGTGATAGGGTTGGAGGAGGTGATAGGTTGGAGGAGGGGATAGGGTTGGAGGAGGGGACATGGTTGGTGAGGGGATAGGGTTGGAGGAGGTGATAGGGTTGGAGGAGGTGATAGGGTTAGAGGAGGTGATAGGTTGGAGGAGGTGATAGGGTTGGAGGAGGGGACATGGTTGGTGAGGGGATAGGGTTGGAGGAGGTGATAGGGTTGGTGAGGGGATAGGGTTATTGAGGGGATAGGGTTGGAGGAGGTGATAGGGTTGGAGGAGGTGATAGGTTGGAGGAGGGGATAGGGTTGAAGGAGGGGACATGGTTGGTGAGGGGATAGGGTTGGAGGAGGTGATAGGGTTGGAGGAGGTGATAGGTTGGAGGAGGGGATAGGGTTGAAGGAGGGGACATGGTTGGTGAGGGGATAGGGTTGGAGGAGGTGATAGGGTTGGAGGAGGTGATAGGTTGGAGGAGGGGATAGGGTTGGAGGAGGGGACATGGTTGGTGAGGGGATAGGGTTGGAGGAGGTGATAGGGTTGGTGAGGGGATAGGGTTGGAGGAGGTGATAGGGTTGGAGGAGATGATAGGGTTGGAGTAGGAGATAGGGTTGGAGGAGGTTATATGGTTGTTGCTGGTGATAGGGTTGGAGGAGGTGATGGGGTTGGATGAGGTGATTCACACCCCACAAGCAAGCCCTTTTATACCAATTTATAAATCCATCGGCAATCGGCACAACAATAACTTCCTTTTTTCCATGATGATAAAAGCAGTTATTTGATCGAAATCATTTTTCCGGTGGGGAGGGATTCATGATTAATTTCATATCGCGCCGGGACCTCGGAGAGTAATCAGCTCGAGCCTCAGGATTAAAGGGTGGGAAGGGAGGAAGGAGGAAACCCGGAGTATTTAAATATTATATCTCGTGAGAGTTGCGAGGGGCGAGCTCTTCCTTTTCCACCCCGGTTTGTATTCAGCCCACATGCCCTCCCGAAAAGTCATAAATTGCACCTTTTCTCCCTCGCATTCCCCAGTGCACTCCTTTTCCTTCCCTTAACGAATTCATCTTTTAAGATTTTAAAGACCCCTCTCTTCTAAATATTCAAATTTTCATTAAAACACATCCAATCCAATCTTACAAAACATTTTGAAAAATTTCATGTCTGGCGCTACAGGTGGGATAAATAGTGAAAAAATGTAAATTAAACAAAAAATCATCGTAAAAATCAGCTTACGTGCCAAGTATAATATTTCAATTTAAAACGTGTGGGCTTTTTTGAATAAAAATAAATCAAAGATAATACCTTTTTTCCTCGAATGAAACGTAAGGGTCAAATTTCAACAAACACGATTTCAATACGTCATATCCAAAGCTGACATTTTCCTCAATCTGACACCCCTCTCCTCCGACTGAAAAAACCAAAATAATAATAATAATAATAATAATAATAATAATAATAATAATAATAATAATAATAATAATAAAAATCAAATTAGATCTAATAGCAAAAACATCATTTCACACGAATTCCCCAAATCGAAATCTCTCAATGAGAATTCAGTTCAGGCTGATTTTTCAAAAGGGAATCAATATTCGAATGGCTTGAGGGAGAGAGAGAAAAAAAAGGTTGTTTCAAACGAAAACTAATCGAATCCAGTGACAGGACGACGTAAACAAAAGATGCGAATCACCTTTTCCCTCTCTCCCACTTCCAGATAAAAAAAATTTACATAAACTCGATACTTCTAATTTGGAAATTCCAATCTTTTAAGCGTTACTTGTAAAACGACTCAATATAAAATTTTAAAGGATGAAATATTGAATTTCGTAAACTCGTTTTCGAAGCATTCAAATTGATTGTATTCAAGTTTAGAGAAGTTTCACAGAGTGGAGAGTTTGATGTCTGCGTTCAAAGGAATCGGGTTGTTCAGAGAGGTCGAGGGCTCGCAGTAACAACTAATTAAAGCATTAACTCTCCCTTTAATTACTACACCTCTTTCGTCATCAATACTTTTCTTTTATACCTATTAAATCTACGAAAAACACCATTTTCCTTATTACTTTTCTAATTATGAAATTACGCTGATGTCCTTTAAAAATAAATTGCTCTAAGTAGGCATAATTACGAGTTTATTGTATTCAGTCCTAGTATTCTTGATCCATGGCTATATATGGGATCAGGGTCCACGAATATGTAGAATCCCAGGCAAGTATTCTGGGATGCCTGTTGGAACCTGAGGTCAAATTTTTGGGATCCAAAGACTGGATTCTGCATCAGAGGTTAGGATTCTCCAGAGGGATATTTTTTTTCCTCTCGCGAGCAAAGCTCTCGAATAAAATTCATCATGATGGATAACAAGCAAGTGAAGTGAGGATACGGCTGCTCTTTTTGCTGCTCCTAGTTTATGTCATCGGACTTGGGAGCAACGAAATTCGTGAAAATTTTCTTTGAAATAAATTTAGGTGATTTTCGTTCGATATTGACTCTTTCATCTCCGCACCAGTTGCCGGAACGAGGGCCTGTTCAACTGTAAAAGTGAAACTCGATTAACGAAAAGCAGGGAAAACCTCTCTTCAATACCAGCAGAAAGGGAGGAAGGAGCGGGTATTTACTGTCTCAATAAAACAGGCCGTTAAACTCCGCGTGCTTTTGTAACAGTAAGTAATGGGTTCGGTAACGTTTCTGTGTGTTTTTGAACTAGTGGAAAAGCATTGTTATCTCCTCCCGTTATCACATTCATTTTAAAATAATCTGGCATCTCTATTAACCGAGGAAAAGGAAAAATCTTGATTTTTCCTCGCCAACTTTTAGTATTTTACGTCGTACATGGGAAAAAGTCCGATCACGTAGGGCGGTTAATCTGGTCAAAAAACAGTTTTGGGAATCGTGACCGGCTAAGCCTTCGGCGACCTCTTGCCAAAACAATTTACCGCCTTTTCCACATATGTGGACCTTCCATACATACACAATCGTCTTCCCGGTTTATCGACAATCGTAACTTAAAACTCCTATTTCGAGGTGGCTGCTTGAATTCGCTTAATAAAGTGAAGCGCCTCTTTGAACTCTGGGAGTGGACTCCCTGAAATTAGAGAAGATAATTAGCGTCAGACCCTCCCCTCATTAGCAAGGTGTTAATTATCATTTATATAGATCATTACCGCAGGTCCTGACCATTTATTACCCTTTCATAATCAATTAGCTACAACTAGCTCTTTGAAAAGATTTACAAGTTTACAAACACATTCAGGTTTTACGTTTTAATTAAATGAAAGTCGAACATAAAAACTCATATTTTACCTCATAAAGAAAATTCACACAAAAATTTTTTAGTTCTAAAATTTAAGACTATAAATATGAAAAACAATACCGTTTGAATTTTTTCCTACTATTTTTAATTAATTTTTGAAAATTGGCGTTTTCTCCTATTGATTAGACAGAAGAAACGTGTTTCTTCTTGACGTCATCAAGCCTAATATAAGATTAGATAATATGAAAGATGGGAGTGTTTTTCAATTATTTAGGATAGTGTAATCCGGAGAAGAAAAAGTAATAAAATAAAAGTTGTAGATAATTAAATTTCCTTTTGGATAAAGTTATCGTACCTAGTTTTTTACAATTATCTCGAAAACTGAGACTCAAGCATGAAAAAGTAATAAAATAAAAGTTGTAGAGAATTGAATTTTATTTCGTATATAGTTGTCGGATATATTAAATGACGATCGTTTAGAGATATTTGAGTTGACAACGGCTTTTTCTGATAAATAAACAGGGTTTTGCCATTATCTACCTATTACATTGAAAACTCTATTTAACTCCGAAATAAAATTTAATTCATCGATCCAAATGGGAAAAAGTCAATTTTCAAAAATTCATTAAAAATCTATTTTTTATCTTAGGGAAAAAATTCAAACAGTATTTTTTTTTTTGTTTTAGTCTATGATTTAAAATGAAAAAATTTTTTGTTTGAATTTTCCTGATTAAACCATAAAAGGTGTGTTGAATGAAAAGAGGCCAATTTCGTTGGAAGGTGTTGGAAATTCCGACTACAATAGAATACGTATTAAATAGGAGGCAATAAGACCTCAATAGGAGGACCCCCTCTATCTCTTTTTTCCTTCACATTTTTTCTTTAACAAAGGAACGTTGGTACATATAAAATAAGGGTTCATTATTAAATTTTTAATTATGTATTTTAAAAAAATCAAGCTTATCTATTATTGGTTCTTAAGTTCGCCCTAAGGATTATTAAAAAAGCTTTTTATGTTATTTTATTAATCTTTAAGCAAGTCTGGTCTTAATGGAAATTAGAGTTGTTTTCCCATCTTCCTTCCGCTTGATTTTAATATTGAAATTTCTACTGTCTGTTGTATACTGACGTAGTACCTTGGAAAAAATTAGTTTCTGAGTGTTAAATGAGGGGGGAGTTTGACGATGTTATGGGAGAGGGGAGATATTTTGAGGAAGTTATCGAGGAAAGCAACTCCAGACCTTTTCATTCACTTTTTTCTTCTTCAGGTACTTTTTTGCTCAAAAGGAGAGACTTGCAGGTCACCTTTTACACACAAAAAACACTTCGCAGAAGATTCATAAATTGGATATAAAATAAAAAGCGAAACCTTCTTTTATAATGCAACAAGACCCCGGATTCTGGCAACAAGTTGGTGCAACATGTGGTCTCTCACTTGTTGGAAACATTGATATTAGCCAAATCTATTTAGAACGCCACCTTTTATTTGAAAATAGGAAAATGTCAACGTAGGAAAAAAGAGGAAGACACCATTATTTAATCTCCGACGTCTTCCCTTGATATTGGCCATTAATCCTTACCCAGAAGAGGTTCTAAATAAAAAAGACAGGAAAATTAATTAAAGTGTTTCATAAAAATTATTTTAAATTAAAGAAAAGCGAAAAGTAGGAGAAAGAAAAAGAAATGGGGCGTGAAGAAGTAAGAAGTCTACGAGATAAAAACCACGAAAAGCCCTGATGAACTTTGAAGGAAGAAAAACGTTAGGGAACTCACAAGGAAACACCTTGCCGAAATAGAAGGTGGAGAAATACGTGGGAATAAAGCTTTTTGCCGCCATTATTAAAGGGACTTACATTTGGACAGAAATGGGTTCCATTTTACCTTTTACCAACACGCTTTCTCGATTAGAATTTCCATTTTCTTTACCTCAAACATTTTCTCCATTGTTTAAAAAAGGTCTGAAAATTTTATGATCTTATAATAATATGCGTTGCCTGGAGCAGGGACTTCATTGAAATGAATGAGCACTCGAGAGGTGAAGCGAGTGGAAGTACACTTGACGTTAAGGGTGAAAAAAAAGGAAAGACGCCTTTTTTTTTTTTTAAATAAAACAGAGCTGAGAAAAATACGAAGGAGAGAAAAATTTAAAATATCATTATTTTCAATAGGGGAGGAACTTTTGATTGGGCATTGTTCGAAACTTTTTTATTTTTAGATTTTATTTCCTCGTGTCTAGGCGTTTTCTAGAAAGTGGTGGCAGCAACTGTTGCAGTAGCGGCGCGGGAAAAGGTTCCAGAGTGGGGGGAGGTATTGAGCGGGGGCCGAACTCAGTTCGGACCAGACCTCCGACCGAGTTACACCCCCCTTTCCCATCTTATTTATTAAGTAAGTTTTTCAAACAAAAACAAAAAAATTATTTACTCACAATTATTTTTATTCACAATTTTTGAATATTTGCAAATTTTTTTATTTGCAAAAAAAATTTTTTTTACTAGAGAAAAAAAAAATTAAATCAGAATTTTTACACCTTCATCCTGACTTTTTAAAACATTTTTTTAAAAATTTTATTTTCTTAATTTAATTTTTTATCACTTGAAATTAAAACTTGGATTTTATAAATAATTGCATACTTAAAAACCTAAACTGTCATAAAATGAAATTTTTATTCATAAAAAAAAAGATATCTATAATAGGCTTAAATGAGAAATTTTTAAAAGTGACTCTTCATGTAGTAAAGTTCTTACTCATGGAATAGCCCATTCATTGCGAAAACGTGAAGGGGGCAAAAAATCGATTTACAGGATACACATTAATTATTGTACGTCGCATTTATGTGAAAACTTTCAAAATTAGTCACCATTTTGTTTTTGTATTTGGGAGTATAATTTTAAAAGGATTATTGAGAGTTTGACATGCTAATCGCTAATTTGGTTTTCAATTTGTATCCGATGTTTTTGATTCTTTGACAATATGTAAATTGGATAGTGAAAGAGGAATTTGGGGAGTTGGAAAACCATCGGCGGGGTCAACCTTTAAATTGGAATCCTCGGAGGATCGATATCGGTAATCAGTCGAAACCAGGTGTCCGCTTACTCATCCGAATGTCAAAATATTGAAAAAAGAATTTTTTTCGACATGGCTTTGTAGGTACGATCGTTATTCTCTAAATAGCATCATCGATATTGACGATTCTTAGAGATTTTAGATATTAAAACTTGAGAGCACTCCATTTTTGACAAAATTGATCAGTATCTGTACCATTAGAAAGCTCTTTCAAAAACCAAGAAAAGCTACTACATAATTATCTCAGATTACATGTAACCCTTTAAAAATGGAATTGAACACGTCGTCTTGATTTTGGGTGTAAAGTTGATATTTCAGGGTTAAGGAGACGTCTGAGCGTTTTTAATTAATAAATAACATTTAATTTAAATTCAAAGAGCTTTCTAACGGTATAAATATTATTCAGATCAGCCAAAAATTGAGGAAGTTACGGACGTTTGAAGTAAAATTGTGATTTTTTCAATGATAGCAGAGCAATCACTTTGGTAAATGGGTTAAGGAGAGCTAGAGGGTTCTAAATGACCGATGGAAGTCTCAGCTGACCAAGATTCTTAAAAGCGTTGGATAACCCCGGGCGTTAATTTTTCCCTAACTAGATTTTGTCTAACCTTTGATTCAGTGGTTGGTTCGAAATGCTTGGAACGGCTTCTAAGAAACCAGGGGCAACAAGTTAAGTTGTTTCCGACCTCTCACCCTTAGATCGTAACTCTTTTTCAAAGACTTAAATCTTCTATGGTACCAAACTTTTTTTTTCTTTCTCTTTCATTCTAAGCTGGGAGATAAGCTAAGTATCGCCTCGAAATTTTTTCCTCCCCAGGAATCAGATAAGTTGTAAGATTGTCGAGTTTTGATATAGGGAGACGTTTTATTGGATTCGCGGATTTTTCCTTGGTGAAACCGTAACCTCTAAAGTGAAAATCGACACGTTCCCATAACTCAAGTGTCATGTAATAAAGGTAAAATTTATAACGAAGTTTCGGAAAACTTGTAAACGCCCCGTGCAGACTTGATGGGGCTCCGACGTCAGAAAAACCCTCAGAATTAAACGCAAACTTTTCCTACAGTGAGCTAAACCCTAAAGGCTACAGTTCCCGGGAAACCGTGTATCATAACTTGAATAGAATTTTAAGAGATTGTTTTCATGAAAAGCGATTTCGATTGAGGTATCAAACCTTAAAATTAACCGGTTATCAACCCAC
Organism: Orius laevigatus; assembly: GCA_018703685.1. Lineage (NCBI taxonomy): Eukaryota > Metazoa > Arthropoda > Insecta > Hemiptera > Anthocoridae > Orius > Orius laevigatus. Next base: position 318,844 of record JAGWEN010000042.1, read on the forward strand.
TCTTGAAACTGGGTCTTTAACCGATCGATTTTACATAAAAGCAACAGGGGGCTCTAAATCAACTCGGCTGGAAACTTGTCATGGAAAATAATAGCGTAGAAAAAAAACCCCAAGAGGCAAGATATGGAAAAAAGGGGCTTAAAATGTTAACTTTTCAGCTAAAAAACTTTTAAGAGCTTCAAATGGAGAATATTCAGAAAAAGGCGTTCAGGTTAGACTTAGCCCGGAAGACCCAACAGTCGTGCAGTCCACAACCACCCACTTTTTTGTCATTTTTAATTTTTCGAGTGGAATTAAACGTAAAATTATTCCCGGCTAAGTAATTATAAGATAAGAAAAATTAAACACGGTTTTTAAACCTCGCGTGATATGAGAATATATCATTCCATACTCAAAGGGCTTTAAAAAAAATTTTATATAGTTTAATAATACAAAAATTCTTTAATTTGTAAAGAGGATTTTAAATTTAAATATTTTTGACATTTAAAGGGACCTGAAAGACAGATTATCGAAAAAACCTTTTATGATCTGAAACGTTTCAGTTGTCAGGGTCGATCTTGCTTTCACATAAAAAATTTCGAAATTAAAAAGGGAATTTGGATGTCTTGTCTGGAGCTACTTTACGATAACCCCACCAACACCACCACCACCACTCCATTAATCCTCAAATTACCCCCCCCCCCCCAACTCCTGCATAAAATAAAGTAATAAAAGTTAGTTTTTTGACTCTAAGACTAAAAAGCACTCAACTCAAATAATGTCGTAAAAAATTGAACCTCTTCTTGACCTCTTTCCAAAAATACAGATTCTTTCTTCAATTTGAATAACTTCCCAGATGTAACCATACAAAAGAAATCTAACTCTTTCGTCCTCCTGCCGTGGGCAATCTTAGGTATTTTTCAACGATTTAAAGCTTCAGTGAAGTTATTTTGTCTGTTATCGACCCAAAAGCATCGATTTAAGGTATTATTAGAGACATCAGTTCATTAATTAATTGAAAAGTAAACCATGAAAAACATTGTTTTAAAATAAATCATTATTTTTTAGGAAAAAAATTGGAACTACTTTTTTAAAAGAGACTGTCAATTAAATAGTTTTCATTCTAAAGCAGGACCTAGTAAATGAAGACCTCACTTTGTTTGAAAATTTAGAAACTAAAGTTATTGGACATTTGAAACCGATGAGTTTAGTCTTTGAAGTTAATTAGAAAGTTTGAAAATAAGTGAGGGAATATGAGAATGATAATTTATTTGAGGTGAGAGGGTTGTGTTTTTCCGAGAATCTAATTGTGGAATAGGAGAGGGCACGTATTGGGTTTTCCAACGCTTGTAAATCACGATACCTACAGCTCGTACTGTAATCTTTGATATTTATGGTCTACATGAATTCACAAAGTCCTGTAAAAACAGAAGAGATTGCCTTTCCGTATTTTATAATCGATTCGAAATATGTTGGAGAAAATGAAAAGTCCAATTTTAGGAACCACCCGGTGTGAGAAAACGGTTTCATTACGGTCTAATCTCGGACCAAAATATAAATTTACACTTTCTCATCAAATGTGGGCATTCTGTTTTATTTCGTCCGCACTATTATCTGGAGGGAAAAAGTTTATCCACCAAAGTTGGCCAGTTATGGAATAAGTGGCCATAAAAAAAAAAGAAGCTGCTCGATAGCCCCTCGTTTCAGGAACGAATATCTCATCTTTTCCGTGCGAACTCCGACGAATGTTAAACATTGGAAGTTCACACAGTCCATGTATATTTAATTTACTTTCTCGTCTGCTTTTAAATTTTTTTTCTGGCATACTTATTTCTTTTAAGTCTAATTTCCGAAGGGAGATGAAAAAAAAGTAATCTCAACTTCTGCACGAACCAATATAAGAAGAAAAAAAAGTTCCTTACATCAATGAAAACTCCCCTTTTGATATACCCTTTTTTAAAAAAATTTTTAAAATCGATGAAAAAAAATCCACTTTCTATTTTGGACAGCATGTTCGATAGCCATAAATGTTCATTATGACACTTCTTTCATAAACGGTTCAAGGAACTTAAAAAAAAAAAAACTTCTTGGAAGGTCATTATCGTCATTCGTTAACCTTTTAGATTGACCCAGTTTAAAAAAACCGCTTAGCTCACACTCTCGGCCCCGATCGAGTTTTGCTTCATTTACCCAATGAATCCCCACCCTGTGGGTCCGCCTTCTTTAATAAATCATTCCACCTTAAGAGACAACGCTTCACGACAACCCCTTTTAAAGATTCAACACGAAAATATCGACTAGAAAGATACAATGGAAATTTTCGGCACGCCATATAAAAAATAGGCCTTTTTTTAACTTCGTCAAAAGGAAGTTATTGCTGCCCCCAGACCAGATGGTACGCATTGTGCGTAATTTTACGCATTTTCAAAGATTTTTACGCAACACGCATTGACATTATCCGCACCTGCCTTTTCACAGTAAAAACAATCTTCTGCCAGTTTTGGACCCTTTTTGACAACACAATCATTTTTAGACGGTTTTTGACCCTTTTTGACAAGAAAAGACCCTTTATAGATAGATTTTGCCCATTTTTTTGACAAAAAAAAGACACTTTTTAGACAGTTTTTGACCCTTGTAGACAAGAAAAACCCTTTTCAGACAGTTTATGTTTTTAACGGATTTTGTCAAAAAGGGTCAAAAACTGTGTAAAAAAAGTGTCTTTTCTTGAAAACGTGGAAAAGTTAATTTAACAATGGGAGAAAAGTGCTTTACATGAACGGAGTGTTTCTTTCCGGAAATTCGTTTTTTAACGGATTTTGTCAAAAAGGGTCAAAAACTGTGTAAAATACCTAAAAAGTGTCTTTTCTTGCAAAAGAAAACCTATTTGATCTGGTTTGCACTTTGTTTGATAAGGAAAAGACTTTTCACCCAGATTTTGACCCTTTTTTTGGCAAGAAAAGATCCTTTAAAGACAATTTTTGACAAGAAAAGACACTTTTCAGACAGTTTTGGCGTTGTTGGGTTGTTATTCTCGTTGAGGCTCCAGACACCGAGAAAGCATCGGTTTTCGACGCGATTATTGGAGCAATAGAGGTTTTTTTTAAATAAAAGCGTTTCGCCGGGAGGGTAAATCGATAAGAGGTTATGTTGTGACAATGGCCACCTTCTAAGAGCTTAGTCAAACAAAGCGATAATAAGGAGAGCAAACCCAATAATTATGTCAACAAAGCCAAGTAGTTACAAGTAGGCAAAGAACCCTTTTTTTTTCCCCTCCAAACGAATTTCCGGAAAGTAACACTCCGTTCATGTAAAGCACTTTTTCCCATTTTTAAATTAACTTTTCCACGTTTTGTTTCTTTTTCTTTTTCACATGAGATTAAGATAACAGGATTTTCGTCTTCCACTTTCTCTGGTAATCGGTTTAACAAGAACAGTACTTGACTTCCCGACTAATTCCCGTCTCCGTGGAGCATTAGATTCGGCACAAATCTTATTTGGACCGAACTTTATCGCACTAATTCAATAAAAGATTCTGTTTATTATCGGAAAGTGGCCATTTTCAGAATTATTCAAAACTAACTTTTCAGAGAAAAAAGTAATTAAACTTAAACCCCAAATTAGTTCGTTCAATTAGAATTTGAACTTGTCTCGTTTAATTTAGCGGTTGAGGAAGTGGATACTATTAAACTTTCCTAAAAGTAACTTTTGCTATTTTAACCCAAAACACCATCAATAATTTTTTTTTTCAACGTTTTTCAGTGTTAAAAAAAGCTTTTCCAAAGTTGGAGAGATAGCTCAAGTTTGTGTCCCAAAAGAGTTAAAACAATGATAAGACTTTTTCCTCTGGACATGGAGAACATCGAATTCAAAAGTTGAAAATTAAGATGCAGTCTAGAAACACCTGAGTCCAGTAATCCTCATTAGTTTACGAAAACTCAAAACTTAGACGTTAAAGGTTAACAAGTCCCGAAACTTTACTCGTAACAAGGGACTTTAAAGGATGTAAAATTACATCTCATTAATAAGCATGACGGTAATTTTTTCTTGGAATCTTCGGTGATGCCCTAATTACGTTGAAAGCGTGAAGGGACTAATCGCGACCCTCCTGAACAGGCACTCAAAAGGGACCGTTGTTTGTTTTATTTAAACGTTTCTCCTTTTAGGGAAGGCGGGGGGCGATTCCTCTAATTTGCAAATTTCGAGTCTGTGTTAAAAGTAGACTCGTGCGGTAAAGGTTTTGCCGTCTATATTTCAGAGGGGTACCGTGTTTTACCCCGACCCTTTCACCGCCAACCACGAGGCCCTTTAAGGGCTAATGCAGGGATTTCCCTCGAGGCCTCTCCTACCTCGCTTTCATATTGCATATATTCATGGATAAAGGACGAATTGAAACAAATACTCTCTCACTTTATCACCTTTATGATATAAACGACAAGGATCCTAACACATTTATCTAACAAACCTTTTTAGAAAAAATGTCCAAATTTTACCTAACACTTTATTCAAAAACAAACGTGAAAATCTGAAAAGATTGACGAAAATAATACTAAAAAAGGATTGAGTGGAAAATAATGATTTAGAAAATCAAAAGGAATGACACTTTTACGTGTTTTCTTTAACACAAAATATGAAATCATTCAAAGTGTCAAACACGCCAAAGGAACGAGAATGAGAATTCTCTAATGGATAAAATTAGGGGTAATTGGAGATTGATTTAAAATAAATCAAAAATCATAGATTTTATCCAATAATGGATACAATACTTGTGATCAGGATGCTCTGGGAACGATATTTTCCCCTTGCGAGACCCCCACACAGTGATTTCTCTCACAAAAAGAAATTAAAAAATATAGTTTAATATTTTACGAAAAAGCCCTAAAAATTTCAAGTCGATCAGTCCTCAGGTGTGTACACACCATAAAGCCCCCCCTCCTCCTCCCCCCACCAAAAGAGAGAAAAAGCATACTTTCTATTACGTAATATAAACATAACAACTTTTCAAGATTAAAAAAAGAGGGTTCAAGAGCACTTGAGAATATCCCTTTATTCAAAGAACGCTTTTTTATATCTCCCTGAAGCTTAAAGAATTTTTATGAAAAATATTTTTAACTTCTTCAAAAGTTATATTGTATTTTTAAAAGCAAAAGTCAACATAATCTTTGGGATTTTTTTGAGAAAGTTGGACAAGGGCTTGCTCCAGACACTTTTTCTCATTTTTAACGAACAAAAAGACTAAAAGTGTACTTACAGCTTTTTAGACGTTCCTCCAGATTATTCTCCAAGTTCAAATACAAGTCCTTGCCCTTCGTTTTATCTGGAAAAAGGAATTAATTTTTAATCAAACATTTTACCGATGAATTATTGAATGGTAATCAATTATTTAAAAGCTTCCTGATCAACTTAGCATGTTTAAATGAACAGTAAATTGAATTTTAAACGCGTTTAATTTTTCACGGTTGTATCATGTTGGAGGCATCTAATCCAAAATGTGCAATATAGAATATGTTCCGAATTCAACTCTTTCTTTGTGAAAGGATTTATTCAGGAAAAAAATTCAATAAATACAAAGCTTTCTTATTTGTATAAAAACGGTTGCGTGAAGGTTATCTGAATTTCTTTACGTACTGCCTTAAAATTACGGAGTGAACGCATTAACATTTTTTAAGAATAAAAGTTTTTTTTTTCTTCTCGATTTTCATACCCTAGATTTACTAATAAATAAAAGCAATAATATCGAGATAGGACTTGAATGGATTAGTTTCGGTACGTTTGGTTTAGGGCGTGAGATAAGGACGACATTAATAAAGGGTTCATAACTCATAAAGGGACGCAATAAAAGCCTTGAAGATGATAAAGGTTGGAAGCGCTTATTAGATGGGATGGTCTGTGGTGAAAAAAGGGAAAAAAAGAAAATTCAATTTGAATTTGATCCGTTGTAATTGCGACGATTTTCCTAAGTACCGGTTCAGTAAACGTTTAATGGCATTCAAGGTTGGTCATCCCAATTAACCAAGGTATAATACGATTTCCGTCCTGACATCTTCGATCTCCAGATCTAATTGTTCCTATTTCAACAATGTTAGCCTATCGATCGTATCGTCTAGGATGGTCTGGTACGTCGGGGGAGGTTGGGTGTGATGGGAGGAGGGTAGGGAAAGAGATGGGAGCTGGTGGATGTTTGGGTGTGGTGGATGTTGGAGAGATGACGCATAATGGTGGTGCAATCAAAACTTCATTTAGGATCTGTGATAAACAAATAGGTTTCACACGAATGTGCAGTTTCCATTAAGAGTTTTTTCACAGCTTCTAAAGTTAAAAAGGATCCTTTTTTTTAACCCAAAGGCTTTTGGTGACAAACTAAGCGTGAATCCCTTTGATCCGTTAGGAAGGGGACATGATGACCCTAAATTTTGTATATAAATCCTGAGGATTAATTCGAAAAGGGTTTGTGACGAAGGACGTCGAACTGCATCAGAGAAGTTATTACAACCGAGAGCTTCTAAATATTCATAAGACCCCCTAATCTGCCCGAGGGAAGCTTCCGCCCGATAAACCCGAAAACCCCAAACTGTAACAAATTTTCAATGCACCACAGGTAAAGCGTATCAATCAAAAACCTAAACGATTTTTTTTTATTGTTCCAGGTGCTTTTTTTAGTTCAGAAATTCGACCCACGAACTTAAAAGATTTGGTAAGAAATTTTTAAACAAAAATGTAAAATTTATGAAAAAGAACGAAATCATTTTTGTCAGTGATATAAGGATCTCGTCAAAAAAATTCCTTATTGAGATAAACGTTGAATAAGTGACTCGGTTGTTACCTCCGTTTATACCGAAGTTTCTTCCCACATTTTATTTTCCTCGCAGCCCCACTTTTTTTTTTATTATTAGAACAAACACCGACTCTTGATTTATTTAAGCCCATTTTCTATAGGAATAATTCAAAACCTCCCTGGAAGGGCATAAAATTTTAAAATAAGATTGATGTTATAATATCATCTGAATTATTTTGATTTTTTAACTTTCTCAAAAAGAAAATTACTTACCGGATTTTGGGAAGGGGTCAAGGAGACCCCGTCGGGTCAAACTGACCCTTGATCTTTATGGGCATAAAAAAGACTGTCGTCCTACCAGAAAAAGTTGACAAAAAGAAAGTTTTTCTAATTTTATTCTCTGTTTTTACAAAAGGCTTGGAAGGTATCTTTTATATTAGAGCCTTATAATGAAAAGTAAATTTTAATGTTTCACCAGAATACAGCCACGTTGAGTCAATGTAAGCTCTCAAACTTCAATTAGCCATTAGTCAACAGCCCCTCCATTCCTCTAATCTATATTTATTGCATAATTTATCAAACATTCCGGAGGCCCTTTCTCTCAAAAGCCCCATCCTTTCGGCAAACTTTTACCCCGTGGGTTGGTTCGGGGGCCTAAATAAATACACGCGGAGGGCGTACATATGGCAAAGCCGTTATTTATGGGTTAGAAGTGAGCAATAAACTAAATGAACTGACGGATGCAAGTCGAGCCAGGGGTAAAAAATAAAAGAAAAAGTTCACTCTTTTATCTGCCCTATAAGACAAATTTTTATGACCTCATCTTGAAAACGTTTTTGAAATAGAATTCTAAAAAGGGAAGAAAAAAAAAACGTTCGGGACTAAAATACGAAAAAGGGGGTGGAAAATAATTAAACCTTTATGGTAAAATTAATTGCAGAAATCCTGATTTAATGTTATTTCTCTTTGTACGTGGGATGAATTTGTAAAATATGTATGTTATTCGAGGCAATTTTTAAGTTTTAATTAAAATATTTTCAAGATTAGAATTCTAGATTCTTCTTGGTTTTTTTATTTGGAATCTGAGAGGGAAGAAGAGGGGGAAGACGAGGGGGCAGAAAAGTCTGACCCATTAGTAGATAAAAATGGCCAGTTCTGGGACAACCCACCACCACCACCACCACCATTGTCCTAGAACCTGCCTTTTTTATATACTCCAAATATGTATATTGAAACTCCACTTATTTAGGAAGCTCATTTAAATGGAAATTACAAAATACCGAAAACTCGCAAACCGCTCATTTACCCTCAAAAATCGACATATATAGACCACAAAATTTTATGAAGGAAATTCACTTCGGCTTTTTTATTGGCCATAAAAAGTTCATGAGGAAGGAGGAGGAGCTCTCAGTATATTATGCACGTAATATAAAGTTTCAAGTTTCCAGATAAAAATAATATACCGAGAAAGCGATAAATTCATACAAATTTCAGACACTAATGGAGTTTTCGAGTATATTGTTCAATAATGCATAAAATCAATAAGGACATTGCTTAGGGGCGTAGTCCAAACGTGAATACAGCTAAGCCGACATTGAAACTTTTGTTGAAATTAACTTTTTTTGTTTTCAAATTCCGAGTTTTGAGGAAGATTTCGAGAATCTGTTTGTTCGTCTTTTCGGGTCCGTGCTATGAGTTAAAGTCGAGTTGGCCGAAGGAAAATACGTGACCGGAATCAAATATTTCCAGGACTGCTTAGGCTTTAAGAAACCAAAATGGCACCCCTAAGGCCTTATTGATGAAGTGATGGGCTAGAGTTTGAGTTTGAAATACCAATCTCATCGTACGATCGGGAGAATTTCGTATAAAAGGGTCAGAAAGGGGGTGAGCAAATATTAGTTCTTTTTTTTCTCTCTCCACAACATGTATAAACATGAAGGGGAGGAAAAATCAAACAAAAAATTTAAACAAAAGGCATTTTATGCAAAAAATTACGCTAGTTTTAATCAAAACTTGTTAAAGAAAAATATACAAAACCTCGGTGTGGCCGACCCCAATAGCCTGCTTTCCTCCGGAAATCCGCTAAAAAATATATGAAGGGGAAAATTGCGAGACTTCGGGTTGTGCGTAGTAATCTTTAATTGGTTTTCTTATTGGATTTCAAAGTTGGAAGTATCTCGGACTTTCTGACCAAACTCGACCAATATCAATAAACTCGTATATTATTATAATTTAATAAGTTTTCGTTAGTTAATAAATTTGAGAGAAAATCTAGGTCGTAACCTGTTGAAGTAACCTGTTTATATTCTCTTCACCCTTGCCCTAAACCGTCATTCCACGAATTTTCGTTATTGTTCCGGGCCTTAAATAGAAATGAACCGTCACGGATTCCGTGTTTATAAAATCGCAGGCCCGCTTTCAAGAAAATCAAATCCCCGGTCTTTATAAATTCCTATAAAGAAGTAAACGTGAAAAAAATAAAGATCCATGAAAAGATTAGAATAAACAATGTTTGCTTTGTAAACACGAAATAATTGGGAAAAAGTTTCAAATATTTGACCTGTGCTACGAACCGTGGAAAAAAAGGTAAATTGTCTTTTTGTGTGTAAAAAAAATGCGAATTGAAGAAAAATTATGTTTCGCTACATAAAAGAAAGTTTCCTCTGGCCTAAGGCCAGACAATAGAGATACACAAATGGAGAGCCCCGCCTCTATACAATTCAATGAATGTTCCTTACCCTTGGGTAATAACCGTTTTATCAGCAGTTCTTCTGACGAAGAAAAGGGGAATCTTTGAAAACACCTTCCCTAAGCGTATGCAAATACAAAGGATCTTTTCCGAAAGAAAATTGTTGAGTATCGCCTTTTTTGTTCGTTTTTGTTGAATTACTTTAAGTTTCAAGTGCTCCCGAGGTGGTAGTACAATGTAAACAAGTTCGCCAATTACAAGGCAAATGTCAATCCTTCAGTCTTGAGCTGCCCCAGGGAAAAAATTCCTCAAAAAACTTTACCTCCAACCTCGCTTTGAAAAAGGAAGGTGTAAAGGTTTCAGTAAATAGCAAATAAGTTTGAACTCGTAATGTTTTGGTTACGATGATTTATATCCGTTTCTATTGATACGAAGCAATTATAGTTCTGAAATGTCAAAAAACTTGACTTTTTCATCACTGTAATTTATCGTAATTTTCTTACGAGGGGTTTGTGAATGGACACCGGTGATACATCATCGGAGTTATGCAGTGAGGGTGATTGGATCAAACGCTTCATTAATTTGTGTAAGACCACGCCTGTACTAGCTTAGGAGGATTGGCCTCCCACATGTTAAATCCAAACAACAACGGAATATTTTGTTCTTAGAACGTTGATATGGAACGTTGTAATTGGGTTTCTAAAATGTCTATTTTAACTTTTAGACAAAATTGGTTTTTAAAATGTTAATTTTAGGTTTTTTTGGAAAGAAAATTTGGTGCCGTTTGGACAAAAATTCACTCAGGGGAAAGTCAAATATTTAACAGACACAAAAGCCCCGCCATGAAAAAACCCCAAAATGTTGATTTTTGGCTTTTCAACACAAAGAGGGTAAATTCGATAATATTGTGTTAATTTTGGGGTTTTACAGAAAATCGGGTAATGAATATATAGCTAATATAAAGATATTTTTGAAGAATCAAATGAATGTTTGTTTTATTGGCATTTTACAAATTTTTCACGTTTTTCTTGCGTTTGAGAAGTCAAAAGATGTTGTATTGAGAGAGTTCGTTTTCCTTGATTTTTTTCTTCCGTTTTCATTTTTCGTCACTTTCGCCATTTTCAGCACCAATTTGTTGGGTTCGGTCCAAGTTTCCTTTTTCGATCTCCGGTGGTTTTCCAGGAACGGACCTCGACTCCCAGGCGACTTACAGACCGTTCTGCTAAGCAAGAAACCTTCACTTAAGAAAAAAAGACTCTGCGCAGAACTTGAAAACACGTTGTCCTACCGCAGATGTCCAGAAAGTCGGATGAGGTGCTTCCAAGTTCTGAGCAGAGTGCAGGCCTCAAGTGAAGATCTTTGGTCTAGCAGGACGGATTGGAAGACACCGGGGAGTCGAGGTCTTCTCCCAGAAACTTCTTCCGTCTGAAGATTTTCGATTTTTCGTGATTTTCGATTCTTCTGTTGTTATTCTGAAGAAACATAACGCATCGTCTTCGTTTAGTGACTCTTGAACCAATGAAATCAATTTTTGGATTTAAATTTTAGAACGCCATTTTTTCAACATTTCTTTTCGGCTGACTTTTTAAAAGTTAAAACATCTGATTTCCATTTTTAGTTTTTACAACAGCTTACGATCGGTAGCGCCACCTTCACCACAGCCGCCTTGATCCATGTGTTTTTATTTACAGAAAAATGGGTTCTTATAATTTTATTATTTCAATTTTAGGGGTTGTAAAAATATCGCTTAGGTAAGAAAAACATCTTCAATTTCAAAACGGGCGTGAATAGGCGATCGTTATGAAAATATTGACCGGATCACGGCTACTTTCGGGTCCCTTTAGGTGGCCCACTTACCGTTCCTTTTCACCAAAGCCATTTGCCGTTCAGGGACGACCCTCTCGTTTTTTTTACCCTTCCCATAGGAGAGATTCGTCTCTATTTGCCAACATTCGGACATCACGTGAAACATTTGTGTCTTTTTCTTTCTCAAAAGCGTATTGATTACTGTGTCGAATCGATTCGAGATTTTGCGGAGAGAAAAAAAAATGAATAAAACATTCATAGGGTTAGAAAGGAGAAAAACGAGGACAAAAAGAGATTGGACTTGTATATATTGGATGGAAGCGGAAGTTACAATCCGGATGAATATTTTTCTCCAGTCCACTTTATACGCAGAACGGATATTCGGCTCTAAAGAGCGTGCGGATCCCTTTTCTCTCATATAGCACGCTCAAAGCATTTTCACTCAGAAAATCCATACTTTATGAGACATAAAATCATTTTAATACTTTACGATGGTTTTTATTCCACTTTAGGCAAAATCTCCTGTTTTTCAGTTATCCTCAAGTCCCATCGTTTTCTCAGCTCCCTTTTGGCCGATCGACTTGAAATTTTTAGTGCTTTTTCTTTCAATATTGAAGAAAATCTGTGCCAAATATGAATCCGATTGATCAACAGAATGCTGAGAAAACGACCTTTGAGTTGAGGGTCCACTCCAGTCTTGCAAGCTTTTGAAACATGATAGAAACAATCTCGTTTTACAATGTTCTCTAATTTGATTAAAATTAGAAAAAGTAATCACTAAGTCAATGGGATTGAAAAAACAGAAAAAAAAATCCCTTTTTCACAGGTCCAAATGCAAACCTGTTAGATTGCATTACCTGATTAAAAAAGTGTTTTCTTCAGTACGTAAATGCAGACAAAAGAACACGTGAACAAGAGTTTCATTCGATTAACTTTACTTGCTCCCCCAACGCTATCATCCCTTTGGAAGTTTCTTTTTTAAGGTAACTTTTTTTTTTCTGGTTGGGAGTGGTGTAAATTCTAGTTCGGTCCTCTAATTCATTCAGTGATAAAACCGAGGTTTCCAGGAAATTTCAAAGTTGTATTACTTAGCCTTGGGAAAAGAGGACTCGTGGGAAATCATAGTGCGGTGAACCTGCTTCCTAAACAAATGGATTTTCACACTTTTTTCTAGAAACGTCCTTTTATCGTAAAATATGCTTCTAAAACACTATTCGCAAATAAAACGTTGTAAATTGATAAGTGGCTGGATTCGTCACGAAATTTCCCCAGCGACGTGAGGAGTGCGTCCGTGAAAATTTAAACTCGAGCATGAATATTTAAAACTATGAATAAATCAACTTGAAACGACGTTAAGAAAACTTTCTTAGAAATTTCCATTTTAATAGTAGAACCCCATCGCTTTTCAACTTCAAAAGTGTTAATATCGTGAAGAACAATTGCTTAGAATTGAACTTTTGGATGATTTTTTAGAGATCGGAAATTTAAATTTTTATCTAATTGGGCCCGAAATCCAGGTTTAATTGCAGAAGAATGATAATTTGAGCCATTAATTGGCAGAACACGTTCTCAAAATAAATTTTTTCCTAGTTCTTCCTCATTATAGAACCTTAAAGTAATTTATATTCTAAGGTCTCGTGAAATCGTGGGACGTGAATAAATTGACGTAAATGGAATGAAAAAAAGAAAATCAGATTTTTTTTTTATAATAAAATACCTACATAATATAAAAAGCAAAATGAAAAATTCAGTTCGGAGGAAATAATCAGCGAAAAGGTTGTTAGGTAGATTTGGAGGAGGATCCCCAAAGCTGAAATTTCTCAAAAAAGTGTGTTCTCTTAGACCTCTCCACCCCCCTTTCCCCACATCCCCGCACCACCCCCGACTTTTCCACTCCTTCCCCCACAGCCACCTAACCTCCCTTCACACTTTCCCATCTCCTCTCCTATTCCACCTCCCCCGCTCAAATCACCCCCACCCAGTACAGTATTCCAGTATGTACTTTAGTAAATGGAATCAACGGGAAAAAGTGTTTTAATTAATTAAACACGCGGTTATTTTCGTTCCGATTTTATAATGAATATTATTCGTAACAAGAGGAAATATTACGAGGCAGTTGATTTTTTTTTCATAAAAAAGCCTGCCTAAATATTTTTTTAAAAATTGATATTTTCATGAGCGATTAGCTCCTCCCCCCTCCCCTTTCGATATAAATTTTTTATGTAAAATGGGTTTGAAAAATTTAATTTATTGAAATGCATGAAAATAAATCCAATCGTTACGATCGGGGGAACAAAAATCAAAGCAATAGATGTAACATAACACTCCGATTCTCCATTTCTACCCTTTTCAACCAATCCCGTTTGATAAATAATGTTACGAAATGACTTGTCACCGGTGAAGAATTGATAGGGAAATTCCAACCGTTATGGGAACCGGAACGTCGATATACTGGGTGCGGACGAAATACCCCCCAGGAAACGCATTTTTTTAAAAATATTCTATTAAAAACAATGAGGAACAAAAAAAATTGTATACCTACCCTCGATCAACTCGATCAATACTCTTCAATGCTCCAATTAAAAAAAATACCTAAAAAAATTATTTCTGGAATGTAACTCGCTGTCATCATAATTTCATTGTTTTCAGGATGTTAACCAGAATGTGGTGTGGAGGAGGAAGCCATAACTCGACCCCCCCCCCCGAAACTTTGGGTCTCTACAGACCTCTCCACGAAGAGAAAACTCCTCCCACTACCTCCCCCATACTCTCCCATCACTTCTCCCAACTTCCCCACCACCTCTACTCACCGGGACCGCCGTTAGTGGAGAGGTCTGTTGAGACCCATTATTTTGAATATTCCGGAAAATACACTCAGATCATTTATTGGACGGAACTGAAATTCCCGGACATTTTAGCTACTATCTATCTATCTAATTTCAATTTATTTACCTTACACAATTTGTTTACCTACACCAATTATGTTATTCTGGGTGGTTGATTGTATAGAAAGAGAAAACACAGATATTGGAATACTACATATTATTCCTAGGTTTTCAATAAAAAAAATTTTAGTTGCAAATTTGAACCTCTGGCAAAAGGAAATTTTATATATATTTAGATAAATTTGGCAAAATTAGAGTTTTTATGTGTTTAGATTAGTGTGATTCAAACTTCCCGGGGCGAAATCGCCTAGCGCGGTGGAAATAAAGGGGGGGAGTCGAAACTTCGACTATATGTGAGTTTAAACAGATGATTTCCATTTAAAACAGAACTTGATAAGGTTAGTGTGTGAGTGTGGAGGCGGAGAAACGGGTCGGAGGGAGTTCTACAACAATTAAACCGGTAACAAGGGCCCCCCTCGGGCTCAGGCAGGGGAGATTTAACTCGTTAAAGCACTACCGGTCGAAAAGGAAAACGAACGACTTGCTCTCTAATGTCCCTTTTTTGTACCCACCTCAAAAGACCCACTGTGGACCTTAATAAGCCCCTTAAAGGTACATTTAAAGCGATAATAGCCTAACATTTTCACGACATTAATACCCTTCGAAAATAAATAAACTTTTGGATTGGCGGGGCGGAACGCTATCGTGTTCCTAGATAAAGGAGACATGGGGGGAGGGGGGTGTTAGATATTGTCAGTTTTCAAAAAATATGAGGGAAAACGCAGACAATTATCAAATGAGAGGCAGGAAAAAAAGATTCTTTTCAGGTCCGATCTGCATAAAAATTTGGTGGTGGGGGAGGTTCCAGGAGAGTAGGAGAGGTGATGGGAGAGTAGTGGATTGTAGGGAGAGTACTGGAGGTGATGGGAGAGTGGTGAGAGGGGATAGAATGTTTTGGAGGGGAAAGGTCTAGGAGGGAGGGGCAAAATTTTACAAAACAAAAACAAATCATTTATAAAGCGAATGAACAAAATGCGCACTTCGAATGGCTCACTTAATCTCGGGCTTGAATCACCCCACCCTTTTGTTCGTTAAACTTCAAAGCAATCAAGCCCATCTGAACCAACGACATTGCAGCCAATTTCGCTTCCTAAACTGCTTTAAACTTAAAATTTATTTCCCTCCCCTAAAGCACTAATTGATCAATAGTCCTATCAAAGTGGGCCTTTCAATCAACCTATACGCGAACATTTTTAAAACAAAATACTCTTTTTACGTAACATTACACCCGTTTATAATGAGGTACCCTACTTTTCATTAATTAAAACCAAGGTAGAATTATAGATTTTCTCGTTCAGGCCTCGAAAACATGACTATAGAGGAAATGTTTAAAAACATCAAAACAAAACATAAAATATAATATAAGGATCGCTTCTAAAAAATAATAAATGGCACATAACAAGGTCAATCGTTTGGAGGAAGTGTTTATTGGCCTATCAGTCAGTCAGTCTCTTTCTCTCTGTCAACATCAGCATACAAGAATAGAAAAGAATCATTTTCAAAATTTTCGTATCTCCTTTTCCTCCATTATACCGGATTAAAAAAAAAGGTAAACAAAAATTATTTCAAATTAAAAAATAAAATTGTTCATAATTTTTCATTAGTTTTTTGAAATACTTTATTAGCATTTTAAAAAAAAATTTTTTTCTTTGAAAATTCTCAAACAGAATGTTTATAAAATAATTAAATTAATTTAATATATAAAAGGACGACCTCGACTAACAAAAGAAGAGTTGAGCGAAATAGGGTTCTATTTATTGTCAGATCTCTTCAATGGAAGTTGTTTTAAAAAATAAATGTAGAGAAATTTTTTCAAAGTGCCCTTTGGTTATAAAATATAAACAATTCTGTATAAACTGCCAGATTGTAAACGATGTTTGTGCAGAATTATATTCCAGATTTCATGTTTGGTTTATGATTTCCAAAAATAAAAGGAATATTTTTATTCCGAATTTAAATTAAATTCGACGCTATTGATATTTTTCGATGGAAAAATCGGGAAAAGCGTCAACCTATATTCCCATGCGGGCTGTGAATTCTAGGATCAAAGCTGACACCTTTTTCTGTGTATATATTTCTTTTTAAGTCTCTTATGTTTAACCCGAATATACTTGAGAAGGAAAAGAAAATTCTTATTAAGTTGGAGTGGACAAGATAAGGCTTTAAACGTAAATTAAATTTTAGAAGAGCTCTCCGTTAAGTTTTAATTATAATAAACAGCAAGTTTATAATGAAATGACAGCATTCTAGACTTTATACTCTGAAATAATTCAAGTAGAGGTGAAAATCAATTTGAAAAACCATGAAAGTTTGCACAATGGTTGGATCAATGAAGTTATAAAGTATTCAGGGATGCTGGGCACGTTTGGGGGGTCTTAAGTAAAAATAATGTGATTTTTTTGGTGTAGGTCGTGTCCGCTAATCTCCACGCTGGTATGATAAGGTATGCCCGGGAGACTCGAAGGTAATGAACCCCTCTGATTACATTATACCCTAATGCCTTACGGGCTGGGTAATAGCTCGACGCTTCAGGGATAGGAGTTCCCTCTTGGGAGATCTTTCATTTTTAGCTCCACGCTCGGCCCCTTTCGAAAAGCCAAGCTCGCTTCTTTTTTTTATCCTCCCAGTATCGGATTAATTGCCCCATCGGGGACTCAAGTTGCTTTTCCACTTCTACTCTTTGAACGCTACCAGGGAGAAAAAAAAACAAACAAACAAATAACACGTCTAAATATCCAAATTTACCAAATTTACATACTAAGTCGAACCACCCTGTATATACAACTAACCCCAACATGTATTCCCCTGACTAGTCCCCCCCCATACCCCCAGTAATCCCTCAATATATCCCCCCAATTTCAAGATGGTGGTCTCAGGTGTCATGGAACATGTTGCCACTTTATCGAAGGATGGAAAAAGGGACTGTCCCGGGCTAAGCGGGACGTTTGTCAACCTTAGAATCAAAGGGTTCCCTTTGACCAAGCCCAACAGTTACAAAAGTCACGTAAAAAACTTTTTATCCAATCGTACGTACCTATCATTATAAAAAATGTAAACGAGGTAATTGAAGCAAATTGAGCTCTAGCAATGACTTCCAAATAGCCCAAATTTACCTTTATCGCCGAAAATAAAAAAAGGTCAGAAGTGTAATTCACGACCTACAATACTCTCGGGTCAAAAGTTGACATTAAATAACCAATAACTCCCAAAACTCTCTTTATGGCAAAAACTTTGGGTTCATAATAAGTTTTTAAATTAGTTAACCTTTGCCACTCTCAATTCGGGCAAAACTTTTCTTTTAGGAAGAAGTTATTGTGTGCATAAAAAAACTGGATTTTAATTTGTTGAGTCGTTCATGTTAATTTTTAGGCCTATAAAAATGTATATGAACACAGCAGTTTTTAAACGTCGCCCTTTTCCTAGCATGTTTTGAATATTAAAGCGATAAATTTCATACTCGAAAGGGATGAGGTCGTAGTCTTTATGTTATCCGCTTCCCGGATTTATATATTTTATTTAAAAAGAGCATACGAGGGGTTTTGTTGTGGTAATCTGCTTAAAAGCTGGAAGAAAAACGAGAGATCCAAAATCAATGAAGGTTAAATTAGTTAGGCCTGCATAAAATTGGTTTTAATGAGGCTAATTACTCTAGTTGGGAAATTGACGCTTCAAACTTATAACGAGCGATTTTTGTTGCAGGTGTGGTCATTGATGGACTCGTGGTGGTCGATATGAATCTCTACTGGGCGACCTTTATGGTGGCGGTGGGCTTCGCTGTAGGTCAGTCCCAAAACGGGGCGACCTACCAATGTCCACCACGCCAGGAGATCAACCCATGCGTTTGCGTCGTGAAGAAAAACGGTCTCGACATACTCTGCGAGTTCACCGATTTCTTCCACATCAACAAGGCGATGGCGGTCATCAAAGGGAAATCGAACATTGTCGTCTACTATCTCAAACTAAGGCACAACAACCTACCGAAACTCCAAAGTTTCATCTTCTTAGGGATCGACATAAGACACCTCACCATTCACAACAGCAGCTTGGCCGTCGTCGAAGAATCATCTTTAAGTTCGATGGGTAATCTTTAGTGGACTAAATCAATATTTTCGTTACTTGGAGCTATCTCTTTCACGGAAGATAAGCGCTACCATTAGCCCGATGCATCACTCGCAAAATCCGTTTCCCTCATTTATCTCTCTCGTCCGTCTTCCAAGTCTAACGAGACAAGAAAACTACCAAGGATTACAACCTAAAACTCAAAATGATTTATATAAGACATTTTGAAATGGAAAGACTCACTTTTCCGAAAAGACGTGCCTGATAGTGACACATCTATTTTTACTTCCCCTCACGTTTTAACACTGACTTATCCGTACAAAAAGATAAATAGAATCGAATCCTTATCGAAATCGAATTAAGTCACCCGTAAATTTTAGAAAAGTTCAAAGAGGCGGTTAAAAGGTATTTCGAACATTTATCATTTAAAAGGGATTTGTCTGGAATTCCCTTAGCGAATCAATATTCATTAAAATGAAAAACCGAAAATAGAACCTTCAATCTCAATTTAACAATTAGCGACGTATCGACCTGTTTCCCCGCATCCCGGATCATTGACAATAGGTGGTCAAGTTTAATTAGCCTTGACTCTAGGGAAGCGGTATTAACATGTAGTTATGCTAAGTCCCGATTTGATATTCAACACGCAGTTCTTGACTAAATAGTGCTCCCTGATTCAAAAAGCACTGCGATAACTTTCAACAGGATTGTGACGGTTATTGTTTCAAGGGTTGAATCACTTCCTGGAAATTAACGCTTCAAAAACGTTCATCAAAGACCCTTTTCACCTTCAGTCTTCAATCAATCGACGAAGAGGAACGTCTTTTTTCAGTTAAGGTATTGAAGCTTTAGTAATAAAAGGACGAAAATTGACAACAAAGTTTTGCTCTAGGGAAAATATCGAGTTGAAATTGGAAACGAATGTGAAATTTTTTCGGATCAAATTCCTTGATTGTAATCGACGTAGGGTTTCAATTAACCATCGTATGTTTTGTCGAGTTCGGGGTCGGGTTTTCATATCTCGGGGGCTTGCGTTCGGTTTCGAATAATTCCCGTCAATCCCTCAGATTAAACGTGGGATGAATGGTTAACTTGCATAAGCCCTCGTCACCAAGGTAACTGATCTTTAACGTGTCAACAAAGCGTCTATTGGACCGATTATACACGCCGTTTACCTAAGGCACCTATTAAGCAATAATCAAAATCTATTTTTGTTTCCCACGCGACAATCAAGCTATTGATTGAACACCCAAGCCAATATACTTAATTAATTTCACTTCTATGTTCCTACTGAATTATAATAGCAAGAGATGGTATTTCAAGAGATATCCATATCAAATACGTGCTATTGCAACTTTATGAAAAGTTTCTAACAAAGGAATGTCGTCTGAATATATTAAGTGCCGATATTACTTTGCAAAAAGTTATCTTATGGAAATTTATATTTCATCAGTTAGGTTGGTAATGAGTTCTCTTATCCACGCCGAAACAAGGTTTTACGATGAGGAAGTTTGCTAGGGACCCGTGTTTGGTGTTGGCAGCGTCATTGTAATGGTGATGCTAAAGGATGGGACCATTGTAGGCAGTTATTCGGAGGAGGCAGCTTTCCATCAATGTTGTGCCTTGGAGAAAACTGAAAGGGGGGTCATTTTGGTAATCCTATCTTGGAGACAACTCAGTAAACTTGTTGCTTTTGTTCACTCGCGAGTTCAATTCTCCCGAACACACTGTACACTGACATCACTTATGCTTAGGCATAATGAAATTTACACTTTTCCCGATTAGCTTCAGGTTTTTGTACCATGAGTTCTCGGAAAGTTCTTTTGACATCGAACGACCTCCCTTAAAGAATTGACCCCTCTTAGCGTGTTTAAGCATTATAAAGAAAAACAAAGATACGAGTATTCAGTTCCGTCGGAATACCTTGTTTTGCTGTAAATTATGAGTGCGTTACGTCTGCAATATGATAAAAACTAAAGATCCCACTTGCCGTGCATATCCCCACGACCCCAAACCATTGCATGCGTTTTATCACGATTTAATTAAAGATAATTATTTGTGTGTCCTTTATAAAGACGAAAGCTACATGCGGACACCCAATGTTTTCAGATTGAGTAAAACTATACCTTAAAGATTTGAATTTCTCTTTTCCTTCGAAATGAAGTTTGTGACGAGGAAGAAAAATGACGAGGAGATGATTGATTTTCTATTCGGAATTAAATGAAATGGGGCAGATAGGTAAATTAACTTCCGTACGAGTAATTCGCTTCGTATATGGACAGGGAGACTCGAGAGTGAGGAATTTCCATATTTCAACGTGAACAACTTCCCGAGGACTAGTCCCCGATGTTGACGTTTCCCATTTTCCAAGGAGAAGGGGGAAATTGTGTTTCTGGAAAAGTTTACGCTTCAGTAAAGGTTCCCCTCGGTCGAATTGAGCATTTAAGGCCAAAACCCTTCTCACCTCTTTTTTCACCTTCATACCGCTACGATCCCGACAGCCGGGAAAATCGTTTCTTTTCTAGTGTAAACAGTACGGAATTCAGAAAAGCTCCTATATCAGTGTCACTTTAAATTTTCGAAAATCTTTTCAGAGAAAAACGTCGTTTTGTTTTACTACGACCGAATGCCCTCCATTTCGAGGCAATCAAAAGAAAACGTTTCCAGTCGAGCAATTACGTGGAGGGAGAGAAAAAAACACTTGGCCAGCGAAGTAAAAACTATTTGCAATTAGACTTCTCTTGACTCGAAAACGAGAAACTGATTGCTTCTAAAAAGAAATAACTATTTTATCGATTACCCTTTCGCTTTTCGAACAAATAACGAGACATGGACAATTCTCCTTGATCGTAGTTACCAAGACTGAAAGCGGAAATCAATTTTTCATTACTTTAACCAGAGACAAGAACCTAAACTTTGTTACGCTAAAAATAAACTCTTATGCTCCCAAATTTCGTTTTCATCGCATCACATGAGTTCAAAAGGTCACCTAAAATTGACAAGGTTACCGTCATTGGTAAAATATAGACAACATTGAATACTAAAAAGTTTATTTTTGTTGAATTCTCATAAAC
Source organism: Orius laevigatus (assembly GCA_018703685.1). NCBI lineage: Eukaryota > Metazoa > Arthropoda > Insecta > Hemiptera > Anthocoridae > Orius > Orius laevigatus. Next base: position 340,168 of record JAGWEN010000042.1, read on the forward strand.
TCTAAGTTTTTTCTGTATTTTATCTTGTTTGAGAATAAAATAAAATAGTTTCTCTATCTATTTCTGAATATTTTTTTATAGCTATGAGAATATAGCTAATATAAAAGCGAAGTGTTGAAAAATTGGTTTACGTTTCTTTTTAACATTTTATTCGAAAAAGGTAACGACTGCAAAAACGTGGAGTAATGTGGATTTTATTTGGGTTTTATTCCATTGGGGATTGGTTTTATTTTAAGAAAAACAAACATTCAGAATACCATCCTAATTTGAATAGTTCTTATGAAATCAAAAAATGGGGGAGATGATCATGGGGCGGGTTGGCCCAGTAGGGGAAGATGGAAAGACCAGTATCAACTACTCCTTTCTCCTTGAGCCCTTCCTGGTAGGAGACCCTTGTCATGTGAAACAAATTTTTGGTTCAAAATGCAATGAAATATTAGCAGTACTCTGGTCATTCTAATTACTTTATGAGAGAACCCTCGTTAGCAGTGATTTTGAATGTTTCAACAGTTATCTGAATCAGCCTCTTATAAATGTTTAACAACGAAATCGATTTATTGATAAAAATTTCTTTTTTTCTTTTTCAGGAATCGGTCTGACTCAACTCGATCTTTCACAGAATAGCTTAGGTTCCGTCCCCTCGCCCGCTTTCCGAAACCTCCACCATCTCCTTATACTTAATTTAAACCACAACAAGATCACTCAGGTCCACGCTAAAGCGTTCGAAGGTCTGGACACCCTCGAGATCCTCACTCTTTACGAAAACAAGATCACCGTCGTCGAAGATCTCGCTTTCAAAGGACTGGCCAAGTAAGTTGAACATCAAAGAATTTCGTGAGGCGAAAAAATCTCTCATTAGGACGAAAGGCCGGAGACACGCGATGGCCATTTTGAAGGAAATCTTTCCCTAGTGCTCTTCTGATTAATGACACATAACGATTTAATTAAGCCGCATGTTAAAACACGTAGAACGGGCACCTTATTTGAATTTTAGTAGCAGAATCACGTACGTTGCTTCGAGGAAGATCGTTTATTGACCATTATAAAGCCCTACGGAACGTGTGCCCCTTCCATTCCAACAGCTAAACCAAGAAGATTCGAAAACGTGCTAACTGGCATAAATAGACCGAGAAATTCTCTTTTCGCAATCAAATTCCGTCAACAGTTTTAATGAATGAAATGAATGTCGAAAATCAGGTCCGTGAATAAGTTATAAAACCAGTTTATTGACAAGCAATCCCATTCGGGTATAATTAGACTAATAGCAACCCGTGCAAATTGCATTACTCTCTAGCTTTATGTAATAATCGTTAAGGTAATTATAAGTGGGAATAATTAGCATAATAAATTTTTTGTAATATTTATATAGCGTGTGAGAGGAATAATAAAATAAAGCTGAGGTGCGAAAGGAAGGGTAAAAAAAGTGTTGTATGATGGTGAGTCTTTGGGACGTTATTAGGTTCATTGAAATGCATTTATTCCAACCAAAAGCGGCCGACATATTCAGGGTAGTCACGCGGCGCAAAATGCTCTCAAACCAGATTACCGTCTCGAGAGCCTTCGGAGGAAAATTTCTTTTCGAATAAACGTGGTGCGCGAGGTGGGGAAAACGGCGGAACCCGTTTTTCCGGCTTTTTTGAACTGAAGGCTCCATCTGTTAGGAGAAGTGAAAGATATTTGGTATTTTTCCATGCTCCAGTTTCCTTCGGCTTTGTAAGAAACGGTCATCGAGTCCTTTCGCCTCCGGAGTAGCCGTGATCGTCTAGTGGTTAGGACATTGCGTTGTGGCCGCAATAACCCAGGTTCGAATCCTGGTCACGGCACTAATTTTTAAACTTTTCATTTTATTTTTTTACAAAAAACAATTTTTTTCATCGCCACCACATTCGATTGCCCACAATGGTCATCATAGCACGTTCCTAAAGCTCGGTTTTCTTGAAGATATTTAAAAAAAATTGGTATTCCTCAGTCCAGGTTTAGGGGAGATTAGGTCCAATGGGAGATTAGTGCAATGTCGGGGGGAGGATAGTAAATATATGAGGGGTGGGTGTGGGATGGCCAAGGAGGGTAAGGGAGGTGATGGGAGAGTGGTGTAATGTTAGAGGGAGGGTGATGAAATCAGGGGTGGGTGGACAGTTATCGAATTTGAGGTAGAATTATTAGAACGTTTTCATTTTGGCCTCATTTTTCGGTTTCGGTTTTAAAGCCGAATAAAGATACACGTTTCCGCCAAACGAAACGAGGTAAAAATTAATTTCCGTTTTGATAAGCTTTCTGTCGGGATCGTATGACACTCTAAATCGAAAAGGGATTAATCCTTTGAATATTCATTTTTTGCCTACCCCCAGGTTGACCCTTTTCGTAAAAAGCACGCAACGCCATAAAAACTTCAAAAAACGGCCGACCACAAATTGAGTTTCTCGTCTTTAAAACAGAAACTTTTGTGATTGAGTGGAAAGGCGGTCCTCGGAGACAATCGTCGAGTCTAATCCGAAGGTGGAGGGCGTAATCAGCAGCGTTGAGGCTTGTCAAACCTCTTAACGGAATTGGTTCTAGATCGCATTATCCTGTCGGACAGGATCTAACAAGTTTAAACCTCCCCTCTCTTCACGAAAGGTCCCCTCCAACAACGTATTTACACGACAAAATAATTTATACCAGAAATTCACAACTTTTTATAAAAAATTCTTTTATAATGACTTTAATCATTCAAAATGACTTTTTTTTAAAACTCTCAAGGGAATCAATGAGAAAAGATGGCAATGATTTAATTATCTTAATCCTAATTAACTTCAAGAAGGCTTTAAAAAGCCCTTTTTCCCCCTCTAAAAAAAGTCATGGTTCATTTTACTTTTAGCTTTGGTATACTCAAGAACAGTAATTAAAAAAAAGATTTCTTGAAGTAGATTTTTGTATAGAATCATCAAAATGGACTAATTTCATAAAATTCGACAGGAATGAATTTCACGTTATATTACCAGAGCAACCTTAATCGCCTAAAAAGATCCCCCACTGGGATTTCGCCCCGGATTTCCTCTAATCCCGAATTTCACAAGATTTTTCAAAAGTTTAAACCTGCCGAAAAAAAATTTAAAGGCCTAATTCTTATTTTCATTTTTTACGCTTGAGATGTATAAAATAGACTTTATGACTCAACAAAGAGGAATAAAATGTTTCCTCCCCTTTTTTTATTATAACCTTAAGTAGGTTCTTGCTCTTCTTTGGCGAAGACTTTATTATGAAAAGGGAAATTTTATGCGAAAACCGGCGGATGTAAATTGTAACTGTAAACCGTTTAGATAATGGGGCGTATAATGTCATTGAATGGGAAGGTTTTTGTGGCCTGGGTCACGCCAGAGAAAACAGTGAAAGGAGAAGGGGGGTCATGTAAACACGGAGTTAAAACCCCTTCCGAAAGAACGACATTATGGCGTGTATTCGCTACATACATTTTAATTAAATTAAACCTTCAAAAAGAGTCCATCCTTTGATATTACGGGTGAAAATTAAGTTTGGAAAAATTTCAAATGCTGTAATAAAATCGATGTCTATAAATCAGGAATTCAATATGTTTTCACCCTTGTCAGGAAGTAATTTATCACATAAAACTGAGAGAAGGGCTAATGGATTTCTATCAACAGGTCGGAAAAGGAGTAAAATGTAAAGGCACCACTTGTTTGATTTTAATTTGTGAAACGTTCGACCTCAGAACACCGTTTCCACGTCCATGTTTTTAATTCAATATTTAACCAAAGGTTTTTTTAAAAATTAATTATTAAAGAATTCGATTTTTTTTTAAAGCTTGTACTATTTTCGTGAAATTTAAAATGCATAAGTACAAGTTTCAACCCTCATAGCAAAACAAGATTTTTTTAAAAACCTTTTTTTTTATAATGCAAAGAAATTTCAAGTTCCCATCAAAACTTTGCCTACTCTTCTTGATTAGTTCTGTTGGCAGAAAGGGGGGAAAAAAAGGGTAGAACAAAATAATACAAAGGGTGCAATTCTTTGTTCAAACTAACTCCTCTTTTCTTCCTCCTATTAAAGAAAAAAAAAACTTCGTTTAAACTTTTTTTTTTGAATTTCATTAATTGGGGGAGGGGTGCTGATCTGGACTGGTAGTAATGGAGGAGGAACCTGCATGACTGAAACTTTGTCAAAATGAGGGGACTCTACAGACCTCTCCACTCACACTAAATATCCCCACCACTACCAACTAACCTCTTCACCCTCCCAATATTCTACCACCTCACAACACTCTCCCTTCACCTTCCCTACCTTCCCCTTCCTCGCCCCTAATCTGCCCCCAACCGTTATACATCCTAAAATAATCATTCACACAAAAAGACATCATTATGCAAAATGAAAATTGCCCAAAATCGACCGCGAATATAAGGAATGAGGAATAGGGGCAAATTTTCAAGTATAAAACTACTTTTTTCCAAGTTTTCAGGCTATTTATGCCGGCTAGCGCCCTTTGGGAAGCGTTCATCGAGTTTTTATACGAGAAAAATGATTTTATCACTTTTCTATCTTGATGTTTTATCCAGAAGTGTTTTTATAAGCATATAAAAGGGTCAAAAAACGAAAATTCTTCTTTTAATTTTAAGAAACGTACAATTCAAATAAATTAGGCTGATAAATGTTGCGTGTTAAACATCAGTGTTTTATTACTACATTGCAAATAAGGGATGAAGTGTGCGTTTTAATGCTTTTTCCCGACCTTTTCTCTCAAGCCTTGATGGATCCGAAGGGCATGGAGATTTTTTCAAAACGGCGAGGCCCCCTTTTTATAATGACTCCTGAACGTCGTTCTTGGCTCTACTCTGGCCTTTTGTTTGCCCCGAACGTGCGAGGGGGGAGGGGGTAATTGTTGTGCCTTTCTTTCATCCGCTTCCTTGTCATTTGCATGTTTGAGACGTCCGTGGAGGCCCTGAGGAAATTAAAGGGCCTAAAAAGGATTTGTACACTAACCCAGTTAGGTCCCAGGGCATTTAAATATTATTTAAAAGAAAAAGTAAAATTCTAGGCAATTCATTTTTCCCTCTAGTTAAACTTTTAAGTGAAAAAACCTAAAAGTCTGGAGCTACTCAACAAAAACTCTTCCACACCCTACGAGATTATAAAATTTTAAACAAAATCCACGATTTTATTTCTTTTAGGAAGCTACGAAGGCTGAATATTGGCGGAAACGAGCTAACATCCGTACCAAAAGGGGTAGGACATCTGGATAATCTGAGAAAGCTAGAATTGCAGGAAAACTCAATTACGCAAATTACTGAAGCAGACTTCGAAGGTATGCAAACATTCATTAATTTTGATAATTTGTAAGCCCTAGTGATATGAATAGTTGAAATTTCAAGAGATGTCAATATTATAGGACGAGTCGACATTCAATTTATTCCTTTCTGTGATTTACCAGGCAAATTTTGATCCAACTTTCATATAAAAAAAAAATCGTTAAAAATGGGGTTCGTATAAACTTTTTGCAATTTCCGGTATCGATTTAAGTTCAAAACAAAACCCTTTGCATGAAACACGGATACAATAATATACCTATAAGTAGAAATATCAAAAATCACTTCAAATTTTAAAACAATGAAACATCAATAGTGAATTGCCTAAGAAACATCCAGATAATGGCTTTGTCTGGAGCTGCCTCCGAAGATAACTTCCTCAAACAAAACAAAAAGGATCCTGAGAAAAATGTAACTAATTGAAAAATTCGATTTTGATTCAGGTCAAAAAACGATTTAAAAACTTGTGATTCCGAAATTTCATCTCACGACCTATCGCGTGGCCTAAGATTACTTCCGTCGACGACATCACGAACGCTTTTCGCACACAACTTTTAAACAAATTTTAATTACTTTCAGGTTTGGTCAACTTGGATTCCCTCGGATTAGCCCATAATCATCTTAGAACAGTACCCGCCCGAGCATTCAGCCATCTCAGGCTTTTAAACTCGCTCGAACTTGATGGAAATAGCATCACTCACATCGATCCCGATGCATTCGTCGGTCTCGAAGGTAATTAAAAAAATTTATGCATTTAAATATTGTTTTTTACAACTTTCTTTTATATCCTGTTTTACATGCACAAATTAATTAAAAACAATATTCTTATTAATGAACAGAATTTTTATTTGAAAATTTTAATAAAGTCTCTGATTGGGACCGATCGTTATTTTACTTAACATAAATTTCCATAATGTTTAATAAGAAAGCAAGGGAAATTATAATAAGTACGTTTGTCCCGCTTTTCGAGTATTTTTCCCTTGAGGATCTCCCCGGAGGACTAATTTAAAAGACAAATTAAAATGGCGAAAATTAAATGTTTTCTAATAACAAAACTTATTTAAGGTAATTTTTAACTTAATCTAAAAGTTGTGAAACTAGAATGTCCGGCGTTGAAAACTTTTCGGAAAAACGTTTTATTTTGAAAAGAAAACGCACTTTAATAAATTATCGCAATTTAAAACGAACAATGCCAATTTTGCTTTCCGAGTTGCGACTGGAATTATCTTCCCTTTTGTCTCACTCCTAATTACTCCCGCCGAGTTCTTTTATAGCCCTGATTGTGGGTCTACATAATTCTAATTTGCATAAAGTGAAGACAAAAGGAGGAAAAATTTTTTCTTTTTTCCGCCCCTTTTTCTTTTAACAATCGGGACCGGATAAAGGTGGTGACCTCAAACCTTGATAAAATGCATAAATAATTTATCTTTTTTTTTCCAAGTTTAAAGTATTATGAAAACTTATAATTTTTAAAGAGAACTTCAACACATAGTCGCGACAAGCGTTCACCGACTTATACTTTTCCTGTTAAAGACGAAGTTTTGCTTACAAAACTTTTCCCAGAATATGAAGTTTTAAGATTGAATTACAACCCCGCTAGTTACTATAAAAGCCCAAAAAAGCAATAAAGCTTTTCCAGTAGCACATTTTGTTACATCTAGTATTTTTAATTAGTTTAAAAGTTTTAATTACGTTCATAATGGTTAAGACGTTAAATTATTAATTACGTATGCACGAGTAGTTTGGAAAAGTTAAGGACGTCACTTAGGTGTCAGACCTTTTCGGAAAGGAATAGAAGAGAAGTTTGCTTTTTTTGTTGGGAAACCTAGGGTTGACAACGATAAGCCACTTAAGGTCTTTTTTGAACAAACGACCCTTTTGGGAATACAGAATCCGAATTTTCGACTTGTAGATACTAAACATCTCAACTTTAGAGCGTTGCTGGTTTCTGCCTCTTCTATAATCAAGCCCTTCTAAACACTTCAATGCCGGACGAACTTTAAGCCCGTACTGCCCACTATGTTTGACTAATATGTATTATTGATATTTATACCGTTGTAAAGCTGTTTTAAAGAGCTTTTTAACGGTATAAGTATTAATAAAATCGTTCCAAAATTTTAGAAGGTACGGGCATTTTAAGATTCAGTAATGAAATCGTTCATTCACAGGGCCATCGCTAAAAACGTCGATATCGGCAAAATTAGTCTAGAAAAATATATACGAAAAATTGGAACTTGAAGTTTTCTTCGAATTGGATCGATTAGAGTTGAAAATTCTAAATTAACCGATATACTTCTACAATAATTCATAAACCCATTTATGCACAGCGAATTTGTCTTTGAAAAGTTAATAACGTTCTGAAGATGAGTTATTAGGACAACTTTTCCGATAAAGACTATATATCAAAGGGGAATATAGCGGTTTCTTAACGATTAACAACGAGTTTTGAAACCCCTCAGGCCATTATTTTCCTCCGAGATAAACGACAATTCGACAACGGAATTCAGAAAAGTTTTTTTGATTTATTTCATAAAGCATAAATCAACACTTTTTTATGTAATCAACAAGTTTAATGAATTCTTTAAAAAAGTTGACAAGAGGAAACGTCAGGGTCGTTCATGCGTGGATTTTTCCCCTCGCCCTTGTTTAACGAGCTCTGACAAGGGTGGAATAACCCAATTTGAGGATTTTTCAGCATTTTTTGGTGAGGCGTGTAAGTCAGGCTTTGCCTATATTTGGAAGAATTGCGATAAAAAAGGACTAATTTGCGCTCCCATTGTCTACATCAGAGAAAAAGCAATTTCAATTTATTTCTTTGTTTCCTGTTGAAAATGTTTTAATTAAAACATAAAACGTTTCAGAAAATCTTCAGTATTTACGGCTAGGCGATAACAACCTACACAGTATACCGAGTGCAGCCTTGAGAAGAGTCCATAGACTAAGACATTTGGATTTAAGAGCCAACAATATCACGTTTATAGGAGATGACGCTTTCGCCGGATTTGGAGATTCAATAACCTTCCTTAATTTGCAGAAAAACGCGTAAGTTTAGTCCCGTTTGTTTTCAGCTCGTTAAAAAGCGATTCAGCCTAAAATTTATGATAATTTCATTTTTAGGATCAAAGTTTTGCCTTCCCTTGGCTTCGACAACCTCAACTCCCTCGAGACACTCAACCTACAGAACAACAAGTTGGTCCGAATCCCGGAGGAAATCATGGAGCCCATAGTGGACACACTTAGAGTTGTTGACATAATGGGTAAACAATTTTTTTTAGTATGACGAAAAAAAAAATTATAAAATTTATAGATAATCCGCTCGTTTGCGACTGTGAACTTCGATGGTACGAACGCTGGTTGAGAAACCTCAAAGACAAAGATGACGAGATGATGCAGAAGAAAAGGACAGTCTGCACGATGGTACAAGAACATAGGGAATATCCAGTTCAAAGTATGCCTCTCGACAAAATGAACTGTGTCGGTAAAAACATGGAAAGGACCTCATCATCTTTAGGTATAAGGGAATTCAAAACATCATTATTTGCCCTTGGATTATCAGCCCTCATTTTTTAATTTTCCAACCCCATTCTTAAGTTTTTTATTTTAAAAAACGCTTCCTTTGTTTTTCTTCGATTCTAAAAATCAAAGAAACGTAAAATTTTAAAAAACAGAAAAATAGAATAGAAAAAAAAATTATGTGATAAACCTTTTAAAAAAATAAGTTGGAGCGTAAATTGCCTTTTGTAACCACATTATGATTTTTGATTTTAAAAAAGTGAAGCATCGATTCTAATGCTGCTTCGGGGAAGCCCATTTTTAAAAAATTGAAACATATCACGCCCGTGGGGAATTTAAATGTGCTAAGCTTACATATCAGCCAAAATGGCCAGTATGCCTAAAGGATAGCTTTTATAAATGTCATTTTTAATTGTAATTATTTTTCATTTTATGAACCGTTTGTATATAACATTTGAAAAGTGTACTTTTTAAAAGATGTTGCACTATTAAATGTAAATTAGTAAAAGTTTAGAAATATTTTATTTATAAAATGCCGAATTTTATATTTTTATTGTATCTTTTTTTTTAATTATATTTTAATTAGCTACAAAACTAGGAAAGATTTAAAAATCGCATACATATCACAAAAAAATCTGTTGTTTCGCTTTTTGTAAAAAAAATAAAAATAAAAATAAAACGGTTGTATAAATTTTTTTTATCTTTTTTGAAAATTTGTGCTATGTTTTAGTAAGTAAGAAGCCAAAAGGCGAACCAAAACTATTCACGATACATATCTTTTGCTGCTTTTTCATAATCGGCTATTTTTCTCGAAGTCATTAAAAAAGAAATTAAAAAATAAACCATCTTGATATTTTTATATGTGTCAGTGCCGTTATCTAGAATGACTACGAGAAGTAGCATGGGCGAATGAGCAGCAAACATTAATTGTAAAATTGGTCCTGTTAAATTTGTTATTAACTATTTTAAAAAAAGACGTTAAAAAGTAGATGTGATATCCATGTAAACATGGTGTTAATACATACATATCTTTAAATACATATCCTGAGTCTTAAAAGTTCTATATTTTAGGTGGTTTTTTCTGTGTAAATTTATATAATAATAGCTATATGTTGTTTATATAAAAACGGTAATGGCAATTTTTGAAGTTTTAATGGAAATTGGAAAGGGGAGGATTTTTAAATAATGGATCTTGTATAACTGTGAGTTTAAAAAAAATAAAACCGTGTATATTATGTGTCAATTTTTGTTTTTAACAATTTTTTTCATACGATACTTTTCAATTTTTGAAATTTTACGAGGAAAAGCAACGAAGGATTATAGAAGCTGACATCCAAAGTTTGCCTTCATAGATGTGTTTATAGTGTGGTGGTGAACGTATCAAAAGTCCCCCCTATAGACCGAAAACTATGAGTCCTAGTCATATGACCACTTAGTACAAAATTATAGCTGATAGGATTCGCTACCAAAGTCGTTAATCACTTTTGTCAATAAGTTGTTTCGTTTTCGAAATATTCAATCTTGAAAAATCAGTAATTTTTAAAAAATTGATTTTTCCTCACATTATTGGCTACAGCGTGCGGGAGATCACTCGTCCTGACTAGGCTCTTTGCAGAGGTAATAAATTAAAGGAACTATCTTAAAATAGTTCGATTTATGATACCATATATGGACATTATGGTTTATCTGATGGTAAACAACATCATGATACACCACGGATGTACATAGGTAAGAAGGTAGTTTTTATATTTTATTTTATTTTATTTTTTTTTTGTAAAATAAAAACTTACCTTTTGTCCATATTTTTGAAGAATTGGATTTACTTTTACACTTTCCACCTTTTCCTGTGCAATTGTTACTTTCTGGGCTAAAATGATTTTTAGTATTAACCATTTATTTTATTTTTTATTAATTACCTGTGAATAAACAATGAGATAGGCTCCAAAAAGTGGTATCCATTGGGTGTGAAGTTTCTTTTCTCTACTTGAACGAAATCCACGTCAAAACTCTGTCTCAAGTATAAAACTTCGTTTTTAGTTCTAAATTTAAAATGAGATTTCGACACGGGGATGTTGGAAAGCGTAAAAGATACGAAAAGTTCCGTAATCTGTCTCTTTTTATAGTGAAAAGCGTAGTTTAACTTTGTCATAACGTTTTCGCAAAAACCATTCGTTTTGTTTAAGAAAGGAGTCTCTTCGTTATTATAAAACGAATTTTCTTTGGTAATAATTTTCGTGTTTTTAGTTAAATATAAATAATCAGTGCCGTTTTCATAGAAGGTAATTTTAATTGTAATTTTAACCGGGTTTCTATCAACACCGCTTAGCAGTTGCAATATCGAATTCTGGCCGAGGTAATTTTTTAGATCGAATTTCGGATTTGTTTCGCAATTTTGCTCTGAAATTTCGACTAAACAGTTAGACTTTTGATTTTGTAGAAAACGGATGGGAATTTGGTCCGAGCAGTAGCCTAAAATTTGTCCAGTAGTGAGGAAAACGTCGGGAAAACCAGTTTTTTTGTTCAGAATCAACAAGGGTCTTCCGTATTTGTAGGTTAGATCGCTTTTCTCCATGATGAGTTCATGTCTGAACCTACGGACAGATCGCGAGATGAGCGTGTCGTACACGTCTTGTCGGCTCAGTTTGATTTTTTCTTCAGGGAAAAAGTCACCAAGGTAAGGACTGTTTTCGTATTCGTAACAAAAGACGGGATTCGGTGAAGGAAGAACTGAGTAGCAGAAATTCGGATCGGACAAAAACGGATCTGAAATCTCGTCGGCGATTTCGCACTTAAATATTTCAACATCGGAAAGTTGGCAATCCTGAAAAATATAAACAAACCGTTTGTAAATAAACAGCGTGGTAACAAAACAATCGCGACATCTGCATTTATTGTCCGGTTGTCTTATCAAAGCTCGTCAGTCTTCAAAAACTTCAGTTCAGGTAAAAAATTAGACTATGTTTTTGTATAAATTGTTTAGAAATTAAATAATAAAAAAAAGTAGTATTTACTTTAAAAAGTAAATATTAAAAATGTTTAGACCTAAACTACTGAACAAATTAGAGTAAAATTTGTTCTGAAATTATTTCTTTTGATTGTTGTTTATTTAGGTTATATGAGATTAAAAATTAGGGTTTCCCCCATAAATATTTGGATTTTGACAAAATTTTCTTTTCAGTCAGCTGTTTCATTTTTTTACTTTTGTCCGCAAAATGTCGACCAAGGATGCTACCGATGAAAAAACCAAAGCATTTCACCCCAGTAAAAGTAAAGAAATGAAATATTTAAAATTTTGTTTTGGTTTTTATGTCGGTTCTTTGTAGGTGTTTTCCAGTTTGAATCCGAGAAGAAATTTGATGGGAAATCGATTGAGAAAGAGCTGGTGCCCTGGGACAGCAACGGATCTGAAATGGACATCGAGCTTGACGGAAAAGTATTTCGATATCCTGAAAAATATTGAACTTTTTTGGGCAACCCCCTTTTTTTGGGTTACCCTTGAATTTAGAAAAGGAGATCTTTTTTTTCTTTGCAACATGCATGTTGGTTGCAGCAATTTTTATTCTTATAAGTTATAAGCGTTCAAACTGTCCAAAATGCTGATTATAGGAGATATTATACTTCACTGCCCCTTTTAATGACTGATTTTTGTGTGTAAAATAGTACAGCTTTTAATTATTTTTTTCTTTTTAACAGACAGGTTGGGACGTGAACGAAATGTTTAAACAAAACGAGAAGAAATATGGAGTCAGGACGAATTTCGATCCTGAACTTAAATCATATACGTTGCCGTTGAAAAAGGCCGAAGGAAAAGACTACAGGTAAAATCTTTCTTACATCTTCTTAAAATATTGATTAAATTTTCTTTTTTTATTCAGAGATGCGGAAGCTGAAGCTGGCAAACTTGCTCAAGAGATCGAAAACAACGTTTCGCACAAAGTTCGCCTCAGCTCTGAGAACACTGAAGATGATGATGTGAAAGGTTTAGAATGAGTTGCATTTTATAACAAGAATTTTTGTTATTATTTTCATGTTTTTTAAAATTTAAATTTTAGTCGAAAAGCGCGAATATTATGTGATGTTGCGCGACCAAAGGGTCATAAAATCAAGTTTGAATCCTTATGCAAAGGAATTTGTATACAATCCTAAAAAATAGGGTAATATTGCTTTTATGTTTACTTAACAATTTTTTCTTTTCAATTTTTTTTTTCAACTTATAGTTTGAAGAAGTTTTGTCTATATGCTCATGTAACCTTTTTTTTGTAATAAAGAGCAGTTCATTTTCTTTACTTTCATTAAGGTGTTCTTTTATCCTATTTGTTCTTAATCTACAATGAGTTCCCCAAATATATTTGAGTTTGCAAATGGATTCTGCAATTTACCTACCGGATCAGAGCAGCAGTTGGTATCGCACATATTAGCTGTTAGATCACAAGAAGGCATGTGGGATCTGTTGAAAATATCTTTTAGGGCATTCAGATAAGTTTCTGGTGTTCTCCTTGAGCTGAGCTCCCATGAAAACATATGCGAATAAATTGATTCAACTGGGAAGAGCACTGAAAAACGTTTCAAATTAATACAAATAAATAATGGGTACCTATTGGTCAATGAGATTATTTAAAATAACAAGTAGGTACCTATGATTCTAGGACCCCCTTACCCTCTTTTTCCATCAAAAGGGTTCAAAATATAATTTCAAATATGGTATTCAGCGACTAAAATTTAAAACCAGGGCCCTTGTGAAAAAAATTTAGAGCCAGGGCCCCCAGCAGTGGCACTGGTTGTGCACACCTAAGGTAAATAGTGGTAGAGAGCATAGGAACTAAATAGATTTAGGTAAATAATGAAAAAATTCTTTAAGTACTCGCTAATCGTTTCTGCAAAACGGTTTAGCATGTTTGCTCTCAAAAAATTTACAAATAGACGCCATCTTGAAAAATCTTAAGAAGTGGAAGAACACTTACGAAATGAGACAGAAGTTAATAGCGTTCGGATGAGCATCCTTTTGATTATTTACACGCCCTTTTTAAATAATAACGTATTTAATGACTAGTTTTCGAACGTAACCATACCCTTTAGAACGCAAACTTCATAAAATAATCAATAGGTAAAGGGCTCCACACCTGTCAAAATACACCGAGCGGAACACATCAAAATACGGAAGGGCCATCCATCAAAAAAGTCTACCTTAACAATAAAACGTATTTCATAAAAATTATTTAAAGATAAATTTTAGCCAAAAAAGAAATATTTGCTCAAAAAGTTATGTTTTTTTTTTTGCGTAAAAAGAATCGATTTTTCATTTATGTTGGCAACATTGTTACACAAACAATCTCCAACATTAAGCTTGATAAATAAATCGAAGAGCATTTTTTAAATTTATTAAAATTCATGTTTTACGGGATTGTTTATAAGGCATTAATTGCTTTTTTGGCTTTTTCAATTTTTGCCTTTGCCCACGAACACGAACGAGCGAACGGAGAAGGTAAAAAATTAATTTTCATTTTAAAATTGTTCTAAATCGTGTGTTTTTTGTTTAGATTACGTCCTCTGTAGACTTTGTGGTTACAATCTAGCACCTGCTAGCTATTTGATCGATGTTACCAGTCCGGCGGCATCTTTAGCGTTCAACCGGTCTCTTTTCGGTGTCGAAAACCTTAAAGTTCAAACCCTCGTCAATCCTTTAGGGATTAGTTTCGACATCGTTAACGCTAAAGGTTCAACGTGTGTAGCAACACGAAGGGTACGTCGGTGGACGAGGAATGCTGTACAGGGCTGAGGGCGTGACAAAACCCATATCTCTCCTCCCTGTGGACAAATTGACTTGAAATTTTATACAGATCTTCTCTAGTACGATAATAAAAATCCCTGAAAATTTGAAGTCGATCGGTCCCCAGGAAGCCGAGATATTCCACCTTAAAACCCGGTTTCACTATTGTAAAATGGCTGCATAATCCTAGTTATGGGGATCTAAAGCATTGAGATGATGAGAGAGACCTTTGACCTCAGCCAAATGCCTTCCTTTTAATCCTACCTATTTAAAAATTTATAAACTTTCTCAAATATTACCATTTGTTTAGAAGTGGCACACTGATCATTCTTGGTATCCAGGATACGCTTGGAAATTGTGCGTTTGCCATCGCTGTCTAGGATTTATCGGTTGGTAAGTAAAACTTCACCCTTTTGAAAATTTTGGTCGTGTTGTAAAAATTTTTTTTGGATTGAATGAATTTTTTTAGGGTTTTTGAACCATTATCATCAGCGACTGACTCAAGAATTTACGCTTCGGAAAAAGGCTTCTACGCTTTTGAAATAAACAAAATATTAAGTGAAAATTGTAAGGAAAAAACATGAATTTTATAAAATAATGTCAAATTTTTAGTTGTCGATTCTCTAATAGCGTCGCCCAAAATATAATGGAATCCGAAATCGAGTTGACTCCTCAGCAAGTCGAATTTTTAGCTCAATGCGAAAAAGACTTTGCCAACAGGTACGAGTTGGGTGGAATGTTTATTTATTTATTAAAAATTGTAGGTATACTGATAAAGATAACGATTACACCGTTGTGATGGATATCGGCATTTCTAGTCCGCCACTTGTTGAACCGTGGCGACCAAGAGTTCCTTCTTCCAACCACAGAAATGATAAAAGGTCTTCTGATCATTCGCCCAACCGTTCGAGAAAACGTCATGCCTATTAGAAAAAATTTTCCCTGAACATTTTCGTTCGAAAAGTTTATATTTTTATGATCATTGTTCTGTATTGTATTATAATTCAATGAATAATCAATAATAATTCATCGTGTTATTTTTTTACCTACCATTTGGAAGAAAACTAATGCTTTCACACTTCTCAAGCTATGAAAGACTCTTTTTTGGAAAATTTTTAATCTTATCAATTAAGAGACACTTTTAAGAGGATTTTCAACCTTTTGGTGGAAAAGACCATAGGCTGATTTTTAACATTCTTTTGATGGAAAAGATCCTTTATAGGCTGATTTTGGACCTTCTTTTGATGGAAAAGACCCTCTAAAGCCTGATTTTGAACCTTCTTTTGATAGAAAAACCCTCTTTGAGCAGATTTTGAACTTTCTTTGGATGGAAATACCCCTTATAGGCTGATTTTGAACTTTCTTTTGGTGGAAAAGACCCTATATAGGCTGATTCTGAACCTTCTTTTGATGGAAAAGACCATTCATAGGCTGATTTTGAACCTTCTTTTGATGGAAAAGACCCGTTATAGGCTGTATTTTGAACCTTCTTTTGATGGAAAAGAACCTCTATAGGCTGATTTTGAACCTTCTTTTGATGGAAAAGATCCTTTATAGGCTGATTTTGAACCTTCTTTTGATGTAAAAGACCCTCTAAAGCCTGATTTTGAACCTTATTTTGATAGAAAAACCCTCTTTGAGCAGATTTTGAACTTTCTTTGATGGAAAAGGCCCTTCATAGGCTGATTTTGAACCTTCTTTTGATGGAAAAGACCCTTCATAGGCTGATTCTGAACCTTCTTTTGATGGAAAAGACCCTTCATAGGCTGATTTTGAACCTTCTTTTGATGGAAAAGGCCCTTCATAGGCTGATTTTGAACCTTCTTTTGATGGAAAAGACCCTCTATAGGCTGATTTTGAACCTTCTTTTGATGGGAAAGAACCTCTATAGGCTGATTTTGAACCTTCTTTTAATGGAAAAGATCCTTCATAGGCTGATTTTGAACCTTCTATTGATGGAAAAGACCTTCTAAAGCCTCATTTTGAACCTTTTTTTTTTTTTTTTTTTTTTTTTATAGAAAAACCCTCTTTGAGCAGATTTTTTGAACTTTCTTTGGATGGAAAAGACCCCTTATAGGCTGATTTTGAACCTTCTTTTGACGGAAAAGACCCTTTATAGGCTGATTTCGAACCTTCTTTTGATAGAAAGAACCCTTCATAGGATGATTTTTGTCAAAAATGAGCTCCAAAATGGGTCCTTGGAAAGAAGCTCTGAAAATTGTGTGTGACCCTATCAAATTAGAGGCATAAAATTCCCAATTAAAGTGTGAAGAATTCTGTACTTGTTTTTATTAAAATAAAATGAGAACGTAACTGCAAATTACATAGTAACAGTCTTTTGGTCATTGAATTTCTTCTGCATTTCCCTCTGTTTGACTGTAGTGTATGCAGCGCTTCCTCCTAGCACAACAAAGTTCGAAACCCACCAAAGAACCGATTTGTGATCATCGTAGTAGAAAGTCGCCAGAACCGTTTGTGCACATGCTTTGGCCGTCCCAGATATCGTGTGAGTCAACGCAGAAGTCGTCTTTATCTGCAGAGAGGTCACATATCCAATAGAGAATCCGCATAAACCTCCTATGGTCATAAGAAACCAGAAAGCTCCCGTCTTAATTTTCTCCGATTCGAGCACCGTGGATGTCTCCCCAGAAAGAAGTATGACCGGCGCAAGTATAAAACATGAATAAACATTATTATAGTATGACAACAGCCATATATGATTGTTGATACTCGGAAGAACTTTTTTAGTATAAATGGAATATAACGCGACACTCAAGGAGGCCAGAATTCCAGACAAAGTTCCAGCAATCGACAAAGTCCCAGACACGCTTTCCTGATCGATGCCCATCAAGAATCCCCCAGTGATAACCAAACAGCAACTTATAACTCGCAAGCTAACACGTTCATGAAGCATAAAATGAGTACAAGCTACATTAAAAACCGTCGTAAGCGACCTCCCTATATAATAAAACGAAACGTCCGCATATTTCAAGCACAACGTATTGAAAACGATCATCGAAACGAAAACGACAGTCACAGGAAACACTTTTGTAAACGAGTCTTTGGTAAAAGGGTCGCCATCAGGAAAAATGTTACTTTTGCTCACTCTCGACACGTATTTGATCACCAAGCATATAACTATAGACACAAAACATTGAAACCAAACTATAAAAAAAGGCGCGTCTATATTATTTTCTTTACTACTAAGCAACGATTTGTTAACAAATACAGTCAGAATTGAAACTATCCAGTAAAGGCAGACGACAAACGTGATGTGCACATAGTTTGATATCAAAGAGTTCACCATATTGGAGTTTTTAGGAAACGTGCACAAGAAACACTACATTGTTCGAAAATGAACAAGCGACCTTGCCATTACTGTAGTTTGAACAGAAATTTTAGGTTTTTAGGATGCGATTTACATGATAGTGTTATCATCAACTTATCATTGTTATCAGTACGCCTTGAATCGATCAACTTGGCGCCATTTTTCAAAAGTTCTTTTAACACTTTCAAAGCTGCAGTTTCATACTGCACCTTTCCTGTACCTTTCGCAATCTGTTGAATTTTTGTGGTTAATATTGCCATGGAATTAAGTTTCAAGGCTGTGAAGTTTGACAATTTAGAAAGGAGTAGGTATATAAGAAGACTGTATTTGTAGGAAGATTCCTATTCAAATAGGCTTTTTTCATAAAATATACACTTTCTCTAATGTAAATATCACAAAATATTATTATCATAGCAAATTGTCATACATTTGAATGTCATTGTGATAAGCTTAGCTACTTTAATTATTTTTAAAAAATACGTTTAGGAATGTTTTAAAAATATACATGAGATTTAGAACCTCAGAAGTCATTAATGCCGACTAGCGGAAATGAAAGAAAAAGAAAAGGAGATCGCAAAATGAGAACTAAAGCGATTTCCACATTCGGTCGTTGTCTTCCTGATCAGTCTCAGTAAAAGGTGTCAAAATTTGGTTAAAAACTGTCATGTCGACATTGGACGGAGGTTTCGGCTTTTTTTCTACTTCAGGAGTGTTCGGTTTGCTTTCAGGGGAGGACAAAATAAGCTTCTCTTCAACTTCGTAAGCAGCATCCACCTTGGTCGTCTTTTGGGTTTTTTTACCATAATCTCCCAAAAGAGACGACAGCTAAAATTTGCCATTAAACAAAAAAAATTTACAATTTCGCTTTACCTCATGGATACCCATCAAAGCTTGATGTGCCTGGAAATTATTCGAAGGGACGGAATTTTCCAAAATTTGATGATATTGGAGCAACTTTATTCGGCACAATGCCATTATATTATGACAATACCTTAATTCTTTTATTAAAACCTCAGGATCCTAAAATCAACAAATTACAACGATTTCAAGATTTAAAAAAAAATTACATTCAGTCTAAATCCTTGGACTATATCCTTCCCAGTGTCTTTATACTTCAAGTAGCTTAATGTTGATGGAATAGGAGGGGTGCTCGCATAAATTTTAGGTCTAAAAAAAGTAAATAAAAAAATTTCAAAAATCGACAGCCACTTACGGATGGCGATAATTGACATGATTGCTTGCACGATTGACGTTATTTTTTGGCTCTTTTTGAAAAACGATTTTTTCTGGGCTTCTGTAAAGCTAAAAGAAAAAAAAAAATTAGCGAATTTTTATTTAATTTGCACTTACACTAGGATTTTTTAAATGAAGCGCATATTCAATAATGCATGAAATGTCACAGTTGGGCGGATATCTCATCAACATTGTTAAACATGCAGTATAATCGGATTGTAATACTAAAAAAAAGTTTTTAAAAATAAAAAAATTATAGGGGAACAAATACGTGAGTTTCTGATGACTACAAGCATTGCAACGACAAGATAGTTGACTAAATCAAAACTTGTATTGTCGGCAAAAATTGCATCCCAAAGAACGAGAAGGTCATGAAGTGGAAATTCCCTTCCGAAAAGCAACCGTAGCCATCGACTAAATAACCATTATTACTGCAAAAACCATTTTTTATCACTTACATCCCAAACAAAGGCAGCGGAATGTCTAATTTTACAAGATGTGAGTGTAGTTCGGGATCTGTAGGAGCTAAAAGTCTTTCCTTAATCCAATTCAGTTGCGATATGACTTGATTTTCACTCGAATTTATCTAATAAAAATGAAATAATTGAGAAAAGGGTAAAACTGACAACTTACAAGAGATGCAGTCCCTGAAGGGAAATATCCAGTGGAAGTAGGAGCTAGATTTGATATTAGATATGAACCTTCAATGGCATTCATTATTCTTCTAAAAATCATGCTGGGGGAAAAAAAAAAAAGAATTAATTTTGACGTTTTCTTAGCTTCCTGTGGCTAAACAACTCAAAACATTGAGGAAATCCCAAAAAATTTCGAATACTTACTAAGAATCTTCTTCTAAATATTCAGGATTGACCACATCAATGATTTCTTTTCTGAAAAAATATGAATAAATTTTATGAATCTTATTATATTTTTTACTTTATTTCGGAGCTTTCTTGAATGTGGAGTAAGGCTTGATGATCACAATGTACGACGAAAATTACAGGAGCTAGAATTTCATGCATACCCTAAAAAACAAAATTTTTTTACAACAAACAAAAATTTAGTCCCAGTAATCTCTCACGACCGTCCACCACCTCCCCCAACTGTCCCATCACCACCTAATCTCCTAAGCAGCCCATCACCTCCCTTACCCTCTCCACTCACCTCCCCCAACCGTCCACCATCTCCCCTGACCTCAACCTACCCTCCCATCACCCCACCCACCAAACCCAACAATATTTTACCTGTCTGTAACACATAGTAGGATTCTCCCTCGCATAATAAAACAAAATATTAATCATGATATCTTGTACTGATTCATTCTTATAAAAGTCGACACCAGGAAAAGTCCGGATGACATCTTGTTTTATCACACACCTGAGTTCTTTATCACAGAAATACTGATGCCAGGTACTCTAAAAAACAAAAGAAATAAGCCTTCTTTTTGCGACAAATCATACTTGGACATGTTGAGAAAGAGGATTGTCTGCATCAGGCTCGGATCCACAGCATGGGACGACGTCGAGATTTTTCTTCAATTCAAGATAATGGCGACGTGACGCTTCTGATTCTTTAGGCCAAAGATCCGGCGACCCTGGGGTCAAAGCTCCCAAAAAAAGTTTCCAAATTACGCTCCTAAAACGACTCGCTCGTAAACCACAGTCCAAAGCCGTTGCCCTTAAACCTTTCAGCTCCAAATCCAACTCACACAACTTCCTCCACTCATCCCTAAAAAACTCAATAACCGAGGAAACCTCCAAAACCTCACATACTCATATTTTATCGCAGAATTCGTATCCTCCATATTATCATCATGCAAGCACAAAGCGTCTTGAGCAATATCAATCATCTATTCCCTAAAAATAAATCGCAAAAAATAATCAACTAATCAAAGGGGCGTTTATCTTATCAGATAACTCAAATTCGACAAACCTTACAAGCAACTCAATTTTTAGAAAAATCAAAAATTATCATAATTTACCAACATTTTCGCCTAGAAATACACTATTGGATCATAAAATATAAAAAATTGTAGTTAAAAAAGTTTTTGAGAGCATTTAAAATGTTTAAAACCAAAATATAACCTTCGTTGACCACACTTGTTGATTTATAACAATGATGTAACCTAGGTGCATCACTGATTTCAGTGTTGCCATTTTCCAAATTTCCCCGTTTAGTTGTTATTAAAAGGAAAGGTTATTCACATTTTTTATCACTTCCCCTTTTTTACTATGTGAATTTAAACTTTAAATAAATCTTTTTCGTTTTGAATATAAATTTTGATCAATGATGGCGAATCCGGGTGTTTTGCCCTTTGTGCGGGGTGTCGATTTCAGCAGGAACGATTTTAGCGTGAGTTTTACTTTGTGACCTAGAAATTGAGAAACTTCCTGGTTTTATTTTCAGGATGGGAAATTCCCGTCGACTGTGAGCCTTATGACTGGACTTCAATGGTTAAAATTGGACAGGGCTAATCTAACACAGGTTCCCGAAGAGCTCGGCAACCTCATGAAATTGGTATAATAAAGAAATTGAATGTGCAATCTATTGCACCCAGCTGTTTATTCCTCCCTCTTCAATTTTTAAACTGATATTTTCTGGCGTATCCTAACTGAAAAGAGCGCATGCCATCTGATAGCGCTGTCAAGTTATTAAAGAATTGATGGGAAAATATAAAATATCCTCGAAAAAGTACCTACATTGCCTCATTTCTAATGAGGAATCCAATCATTAAATAGTAAACTTTAATATAAATCAATAATCAACATTTTTTTAAATTTTTTGGTTATTTCAAATAAGATTTGTGCCAAATTTTAAGTTGATTGGTCCAGAGGAAGCTGAAATCAGTGGGCCCTTGACTCATTTTGCTCAGCTTCTTGTGGATTGGTCTACTTGAAATTTTAAGGGCTCTTTTTGATCATTTCAAAGAAGATTTGTACCAAATTTTAAGTAGATCGGTCCACAGGGAGCTGAGAAAAGCAAACTTTCAGATCAATGGCTCTTACTTTCAAGTAGATCGGTTCCACTTATCTATAAATTTTCACTTTCCTCATCTTCTTGAGGACCTATCAACTTGAAATTTTAAGATCTCTTTCATTTTATCAGGAAAATATTTCTTTAATCGGCAACGATTTGGAAAAACTATTCGGCGAACTTACCGAGCTCCCATGCCTCCGATCTTTAAACATACGAAGAAACAAAGTCAAAAGTTCAGGAGTCCCGGCCGACCTTTTCCGATCAGAAGAATTGACGACCCTCGA
This sequence comes from Orius laevigatus, assembly GCA_018703685.1. Lineage (NCBI taxonomy): Eukaryota > Metazoa > Arthropoda > Insecta > Hemiptera > Anthocoridae > Orius > Orius laevigatus. Next base: position 362,566 of record JAGWEN010000042.1, read on the forward strand.
CTTGAGTCACAATGCGCTCAAAGAGGTCCCCGAAGGATTGGAAAAGTCGAAAACCCTTCTCGTACTCAACTTAAGTCATAACTCGTATGTTATATCTAAAAAGTTTCCCAAAACCTAATTAATTTTTTCCAGCATATCTTCTATCCCAAATACTCTTTTTGTGCACCTCACAGATCTTTTGTTCTTGGATTTGAGCCATAACAACCTCGAAACCCTCCCACCACAACTAAGACGTCTCGGAAATCTCCAAACTCTAGTTTTAAACCATAATCCAATGGCACATTTTCAATTAAGGTAATTTCCATAATTTTCATGCCACAAAAACCCTAAAAATGTTTTTTCCAGGCAACTACCTTCCCTAGTTTTTCTTCAAACACTTCACATGAGGGATACGCAGAGGACGCTTGGAAATCTCCCAACTTCTTTGGAAACCTTAACAAGACTAACAGACATCGACCTCAGCTACAACGATTTGTCCAAAATCCCAGAATGCCTTTTGACCCTCCCGGGCCTCAAAAGGCTCAATTTAAGCAACAACGAGATCACAGAAATCACACCAGCAATCGGTAAATTTTAATTTTTTTCGACTCAAAAATTATTCCATTTTTAGATGTATGGCAGAGTTTAGAGACATTAAACTTATGCAGTAACAAACTGACTTCAATTCCTATCACAATCTGTAAATTGCCGTTTTTAAGAAGGTTGTACTTGAACGACAATGAGTTGAAGTTTGAAGGAATACCATCGGGTATCGGAAAACTTTCCAACCTTGAAATCTTTTCTGCGGCTTCTAACCTTTTAGAAACGATTCCTGAAGGATTGTGCAGGTATGTTGAAACATTATGAACTAAATAAAATTCGTTTTTAGATGTGGATCTTTAAAAAAACTGATTCTTTCCAACAATCGTTTGATTACGTTGCCGGATACTGTTCATCTGCTGAGTGAATTGCAAGTTCTGGATGTGAAGGAAAATCCGCAGTTTATGATGCCGCCGAAACCTTGTGAAGCACAGAGAGGCTCGGGTGTTGAATTTTACAACATCGACTTTTCATTGAGTACTCAGTTGAGGCTTGCAGGTGCTTCAGTACCTCAACCTTTGGACACAAATAGTATGTTTTAATCATCATTTTTGATAAATTGACATTTTTTTGAAGATGCAAGTCGAGATCCAATTGCACGAAAATTGAGGCTCAGGAGAGGAAGAAGAGATCAAGAAGAAGCCGATTCTGATCAAGCTAAAATTCTTAAGGTTTTATTTTTTTAAATTAATTTTTCAAAATTAAATATTTTTTTTTCTTCAAAATTTAATATAATTTTAGGGAATGAAAGATATTGCAAAAAACAAAGAAAGTTCACTTGAAGATGAAAAAGCGGAATCTTTAAAGTTAGTGTACTATATTTTATTTTTATTATAATTAAATAATGAATTTGTAGGCCAAAAAGATGGGATGAAGCGTTAGAAAAGCCTCCTTTGGACTATTCGGAACTTTTTGATGAAGATGCTGGCCAAATTCCGGGCCTTACGGTCTGGGAAATTGAAAATTTTCTGCCGAACATGGTCGAGGAAGCCGTCCATGGGAAGTTTTTTCAAGCCGACTGTTATATTGTGTTGAAAACGTCTTTGGACGACTCGGGAAATTTGACGTGGAGTATTTATTTTTGGATTGGAGAAAAAGCGACTGTAAGTTTCTGTTTGTTTCGAAAATTTGATGTTTTTTTAGCTTGATAAACGAGCCTGTTCGGCCATCCATGCGGTCAATTTGAGGAACTACCTTGGTGCCGAATGTAGGACGATAAGAGAAGAACAGGGTGACGAAAGTGAAGAATTTCTGGCTCTTTTTCCCAATGGGATTGCTTACATCGAAGGTGGTCGGACGCAAAGTGGATTCTTCACTGTTGAAGATAAAGTTTATATGACAAGAATGTATCGAGTTCATGGAGCAGGAGCGGGAATTCATCTGGAACCTGTTCCGGCAGTTCCTGAAAGTCTTGATCCTAGATATGTCTTCCTTCTTGATGCTGGGCTCAAAATATTTTTATGGCATGGAAAACAGGCAAAAAATACATTCAAATCAAAAGCCAGGTATTTATAGTTTTCATCCAAAATGGGAAACACGAATCTGAATTGGTTTTTTTTCTAGACTTTTAGCTGAAAAAATAAATAAAAATGAAAGGAAAAACAAGGCTGAACTCATAAATGAAACTTATGAAGCAGAATCGCCCGAATTTTGGCAAACTCTTGGAGAAGAAAGTGGCGAACCTCCTGAAGAACCGATAATTGTAATTCACTTTTTAAAATTTTGGTTTATAACTAATTAATGATTTATAGGAGCATGTACCGGATGATTTTAAGCCAAAAGATCCTCATTTGTATTTGGTCAAACTTGGCATGGGCTACTTGGAGTTGCCGCAAGTCGAACTCCCCAAAAATAAGCTCGATCATAATTTATTGAATTCAAAAAATGTTTATATTCTAGATTGTTATTTGGATGTTTTCGTCTGGTGAGTGAAAAATTTTGAAAATTTTATGATGTTTTTGTTAGGTTTGGTAAAAAGTCGGCGAAATTGGTGAGAGCGGCTGCTGTGAAGTTGGCGCAGGAGTTGTTTTCGATGGTGGAAAGGGGTCCAGAGGCGAGTGTGGCGAGAGTTCAGGAAGGGACAGAGCTTCAGCTGTTTAAAGCCAAATTTCCGGCTTGGGATGAGGTGATTCCGGTGGATTTTACGAGGACCGCTGAATCTGTCATGAAAACGGGGGTGGATCTCAACAAATGGGCTAAACAGCAGGAAACTAAGGCCGATCTTGCTGCTCTCTTTACTCCTCGTCAGCCTCCAATGTCTCCCGCTGAAGCTCAACAGCTCATGGATGAATGGAATGACGATTTGGAAACGATGGAAGCTTTTGTATTGGAAGGGAAGAAATTTGTTCGTCTACCAGAAGAAGAAATAGGTACGTAATGGCCAAATTTTGAATCTTTTTTAGACTAATTTGCCTTAAATGTATTAATTTTCAGGACACTTTTATTCTGCGGATTGTTATGTTTTGCTCTTCCGGTATTGGGTGCCTGTTGAAAATGGAGAAGGTGAGAACAATGATGAAGAACATCCTCCAGAGGATGATTACCAATATGTGGTTTACTTCTGGCAAGGAAGAGAAGCAGGCAATATGGGATGGCTCACATTTACATTCAGGTATTTGACATTCGTCGCTCTTTGACTTCATAATTTGCCTCTAGTTTGCAGAAAAAGTTCAAATCATTGTTCGGCGATAAATTGGAAGTAGTCCGTACTCATCAGCAGCAGGAAAATATGAAGTTCCTTGCTCATTTCAAACGTAAATTCGTCATCCACATTGGAAAACGAAATACGCCCAAAACAAAAGATCAGCCTGCCCCAGTCGAATTTTATCATTTACGAGCCAATGGGGGCGCCCTCTGCACACGTTTGGTCCAAATCAAACCCGATGCTGGAACTTTAAATTCACACTTTTGGTAATAACTTTTTTATTGAAAATTATTATTTGTTTGTTTTCAGTTTTATTCTTAAAGTTCCATTTGATTCTGAGGAATCGTCAGGGATCGTTTATGTTTGGATCGGCTCTAAAGCAAGTGCTGATGATATTCGACTTATTGAAGAAATCGCCGATGAGATGTTTAATAGTGTAAGGTTTTAACACTGTGGCATGATTTTAAATATTTCTTGTATTTTTGACCAATTTCCTCGAAAATGGAGGCCATGAAATCATTAACAGTTTAATTTTTTTTAGCCTTGGATAACTCTTCAAGTTATAAATGAAGGTGAAGAACCTGATAATTTCTTTTGGGTTGCTCTTGGAGGTCGAAAACCATATGAGACTTCGGCCGAATTTATGCAGTACACTCGCCTTTTCCGATGTTCGAATGAAAAAGGATATTTCACTGTTTCGGAAAAATGTTCAGATTTCTGTCAAGTAAGATTGTTTTTTGAATCCAGTTTTTTTGATCATTTTTTTGAAGGACGATCTTGCTGATGATGATATCATGATATTGGACAACGGCGAGCAAGTATTCCTCTGGTTAGGAGCAAAATGCAGTGAAGTCGAAGTCAAACTCGCCTACAAATCGGCTCAAGTTTACCTCCAGCATGTTCGGGTCAAACAGCCCGAAAAACCGCGAAAGCTCATGTTGACCTTGAAAGGAAAAGAGTCGAGACGTTTCACCAAATGCTTTCATGGATGGGGTGCCCACAAAACAACTCTTCAATAAATCAATTTTTCTACATTTCTTTTATCTTGCCAATGTAAAATTCGAAATGCCCACCAAATACTTCATAAAATATTTTAAATTTAGCATATAATAGCACTTAACTGACATTGGAACTATTATGAAGGCTCCCACTTTTGTATGCTAAGACTGAGCCAAATCCAAATATTTTACAAGTAACATCTTTTCTACTTTACATATTAATTTGTATTAAATTTTTTGTAAATAAAAGTATTTATTAAAGTTGTTTTGTGTATTATAATGTCTGATTAAGAACGCTAATTGAAGTCCCTCGGCACTATTGTTAGGAATTCCACGGATATTATAGAAAAAATAATTTATTTTGATTTTATTTTATTTAAGAAACACGCATCATGTTTTTCAAGTCTAGCAAGCTTCCCTTTTAAGCTCAAACCATGTCGGGCGCCCCTAAAAAATAGAATTTGAGCATAATTTAGGTTTTAAGAATAACATACTTATGTGCTGTTCGACCTCCACAAGCTTTGAACAATTCTTCATCGGAGATAATTACTTTGGTATTTTCTAATTGGACTGGCTCGTCCGATATCACAGTTTCTGTATTTCCATCAAGAATCGACCCCTAAAAATTTCAATGTTTAAATTAAATGGATTTTTGATATGATTACCTGGTCAAAATTGTCATAAGGCCCCCTTTTTCTTTTTTTACTTTTCTTGATGGAAATTTCGATCGGTTTTCGCTTCTTTCTTTTTATCTTTGGTTCTTCTTCCTGTAAAAGAAAAGAAGATCAATGTTACTCAGTGGGTAGGTCCAATCGGAAATTTTAAAGTGCATGATAGTCATTATTTCGAAATGCATGATTGTATGCTTAAAAAATGCATGATTGTTACCATTAAAAGATGTATAATAGGTCCCTACTTAAGCAGCATGGATCATGATTAGGTACTACCTTAGTTTGAACTTCAATATTCGAGGCAGCCTCATTGAAAACCCTGTCCCACCAATTATTCGTAAACTCTTCAGCAGCGTTAAATCCAATCCCTTCTTTGTTCAATTTCATCTTGGGCTTGATAGCCGAAGTGATTCCAGTCTGACTTTTCCCAAGGCTCTCACCTAAAAAATCATCAAATAACTACAAAACTTTAGATTTAAAAGATTACCTTCTTTCCAGCCATATTTCTTAAGTTGATTTTTCGCAAAATCCATAGATATTAAAATAGCATAAAAGTTTAAAGGAGAGTGTTAAATCACAATCCACGTTTTCATAACATGAGTAGGTTATGGATTGGTTTCAAATTTGAGGTTTTAAAACGTACCACACATAACCTCTCCCAGGATCCACATAAAGCGAAGCAAAACATCTTTATTTTTTGCACTTTTGGTTTGTTTTAAATTAATTTTTTCTCTATAAAATGTCTTCGGATGTCAAAGTGGACGATACTAAGCCATTCGAAGGTTGGGTCATTTCCGAAAAATGGGAGAAGCTAAGATCGCTGGACGACCGAAGCTTGTGCGAGAAATGTCAAAAATCTCGTAAATATTTCTGTTACACTTGCTATCTTCCAGTTGAAGAGATCAAAAACGACGTACCCTTTTTAAAAGTATGCTTCTTTTTTAATTTTCTGCGACTTTTCAAATTTTTGAATCTTTTAGCTTCCGTTAAAAGTGGATATTATAAAACACTGCAAAGAAATCGATGGGAAAAGCACTGCAATTCATGCTGCTGTTCTTTGTCCAAACGATGTCACGATATACACGTATCCTTCCATACCAAACTACGAGGATTATGAAGAAGTAAATCCAATTTTTGAAATATCTCAGCTCTAAGTGTACCGATCGACCTAAAATTTGCAGACCTTTTCTGCACCACATTTTTTAAAAAATGGAGCCAAATTTGAAGTTGATTGGTTCCCAGAGAGTCGAGTAGTGAATTATTTCGTTTTATAACTAATTTATTTCAGACGTTGCTAGTTTTCCCAAGTAAAGATGCCAAACCGTTAGAAGATCTAATCAATGACAAGTAAGAACTAATAGGTTTTCAATTGATTAATTATTGAATTTTTAGAACGCAGAATCGCACATTTAAAAAAGTCGTTTTTATTGATTCTACTTGGAATCAATGTCGAGGAATATTCAAGGATGCTCGTGTAAAGCGTAAGTTGCCAAATATCTGTATAGTGTCATGATTTTTTTTTTTTTTTTTTTTTTTTTTTTTTTTTTGTAGGTATGTCTTGCGTTGTACTGAAAAATCGCATTACTCAATTTTGGAGGCATCAACATGGGAGCCCGAGATGGTATTTGTCGACTATTGAAGCGATCCATCAGTTTTTTGTTGAATACCATTCTAGAGTGAAAGGCGATGAATACAAAGGCGAATACGACAATCTTTTATTCTTTTTTAGATTCATGTACGATATGATTCATACGATTTATGATCATGATAGTTTACGATCTTACAAACGTCCTTTGCAGTGAAAGATTGCATTCTGTTATGTTTTCACTCTGTGTTTTATGAAGTCCAAATATATTATGTTTTTAATTATTTAACATTTATTTCTACCTCATAGTTCCTGATTTACCTATGTAGATGTACGTATGACATTATTTTGTTCTATTCTTCATGGATGAACGTATGCTTCCTTAAAACCTGTTAAAAATCTGGCTGGGGGAAGGTCTTTCTGTTGAAGATACAAAATCTGCCTAGGAAGGGTCCTTTCTTGTCCCAAAAAATAAGTCCAGATTCTACCTGAAAAGGGCCATTTCTGGTCGCACAATCTACTATCAAGGTCTTTTCATATCTACTTCTATACCAACATTATACGTAATAGAACAATAACTATATTCAGGTAATATTACTATATCTAATTTGAAGTTATAAGGAGGAACTAAGAAGACAAATTACATGTTGGTAATTTTTCATAATAACATAAATTCTCGTAACTTGATTTGTAGGAGAAATAAATGTGGAAAACTCTGGGAAAATCAGTTGTGAGTGAAGTTAGGTGCAGTGCATTTCTCACAATGGGGAATAGGGTTGACAAAACTGCTACAAACCCGTAAGCCAATCAAATTGAAGTTACATCTTTTTCATTTTATAGATGACACTAGATTTTGAACTTTCTTTCTCTTTTGCTTTATTTTTATTGTCCCTGAAGAGGTTGCAGAAGATTAAAATTTGAAGAGCCAACAGCTCAAAACGCAATTTTTCAGAAAAATTTTGAAACGTGGTTTGGAGGAGAAACTTTATCAAAACATCGGGGCTCTTTAGACCTCTCCACGAACGCTAAATACCACTTCCCCAACCTCCCTCGACCATGCCCCAACCATCTGCCACATCACCCCCCACCCACCATCTGCCACTTAGGCTAGGGTCACAAAACACCAAACATTCCACCATCACCTACCTACCCTCCTCGACTTTCCCCCAACCACCTCCAACATGATGCAATATTGCTTGAAATAATGAAGTATTATTTTTTCCAGCAATTTTGGGAGGGAGGTCGAGCTAACCATCAACAACAAACCATATAAAGGTAAGTAAATTACTAATTAGGAAGTTAGGTAATGGTTAAGTTTTAAGCGAATCCTTCACCCATGAAAATTTTTAAGTCGAAAATAGTAAACCTGTTTGAAGGACGATTTGGGTGACGCGTCGCGATCAGTGAGCCAAATCACAAAAACATTCATGTATACGTTAGTTTTTCCGCTAGACTGCTATTGTGAAGGGGAAAAAATCGAAAACCCACTAATCTTTAGCAAAGGACATTATGAATCGATAGGCTTTCATAAGTTTTGCCTTTTGGTATTGATGAGTATATTCTCTGCATAAGTGCAAACGACTTTCTTTGTCCTGTTGACTTTACTTACTAAATTTATTTGGGCACTTCTTTGACAAATAAAGAGAATACATTTAGCGGGGGGTTCTTCTGCAGGGTGATGATCATTGAACTACTGATTAGAAATTTTTTTCCAGTTTCTGCTGATATTCCAGCAGATACATCTTTGAACGTCTTCATTCGAGAGCATGCACATTTGAAAGGGACTAAATTTATGTGCCTTGAAGGAGGATGCGGTGTATGTATAGTGTCTGTCCAGTCGGTTCATCCCAAAACCCAAAAAATCATTTCATACTCCGTCAATTCAGTGAGTTTATGATGTTTAGTCTTGATTAATTTTGACTTTTAAGTGTTTGGTTCCTATTTTCGCTTGTCATGGTTGGTCCGTAACGACCGTGGAAGGACTTGGAAGCAAAGCCGCTGGATATCATAAGATCCAAAAACGTCTGGCGGCAGCTAATGGGACTCAATGTGGTTACTGCACTCCCGGAATGGTCATGAATATGCACAGCTTGCTTGAAGATAATCCAAAATTGACGATGAAAGATGTGGAAAACTCGTTCGGTGGTAACATCTGCCGCTGTACAGGCTACAGGCCAATTCTGGACGCTTTCAAATCATTGGCATCCGACGCTCCTCAAGATCTTGTGCGAAAACTCGCCGATATTGAGGTTTTAAACACAAAATTTTTTAGCATAAATGAATTTTCATTCCAGGATATGGTGTGTCCAACAAGTGGGAAAACTTGTCCGGGAAAATGTGCATCAAAATGTTCGAGCCCTCAGCGTGCAATATCTTTACCGAAGGATTCCTTGAATTTCGAACTCGAAGACGGTGCTGCATGGTATAGGCCTCTATCAGTAAAAGAGGTTACGGAAATTTTTGACATGATCGGAGAAAAAACTTATCGTTTCATCGCTGGCAATACTGGCCAAGGAGTTTACAGAATTAAAGAAGCTCCTCAAGTTTACATCGATGTCAGTGGAATTCCCGAACTTCATGGTTCAGAAGTGAAGAGCGACGGAATCACTTTGGGGGCAAACATTGGACTCACAGAAGCAATGGAACTTTTCTACAAGTTATCCAATGAGCAAACCCAAAACTACGCATACTGCAAAACTATAGCAGATCATATCGACCTCATTGCCAACGTTCCCGTCCGAAACGTAAGTTTCATCGAACCCCTAGGATAAAAATAATTTTTTTCCAGATTGGAACATTTGCTGGAAATATTGCCCTAAAACATCAAAATAACGAATTTCCTTCAGATTTGTTTCTCATTTTAGAAATGGTTGGAGCAACTTTGCTAATAGGTGCGCACATCTATTGGAATGTTAATTAAATTTTTTTTAATAGCTGAACCTTCTGGAGAGGAAAAGTCGATGGGTCTTTTAGAATATTTGACGGTTGACATGAATAAGAAAATAATTGTGAAAATCAATTTGCCAGTTTTTGACAACGACTATATCATACGATCGTACAAGGTTGAGAATTTTCATGATGCTGCAGGTTTTTAAATTGTGTTCTTCAGATTATGCCCAGGGCACAGAACGCTCATGCTTACGTGAATGCCGGATTCAGGTTTAAAGTTGACCGAAAAAATGGATACACTATAACTGAGAGGCCGACTGTTTTATTTGGAGGGATAAATCCACACTTTGTAAGTTTGATGAGCGAAAAGGGTTGTTCATTTTGTTGGTTTTAGATGCATGCTGTAAATACAGAAGAGTTTTTAACTGGAAAGAAACTTTTGGACGATGCTACACTCAAAGGTGCTCTCGAAATTTTGGAATCTGAGCTCAAACCAGATCACGTATTGCCTGATGCGACTCCTGAATTTCGTATTGGACTGGCCGAGTCGTTATTTTATAAATTCATCCTTTCCGTTGATCCTATGAAACTTAGCCAAAGGAACATAAGTGGTGGATGGGTTCTACAAAGACCAGTGTCTTCTGCGAATCAGGATTTTGATACTGACCGCAACCTGTGGCCTTTGAATAAGCCGATTCCAAAAGTGGAGGCCCTCATTCAATGTTCTGGCGAAGCAGAGTACACGAACGACATGCCAAGTTTTCAAGGTCAAGTTTGGGGCCAGTTGGTTCTTGCAGATCAAGCTGGAGCAGTCATTTCGAACATCGATCCCTCAGAAGCTTTGTCTTTGCCAGGTGTAATCGCATTTTTCTCTGCTAAAGATATCCCAGGAAAAAACTGCTTTACTCCTCAATCTCCTCTTAGTGAACCGGTAAAATACATTTCAAAATCTAAATTTTCTTCACTGTCTTTTAGGTCTTTGTCGATGGTCGTACAGATTTTGCTGGACAAGCTGTTGGAGTGATCATTGCTGACACTCATTCTAACGCCCTCAAGGCGGTACAGAAGGTCAAAATTACTTATACTGATCAAAAAAAGGTTGAGATAGATGTGAGAAAAATTATTAACGAGAATATGAAAGAAAGGATTAAAGAATACTCGAACACCGCACCGAGTAAAGAGAAAAAAGATGTCAAGTATAAAATAAAAGGACATTGGGATTTGAAAGCCCAATATCATTATACGATGGAGACACAAACTTGTGTTGTCATTCCTACTGAAGACCATCTAGAAGTCTATCCAGCTGCACAGTGGCCAAATAGTGTCCAAGAAGCTATCAGTGTCGCTTTGAACATTCCAGAACACAGCATAATAATTAGGATGAGAAGACTTGGAGGTGGATATGGAGGGAAAGTGACCAAAGCCAATCATGTCGGCGTCGTATGCTCTTTGGCAGCACATCTCCTTCACAGGCCTGTCAGGATGGTTCTAAAAATGGAAACGAATATTGACTGGTGTGGAAAACGTTTCCCAGTCTATAGCGACTATGAGGTATATTAGAACATACCCATGATTATTAATTCTGTTTAGGCCGGAATTAGCGAAAGTGGAGAGATACAATATTTGAATACGAGGCTATATCAAGATGACGGTTATACACCAAATGACTCAGTAATTGGATACACAGTGCATTATGTCCCTAACACCTATGATGCAAGCACGTGGAGCATTCAGGGCTACGGCGTCAAAACTGACACTCCAAGCAATACTTGGTGCCGAGCTCCAGGATCAACGGAGGCGATATCCCTCATCGAAAATGTCATGGAGCATATTTCAGTCGTCACCAAAAAAGACCCAATTTCGGTCCGACTTGCCAATATGAATAAGGATCATCCCATCATTCCGATGATCGATGAAATCAAAAAAATTTCCGATTACGACAAACGAGTGGAGGAAATCGAACAGTACAATAAAGTATGTCTGAATTTTGTTTAAAGATTTGTAGTATCTTTTTCAAAATAGGACAACCGATGGAAAAAACGAGGTATATCCCTTGTTCTCATGAACTATCCTATTGACTTTTGGGGTGGATTTTATGGAATGGTGTCCATTTTTGGACTTGACGGGACAGTCTCCGTTTGCCATGGAGCCATCGAAATGGGCCAAGGAATCAACACAAAAGTAAAGAAGAAATATTTAATTTTTTTTGTTCTATTATTTTTTCAGACTGCACAAGTTGCAGCTCATATTCTTGGTATCGATCTTGAACTTGTAAAAGTTGTACCAGCCACGACATCAGTCTTTCCAAATAATTCGCCCACAGGAGGAAGTATTGCCAGCGAAGTAGTCTGCTATGTAAGGAACTAATTTTCAAGAAATAAAGAAATTCTATGTGGAATGAGTAGGCGATCAAAATGTGCTGTGAAGTCTTAAATGAAAGACTTGCTCCCATCAAGAAAGAATTGGGGGATAAAGCATCCTGGAAAGAAATCATAAACAAAGCTTATCGAAGTAACGTCAACCTAAACCACAGTCACAGGTTCACTGCAAAAGATGACGTCAAAAAGTACTCAGTTTACGGAGTCGTCGTCACAGAAGTTGAAGTCGACATTCTTACAGGGCAATACCACGTAAGTTCTTACCCAAAAATTGCGGTTTTCATCCTTTTTTAGACGAGACGAGTTGACTTGATTGAAGACGCAGGATTAAGTTTGAGCCCGGACATTGACATCGGTCAAGTGGAAGGTGCGTTCATGATGGGAATCGGTTATTTCACATGTGAAGAATCAGTTTATGACGCAGAATCAGGGGCTATTCTTACAAATCGGACATGGGTAAGTACTTTTACTATTGGATGATGGATCACCATTTTTCGTCTTTCTTTAGAACTACAAGCCTCCTGGAGCCAAAGATATACCGATCGACTTCAGAGTAACTTTACGCAAAAACGCAGCCAATCCTGCTGGAATTTTGAGATCAAAAAGTATGTTTGCTTCCTTAAATTTTTGTTCATATTTTTTGGTTTTTATAGCTGCTGGAGAGCCGCCTTTATGTTTGAGCTGCTCTGTTAGTTTTGCTATCAAAAACGCCCTCAGATCTGCACAAAAAGACGCTGGGAACACTGGCGAATGGATTGAAATTAGTAAATTTTCATTTTCCTGTTGAAAATGTTTCAAATTAATATTTTTTTTTTTAGATCCACCATTTACTGCTGAAAAAATTTGGCTCGGAGGATTGACCAAGAAGAACATGTTTACACTATAATTATTTTTTAAATCTTGGTATTGCACTACACAAATTATTGTGATAGAAAATTAATAGTCGTTACAACTAACATTTCTATTGATGTTTACCTTACTTATGAACCTGAAAAGTATAAATAAAATAAATTCACTTGGCAAAGCTAAAATTTTTGTTTATTACTTATTTATTTTCTAAATTACTAAAATGCGATCAAGATCTTGAGGAGTCTTGCAGACCATGTTCCAATTTTCAATCATTTAAATCAACTTGCAGACCTGTAGTTCCCTCATTGCCGAGGGGGGTGAGGCAAGAGGACTCCTAATATCCCCTCCTGATATACCTCCCGAACAATAAAATTGAGGAATAAGCAAGAAGTGATCATTTTCGTTTATTTTCTAACTCTGTATACGAGCACCAATAGGAACTTCAAAAACGTCCTTTGGGCGAGTGGGGATAGTAATAACTTTTTCTAGCATTTTTAGAAAGGTTGTTTTTTTTTTTTTTCAAGGTGGGATCATTTTTTCAAGAAAATGTTTTGGTAATTGGCAGTTTGTGGCAGTTCGTGGTGGGGGTAAAGACCACGACAAACCATGACCAGGAGGAGGGCTTGGTTTCCAGAATGCGATTTTCAGAAATAGTCTTGAGTTGAGTAGAGTGTTACCCAGAAACAGAATGCCTCCTCAAACAGCTTCAAACCCGTAAGTTTTATCAAACTTTATGAAGCTTGCCTGGTTGGCTGATTTTTTAAAATGTGATTCTGGACAATTAGGGTGTTTACAGGACTACTTGTTACCAATTTTTGCAAGTCACTATCCCTAGCTCTGCATTTTTGACAAGGAACATGCGTTTTCTTGCTCCCCTACTGTGTCTTTTTTCTTTTAAAAAACATTCGAAAGAGTTCACCAAGTTCTACTGTTGGCTATTGACTGCTATTGTAAATTTTGCCTGCAACCTATCCCAAAAATTATGTTGACAAATCAAATACAATTAAGTAGGTTTTGCGAATAGTGTTACGAAGTACAACGGTCACGGCAATTTAATTTTAAGAAATCTAATTTCACGAATGCAGCCCTACCATTTCAGATTAATTTACCGTGAATTTTCTACATCGCACAAGTATACTAGGCGAAGGTCAAATTTCATGGTCGACAATTTTCGATCGTGTATTACCTATTACCGGTAATGGTAAATCTATTGACCGTGCCATCTCAAAAACAACGGTTGATGAATTCTATGTTTTTTATCAGGTTCTCCGGAAATATAGACCTTTTTATAAAGGTTTTTCATACATCTTATTCTTAGACATTAAGATGATGGGAAAACCCTGGGAATAATGTATTAAAAAAATTGGGTGCACGAAAAGAAAATGAGAAGTAGGTACTTTGTTTCATTGCATAATTTTTTTTATACAACATTAAATGAGAAGAGGATAATTTAAGGCTAAAATATTTAAGCGTTTTTTCCTTGTTGCATAATGTAGTTTTCTTCCTTTTTTTTCAGCAATTTGGGGCGAGAAGTCGAACTGACCATCAACAATAAACCGTTTAAAGGTAAATGACTTTAAAAAAGACAATAATTAGTTAATTAATTTCACCATCAAAAACTGTCAATGTTATTCATTAACTGCATAATAATCAAATCAAAATGTCTTTGATATGGTTATTGCAAATTTTTTTCCAGTTTCCGATGGTATTCCAGCAGATACATCTTTGAACGTCTTCATTCGAGAGCATGCACATTTGAAAGGGACTAAATTTATGTGTCTTGAAGGAGGATGCGGTGTATGCATAGTGTCCGTTCAATCGGTTCATCCCAAGACCGGAAAACTCGTCTCATATTCTGTCAATTCAGTGAGTTTATGATGTTTGGTCATGATTATTTTGGATTTTTAAGTGTTTGGTCCCAATTTTCGCGTGTCACGGTTGGTCAGTGACGACCGTGGAAGGACTTGGAAGCAAAGCTGCTGGATATCATAAAATCCAAAAACGTCTGGCGGCAGCTAATGGGACTCAATGTGGTTACTGCACTCCCGGAATGGTCATGAATATGCACAGCTTGCTTGAAGATAATCCAAAATTGACGATGAAAGATGTGGAAAACTCGTTCGGTGGTAACATCTGCCGCTGTACAGGCTATAGGCCAATTCTGGATGCTTTCAAATCATTGGCATCCGACGCTCCTCAAGATCTTGTGCGAAAACTCACCGATATTGAGGTTTTAAACACAAAATTTTTTAGCATAAATGAATTTTTATTCCAGGATATGGTATGTCCAACAAGTGGGAAATCTTGTCCGGGAAAATGTGCATCAAAATGTTCGAGCCCACAAGGTGCGCTATCTTTACCGAAGGATTCATTGAAGTTCGAACTCGAAGACGGTGCTGCATGGTATAGGCCTTTATCGGTAAAAGAGGTAATGGAAATTTTTGACATGATCGGAGACAAAACGTATCGTTTCATCGCTGGCAATACTGGCCAAGGAGTATACAGAATTAAAGAAGCTCCTCAAGTTTACATCGATGTCAACGGAATTCCCGAACTTCACGGTTCAGAAGTGGGAAGCGATGGAATCACTTTAGGGGCAAACATTGGACTTACAGAAGCCATGGAACTATTCTACAAGTTATGCATGGAGCAAACCCAAAATTTCGCATACTGCAAAACTCTCGCGGATCATATCGATCTGATTGCCAACGTTCCCGTCCGAAATGTAAGCGAAATTTAGACGAATCAGAATATAATCGTTTTTTTTTCCAGACTGGAACATTTGCTGGAAACATTGCTATGAAACATCAAAATGATGAATTCCCTTCAGATTTATTTCTGTTTTTAGAAATGGTTGGAGCAACTTTGCTAATAGGTAACCGTGAAATTAAATAAAAATGTTTTTATAAACTTTTTCGATTAGCTGATCCTTCCGGAGAGGAGAAGGCACTAGGCCTATTAGAGTATTTGAATCTTGACATGAATAAGAAAATAATTGTGAAAATCAATTTGCCAGTTTTAGACAACAATGTTTATATAACGCGGTCGTACAAGGTATGCTGCATCTTTGCGGATAGTATTTTGAAATTTCGTTTTCAGATTATGCCCAGGGCACAGAATGCTCATGCTTACGTGAATGCCGGATTCAAGTTTAAAGTTGACCGTAAAAATGGATACACTATAACTGAGAGGCCGACTGTTTTATTTGGAGGGATAAATCCACACTTTGTAAGTTCGATGAGCTAAAAGGGTTGTTCATTTTGTTGGTTTTAGTTGCATGCTGTGAATACAGAAGAGTTTTTAACTGGAAAGAAACTTTTGGACGATGCTACACTCAAAGGTGCTCTCGAAATTATGGAATCTGAGCTCAAACCAGATCACGTATTGCCTGATGCGACTCCGGAATTTCGTATCGGACTGGCCGAGTCGTTATTTTATAAATTCATCCTTTCCGTCGATCCTATGAAACTTAGCCAAAGGAACATAAGTGGTGGATGGGTTCTGCAAAGACCAGTGTCTTCTGCGAATCAGGATTTTGATACTGACCGCAACCTGTGGCCTTTGAATAAGCCGATTCCAAAAGTGGAGGCCCTCATTCAATGTTCTGGCGAAGCAGAATACACGAACGACATGCCAAGTTTTCAAGGTCAAGTTTGGGGCCAGTATGTTCTTGCAGATCGAGCTGGAGCAGTCATTTCGAACATCGATCCCTCAGAAGCTTTATCTTTGCCAGGTGTAATCGCATTTTTCTCCGCTAAAGACATCCCAGGAAAAAACAGTTTTACTCCATTATCTTCTGAAAGTGAACCAGTAAGGTTTTAAACTAGAAATATTTGAGATTACTTTTCAGGTCTTTGTCGATGGGCGTACTGATTACGCAGGCCAAGCTGTTGGAGTGATCATTGCTGACACTCATGCTAACACCCTTAAAGCTGCATTGAAGGTCAAAATTACTTACACTGACCAGAAGAAGGTTGTTATGGATATGAGAAAAATCATCGATGAGAATATGAAAGATAGGATTAAAGAATACGCTAAAATAACACCGAGCAAAGAAAAAAAAGATGTCATGTACAAAATAAAGGGACGCTGGGATTTGAAAACACAATATCATTATACCATGGAGGCACAAACGTGTGTTGCCGTTCCTACCGAAGACCATCTTGAAGTTTACCCAGCAGCACAATGTCCCGCCGGTGTCCAAGAAGCGATCAGTTCCGCTTTGAACATTCCAGAAAACAGAATAACCGTAAGGGTTAGAAGAATTGGAGGAGGATATGGAGCCAAAGTGACAAGAACTAATCATATCGGCGTCGTATGCTCCTTGGCAGCACATCTTCTTCACAGGCCTGTCAGGATGGTTCTAAAAATGGAAACGAATATTGACTGGTGTGGAAAACGTTTTCCTGCGTATAGCGACTATGAGGTATATTAGAACATTCCATGATTATTAATTCTGTTCAGGCCGGAATTAGCGAAAGTGGAGAGATACAATATTTGAATGCAAATATATATCAAGATGATGGTCACACATCGAATGACACCATTATAAGAGCTACTGTACATCATGTACCTAACGCTTATGATGCAAGCACATGGAGCGTTCAAGGATACGGCGTGAAAACTGACACTGCTAGCAATACTTGGTGCCGAGCTCCAGGATCCACGGAGGGAATATCTCTTATTGAAACAATCATGGAACATATTTCAGTGGTCACCAAAAAAGATCCAGTTTCGGTCCGACTTGCCAACATAAATAAGGACGACCCAATCATCCAGATGATAGATGACATCAAAAAAATGTCCGATTATGACCAAAGAGTTCAAGAAATTGAACAGTACAATAAAGTGTGTTTAAAATTTTCTTCCAATATTTGTAATGTCTTTTCTTCATAGGACAACCGATGGAAAAAACGAGGTATTTCTCTTGTTCCGATGAACTATCCTTTTGACTACTGGGGTGGATTTTATGGAATGGTGTCCATTTTCGCTCTTGATGGGACAGTCTCCGTTTGCCATGGAGCCATCGAAATGGGCCAAGGAATCAACACAAAAGTAAAGAAGAAGTATTTAATTTTTTGCTCTATTGTTTTTTTCAGGCTGCACAAGTTGCAGCCCATGTTCTTGGTATCGATCTTGAGTTTGTAAACGTAAAACCAACAACGACGCTCATTTCTCCAAATAATTCACCCACAGGAGGAAGCGTTGCTAGCGAATCAGTTTGCTATGTAAGAAAGTCAAGTTTTAAAAAATTTTATATCGTTTGAATAGGCCATCAAAATGTGTTGCGAAGTCTTAAATGAAAGACTGGCACCTATCAAGAAAGAGTTGGGAGATAAAGCAACTTGGCAAGAAATCATCAACAAAGCTTATAGAAGTAGTATCAACCTGAACCATAGCTACATGTTCACTTCAAGAGACGACGTCAAAAATTACCCAATATATGGGGCTATCGTCACTGAAGTTGAAGTCGACATTCTAACAGGGCAATATCATGTAAGTTCTTATTCGAAGATTGCAGTTTTCATCCTTTTCTAGACGAGGAGGGTCGACTTAGTTGAAGATGCAGGACAAAGTATGAGCCCGGAAGTTGACATTGGTCAAGTGGAAGGTGCGTTTATGATGGGAATCGGTTATTTCACATGTGAAGAACCCGTTTATAACAAAGAAACCGGAGCTATTCTTACAAATCGCACATGGGTCAGTATTTTTAGAAACCACAAAATTGACATCTTTTTTAGAACTACAAGCCTCCCGGAGCTAAAGACATTCCGATCGACTTTAGAGTGACTTTACGCAAAAACGCCTCGAATCCTCTCGGCGTGTTGAGATCAAAAGGTGAGTTTCGGTGAGACGTCGATGCTACTGCTAAATTTTTAATTCCAGCTACTGGAGAGCCACCTTTATGTTTGAGCTGCTCTGTAATTTTTTCAATCAGAAACGCGCTCAGGTCTGCACGAATGGATGCCGGCCAAGCAGACGAATGGATTGAAATTGGTATACTATTTAATTTATAGTACTGTTCAAAACAATTTTTTTCAGAACCACCATTTACTGCGGAGAAAATTTGGCTTGGAGGATTGACCAAGAAGAATATGTTCACACTTTAATCCTATTTTGTTTTTCCATTAGATGGATTTCACTTATATAGAAAATGAATTTTTTTTTGTATGTACTAGTAGCACCTCACATCGTCATAGTTGACAAAAATGTGATTATGTTAAAATGAGCCTCAAAAGCTATTTTTAAATAAATAAAAACACTTTGCAAACCAAAAATAATTTTTAATTACCCTCACCCACGATTTTGGGAAGGGGGTTAGCTAACCCACGTTTTGAGGAAGTTCAAGTTTTGGTGGTTCTTCTTCCATAATCATCTTTTTCTTGAAAAACTGGCTTACCTGATGTAACATGACATCCTCAGATCCTTCGTAAGGGGGAATAGATATTTTTCTACATTAAACCCTTCGGATCCGACCACAAGAACAAAAATTCAATCAATTTTTTTATTGAAATTCAAATAATTTTCTTTAAATACAAAGGCACACAAAAAACTTCACACTTAAAAATAAAATATTATACAAAACACAAGTATATGAGATTCAACACAAACAAGTCGATCTCCAACAATAAAGGCACAGGGAATGCTCGATTTTATAAATTAAAAAAAAAAATAATGCGCTGGTATTATGAAATAAAAATTTTAAGTTGCATATTGCACTATAGTCAAAAAAAAAATTTTTAACGCATTTTTGCTTATAAGTATTGCAATATTATATATAAAGTACATTTTAAGCTGAAAATTCGTTAAAACAAAAGTTATAAAAAAATTCTATAAAACGATTAAATATTGGAATATAATTAAAAACTAAATATGATGGTGATACATAAAAATTTTAACTTCCGAATTGCAGGAGCGTCTTTTGAAGAATTCGGGAGTTGAAATGACCCTTAAAGGGTAATTATACAGTTATTTACACAATTTGAACTAACAATGATTATGGAGTTAGCTGATTTAGTTGTTGAAATTGATGGGTGGTAGAGGGACGTAGTCCCTGGGTTCTTCTCTCGCTTCTTCTTTGACGGAGACGAAGCAGAATCCGAGGTTGTCCCGTTTGTCGGTCTCTTCGTGGTATTTGTCTTCGAGTGGAGGTGCCGCGTATTCGAACATGGGCTGTTTTTCGGCGCCAAGGTAGGCGGTCGTAGCGTACTGATCTTCCTCGAGAGGGACGAATTCGTGGCTTCGGATAGGCCCGGTGTATGAGTACTCGTGCTGGGGAAGTTGCATGTTCCCGAAGACGTTCGTGTATACGGGGGACGATGGGCTGTTGTATGTCGTAGCGTTCGTATATGGGCTACTGAGCAAATTAAGATGGGAAGTTCCCATCGTCTCGTAAGTGTATGAGCCCCACGCGTCTCCCGAAGAGGTCGGAGCAGCTTGCGTCGGGTTCGCTCCTGTAGCTGCGTAACTTGTCATACTCGGTGAAGCAGAATCTGATCAACGAAATAATGAAAAAATCGTCAAAAATGAAATGTTCTTACTTTCTGTTTGGATGTAACCAGTTTTCCTTGGTGGTTCACGTTTTCTCCATTTGGCTCTTCTGTTCTGAAACCAAACTTGGACTCTTCCTTCGTTGAGGCTCAGCTTGAAGGCGAGCTCTTCCCGGGCGAAGACGTCCGGATATGGAGCACGTTCGAAAGCCCTTTCCAATTCCTCCAACTGATATGACGTGAAAGTCGTTCTGAAAAAATGGAGACCGAATTTAAGTTGTGCCCTTTGAAAAGGTCTGGTTTGTTAGTTATGGAAGTGGAACCCCCAAAACTGGAGCTTTCTCAAAAATTGGGTTCCTAGCGTCAACTTCCTAAGGCTTTACTACCTAAGGTTTTCTACCGGAATCTCAATTTGGCAGGGCGGAACGCTGCCTGCTTTCCAGGGTAAAACTGCAGATTTTGATTGTTTCATCTAAATAGCAGAAGCGATTAATTACATCCCCCCGTCCTTGGCCATCTGACCGACCCTCATCGCGGACACGTGCCGGCCACATGACTTCTTAGGGCAAATCATAAGGGCTTAACGCTTTTTAAAACCCACTCCCACACTTTAAACTGCGGGATGTTTGTTTTTTAAGCTGTCGATCCGGAAAAGCTTAGGCCAAAGAAATGTTTTAAGTCTTTCATGTTTCTCGGCCTAATAGAGGCGTAATTTTCCACTTTATTCTCCCCCACTAGTCGGAATGTCTCTATTGCCATTTTTAATGAATGAGAGTCATTGTTATTGTACCCGTATCATCGCACAAACGTGATTCCCATGGGAATCCTTTTTCGAGTGTCCACTATGTGGGCCCTCAATGGACAAACACTGCGGTTTTGGTACATCAAAATGGGCCTTAAAAAAATTACCTCGTCTTTTTCTTCTTTACTCCATTGTTGTCACCCTTTTTGCTCTTCGATTCAGATTTTTTGGTGCTCGTACTGCTTGTGCTTGTTGTAACAGCATCCACAGCGACTAAAAAGATTATTTAATAAAAGGAGCTTATGAAGATAAAATTGAATTTACCTGGAGGTTCTTTTCGTTTAGCAGGCTGCTCTTGAATGGCTGTCAACTCTTGGCTGTGAAACATTCCCTGGAGTTGGTCCATTTCTGGACATTGTTGACCTTGGAATCCCAACATAACCTATTGAAATAAAATATTCTATTAGGTCCATCCAGAATCGGGGGCCATAATGCATGAAAGTAAGGCACGATTTGAAGAAACGTCAGTAACTTCCACAGTTTTAAACCAATTTTATCGATATTTGTACCATAAAAAAAATTCCCCAAACCACGTCTTTAGCATTAAAAAAAATGCATTGCAGGTCGATTTCACGACTAAACATTTAAACGACTTTTACAATTTTTGGCCGATTTAGTCGATGCTTATACCGTTAGAAAGCTCACTCAACAAAATTTATTTTAAAAATAAAATCGCTCAGACTACTCCTATCCTTCAAAATGGACTTAAAACTAGTTGCTGAAGGATGTACGTTTGCATCAAGACTTATTGGATGCAGCCTTCACATTTTTAGGACTTTTTCTAATCACACTAAGAGCCAAATTTCAAGTCGATCGATCTTCTTGAAGCGGAAACTGTGACTTGAAGTCGATCTATGGAGCAAAAACTTTCTATTTCTATTTCTAACTACCTATGGATGATAAAAAGAGAATGGAATCCAATACATAATTGTACACATTTTGGAGTAGTTATCAGGAATAGATTTGGATTACGATCGAAACAGTTTGCGAATGTTTCCGAAATTTAAAAAAATATAAATCCTCCGGTTGGCTATTGAGTATCAAGGGAGTAAAGAATGACTGCTTGACTTACCTGTACAGAATGAACTCCAGTTGCGTTGTTTTGAAGTTTTCCAAGTGGTCCTCCATTTCCGGTAAAGTCGGTGAAAATGGTGTCGTCGAAAGGCGCACCTTCCATATCAGGCTCGAGTTTGAACATGAAAACCGAAGAAGGGTCGCGAAGGTAAAAAAAAATTTTTCACGAAATTATCACAAGTACGGGTTGAAGTTTTTTCGTGGATCGGACAGAGGCCGGTGAGGGCGATTAATTAGAAGCAATAAAGGGCGACAACAAAGCTCATTGATTGTTATTAATTTCTAAATTGGTCTAATCAAATTCATACGAGGCGCTAAGCAGGGACCGAGTTAAGACCAATTCAGCCAACTAGAGTCAATCGAGCTTATTTGATACAATTTGTGGTGGTGAGAGAGACGCTCGTCGTCCACAGTTTGCTGCAAGACACAAAACGGTGAAGAGCCCGAGTGGCCGAAGGGAAGTCGAGGAAGGGACCGGGGGGACGACGAAAACCTTTTGAGGGGGTGGACGGAGGGAAACGGGACGAACCCTCGAACCCAACAAACTCCAATCATCATCCGCTCTTCGTTTTAGCTCCTCCTCGTCGATCCCCTCTACTCATTCGGCGGACATCATTTCCCACTCCTTCTGGTATGTACCTATAGATACAAAAGACCTACCTACAAACTATTAAAAAAAAATTAGCATAATGATATCCTCTTTTATATGATATCAAAATAATTTCATTTTTGAAGTATTTAAAAACTTGCAGTTTACGTACTTAAAAACTTGAAGATTACCAATTTTGACTTTGAAATGAATTTTTTGAACATTAATTCAGAAAAAAAAGTTTTACGAATAAGAAAGCATTATTCCACAACTTTCGAAAACAATGAGTTTTGATAAATTGTAATCGATAATAAATTCCGGATTTTTCAGAGAGTTAGGGGATATAGTAGCTTATTTGAGAGATAAGCGCCTTCCAATATTCCCTATTCATTTAAGTAAATCATGGATATTAAAGCATTTGAGTCGTTCGATAGCAGATGAAAGAAACCCTTCTAGAAGGAAAAAAAAATGTTTTTTGGAATAAAGGTATGAATACGAACTAAAAGTTTTGAGAGTTACTCTCGAACTTGCAATTTTATAAAGGGGTCAAGAGGGGGTCAAGGTTTCTACAGGTTTTGGGGGGAATTTGAGTAAGTTCCTTCAGGGGGTCGCTCCAGACAAACAAACTTTGCAAAGGTACCACTACTATAATGATAAGTGATTACTCATAAAAGAATCAATAAAAACCAACATGATTGGTGCAAGACAATGGTGGTATTTAAATGCAGGGG
This sequence comes from Orius laevigatus, assembly GCA_018703685.1. Lineage (NCBI taxonomy): Eukaryota > Metazoa > Arthropoda > Insecta > Hemiptera > Anthocoridae > Orius > Orius laevigatus. The sequence goes on from JAGWEN010000042.1 coordinate 385,845, forward strand.
GCTAAGAAAACTAAATGTCCTCTTTGAGTTGAGTCTCCACTCACAGTCAGTTTTGTATCTGAATACCGCCCTAATTCTTTCCATTGTTCTTTTATTAAGTTTTATTTCAAGATTTTCTGCCAATTTTCAAGTTTTATCCCTATTTTATTGATTTTTAGCGCATTTTGTTATCTCTATTTGTCTTGTTTTATTCTTATTTTTCAAGTTTTATCCCTATTTTTCAAGTTTTAGCCCCATTTTTCAAGTTTTATCCCCATTTTTCAAGTTTTATCCCTATTTTTTAAGCTTTGTCCCTATTTTTCAACTTTTATCCCCATTTTTCAAGTTGTATCCCTTTTCGTCATCATGTACCCCAGGCCTCAGTCCTTTTTTATTGTCCTTTCCTTTCTGTCAAGTTTTTTGAATTTATGTATTGATTTTATCTCTTTTGGTAGCGGTATATAATAAACATATACTATATGTATGACCATTACAAGGAATGTCTCATGGGTCTCATGGGGACCATAGATGAAAACAGTTCAAATAGCAGATAATAAAAAATAAAATAAAAAAACAAAAAAACAAACAGGAATGCACTTGATTTTCTCATGAAAAAGATTTCATTAGTGAAAAGTGTATTTTTGCTTATTTTTTTCACCCAGGAAACTTGACTTGTCACGAACCGATTTGTCATTTAATTAAGGTTTAATTCGTCTCCTCTTAAATTAGCATATTCATTCCTTGTTGGAAACGCTTCAGGGAATGACGTGTGTTGTTAAAAAGACAGAAGAGAAAGAGAGAGATAGAAAAAAATGTTAAAAAGAGGGACGAGGGTGTCCCTTCCTGTTGAATGAGCTAACTTCCTTATTAACAACCGACAGACTCCCACTATTATCAGCCTCCGACGAAGGCTGAGTGCCAAATAAATGAGCGAGAGAGAAAAAAAATTTCTAGAAAATATTATTTTACAAATTATTATAAAGCCAATAACAGAAATAATTTACAATTTATTTATATTTTGAAACGAATCTTATTATCACTTCCAAAAAAGGAAGTTATTCCTTTTCCTGGAACGTTTCGTTCTATCAAAAAAGTGCTATATGTAAAATTTACTGGATATCAAGGGTAGGAACAATTCCTATCGTCAAAACAGAAATAATTAATAAATATTTAAAATAAAAATGAGTCGTTCTGGAGCACCCTGTATGTGGAAAACTATTCTCAGCTATTTGGAAATTAACTGCATCAGTAGCGTGAGAACATTTTTTTGAAATTTCGTTTTTGTTCAAAGTTTGTATTTTGTGGGGATCGGATTGATCTGAAAATATCGGCGGGGGGGTAAAAATGGGATAGGGGCTACGCGATTCACACGAGCTATCTCCCTTTTCGATCTTTACTTTCTTTTCGACTAAAAACCTATTTTTCGCATTATACGGGTGGTATAACTTTTCAAACTTTTTCGAATATTAAGAACTGGAAAAAATAGAAAATGTACCTTGGGAGTTAATAAGGGGAGTAAGGAGATAGTTTCGATTGCTGTTCGATGTGGGTTGCATATGGTTTGATGACGGTCGGATGAGGGGCACGCGTCGGCGATGGGGGTCACGCTCCCACCCTTATGAAATATCGCGTCTACCTTCAACCGTATAATGAAAACAACCCCTGCTCCACTCGTCCTTTTAAACTCAAAAGTGATCCATTATCCTTCAAATGTTTCTACTTGTAAACGTTTGTTTTCCCACCGGTAGGGATCCCGGGATAATAGAGGATGCAATGGAAAAAAAAAGCCTCGAGATGCAACGAGGTCCCGAGTTCCGTCCCGCCAAGCAAAACTCCGTTTCACGAAAGTATTTACTGGACGTGAAGAAAGCAGTTTTTCGGGTATCTAGATCTCGGCTCCCCGAGGACCGATTTACTTGAAAATTTATACAGACCTTCTCTAATACAATAATATGAAGCCCCAAAAATTTCAAGTCGATCGGTTCGCAGAGAGCCGAGATATAAAATCGTGATATAAAACTTCGAAATTCGGTTTTTTTCATTTTACCATGTTCTTCTTATTTAGATAGGGATGAAGCCTCGCCCGCTTGACCAGTCAAATTGAAATACCCCAACAGCTCGAACCACCCAAACTGGCCAAACCACCCAAACCGCCAAAATCACACAAACCTACCAAAACGTCCAAATCGGCAAAATGCCTGTTGATTCGTAAAAGAAACTACTCTAAAATCAAGGTACAACATCAAAAGAACCAAAAAGAAAACTATTGGGGACCTCCGTGGTGTAGTGGATAAGGTGATAGACGTATATTGTTTACATTCTTAATCCTCTACATCACGGGGGTCCTGGGTTCGATTCCCAGGCTGGGAAGGAATTTTGTTCCTCTAACTCAGCCCCTGGTTTGTTCTGGCTACTCATGATGAGTTAGCACCCGGCGCATAGGCGATATGGCGAGAGCCCCCGCCTTGGGCCCCTAACCCCTCCCCCCTTTTGAAAATCTGTATTGATTAACACAATGAAAAGAAAAAAAAAGAAAAAAAAAGAAAGAAAACTAACTCACCGGGACGAGATAAAAATTTTCTTGTCCCTTTAGGCGATAAACTGCAAAAGAAAAACAAGTTTTTGATAAAATTTTAGTTTTTAAAATTTTTTGATTTATCAACAAGTTGTTGATAAAATTTAAATTTTCAAAATCCGCCTTTAGGGTAGACTCACTTCCGACATACGTAGGGGCGACGAGGCGTGAAATGTATGGAGATTTCGGCGTTTGCGATAAGCCATCGGTCGACCCCTCTGGGCGATCATAGCGACCCGTATGCCTACCTCCTGCCAACACTTTTTTTTTCTTCTTCACTTTCCCTATCTGACAATTATCTTTCCGATTAGTTCATTCATTGTTCGTAATACGCTTTATTACCGGGGAAGGAAAGAAAAGCGAGCTCTACGACCCTTATAATCGAAAAACGATATCAGTCTTGGCTTTTGTCTGTCAAGTTCTTTTGTCACCTCAAACATCTGGATCCGTTACATTCACCTTAAAACTGATCCAAGTTTCAATTCGGATTCCCTTTTCGGTTTTCCGAATTCCCTTCCCCCCCCCCCATTCGAAAACGGCGACTCGGAAAAGAAAATTTAATAAAATAGAAGTTGCATAGCATTAATTTTTCTTTTAGAAATAATTTCGACTATTTTTTCGAGAGATATGCTTAGGGATTGAATTTTGGTGCATGTCATCTATTACCAAGCCCTGAAAATTCAAAGTCGATTGGTCCTTTGAGATATTTTTGTTTTACGAATTGCGAAAATGTCTGGACTCAATCAATTTTTAAAGAATTTATTCGTCATGGAGCATTCGGGGTCAAAGGAAGGTTGAGAGAGAAAAATTGCGTAAGAAGGAGATGGTGAGGGGGATTGGAGAATAAAAGTCGCTCGTTTTTAGATGATGGCATGAGTGCAACTGGTCGCCGTCGACCCCCCCTCCGGTCTCCGCCTTAATTGACCTTTAATCTATCCCAATTGAAGAGCCGTCAGGAGCAATTGCCACCAATTGAAGACAATTGTATAATAGTCCCGCATACGTCGAGCCCTCCTCTCTTTTTCACATCCCAGCGCCCCTCCCCCCTGATCTTCACGGCCGTTCTATACTTCCTTCTCAAACAACAACAAAAGGAAAAAACATAAAAAGCCATCGCGGACAACTTCCAAATTACATGCCTGTATCTATATTAAGTTTAATTCAAGTTTACGAGAAAACCAACCCGCGATTTTAGAAAGGGTCAAAATGTTTGATCAAAAATGGCGGAGTTTGCTATGTCTGTAGTTTGCCCCCCAAAAAAATCTTGATTTCCCACTGATTAAATGCCTAAACCATAAAAAGAAACAAATGGACCGAGAAAAATGATCGGTGTGGGGGGCAAGAAGTTCAACTCTTCTGCAGTGCCTTGGAGATGTGAAGTTTTAGCCTACATTTACGCCTAGAACTTGCAACACCGCTAAGAAATGAAGTCTTGCCTAAGGAGCCCCTTTTTTACATTTTTATGGGTTGGTACCATAGTTGGTACGATTTTCTCCAACGGAATGTCATTTCATGATGAGTTATCTATATTTTACCTTACTATATGTTGAGTACGTATTATGTTATTATATATGAGTTTGTTTATTTACCTAAAGGTAAATAATTCTAAAGAGAATCATATTGTGGGTCATGATTCATTAGTTTATACTGTCTATCGCTGTTTCATAGAGCATTACTTTATAGGAAGTTCCTTACATTTTTCAAGAAATTGTCAACTAAGGATATTGGGGTTCAAACTTGTCTGGAGCTACCTCTGAACATAACTTCCTCAAAGGATAACTTCTAAAGGTTATAGGATTTGTTCAAAAACAGAGCTTTATTTACAAATAACAAAGTGAAAATGATTTTTTAATTATTTATTTCAAACGACCGAAATAATGATCTCGGAAGTTAACGTCATCAACTACCAAGCGAAACCTCCCCATAGAACCCTCACTTCCAAAAGACAGCGTGGCTGGTAGTTGTCAAAAAAAGGAGGCCACATTTTTTTCCATTTTTAAAAAGATTCTCTTCCACGAATGTATTTCTTCTAAAAAATAATGGAAGATTTAGAAAATTTAGGAGACCTGAATTTAAATTTGGACGGTCTCGGCCTTTTAGACTACAATAATTTCACCGACCTGTAAGATCCCTGTTTTTTATTCTTAAAATATCATTTTTTCTCTCCAATTTCTCTTTAGATTTCTGAGCGACTACGGTCTTGATTTTTCTTTGGATTTCAATTGCCCGTTTACAGATGAGAAAAACAGTGACGTTTTGCTTCCAAATCAGGGAGTTGAGGTAAGAATTTGTACTGAACTAAATGGTTTTTGCGGCACTTTTGTACTTAAGTCCCAGTTTGTATGCCACTTTAATTTTTAACTCCTCAACACTCTATCAACTATAACTCCCTACACCATCAGTCCACTCACTTGAGACTCAAAATGTCCTTTTTGAGCCCAGAACATCCTTTCATTACCTATCAACTTTAAAAACCATCAGTAAAATGTGATTACCTTCTCCTGCACAAATAATGAATTTTGACGTTTTCATGCCTCCCTCTAGTACCCATCATGCACTAAAAAAGACCCCATCATGCTTTTATTGTAGGTAGAAACCATCATTCATGCTTTTGATAATATTGCCATGCAATTTCTCCTGGAACTAATCTTGTCAATCAGGCATTACTTCTTCCCTAACCATCATGCATTGAGGAACAATCATGCACGTTTTTTTTTATTATTCCCATCATGCACTTCTACTCCAACAATCATTTAGGTAGAAACAGTGAAGCATTGATGATTCCAATCGCGTATTTAGACTGTAAACATCATGCATTTCAATACTTCCCATGCTCAGAACTTACCCATCGCTGAAGACACAACCGTTAAGATTTAAAAATTTGATTTTAGGGTTTTCATATTATTTCTGACAATTTTTGAAGTAAGAAACCATTGTGACCTTTTATTATTTTTTCCAGGCCTCAAATGAGCAGAATCCAAAAGAAGAGATAACACAAGAAAATGTGAAGCCAAAGATCTCAAAACGGTTGCCTTACGCCAAAAAGAAGAGTAAACCGAGGCCACCTGCTTTGTAAGCTTTGAATCCTTAAATTTTATTTTATTTTTAATTTGTTTTAGAAAAACGAAACAAAAAGAAAGAACGTTTACTCTCAATAAAAATTCCATATTTCAAGGAAAGCATGAGGAAATAGTAAGTTTTTATCGTTGTCAGATTTGCTGATTTTTTTGTAGATCCGAATAACGAAAATTGAGCAAGAATACGATGTCGACGTTGAAAATGATTTCGTACCGATAGCGCCGGCGGAATTTAAAATTAGAGAGTCGATGATTGTGAACCGGCCAAATTTTAATTTGAAGTGGAAGCTGGAAAAGCCGCCCGAAACGAAATATTCGCTCGCTCATAAGGCTCGCTTAAATCAAATTCGCTCATTGCCGAACCCGCTCACCGAAACCGTCATCGACCCGAATTTCATATCGCAGGAAGAACGGATTATATTTCATGATTTCTTTCGAAATTTAGGAAGAAAAAACGTCCAAAAATATTTAGAGGTAAGCATCATTGTAACTTTTGGGCTATTCATTTAGTTTTCTTGAAAGAAAAAGCCCCATAACATTTCAATTACTGGCATCAACATTGAAAAGAATTTTTTTTATCTTAGATTCGAAACCATATTATCGAAAAATGGACTTCATCTCACAAACAACTGAATAAACGAACCGCACGAGCAGGTCTCATCAAATGTGATGTCAACATGATTTCGCTCATTTTTGAATATCTCGAACAAAAAGGAATCATCAATTTTGCTTATAGTAAGTCCCCATATAAAATCCAACCTATGATTATTCCTGAGCCCTCAAAAATTGACATTCAAGAGACATTTCATGACAGAACTTTAAAACGCCCATAACTTCCACAATTTTTGACCAATTTAATCAATATTTATATCGTTGGAAAGCTATTTTAAAGAGCTTTCTAACAGTATAAATATCGCTAAAATGGGTCCAATATTGTGGAAGCTATGGACATTTGAACCATGAATTTTACCTAACATAATTTTCTTGTGTTTCAGATCAAAGTCACTACTCCAAAAGAAAAGACGGGGTGGGGCAATAATTTATTTTTTGTACATAAAATAAAACTTTTCATACCAAAAATTTTTATTTTTTCCATATGTAAAATGAAAATATTACTGGTTCTTTTCTGTATTGGAAATGTTGTCTTGAATCAGGAAATCGTGACGTTGACTTCTGGTAGTCAAAAATGCCATGGAGGCATACTTACATCTCGGATAATCCAGACACTCTGTTCATGCATAGAGGAAGAACCGATCAATGTTCAAATTGGAGATACGATTTCTGGTGTAAGAGAAATTCGAAAACAAGATGGATGCGAGAAAACTAAAGATATATTCGTATATGATTCCGCCCTCGTGGTCCTAGATAAGCCGATCGACTTTAAAACTCATCGTCCAATCAGAATTCCCGGGTTGTCAGTCAAGAAATTCGATTACGACTTTAACTTGACCAAAACGTGCACTTTGGTTGACAAGGATTCCTCAGCAAATTGTAAAAAAGTCAAAACAGAATACTGCCTCGATCCTAAAAAACTTTGCGAAAACGACCGTTGCCGTGATTACTTGAAAGATTTTGTCTTGTGTGTAGAATCCTCGAAGGATTTCTCACCGACTAAAGGATCTCCTTTAATCTGCGACGAAATAACTTTCGGCTTCATGAACCAAAAACACGAAAAAAACCGATTTTCCGTCGTCAAAATCATCCTCGCCGATCGCATGGAACATTCAAAATCTCAAATTTTGAAAACTAACCTCCCTTTGGTTTTTTTCGCCATTTTCTTTATAAGGAATAAATAAAATTTTAAAGCTAATAAGCAGTTGTATTTACAACAGAAACAACATTTTGGCAGTAACATTCAAATGTTCAAAAATACATAAAAACTGATTTTTTTTTTTTAAATAAATAAATAGGTCTTAAAATGAGTGTAGAATAAAAAAAAACACAATTTTTAGTTAATAGTTTAACATCTTGACAAAATCACAAAAATTTTTGTACTCCTTTAAACAAGTAAATCGGCCGTTAACAATAAAAATACTGACAAACGACTAAAATTAAGAGACAACAGATTATCAGTCGATAATTTGTACTTTTGGCTTAAATCTAGTTTAGTCGAGAAAATAGAGATTCGAATTTAGAAGGAAGACTAAAGAAGAGTGAGCTTTTTAAAACGAATAAAGAAATTTTTTGGTTTTAAAAGGGGAAAAAGTTATTTCATTAAGTAGGGTGAGTTTTAGAGAGCTCACGGACTCCTAATATCGATTTCCCCACATTTTAAAAAGTCGCGAGTGCGATAAGGCCGACACCAAATTAAGATCTTAGAAATTTGAGAATGGATGGAGATCTTAAAACTTGGGTGGGAGATTTTTTTTGTACTACGTACTAAAGAGATTGCTTTAAAAACAAAATAAATAATAAATAACGAAGGTACTTAAAAACGATGTGATGGAGGGCGAGGGAAATGTTTTAAAATTGAAAAAACCTTTTGCGTTAGTCAACACTTTCTAAGTGTCCCGGTGTCCATCCGGCTGGCAAGAAGCAAGTAGTTGTCGTCCCCGATTGGTGCTTGCCTGGAAGAAAAGACGTTTTAGAAAGCAATGGAGGTGTTTGAGAAAAAACAAACAATTAGCAAACTTACTTGCTGCCATATTTGGTTTCCCTGGCGGTTATTCTTAAATATAACCTCGTCTCAGACTGAAGTTCTAAAGCTGCTTCCCTTAAAGCTATCAGAGTATTCAAACAAGGAACTTTCTCCTCTAAAATGCAGTTCATGAGATTATCGACCCTTTGCGTCCTCGATTCACATATATCTAGAAAAAAAGAATTTAAAAATAATTTAAACAAAATTTTTGACTCACTGATTGCATTTTGAAGCCGATCAAGATGCTGGACGATGAGGGAATGTACTCGAGCAAGTTCTCGGTCTGAGTCGATATTCATATGAAGCTGGCTTTTTGTCGAGACTTTGCTGCAGCCTTCAGCAGTCTCTTGCATCGCATGGCAGCTAAAAAAGTCAAGTTAACAACGTTTAAGGTCAATTTTAAGAATGTACCATTGCCAATGACCATTGACGAATGCCGCCGGATGGTATTTATGTAACCTCTGGTGGTTCGTGTAGCACATTTTGGCGAGCATGTCGACCCATTCTTTCTCCTCGACGCAGTTGCTCGCCTGAACGTAAAGGACTCGGTGGGGTTGCACTATCTGAAACATGTTGCTCTTCCTAAAGGAGTCCTGGTGGACCCTCTCCACTGCCAAAATGTCCGAAAGAGGTATTCTACACAGCGGCTCCTTTCCTAAAATAAAATATGAACAAAAATTATTTAAAAAACAAAAATATCATACCTTTCTGCTTGGCATAAGTGAGATCGTGAGTCGTCAATGTGAAAAACCTCTGTTTGAAATTTTTCCGGCCGAATCTTTTCCTACCTTGCGCCTTCTTAACCATCGACCTAAAAGACAAAATTAGAGAAATAAAAAAAATTTAATTTTTTCTAAATTTTGATCTAACCCTTACCCTGATATAAAAAGTAACTCCTTCCTTTGATTTTGCATTAACAAATTTATTTTGTTTTTAAATTTGGTGGTGTTAATTTTTTAAAATAATGAAAACTATAAATTATGGATGCTTACCCTTCTTTGAGGATGACAGGACTGTCATGGTTGTCTTGCGAAGGTGAAGTTGAAGCAGAGATGATTTCCAGGAACTAAGAAATAAAACAATTCAGTCAATAATGGGGATTAAAGGGTTCTTCTTATATATAAAAGAAAACCTTTGAAAAATGCGTTTCTCATTCGAAAAAGGTAGAAAATCTGCCTAAAAAGGGTCTTTTCTTAGTAAAAAAGATCAAAGTCTGCCTTATAACTTCAAGGTAAGGTCCAAATCTGCTTAAAAAGGATCATAATCTGCCTAAAATCCTTTAGGCAATCCTTTTCAGGAAGATCCTGCTAAAAAGGATCAAAATCCATCTAAAATAAAAGGTTTTTCCTTTTGAAAAAGACAAAAATCTGGATAAAAAGGATCAAAATCTGCCTAAAATCCTTTTTAGGCATTCCTTTTTAGGAAGATTCTACTAAAAAGGATCAAAATCCATCTAAAATAAAAGGTTTTTCCTTTTGAAAAAGACAAATCTGGATAAATAGGATCAAAATCTGCCTATGAACGATCAAAATATGTCTAAAAATTGTTCTTACAGAAAAAAAGGGGATCAAAATCTGCCGAAAAAGGATCTCCATGTTTGAAAGAGAGTCAAAATCTGCCTAAACAGGATTCTTTTCATTGAAAAAGGGTCAAAATCTGCCTCAAGAGGCCCTTTCTTGTCCAAAAAATTAACCATCTGCCTAATAAGAGCCTTCCAACTTAAGCCAATTGTTTACCTGTCGGACAGCAGTGATATGAGTGTCAGTATAAAATGCTTGGTACATGGATCCCATGTACTGCTCTTTGCAAGCGGTCGCCCTTCTGGACGGGACCAAATTGCAAAGACTCTGAATCGTCTTTGAAATAAGCGTTAATGTCCGGTTGATTTGCGAATCCTAAAAATAAAAGTTTAAAAAAATTTGTATTCTCATTTAATTTGAACTTACAATAGGTTTCGTCGTCAAATCGAACAATCTCGGGCCTAAAATGGCCGGTGCGAAAAATCTTAAAAATATAAATCCTGATATCACAGAGTACCTGACTTCTTTATTGTCAGGGAAACGGGAAGTTGCCAACTCTCTCAATTCGTGAAAAAGTTCACAAAGTATAGGAGGGCATTTAAGTGCTGAACTGGTAACGGCCACAAAAATGTTTTCAACATATTCCTAAAAATAAATTTTAAAAAAAATTTTTTTTTTTTTTATAACGACATACTTTGAGGTTGTTAAGGTTGGCGCAAATAGTTGTACTGTCGGACACCCTAGTTGGGTCAATTTCGCACGATTTATGCTCGGTTATGACAGCTTCAAGTGATGGCCTTAACGTTTCGTGTAAATAATGAAGTCCAGCTAATTTCATCGTCTCGTCCATCATTTTGGAAACGATGGTATTCCCACGAAATATCGTATTCGCATCTCTAAATTAATATTATAAGATTGAAAGAATAAAAAAGTTCAAATTTACGTTGTTTTATTTAATTCCCAAGTCGCTAATGCTTTTATCACAGGTACAATTAAGCCATGGTGAAGAAACAGTCTTGCTAGAGGTTGAGCGATGTCCATTTTGTTTAGTACGACCTCCCCTAATAGAAAACAGGCACTCGAAGAAATAGGCTGCAAGGTTTAAGTTAGTTTTTGACATCCTGAGAGAATATGGCATACTTGAATTGATGGAGATTGAAGGATAAGCTTTCGTAATGTGTCGTACATTTGGGTGTCGAAAACGTAGTCACGGGTGTAGTGGATTTTAAGTCGAAGGGAGCCGATGTCCGAGGAGACTTTGGCTTTGCCCGGACAGCGCTTTCCAGGCTGGAGGAGGTACCAAGCGCTTTGCTGCATGTTGCTTTGAAGCGGGACACGCACTTCGCCTAAAAAGACGTTCCCGCCGCTGTTTTCATGGTAAAGGGTTACAACTAGTTCGCACCAGTTTCCGTCATGCCAAGCAATATTGTATCGACTGTCGCTACCTCTTCCAGAACTGTCAAGCTAAAAAAAATTATGAGATAAAACAAACTTTTTTTCGGCTTCCCCAAAGGTGGGACCCTTCACTTTTGACAGTTTATAGAGTAAAGAACGCGAATCTGAGGTCAATTATGGGATATAAAAACATTTTTTTCTACCTCACTTAAGGGGGGACCCTTCTTCACTTTTTGGCTCGAAAATTTTCAATTTTTGATTTCATCCAAAACTTGGTTTTTGACCGTTTTAAGGGTGAAAAACACGAATCTGAGGTCTATTTTGGGATACAGTAAAAAAAAAATTTCAGCCTCTTCACGTTTTGTCCCGAAAATGTTTAATTTTTGATTTCACCCAAAATCTGGTTATTGAACTTTTTAAGGGTGAAAATTGTGAATCTGAAGTTTATTTTGAGATACTCACCTCAAAAGTGAAACTTTCATCGAAAACCGGCGAATTCGTTTTCTTTCTGACTTTGGTCCTCCGAGTGTCCACTCGGCCGGAGGTGAGTCGCACGGCAACAGTCGCAAAAGGGTCGCAGCTTCCGTTGCTCAACGTCAGATCGCTACATTCTGACACTCGGACGGTCAGTTTTTCCGATAAAGGGTCAAACCCGTTTTCGAATTTAATTTCTAAATGTACTTTACCCTATAAACAAAAAGAAAATTCAATAAAAAATTAAAAGAATTTATATTTCCATTTACCTGAACTTCCGTTTGTTGATTGACCGGCTTTATTTGAAACCAATGGTCTTTATTGTGATACATTTGTAAGTCTTCTGTCTTTATCGCAACTTTACCCATAACTTTTTCAGTTTTGTCACGATCGTATAAATAAACGCTTAAATATCTAAATTTTCTTGGGACGACAAATTGGAATTCTTCTCCAAAAAAAGGGCTAAAAAAAAAAAAATTTAAAATATTATGGTTTAAAATTATATTGAACATACTTGAGTGTCCGATCTATGGTGGAGGTTCGAAAGATTTCTTCCTGGTCGAGAGAAAGGGCGCAGCAAACGTCCCTTTCGACAGTCCCATGGCTCCGGGGGAGTAAATTTTTGGCTTCTCCTATAAAGAGGAAAAATGTTAAGAAATGGCTTTCACGAAATTAAAAAGACAATGGAGAAAGATAAAGATCATGGAAGTCTTTTCTGAATGAAATTGCAACATTTTTTTGTACTCGGTGGAAATGAGAGTTCCCAGACAGGTCGGAGATTACCTAAACTGAGTTTCTCATTAAACAATATGAGATGAAAAATTCATAAACCTTCTAATATTTCATGTTTTTCAATCACCATTTCTAGTTTTTAAGAAATCAGTTTTTTCAATTTCAATCAGTTTTTTCAACCTATCAATGAAAACTAAGTTTTCCCAACTTCCTATGGGCCCTGGTTTGGCACAGACCATCATCACCATGACACTAAAGAGCCCCAAAAATTTCAAGTCAATGGGTCAACAGAGCTGGGAAAAAGGAACGTTTTCTTAACTTCCTCAGGGCCCATTCCCTTGAAATTAGGTACAGATCTTAATCACTTTAATACAAAAGAGCCCCAAAAATTTCAAGTCGATAGATCAACGGGGAGCTATAAGGCATTTGAGTTCAGGGTCCTCCTGTCAATGAAAACCGCGTTTCCTCAACTTCCTCAATAACCTTGAAATTTAGTTAAGTTCTTAATCAACAAGGGAGCCCTCAAAATTTCAAGCCCATCACTCCACAGAATATGAGAAAAAAATCATTTTCAGTTCAACCTTTCCTAAGCAAATCCTACAAAATAAAAGTAATTTTTGAAAAAAACAATTTTTTTAATTACATTTTATTAGTGAATCACGAAAAAATTTAAAAATGCAACAATCTCGTCTAACCCCATTTAAATTGAACCAATTAACGATTTCAAAGGTATTTCCACGTGAGATCACAAAAGTATTTAATTTATAAAAATAAACGTTTTTACAAAATAATAGATTAAAAAGTGATTTTAAATTAAAAATTAATAAGTGTCGGTTATTTTCCCTCGTATGCATCGGCCAGGTTAGCATCCGTCACTGTATCCCCATTCAAAAATACTCGCCCAATCAAAAATAACAAAGAAAAATTTTTATGAATGAAACGTCCCAAAACAAATAAACAGAATTGATAAAACGCAAAAAGATGCGAGAAAACTATAAACAAAAGGCCAGGTGGACATCGGCCCCGTTCACGTTGCACAAGAAAACTTTCACAACTTAATTCAGTCAAAAGGCAACACAGGAAACACTTCTTTTTTTAAACATTTCCCATTTTAATAATCCTAGAAAAGGTCCAACTCACCGATTTTAATCCTGAGCCTTTCCTCGACGCGGACTTTACGTTTCGTTTCGGCCATCTTTCATATAAAAGGATTGTAAAATAACAAAACGGAAAAGAAAGGAAAAAAAAAGGCGAGCCCCCTGAGCCGACGGACTGCCTACAACATGCTTTGCCGTTCTCGTCGGGGCACGGTAATGAATGGAAGATTCAGTCAGTCCTGCCAACGTGAACGCACCAAATTCCCACTTAACGAAACCACGATTCTTTTTCCAAAAAAAACATCTTTTTTAAACGTCTTTCTATAAAAAGGATTAAAATGTTGATTTTTGTTTAAATTATTGAGTGTTTGGATTGTTAAATTTGGTTTGTTTTTGGACTTGGATGAGGATGGATGTTTGTGAGAGGGAAAAAGGGAGAATTTTCTCGATCTGGGGCAATTCTGTTTCCTGAATATTATGAATGGCTTTGAGTGTATCCGAGTCGCGCGAGTCCGTTTCCTCCCCCGGTTTCCCCACTCGGTTCCATTCATATCCGTATAAACAGAAGGAACCCCCGGGCCCCTCTCCTACCCTTTGAGTATTTTTCGACGACTTCCGGGCTGGGAAGGACAGGAAGGTCGGGGTGTTTGAAGGGGTTTAGTGGGTGATTTTTTGGAAAAAATGTTCTCGAGAACGGATGGACCGATTGGGGGAGTTCGTTTTTCCAGCGATTTTAAAATAAAAACTTTGACGTCTGGTCCTTCAAATGATATGGAATTTTGACATCTCGTTCTCTCAAATGAAGGAGCGATTTTGGGCCATTTTTGAACTACAGGCTCCTCAAGCTACTTCTAAAAAATTAACCTTGCCCAAGTTGGGTTAATCACAGTTTTGGTTTTTCTTTGTTTTTGGCTTATAACTCCGAAACAATTAACATTTTATAAAAATTGATTACTACAAAAGTTGGAGAGCATTAAATTCTGCTTCTAATGAGACCATGAGCGAATTTTTTGGACTATTTTTGAACTACGTGAGGGATCCGCAAAGTCTTTCAAAAAATTAACCTTGTAGCTGGGGGGAGCGAATTTTTCAGATCATTTTGAAGGACGAGAGGTCTAAGTTGATAGTCTTCAATTTTCGTACCTTGTTGCAGTTGATTTTTGGCTTATAACTCCGAAACTATTCAAATTTTATAATAATTGATTTCTATAAAAGTTGGAGAGCATTAAATTCTGCTTTTAATGAGACCATGAATGAATTTTTTGGACCCTCTATTGTTAGTTTTTCTGTGGAAGATCGTATACAAGCGATTCCTGGTAATTAATCATACCACAAGTTTAGAATTTTTTGGCATTCGATATTTCCAACCCATGTAAAGGTCTGGAAAGGGTAGGTTCGGATTTATGTCGACAGCTGACAGGTTCGAAAAACAGGAAAGTGAGTAAACGGAAGGATGTTAAGATAGGACGGGGGGTGAAAATTAGAAACAAACAGACGGTAATTTTAAAAAAGGAAATAAAAACGCGTATTTTTGGATCAGTTTTTAGTTTTTCAACAATAGAAAATTAACGGTTTAGAAAGAAACACAAGGGAAACAAAAATGAAAACCAAATTTCCTGGACCAATCCTGTAGACCCGATTTTGTCATTTCACGTAAACCTCAATTAATGAACGATTTTCTCGATTCATATACCTTTGCAAAGTTCATTCTAAGTCCTATCGAAGTTTCAAATAGGCTTTTACTGGACTTTTAATGGACTTAAAGTCTAATGAACTGATTTTGTTGGTTCTTATACCATCAAAGAGGCTCTGATTACTCCTAGGCCTCAAATTGGACTTGAACGTTCATTGGAGGTCTTCGTCTCTTCGTTGATTTTGACAATTTTTCGCCTGTTAAAACACTTTCTAGGTCAAATTTGACCCTCTTTCTCATCTGCCCTCTAAAAACGCTGATGATGACCACTGATTTTCCTGGGACCGCACAAATGGTCGACTTCCTCGATAGAAACAAGTAGCAAGATCGGATATTGAGAATTCGAGTGTAACTGCCGTCGCAATTGGAATATCAATGAAGGAGATAACGGTCCGTTGTCGCATTCTAAAAGAGCGACCTTCAAATAGGAGACCCATTCTATTGTCAAAATGAATGAACGCCATTAATGGAAGTCTTGACTTAAAATTTTCATTCGAAACCGACCTAATTAATCGACAAATGCAAATAATAGACCTTGAAAGTTAAAACTCATTTATAAACCGCAACTTTTTTCAAAGAAAATTTTTATATTCCTAAAGTTGTCTGGCCCAAAAAAATGTCACATGAACACATCCGGAAGTCGATAAAGCAAATCACTTAAATGACAGGAAATAGTAAAAGTTTGTAAAATGGGTTATAAAAAATAGGTTGGAAGCCTTATCAAAAATAATAATTAATCCTCTTATCTAATATTTTAGTTATAAACCACTTTAGGTCAAATGTGATAAGGTTACATGAACAGGCAAGCTTAAAAATAGTCGATCTCATATCCTCTCGAATATCTCGAATCAATATTTAGCGAGACTTTTTTTTTTTTTTTTTTTTTAAGAGCTTTTCAATTTTTCTCAGATGCCTACTGTTGAAGTGAACACTCGGTAAAAATTTCGTTAAATTCCTTCAAACGGTTTTCAAGTAAACAAACCAAAACAGTTCCAACCCCTAAAATTCTCTTCAGCTTTCCCAATGAATAACCTTTATTGTCTTCAATGCTACTAATTCGGATGTTGCCCGACTGGAACAAGCACTTTTTATTGAATAGATCGGCCTTTTTCATCTTTTTTTGTTCTTCTTGGAAGTTGATTTTGAAACTTCATTCAATTCATTCAAGCTAATTTTGACTAGGCCGACTATGGTCAAAATGTCCAAAATCAGACATCCTTTTTGGTCTTTATAATTGTAATCCTAACCTCATTTATCTTAATTTAGAATCCAATTTCAGGAGGAGTTTAAATCTCATTTTTAAACATGGACAGACACTTCCGAAATTGAAAACGATAAAATTGGACGATCCTGGTATTTGGTTTAAAATGTCCATTTTAGGCTTTTTTATGGCGGTTTTCGGATCTCGAGGTCATTCTGGGAGGAGTTTCCTGTCAATTAAAAAAAAGGAAATTCTCTGTTTCGTGTATATTTTAACAGAAATTCCTTTAAGGTTCGTGTTGAAACTTGAATATGACGGAATGGGGAAGATTACATGGATTGTCCCACGATTTTCTCGCCAGCTTCCCACTTGTTTGAAAAAGTTCCATTGAGTCGAGTTCCATTGTTTTCAGTACATATCGGGGACTTTTGAACAAAAAGCGAATAATTTATTTTTAATTAGATCGTCTGTTTTCGTCTTCCGGGAAGGAAGAGTTTTTCTACCTGACGTCGATGCGGATCTGTTTAATGTTTGTCTGTCCGATTTCGATCCTAGACGCTTTACGTTCGATATCTATTTTCAATTGTTGCGAAAGGAGACCTCCCATGACGTCACGGAGAAGAACGTCATCGGAGGCAACACGAAACCTCTAATGAATTTCCACGATTTCCTTTTGCGTGGGACGAAATTTTCATTGAAAACCAACTAAAACCACAAAACAATTTTTTTAAACAATTGACTAATTTATTCGAATAAAATAAAAAACAAAGGATATTTCGGACATTTTGAATAATTCCGTAGGTAACAAATAAAATGGAAAAAAAAAATTAGCCATTGTGTCGATACGGCGTCATCGGCCATTGTGTGGGGCGAAAAATAAGGCGCCAATGTGGGATGGGAAAGTTGTTTTACTTTTAAAAAAAAAGACAAAATTTTTACATTTTCAATTTTCAACATATCAAAAATTCCGATGATTCTTGCACCAGAAAAATTGCTAGCAGTAAACTAGGGCGTTATAAAACGGCCTACTTGCGTCCTGAATAATTAAAAGCAAAAAAACATAGTGTGGGAAAAGTAAAAGTAGATTTCAGTTAATTTCCCTTGTTTTGTTCTGGAAAAAAATCCTTTTTCTTGATCATTTTATAATAAATTTTTAAAAGAAAAAAAAATTCTTTATCGAATCCAAGGCTAATTTGGAATACCTTAAATGGGGTGAAGTCAAAGAAAGGATGTAAGATAAGCAAATTAACGTTTTGTCCCACTAATCTGTCTCGAACGTGGCGATAAACCAATTTCAATGGACTTTTATCAAAGGAAATGACAAAACTTAATGGTCGTTAAAGTAGGCAACTAAAACCTGATAAATATTCATAATAATAAAAAATTATATTTTCTAATTTTCATTTTTTTACAACAGGATACAATTTCATTGATAAATTTGAAGGTCACTATACTCTGTTTAATAATTCATAATGTCAACATTTCGAGATATACGTCAACGGTTATAAAGGTCACGGTTTGTAATCGTTTATATCTGGATGATTACGGATGCAAAAGGTAGAAGAAAGAATAAGTGGAGAAGGAACCCCCAAAACTGGAACTTTGTCAAAAGTGGTCTATATACCTCTCCTTTAACACTGCCCATTATTGAAATCCCCACTCATTCATCACCTACTCGACTCTCCCCCACATCTCCCTAACTTCCACTATCAAATCTCCCCCTACGCTCAACATTCCACCTCCCACCACCTCGCCTACCCTCCTGGACCCTCCCCCAGCCATCCCTATCTCCTCCACACTTCCGCCACTGCACCTCCCCCCCATCTCTCCTTGGACTTTAACCCTTTTTCGACGATGAAGATGCAAATTTTTGTCAACAAATCACCAAGGACAACCAGTCAAAAATGGGTAAAAGCCGTCGTAGTCGCACTCTATCTCTACTTTTGATGGTAAAATTGCTTTTCTGATGGGCATGTCGAAAAAAATTAAGTGTCCCAATAGTTCCCATGAAAAGTAGGACGAAAAATTTTTTTCCCAGCAATAAAATTTGTTTCCTCCAATAGGAAAAAAAAATTATTTCGTGTCAAAAATTAAATAACTTGAGAAATTCGCTAAAACTTTTGGAAGAAAAATATCATCAAAATGTCATTGACCGCTTAGTTTCATTGACCATAAAGAGAATCTCAAACTGCTCTGCTGAGTCTGACTTTTTCCGCAGACAAGCTTGAATTTGAAGATTAACGACCTCAATATTTTATTTTGAAATAAAAATAATTTTATTATTTCGAAAGATCGTGAAAAAAAGACACGAAAAAGGACGACGACGAAATGGTCTAAGGACGGCTCGAGTGTTGGTGTCAAGTCAATGTCATTCGCCAAACTGTCGCACATCATCCTACGAAGACTTGGGGCACCCTTTTTCAAGGAAAAAATGTCAGAACTTCCGAATTCATTTTTTTTTGGAAAATATTTGAAGGCAGAAATTTTGTTTTGAGCTAATTGACACGTCCTGAGAATCATAATGAGGAAACATAAAGAGAAAATGCCCACAGAAAGAAGAGAACGCGAAAAAACTCAACTTAATGCTAAAACGGTGGAAAGTCCGTTCCGTAACTCCGGCCCCGAAATGTAAATAGAGAAACTGGGAAAAAAGACAAAAGGAAGAGTCCCATTTCCCACGTGTTCCCTCCGGCATTGTTCATCCGAAGTAGCCCCGTTTATATCAAAGTTTCCTAATAACTTAGACGTCAGTAAACGCGAGATACCGTTAAAACGAGCTACCCAACACATTGTGCACGATATCCAAGACATTAAGCTACCAAACATTTTTTTAAACCCTAATTTGCAGCATCATTGTGCCACTTGTTACGAAAAGACTTTTTTTTTTCCCTTCCACTTTTGACATGGCCAAACGGTATTAAAAAATAGAGGAAAATGACCCAAGACGTCTATGATGTAATGACCGAGTCATCGAAAAAATACTCCATCCGGCTCCGTCCTCGGAAAAGCGTAGGACGTCATAAAATCCATTTTAATCCACCTTATTTCCTGTATCAAATATTGTACCTCAAAATGGTTCAAATGACAGTAAACTCAAAAGGTTCAAATATATAGACAATATGACCCCAAAAGGTTCGAATCTCCTCTATTTGGGGGTCCATCAAAACGTTGTCAAAGTTTATCTTCGTCTCTATAGCACGAATGGGATTCCAAAAGTATTTTCCCAGTTTCCTCATCTCTGATGTACCAAAATCCAAAAAGGATCAGTCCCTATGGGTACAGCCAGGCCATCGGTCATTAGCTGTCCGTCTAGTACAATCGATATATTAGAGCTAAAAAATAAAAATAATCTTAAAACCTCATCTATAAGTTTAGGAAGGATGAGGTTTATAAAGTCTGCACTTGACGCTATCTGTCTGCATCCGGTTAGACTCCACGTTGCGTGAGAGCTCGGCTCAATTCCTGAAGAAAGCGCTCAGAGTTTAATTATTTAAAAAGAACGGAAAGCGGTTACTAAAAAAATAGACTTGAAATTTTCAGGGCTTTTTGTTATCATAAAGAAGATTTGAGCAAAATTTACAGACAACCGGTCTATAGAGAACTGAGAAAACGCAATATGTATTCTTTTTGAATTGAAGATGGTCGGGTAGGGTGGGGAAGTTGATGGGGTAATTGGGGAGGTAGTTAAAGTGATGGGAGGGTTGAGGGGGTATTAGATGTTTGTGGATAGGTCCATAGAGCCCCAAATTTTTGGAAAGTTCGAGTAATGGGGTTTCCTTCTCCATGGTTGAGGGTGGGGGGGGGGATCCAGGAGGATATGGGAAGTGATGAAAATTGGGATGAGGAGGTGGAAGGTTGGGGAGGAAGATTGTGGAAATGAAGGGAGGGTGGTGAAGAGGTAGCGGAAGGGGGTATGTGGAGGGGGTATTTTGTTGTTTGTGGAGAGGTCTGTGGAGCCACGACTTTTTGAGAAATCCTCCTCCATACCAACATTTTAATCAATTTTTCCTCATTTTTTATGAAAGGCAGGACCTGTTTATTCAATAAGTAGGTACTAGGTACCTATTTTATTTACTAGCCCTAGTCCTAGTCGTCTTTAAATCAAATAATTAGGTATATGTGTGCGATATTAGAAAATCTGATGTTCGCGTGTGCCAACAGGTCAACACTTCGGCAATACCCAGAAGAAGTCAAGTTTAGCCTAATCGCGCAGAAATTTTTGACCAAAAGTCGGAATTTCGAAGTCCAATATCTCAGGAACTATTGGACCTACAGAGCTGCAGTTGCTCTTAAATTTTAGGTAATCATATAAGCCTTATTAATGTCAAAAGTGACTTTTTGCATAAAACTAATGTTTCAGAAGTTATGAGACAAAACCTCAGACAATCCGAAAATTTCGAGATTTTTTGGCTGCTAAAAATTTTTCAGAAGCTGCAAAATTTGTTTTACTCAAACATGTTCTGACAAAACATCAAAAACTCATCTTTTTGCAAGACTTAGAGGCTAAAATGCTAATTCGCTTGGATCAATGAAAAACATTTTTCTTCTATTCATTTTTGATCGAATCAACGTTTTATTTTTTTATAAAATTCAATTTTTCAATAAAGAAATTTAAGGGATAAGAAAAATTGAAACGTTAATCAAAGAGGATTTTGATTGAGTTAAGGCTCCAGAGGAGTGGGAGTGGAAAAGGGTTAACGAATAAAAAAAGGAACCAAGTTTCATTTGGCTGTTATTTGAAAAAACATTCCGCTATTAATTCGTAGACAAAAAGAAGGACATTAGCTCGTTTTTGTGTCTGGGACTCGCGTTGTCATCAAGGTGTGTGGGCGGGAGGGAGAGATGCATTTACAGAAAACGTTAACAATTGAGCCCTCCCAAGCGGATGGAGGCTACACCCACTGGTATTACTAAATTGGTCCAAATCGTTAATTGAACCCCCTCTTTCGGCTGCTATCTTCATCCCGGAGCCTTCAATGCGAAAAACATGAGTATGCAGGCATCTCAGTATGTTAGGACGAGGCTCGAAGTCAAAACTCGCTGCTCCACAGGTACGGTCACAAGCGCCACTTCATAAAATCGCTCTCATTTATCCAATTAGTCTTTATTAAAAACGATGCCAAGTTTGTTTTTTAACTCAACCAGTGCTGATCAATTTGTCTCGATTTTTTAGTGATGGAGACCCTATTGGGAATTCTTTTTCTTTTGAGCGCCCTTATTGATGTCAAAGGAGACATTTATGACGACCCGATCTACCACTGCTCCCACAAGCAGCCTCAACAAAGTCTTCACTTAAGTCATGTAAGTTCCTTTTTTATCGTCTGCAAAGTGACATTTCAAAATAATGAAGAAAAAAATGATTTGGTGACAACTTTAAACGTTCTGTCCTACTGTGTTGGGTCAAACTGATCTTTGATCTTTATTGGACGTAAAAAAGGACGTAAAAAAAGTCTTTTATGCCGGCCGGCCGTCCTAAATTTGTAAGATTATGGCCTCAATTCTGGTCCGATCTGTATTAAAATAGCGAAAAATAAACTTCAGCATGTCTTGAAAATGTCACAGGGAATTTTCAAATTTCTCAATACATACATCGACAGTTACATGAAAAACGTTCAATTAATTCGTCAACTTAAAATTTCCAAAACCAAAAAAATCATTGTCCTCTAGAGAAAATTGATAAATCACTGAGATATGCAGACAATCCATCAACAAAAGATTATCAATTATTACTAGATGACTTGAATGATTGATTGATTATTTTGCATTAAAATGGCCTCTCAATTTTGTCTTAAGTTTTTTAAGTAAAAAGTCTTATAAGATTAATTTTCTCTTAAGGGCTTACGCTGAGGATTAGGACGTTAAATCGACGTAAAAACAGGTTCATTCATTCAGGTACATTCTTTAATTTGAGAAGGTTATATCCTTGGAATAACATTTGGTAGCAAGCATAAACTAAAATGAGATACATATCACTCCTATCAAAAATCAATCAATACCACAGACGTTCTAAAATTGTTTATTGTACATGCTCTTTAATTAAAATTGTCCAAAGAAAACGAGCACTATCAGTTCTGTGCAAACATGGTATATATTTTAATTGTCTGTTTCTGTTTTTTTTGGCTGACTCCAGCAGGATCGAGCCACAAGGAATCCTTTTGCCAAGGTACTTTGAAATTTACAAAAACTAAAAGTGCATTTTGTTCCACGCATGTGGCAACCATGTACTTCAAAAGGGCCCCAAAAATGATATTCTATGGTATAAAATTAGGGACATATGGGGCCTTAGAATTTAAAAAGTAGGAGCTGAAGGAGGGATAAATTAATGGTGGCTTTAGGTGGCTCAGAGGGTAAGGGTTTTAGGGAATTTATGAAGAGGTTCTAAGTCTCAGGGTTTATGTTGGGCTTGTTTATAAATAATTTATAAAGTAAAAAAGGGCGGGGGTGTTAAGGGAAGACCAAAAAAACGATATTGTCAATGTTGAAGCAATAAATTTTTCCCCCTGAAGAAAGTTTAAAAATTCGTAATTCTTATCTTGATTAGTAACGAAGCATCTATTTTATTTTAAAAACGTGTTCAACCGCAAATTCTTCCTTTCACAGCAAAAGAAGCGATAAGCTGGAAATAATTTGAAAATTCTTTCGAGAAAGGACGAAGTTATCGGAATAGAAAAAGGTTTGAAAAACGCATAATTTCTAATTTCGAGAAAGGATGTCGCTGACGAGAATTGATGTTTTAAATAAACGCCCGGTTAATTATAGGCCAGAGATCATAAGGGTTAAATTAGAAGAACCATTTTAGGGTGTTTCCTCATGAATCTTAAGTTTCGACGTAATTACTCGAAATTGGACGGAAACAAGAAATGTATGAAACAATAAATTATTTCCAATAAGCCATGGAATGGATATTTAGTGAACAATTGAAAACTGAAATTCTCAGAGAAAGCGTCTGGTTTAACTGCGCATTTCACTTATTTGTTAGCCTTTTTTCCCCATTTTTATCGACCATAGAAGTAAGTGTTTCTGTTTTTATCAGCTCCATAAAAAAAGAATGTTTGCCAACTTTTCAATATTTTGTGAAGTTATTTTCAAAGCTTTATTCATCATTAAGAACCAAAGCGATTACATACATTAGAAAATAAAAAGTTCAGCAAAATGTATTTTCTTGAAGCAGAAGGGTGTCAAAGTTAAAAATAATAAATAAAAATAAAAAAAAAATTAAAATCGACTTCCTGAAGTTTTTGAGCGTTTTTCGATAAGGAATGACACTTTTTATACAGATTTGGACGTTTTGACGATCTAAAAAGGTTCAAATATGACAAGAAAGTGTCTTAAACCATCAAAAAATGGTTCGAAATTTAACTATGACCTTTCTTGCCAAAAAAAAAAAAGCTTTAAATCTGACTAAAAAGTGACGAAAAGCTTAACACTATATAGACTCCTATACCCTCAAAAATTGACAAAACCTTTTGTTTTTAACAGTACAGAAGCTTGAGGGAAGCCGCATTTCCTTTTAATTTGTTGCCAGTTAATGGCGGACCTTGCCCTTAGTGGCTTTATTATATGGAAGGAAAAAAAACACGTGTACTTCAGGAGAAAGAATGTCCAATTATCTTGATAGTCATTCAAGGACTGTCCACTTTGCTTCTTTAATTAAAACTATTAAAAGCGCTTTCCTTTCCTTACTTTTTCTAAAATCTTGATGCGTTTATTTTCAGATGATGGGAATCTGGTATGTGGTGGAGGCGGTCCATCATAGGTCGGATACAGATTTCCAGAAAGGGGTCAGCATCCGTGATTTCTGCCCGGTGGTCAATCTGCAGGAAGAAACGCACGGTTTGACCCTTCTTTACGAGGAGCCTAATTTCAGCACGAGGTTTTCCCTTCAGATTAGCGATCCGGTCAACCAGCCTGGCGTGTGGGTTACAAGAGGAGGCCAAAACGGTAATTATCGCTAAAACCAAATAGCACGTGTCATTGGAAGTGACGAAACCCGTTTTTCCGATGTCTAAAGCTTGGCTCGCTGGAGACTGATTGACTTGAAAATTTATAAAAACCTTCTAGAATACGATAATAGGAAACCCTGAAAATTTCAAGTCAATCGGTTCACAGGGAGAGGAGAAAACCACCCAGAACCCCCAAACCTTGCATTCCTCCAAACAATCTAAACCTGCCAAACCTCGAACCTTTTGTTAGCGTGATTTTGCCGGTTCGGACACTGCATACGAAGACTTCATGATTGTTTTTTTTTTAGTGACGTTACCGGCGAATAAAAGGTACTCGCATTTCGCGGGTACGATCGAGGTGATGAAAGCGGTCGGGAGCCACATGGTCCTCACGTACTGCTCGCCGGGGACGCAGCTTTTCAGCAAAGTGCTTTCGAGAAGGAAACACCTCGACGCCGAAGAACTCAACGGGGTGAACAGAATGCTCGAAAGGCGTGGTCTCAATAAAGTGTCCGTCTTCGAATTCTGCAAAGGTGGCGCCTCATCGTCCATTCCGAGCGCCATTCTCGTCGTATTCTTAATTTTGTATTGTCTAAAGAATAATCTCGCGTAGGCAATTTTCTGTTCCGACTGTGAGAACACTTTTTGTACTTTTTAAAATAATCAAACTTTGTAATTTATTTTTTATTCTATGTGTGTAAAGATAGTCTATATTTTTATTTTAAAATAAAATTTTTTCCGGAATTTTGTTTTCATTATTTAGGCGTCCTCTTCAATAAGGTGTCTTCACATGGAAGAAGGCTCAAAAGTTGGAAAACTGCCTTAAAAGGATTTTCTTGTCTAAAAGGGCACAAAAGGATAAATAGGGTGTTTAAAATCTGCAAAAAAAAAAAAAGTTTTTCTTTTAAAAAAGGGCCAAGGGGTCGAAGTAGGCCTATAAAGGATTTTTCTTGCCATAAATTCTGTCGAAATCTGCCGAAACAGGATCTTCCTGATCACAGGGTTCGAAACCTTCCTATAAAATGGTTCTTTCTCGTCAAAAAGTATCTTCATTGTAAAAAGGGTTCGAAATCTGTCTAAAAATGGTCTTAAAGGACACAAAACCTTCCTAAATAGGCTTCTCGACAAGTTCAAAAATCTGCCTAGACAGGATCTTTGTAGTCGTTTTTCAGAGCCTTAATTTTCATTATCCTAGGAACATTTTCGTTCATGATCATCAACCTACCATTTTTAAGCAAGTTGATAGCTTCCTCATTTCCAACCAAACCAGCATACTTAACACTCCACTATGAAGCTTATTCCATACAGCACTTTTCCAATAAACATACATTTAAAAATATTCGTTTAATCTGTTTTTCAAGGATCATACATATAACAATGCTGGCACATTATAAATAATCGGACGGAGAAGGAAAAAAAAAATTAACGGAAAGTACAATTTTTTAAGAATGTGTTTGAATTTTTTTTTTTTAGTTCAACAAATATATAAGTAATATAATATTTACAATGAAATTAAAAAAATTTAATAGGTCGAAAAGTCGAAGATCGGAAAAATTGCAGAAAAACCAGTCTGGAAAAACGTCAGGTGCGAGGATCTTCAACTTGACAAGCCATTACGATAAAAACAATGAATAAAAAACTGAATTTTACAGGATTTCCCCACACCACACTTCATTGTTTGAATAAATAAACCTAGTACGAGCATTTTTTTCAAGTTCACTGTGAGAAGCTTAAGAGTTTTCAGTCTGTTGAGAACACATTAGGGCCAAAACACAAAGAACGGCTTATCTACAAACAAAAAAATTTTGTCGCCCAATTTTTTCTTTTCATTTTCAACACTATGGAGGTAGCTTTAAAAAGTCTTTTATATTACAAATTAATTCTAACGAATCCACTTATATGTCGATAGGCTTTCTACGGAAGATCATTTTATGATTTGAGCTCGTTTTGGGGTTTCGTCCTTGACGGAAATCACAGCTTGCGAAGGTCGAGCACAAAAACCTGAAAATTGAAGAAAGTTAATTTTCTGTAAATTTTAACTTTCAAAATTCCATGGTGTAGAGAGAGTGGATAAAAGGATTCAAAATCTGCCTAAAAAGGATCTTTTTCATAGAATTAATTTCAAAATCTGGCTAAAAAACGTCTTCCTCTTTGAAAAAGGATCGAAATCTGGTAAAGTAATCTACACCCAAAAAATAAATAAAATCTTACACTTCCATCCGACGCACTGGCGCCGACTTTATCTCCCCTTGAGTTCCAACAAACTTCAAATATTCCACCTGTCCCTTTGTAACTATGCACAAGTTGCCCACTCTGGAAAAAATCGAAATTTTAAGAAAAACGTCTTTTTGGTGAAAATTCATAATCATACCTGAGTTGACCAAATATGAACACATTTGTCAAAACTACCGGATGCTAAGAATTTACCGTCGGGTGAAAAAGCGACACTGTAAACGGGCTCCGTGTGTTTAGTCAACGTGTGGATACACGCTCCTCGTTCGACCTCCCAAAGTCGAACAGTAGAATCAAAAGAAGCACTGGAAATCATTAAAATAAATAAATAAATTCTTAAAAGTATGCAAACCTAGCAAGAATTAGGCTCATATTTGGATTGGCAGTTCCAGGTCCTGTCGGGCTCCATTTGATCGTATAGATTTCTTTACTATGAGCTTTCAAATCATGGACGCAAGTGTCGTATTTCATCGACCAAATTTTCAAAGTCATATCGTCCGAACAGGAGGCAAGGAGGTTCCCTTGAGGGTCCCATTTAATAGCATTCACTTCGTTCGTATGCCCCTGGAAAGACTTGATGGGCTTGTCAACATTCAACTTGCAGACATGAATACGCTGATCAGTACTGCATGATGCAAAACTCGTATTCGTCTGCCAATCGACATCAAGTGCTGGGGCAGAATGAAACGAAAACTGTTGCGTACACTGGCCGCTACCAGCATCCCAAATAATTGTCGTCTGCAAACAAAATTAGAAACATACAAAAGCTAGGTATCTCATTACTTTATCTACACCGGCGCTAAGAATATAATTCCCTCTTTTGTTCCATTTTAGAGCAAAAATGGGGCCCTTATGTTGACCTAATGTGCTTGCTAAGCGACCATCGGTTGTCCAAATTCTGGCATAACCATCATAAGAGCCAGTAGCTAAAAATGCACCGTCGCAATTCCAATCCAATGAAGTGACGTCTTTATTGCTTGGAACTTCGGTACCTCCTTTTTGTATACAATGTCGTAAAACAAGCTGGTTGGGTGAGGTACAATTGTCTGACATGTCCCATATTCTAGCAGTACTATCTCCAGAACTGAAACAAATATTTTTTATAGACAGTGTTTACAGCAACAAAGAACATACCCAGAAGCTAAGAGATCAGTCGTGGGATTCCAAGCGCAGATGAAAACTTCACTTTCATGCCCTCGCAGAACGGTCGCTTTACTAGCAGGAATCTCAATGTTGGCATCAACCTCCATCTTTGTCTCCGAATTTGCACACGGAGGCGCACTCCCTTTCCCTTCTTCTCCATTCGTATCCTGCGGCTCATTCTTAATAACCGGCTTCTGCTGATTCGCCTGATTCTGCCGACTAGCGACGATATCGGGCATGACAGCATCAATCAGCGATAAACTTTCAACCGTCCTTTGCTCGGTCCCATCCTAAAAAAGCATTAAAACAACAAAAAGCGAATAAAAGAGAATACCTCTCCAATGCTTATTTCAGCTTCAGTATACTGGAGACCTTTCTGAAGAATGCTTAAAAGTGCTGCTGGTGGTACCAAAGCTCCATTTATGTTCGACTGTGCTATATGAGATTCGATACCAAACGTGTAAGCCGAATGCTGAAAACCTACAAAGCAAAGGGTCAATAAGGGCAACAAACCCTAGAGCGGTCATCTCACTTACCCGATTCTTGTAGGTATCTGTAAACTAAAAAGTTCACTTCATCACTTGAATAGCTCATTTCGCCGTCACTTAAATTTCCATTTAGAATCACTTTTCCGTTTTAATTATTTATTAACACCAAACATCGAGTTAACCTCAAATATAGCGGCGAATTTAAAATACCAGTTCCCGGCGTAAAAACATGAAAGGGAGATCATAAAATTTTTCCTCGGAAATCTAAATAAATGTCGACATAATAAGACATCTTAGCACTACGGTAAAAACTTAAAATTTGATATAAAAACGAGTAAAATGACTCCGGGGACGATCAGTCAAAACAAACGAGAGCCAAAATGGCTTCATAAATTTTGTGGCTTGGGCTCTCCGTGGATGACGACGAAGGAAAAATATTATCATTATTTTTATTGAATAAGGTCCGATTTGACCATTTTTGCATTGAAATTATGGATTTTTAAATAAATTTACTAATTTAAACGTGTTTGATAGAAATATCAAGAGATTTAGTGATAATCGATAGAAGGATCGATTGATTGAAACGACTTGCCCCGTAAACAGCAGTGGTGCCAACACAATTTTTATGGCGGGCTTTTTAAAATGATTTTTTGAGGACACGGTAGTTTTATGGATTGAATATTTTGTAAATAACATATAAGTACCCAACATACAACACAAAAGCACCAATAAATAGAGTGAGCAAATAGAGAAAGTTAAAAATCAAAACGACAAAAAACGCTCGAACCACCCAAACTGCCCAAATCACAGAAAACGCCCAAACTTCCAAACCTCTAAGCCGCGCAAACCGCCCAAACCACTTAAGCGGCGCAAATCGCCCAAACCACCCAAACTGTCCAAATCACCTAAACCACACATAAAGCCCAAAGCACGCCCTAACTACCAAACCATCTAAGCCATCCAAATCGCGTCCACACAAAAACCGTCAAAACCACCCAAACTGCCCAAATCACCCGAACCACCCAAACCAGCCAAATTGGTCCGTCAACTTTAACTACAAGAAGATGCGATATCTCTACAAAAATGCTCCTGTGGAAGGATTTCCGCGAGGCGGATTGTTTCCTGTAGGTTCCCATAATGCACTAATATAAAATGGTCAATTAATATTGTCGAATTCCTTTCTGAAAGAGTCGTTGTCGCGGAATGGCCAATGGCTCCGTAGAAATCCACGAGGACTCTATCCTTCGTTACGTCCTTCCATGGTCCCTCCTCCGGGAATGCTCTTAAAAATTTCCTGCTCCGTGAAAAACGTAAAGCGTAGGCGGTGAGGAAATCGAAGGCTCGAAAACGCCTGCGCCATTTCATCTCACTCAGATCGCTTTCCTTCCCCTCTCCCTTTTCCCGGTTTTCATCTCTCTCAGCCTCCCTCAGTCCTCTCCCACACCGACAACCAAATCGGCGGAACATGCGACTTCAATGACTCGAAACATGCCGACCATTTTTAAAATCACACTCATCCCAATCATCATCGCTTATGGTCAGTATTATCCACAGATTTGGTTAAAACACCAATTTTTACTCAACCTTGTAAAATCTAAATTAAATTAACCATAAAAATTAGCAAACCTTACTGCAAGTCACCCAATGTTTCACATCAATAAAAAAGCTTACATCTTAGGATGGTATTCAGACACAAAATTTGCGTTTTCTCAGCTCCCTTTTGACCGATGGACATGAAATTTTCAGGGCTTTTTCGTATCATACTAAAGAAGATTTTTAC
Organism: Orius laevigatus; assembly: GCA_018703685.1. NCBI lineage: Eukaryota > Metazoa > Arthropoda > Insecta > Hemiptera > Anthocoridae > Orius > Orius laevigatus. Next base: position 415,812 of record JAGWEN010000042.1, read on the forward strand.
AAAATTTCAAGGCGATCAGCCCATAGGGAGTTGAGAAAACGCAATGTCCTTTTTGAATTAAGTGTTCAATCATACTGTTTAGTCTCTTCCCTTGATGTAATAACTGCATCCAAAAGTTTATAGTCTAAAGAAATCAGGAGCTTCAGCGTCCTAAAAACAATAAACTAGGAAAGTCAAATAGTCCATGAATCTTCTTCAGAATATAAAGTGGGGAATAAAAGAAAGCCAAGGGATTTAGCAGCAATGAAATCGAAATCCCAAGATCCATTTAAAGCTCTCTAAACGGTTTATTTACCTTATAGTTTTTTGCAAGAAAAAAAAATTACTCAAGAACCAGTGGACCAGATTATTTTCATCTGGCCGGTTCTTTTGATAGTTGAAGCATGTAAACGAAGTTTTTTCTTGCGTTATAAAGGCTACAGGAAAATGGTGATTTATAATCTAGTTTAAATTTATAAATAAGATGCCCGTGAAAGCAACAGCTAGGAGATATCCGTTAGTTTTGTAGCGGAAATGGGTTATCCGAGGATCTGATGATAGGGCGAATCGGTGACTTTTCCTTGAAAAGGGTGACAAGATGTTAGCCCCGAAGCGGTGATTGTATCCGACTCCACCTGTTGATCTCGAAAAAACGGAGACATCGAACCTTATTTTCTTCATAATCTCACGTTCATCATTCCTATCTCTAGGGTGATTACCTTCAAATGTACCAAGACAAAAAGAACCCTTATCTTAACTGCTCTGGGTAAAACTGGATGTGGAAACAGGTCCCAAGGGTCCCCTTCTTTTTCTCCCTGGAAACATGATTCTTGACAAGGTTTTATAGCCAGAGGGGAGGCGATCGATCCGAGTACTTCCCACGCTTTACTGATCGTCAATCTAATTAGCAACAGGATTAACTGGAAAGGTCCAATTGGAAGCAATCAAAACTTTTTAGTTTCAGGAGTGGATGGGAATGGGAATTTATCGTGTTACCAATGCACGAAGACGGTCCCCAACGAAAAGTGTTCCGAAGAAGAATTGCTTCCTTGTCCTTCAAATAAAGACCGATGCGTGACCACGATATCGAAAGATCGTACGTCGAATAATTTATTACTCTTTTATCTATCTATCTTTTTGTAGCGGTCAACGGATACAAAATCAAACGAGAATGCGGCCTTTTTCCATGCGGGTTCGAAGACGTCATGGTGACCAGAGGGCTCGGACTTGACAAATGCGATACCAAAAAGGAAGACGTCTTCTGCGTCTTTTGCTGTAAAGACAACGGTTGCAATGCCGCCAACTCCAGTTATTACCTCTCTTTTCCGATATTTACCCTTTTCGTGGCGCTCATATGGGCGAAATTTCATCTTCACTTATAGAAGGATTTTTCATGTAAATCCAATTAAAGGTTATGGAGACGAGGTTAGAATCCCTTTATGCACTAATGACGTGTACATAAGTAGCGTGATGGGCATCAAAATATCCCTTATTTACAAACAAAACTAGTCCCAAAATGGGTCAAAGTTTTTGCCAGAATCTATTGCATAGGGAAATATTTGAGACCATAATTTGGTAACTTTTTTCTATATATAAGCAGTAGCTCGGAAACTCTTCATTGGAAAGAATAGTGAAACCTTCCGGCGAGGGTTGATATCATTTGGTGGGCGGTATGTTGAGCTTCCTGAAGTATTATCGTCATTGAGAACAATATCAACATAAAGCAAACCAAATAGAATTAGAAAACGCTTTCGTCTCAAGGTTGCACTAATATCTCCCATGTGGAGTTGCCGAGCTATATCTCTTTCAAGAAAAAGGACCCTTTCTGATGCAAAAACGTTGATCTATGTTGAATCTCAGTGTGCCCTAACAAACTTCTTCCATATTTCTGTTCGAAAGAAGTTGCTCAAGAGGTTACACCAAACGTTGATCACTCCAAATCAGGTTATCATTTCAAGAAGGTAATTTTGAATTCACGGTTGTCATACCCAAAAGTCTTGCCGTTCGAGTGATCGATCGACATGAATTTTCTTACATACCTCAGGAATATTCTTTAAATTGTTAAAAATGATCAGTTTAAAATGTATATTTTAATAAAACAGTAATAATGGCGATGTATATATATTTTTGAAACAACGATAAGTCAAGGCCCGAAATCAAAACCTTCAGTTGCATAAAGCTCAATTTTCCCTTTCTCTTTGTATTCTAAAACATATCATATTGTAAATAAAACACAAATAAATTAATTTTTGTTTATTTATGACGATTTAGAATGTGAAGAAGAGGAAGAAGAACTCTCTGTGTCACTTTGCAAGGAAAATATGGATTTTAAGGAAGACGAGTCCGTTTCGTCTTCGGAATCAAATCTATTGATGATATATTTTCCAATTTTTATTGGAACCATCCTGAAGCTGGAAGATTTCCTTTTACGTAACCTTGAACTTCTTGTATATGAGCAGCTTGGAACTTCAGAATCGCTGGAAAGATAGATAACCTCAGGGATCTTTTCACTTTTTTGCAAGGAATTTTCTACAAGGTTAGGACCATTTACGTCATCACAGGAAGGTTTCAATTCTTTGCTTTGATCTTTTATGATTTTTTTCGTCTCTTCAGCTTTCTTTTGGTTTTCTTCACCGTTCATTCTACCAAACTAACAAAAAAATATATATAATTTTAATATTCAAACTCATATGATTAAAAAATGCTAGAAGATTACCTAGTCAAGATTTCTCAAGGATCGACCAAGAAGAAGATAATAATTTTCTTCATCGTTTGTTTCATTATTTTATGCCTCACGGTTGGCATTTTTAGCTTGTTCTTTGGCTTAAAATATTTGGTTTGTTTTCCTTTTTTAGGATTTAGACTCAATTTTTCTGTTAATTTAGGTACAGAATGCAAATAAAAAGAAAAAACTTGATGTGAACGAAACATATATAAGTCGCCCTTTTCAAGACATTGAAGATTGAGAAAAAAAATTAGAAAAAAATAAACAATCCTTTATTGAAAAAGTTACATAAATAACACATTCAACTCTAAAATTGCATCGATCACTAAATTACAAGGAACGTCGCAATATATTTTTTTAAATCATTTTTCTACCCTTTTTTTGACACGATGGAAGCACTCAAATTACAAGCACAAACACGTCTATTTGAGAACAAAAATTTTAAAAGCACTTATGAAAGCATTTATTTATACAAAGCGATTTACCTGAGAATTTCATACTTCTAAAATGAGTAGGCATCAGAGAGAGCCACTGAGCTCTTCTTGATGCATACTCAAATCTATAACTAAACCCCTAATGGATAATACTAAAAAAGGAAGATATGTCATTTCATAAAATTTTCATTAAACACTTGAATGAAAACGGAAGACATTTTCATGTGCGATAATGAGTAGAACTCCTGGAAAAAGTGTGTGCTAACAAAAAGTTGAAATCTGATAACCCTCCATAACCTTCTGAGGGTTACAAGTGGTGGAGGCGCTAGGCAGACACTTTTTCACCGTTATTTTGGTTGATTTACCAGGAGTAAAGGGAAGTTTTGAATTTTCCCATCAATTATGTTTAAAGAACATAAATGCGCTAAGACTAGAAATTTTATCACTGTTTTATTGTATTTTTCCAACAAAAAAAGTCTTTCTGAAAATTTTTTAAATACTATTATCACAATTTATTGATGCAGATTATTTTGGTTATTAGTTTTTTTCAGTCGTGACAATCTTCAGGATTTGATTATGAAGATTGAGCAAAAAATGAGAAATTAAAACGATGGTTTTAATTTGCGTGGGAAAACACGTTTTTGGCACTTATTCGGGGCTCAGGTCTTCATAAGATGGCGATTTTTCTTCCATGCCGATGATCTGTTCGAAGATGGATGGTGATTCGGAGTCGCCCTGTTGGAATATTTTGTTTTCGCTGTATTTTAAGACGGCGTAGACCAATTCTCCGACGCTCCATTGTCGATCTAGAAGCACTCTGCAGACGGTATCCAACTAGGGAAACAAAAATTAATGAATAAATCAACAATTTGGTTACTTTGTTGAGTTCGGCGTTGGCTGCGGTGAAGTAAAGAATGTGAGGGAGAAGGGCAACACTCGCTGCAAGCCATTGGATAAGAAGTTTCAACTGCGGGTCGCCTTTTTTGGACGAGCAGCCCCAGTTGAAGGTCGCCAAAGGCATCAAGTCGTCGTTTTGGTTGAGGACGACGGAAACCAACTGGGCTGCAAGTTTGCTCCTATGTCTGGCCAATTCAAGACTCAAACTGCGAGCTGCCATCTTGATATTCTTGACCGGAATCTCCTCATCTGGATAGTCATCCACAGGGATTCCGACGAAACTTTCAGAAAGCGTTCTTTTCAACAAATTCCCTGCGAACTGCCTCACTGCTTTGTCTCGTATCATTTTCGTATCCATATCCTGAGGTAACGTCTTATCTTCATCAAGCCATCTTCCCAACGTTTCATAAACATTTTCCAATTCTAAAATTTCATAACTTTTTTTTATTCCAAAAAATCAGTTTACCTGAACTATAGTCAGTGCTAAAGCTATATTTTGACGAAGCAGATCTATGCTGTTTAAATTTTTCTCGAAAACTTTCATATTTTTCCGATTCGCCATCTAAAACAAAACCGCACGAACCTTCCCTGTCGTACCTAAAAATGGCATTTTGATACGGTTTTTGATTTTGAAAAATTAATCACTTTAAATCTGTGACTTCGGATTCTGTAGATGCGAGTTCGGCACGGTTTAAGGCGTCTTTGAGCCTATCGGCGAAAATACTTCGCCTTTCGCTTCTTTCAAGTTGGCAGCTGAATTTACGACGGGCGAGATCATCCGAATCTAAAAGTTGAAATGAATTTTATGAGAAAACAAATAAATAGTATACCTTCATCGGTAAAGCTAGTTCTTGCTGAATGAAATTCGGGCTCGAATTCTGCAGAAGATGTCGAATGGCAGCTCGAATATCTTGAAGGGTTCCTCGTTATTGGAAGGCATTCACCAGAAGAGCCAAGGACGATGAATTTCCTGCTTACCATCAAATGGTCCGATTGTCTTACAGGCTCCTGAAATTATAATGCAAGAAGAGCGTATAGTCAACGAACATTTATGGAAAGAAATGGTTGGCACACAAGGTTAGACCTATGAGCGTAAACGTACTTGTTTTTTGAGCGAATGATCTTTTTCAGGAGTCGAACTAAACGATTCTCCGATAGGCGAAAGACGTCTTGGCAATATACCATTGGTTGGCTGCTTTTGTCGAAAGCCTAGTAACGCTTTATTCAGTTCTCTTAATATGCTATCTTGCTGGTATTGTAAAATAGGCAAAGACGAAAAGTCATCAGGGTCCATACAACATACAGTCAACTAAAAAAGGCACTGAAATCCATTTTAATAAGCCTTCTTACTAGATTAGGAGCAGTGACTTTTTCGACGAGCGCTTTTCCTTTTGGGTCTGAAATTTTCGACATTTGCAGAACGCCTTCGACGATGATGACTTCGTTGTCTTCGAGTGCTTCGACGCAGAGAAGGATTACGAGCATTTCGGGGCAGGTGACGAGTTGGACGCATTCCATCGAGATGCCGTCGGAAAGGACGGAGCCGCCTAGTCGACTCGAACTCCCGCAGACGATCATATGATCAGAGGTGACACAGCTAATGTCCGCATTCCTCCGTATCAAAAGAGGACAAAGCGGAAGCTTACATTGTAACCAGTCTTCTATCGTTAACCAATGCGAACCAAGCATAACCTAAAATTTAGAAGTGCCATAATATACACGTCATGCACAGACAAAATGCGTGCACTAACCTGTCTAGAAATGATGATTTTCTTTTGGTGCATATAATTTTCGATTGTGTTAAAATAATAAAGGACGCTTTGGAGTTTTGCTTTTTGGTGATTTCTACAACAAAATACTGTCAAAACTATCTCATTTAGTGAAAAACTCACAAATCTAAATATCGAAAAAAGAAGGTGCAGTTGAAGTCTTGAAGAGTTGGATGCGTTTTGGAAGTTCTTTTTGGAAAAGTGGAAAAGAAGCAGTTAGCAAGAAGGGAGGCGATGAATTCCCTGTCTAATTCGACTCTGTCAACTAAAAAGCAACATTGATGCAAAATGTGCAACCAAGTTTTAGCTACTAGATTACCTTGTTGCTGTAAGCTATAGTGGAGACCGCTGGGGGGCCGCAATCTTTTTAAATCCAAGGCACTTTGTACTATGTTCGTCAACGTATGATTGAAAAAATCGTTTCTCTCTATTTCGCTCATCTCTTCCTCCAAATATTTCTGCAGACCTTCAAAGACCTCTAAATCTGGTGCATCCGTTTCGTCCGGATCCAACCCGACGCTGTAATACCAATAAAAAAATCGCCGTCACCAAAAATGACCACCTACTTGCATAAGTTGTGAATCCTCTGCATGGAGTCTATCAAATCTTTAGAATTCTTGACGGTAGCGATTTGCGTCAGGTGTCGCACTATTGTTGGCCACCATGGAAGGTCGCATGGTAACATGACTAGAGCCATTGTTGATCTATGAAAAAGAACATGAGGCAAATTAAGGCAAAAATCAACCATTCCGCATAGCCTGGAGGTCATGCGGGTTGCCTAATGTCAAATGAGACCAAAATGGCCTGGTGGTCATGCTGATCACCTAATCTCAAAGAGACTAAAATGGGCAAAAACCAACCATTTCGCACAACCAAACAGTCATGCAGGTCGTTCTCGTTGCGTAATCATAAATGAGACTAAAATGGGCATAAATCAACCATTCCGCACAACCAAACAGTCATGCAGGTTGCCTACTTTTAAACCGGGAAGTCACGAGTTCTGTTCATCCCTTCCCCTTCCCTTACAAGTGACGTGTTTACCAAATAAATCGTAGGCTGTCATTCTACTTTTTTCTGACTCACAATCTAATCTTTACAATTTTTTGAACAATCATTAAAAATCCATTAATTACGATAATCTTAAATAATTTTGGGCTCAAATTATTTGGAAAATCTTTAAAGGATGAAATTGTGACTTACCTTTATCTTCTTTTCCGGTCGGCTGGAGCAAAGGGGTTTCCGGTCAATTAGACGAGTTGGCGATCATCTTTGGAAAGCGAAAAATTGACTGTTGTGCAGGTAATAATTATTGACAAAAGCTAAAGGGAACGACGGAAGAAGACGAGAATAGCGTGAAACTGTCGGACAAGGCTGATATAAAAATAATACCCCAAACTTCATACGTCTAGGTGTAAGCATATTGAATATTCGTCCTAAACGTCCTCCGTCCGCCGACTGGTTTTATTAATATCCCGAAAGCAGCGTGGAGAGCCCCCATCTCTGGCCAAACGGTTAAAAAAACACCACGCGACGCCCCCCCTTTTTCAACAGAGACTCCCCCGAGGTTCGGAGCTATCGGGACCGAGACGTAAAAGCGGCGGTTGCGCTTTGCGGATCGACCGAAGCCCGCATGACTCGTGGGCTCTTTGAAACTCAAGGGAAGAAATGATTATTGGAAATTATGATCGGAGCGTAATGGAAAAAACATTGACAAGCTTAGACGTAAAACGAAGGATAAAAACTTCAGCCTCCACCGTTCGCAAACTAAGCGGTATATCATGGTATATCATAGGCAGTACAGAACACAAGAAAGACATGACTGGACATGAATTTCTGGTCCAAATAATTTGCATTTTTTTAAAAGATACATAGCTAGAGACCTATTAGACTTAGAGGCTTCGTTGTAGGTGTAAATTAAAGCTAGATAACTACTCTAAAATTTTCTTTTATAGGACTTTTCACGTGGGATGAGTATTAGAGGCAATATTCTAGCCAAAACATTGTTTTCGAAAAACATTTTTTGAAGTCCAATATCTCAGAAACTATTAAACCTACCGAACTGCGGTTGGATTAAAATTTTAGATAATTTTTTAAGCTTTAATAATGTTGTAGGTGACTTTCGCTTAAAACCAATGTTTCAGAAGTTATGAAGCAAAAACTGAAACAAGTCCGAAAATTTGGCGGTTTTTTGGCAGCCAAAAGTTTACCGGAACGATTTCGAGGCTACAATGGGTAATAATTTCAATGCTTTATGGGCAGTAATTGAAATTCTTCCTTGGGCATTACATTTTTGGCACAAATGACTCAGTTAACCAACTCGTTTTATGACGTCACACATCGATCGATTCATAACCTTAAATCTGTAACATTAAAAAGGTTCCCACGTTAATTTTTCTTTGTGATATTTTTCCGGATTTCTCTTCACCATGAGCAGAAATTCATCGATATGACCGACAGACGTCTTTAAAATAAATCATTGAAATAAAAACCTTCGTGGTTCCTAATATGCTGGCCACTCGTACTCTAAAAATATGGACTTTAAGGAGTACCTTTCCGTCTGTAGACATCCTAAAAAGAGTAAGTCCGATAAGAGATGTGATTATTTTAATTGAATATTTGCAGTGCATAAGTACTTCTGCTGTCTATCACAAAGCAGCTCCGACAAAAAGGACTTTATCGAGCGAAACCGTCCCGGTGACGTTTAACCAATCATTGGTTGTGCCCAAAGCAACTGAAGTTGTGAAGGCTAATGTCACCTCAATACCGCAGCAGTATCTCATGCTTTCCAAGATCCGTCTGACGTGTAAGCATGAGTAGCCATAAACAATGTAATAATGATGCATTCCAGCATTGGTCGTCATGACGAGCATGAGTGGTTATGCGATGGCTCCCGGTGTATTCAGCATTTCCACCATCGCCATGTGTTCATTAGGTACTGGTTTGTTATCTTGCGCCGCCAATGCCATAAACCAGTACCATGAAGTCCCTTTTGACGCTCAAATGGCTCGAACAAGAAATCGTTTGCTTGTCAGAAGCGTAGTATCGTAAGTTTTTATCAGTTGAACTCAACATTTTACTTGCTTTATTTTAGGCCTCTTCATGCTGCAGGATTCGCCTCAACTTGTGCAACAACTGGTGGACTTTTGCTTTATTTCGGCGTCAATCCGTTGACCGCTGCTTTAGGATTTACGAATTTAGTTTTGTACACTTCAGTTTACACGCCGTTGAAAAGAGTCAGCATTTTGAACACTTGGGTCGGATCAATCGGTAAAATATTTCTTTAACATTTTTGAGGACTAAGGAGTATTCTGAGCGATTTTGAGCATTAAGTAAATTTTGTAGCTTTTTAAAAGAGCTTTCCAACAGTATAAGTATCGATAAAATCGGGCAAAAAATGTGGAAATGAGTGACATTTTTGTGTTTATTTCTTAATTTTTGTTTAATGTAGTTGGAGCTTTGCCTCCGTTGATGGGCTGGGCTGGATGCACGGGTGCACTAGAGCCAGGTGCTTGGGTACTTGCTGGTATTCTCTATGCATGGCAGTTTCCACATTTCAATGCCCTTTCGTGGAACTTAAGGCCTGATTATTCTCGTGCTGGTTACAGAATGATGTCTGTCACCAATCCAGGTAAATATTCTTTTTTCAAATTTTTTCTAATTATATTTTTTTCTTTTTAAGGTCTTTGTCGCAGAACTACTTTGCGTTACACGGCCGCCATATTAGGCCTCTCATGTCTCGCCCCTTTTACCGATTTAACGAATCATTGGTTCGTCCTTGAATCTTTACCTTTAAATTTATATTTTCTGTATCTTGGTAAGTAAAAAAATCTCTAGTTTTGACATATTTTGACATTTTTTTTAGCCGCAAAATTTTACAAAGAATCTGACAGTTCGAATTCAAGGAAGCTCTTTAGGTTTTCTTTAATCCACTTACCAGCGTTGATGCTTTTGATGCTTATAAACAAAAAGGCCAATAAGTAAGAAATAGAAATAATTTATTGTAAATAATTTTTTATTTTTTTTAGAAAAGTCGATGAAGTTGACGAGTCGGAAATGTGATTCTTTCGAATCTTTAGTATGATTAGATAACCAAATTTTGCCGTCTAGTCAGAAAAGTGGCAAAAATCGGGATATTTCTTTTGTTTTTAGCTCAAATTGAACTGTGTATAAATTGTTTTTTGTTTGCAAAAGTAAATGTAAATATGTAAAAATCATGTTATTTTTCTGAATGGAAATAAAATGTTGACTTTGAAAAAGTTATTCATCCTTGACTAGAAAATTCCGCTGGAAACGTGTATTGTACACATTACAGCCAGGCCCAGGGTCCATCGGCTAGTAAGTCTTCTTATTATGGTCTAAAGACCATAATATACACCCCGATTTTAAACCTTTCTCAACAGAAAAGACCCTTTTCTGCCAGATTTTGAACGTTCTTTCACAAGAAAAGATAAAAGGCTACCCCTTTTACATTTTGCGGATAATTTTACGTAAAGATTTACATAGCTAGGTATTATTTTTTACGATTCTGCGATCATTAGAGACTTTTATTTTCGATCATGCCACTTTATTCAGTGATAAATTTTATGATTGAGAGAACATTTTTACTACTAGAGGATTAGTTTAAACTTGAGCGCCTATTTTTGAGAATGTATGATTGACCGGTAGTGCTTCGCATTCGCATGGCTGTTGACGGTGGTCGAGGGGGGCGGTTTCGTGGGGGGTAGGCGACGCCCGGGGGTTGGAGGTCGGCGGCGGCGACGGGTCTTCCTCCGCATTGCGACACGTGCTGCTACCAACCGGTCAAACGCCTCAACTATTTTCCCGTTTGCGCAACCCCTCTCCAGACATCCCCCCGACGTGTGCGACTCCCGAGTCAGTCAACCCGTAACGGAAAATCGGTCCCCCCGACCGTCTCGGAGGCCGATTTCGATTTCAGTCTCAGTCCAGCCTTTTGTGTGTGTGCGCGTCCGACCCTCAAGAACCGTCTCCTGCGTGTGTTCCCATCTGCCTCAACCTCCACAAATTGACTACCGAAAACTATCTAAATGACTCTAAGCTGACCTGTGTTTTGTGCCGTTTTTAGTTTTTTTGATTTTTATTTAAATTTTTTTCCCCTTTTATTTTTTTTTATTTATTTAAAAAAAAATCGTTTATGGCTGTGAAATGGCAGTAGTGGGACCTAGTCGAGGAGGACGTGGAAGCATGTCTGTGATGCAGGGGGCGGGACAGGCCTTTGTAGCAGCGGCCGCTGCGGCGGCAGCAGGAGCTCCTACCTTCTATCATCCCCAGGCTGCACCATCGCAGGACCTCCAGCCCGACCGTCCCATCGGATACGGAGCCTTCGGAGTTGTCTGGTAAAAAATCATTTCATCAATTTTATTCAAAATAACCAATCAAAATCATTTTTTTAAACAATATGTCAACGCTTCCCTTCAAGTTGTCATAGAAACGTCCCCTCCCTTTTTCAAACCAACCCCTGTTATTGTTTTTTATTACCCTTCCACGAAATTTTACGGGCTAATTTTTCCCCCCTTCCTTTTATTGCCCATAAAAAATTAGATAATGCAAAAGTAGAAAAATAATTTCATTTCCGCATCGAATGCTCTCATATCCAATAAAATAAATCCATTTGGTACACCGTAATAAAATTATTTTTGAAATGTAATCTCCTCGAACAAATAATTTGAGGTTTTGGGGGATTTCCGTATCGGCGACGGCCTAGTTATTGTAAAAACCTATTAGAAAATAGCTCTATGTATATAAAAAGTGAACGTCATTTCTTAGAAAGTTGAGCTCCTTTGACTATTTATGCAGTGAAATTCCTGGAACAAAGATAATGTCCTAAAATTTCAAGTCGATTGTTGAAGTAATTGGTCACTTTTTTCCAGAAAAAAACCGTTTCTAATTGTCCTTGGTGGGTTATGGCCTTATAGCCCAGAATCGAGGATTTCTAACCTTGAGAAAACTAAAAAATTCAGGAGGTGAAGGACCTCCAAATTTTCCGGCCTTTTTCTTCGAGTTCCTTGAGCCAGAAGATTTGGAATGGGACCTAAAAACGTAAAATTTAAAATAAATGGTAAGCTACTTTTCCGATAGAGATTAGTGGCTCTATCATTTCAAAAGAGACTGTACATTAGTATGAAATTTTGTCTCTATCGTGTATCTATTAACTATGGCCACTTGAGTCCATTTTGAATAAACTTTTGACCGACGTTTTCTGCTCTTGAGAATGGAGCAAAATTCAAAATTTGTTGAAAAAAGATACCAAGAAAGTCTTAATCATCGTCAGAGTTACCAGGATTGGCTGATTTATTAAATGGGCTACTTTACATTGTTCAATGTTGCCAGGCTGGTTGATTTAATGATATTATATTATTATTGGGCTACTCCAACACAGTTTTCGACTCGTCGATTTATTGCCAATGGGGCTGTTCATTGTTGATGATTGGGTGATTCATCGCAAATTAGATTACTATATCGTCCAAGGTTGCCAGATTGGGCGACTTATCAAAAATTGGGCTACTATGCACAGTATTGAGTTGCCTTATTGAGCAAATTATTGAAAGTTTGGTGGTACTTATCGTAAATTTTCTTTCGCTACGCAGTCTATTGTTACCATATCAGGTGATTTATCGCAAAATGGCCCACTTAGCGATTTAAATGAGTATTGGAGTGTAGGGAATAATCTCTTTGGCTCAGATTGACGCTACAACTACCGAGGGGAAGAAATTCTTTTTTCTTTCTATCGTGTAATCAAGTTTCGTTGTTCAACTTGTTGCCTTTGGTTTGTCTACTTTATTATACGCTCGGCTGTGGGCCCTACGGGATTTCCGGCGTAGGATGTCGTGGTTGCCACATGGTAAAGAGGGGACTCGGGGGGGTCTCACGATGAAAAACTTCAGCCACAATAAAACGTTTTTAGGCATAGAAATTCACTCCAAACTTATGTAATGAAACGTTATTTGAAAAAAATTGTCTTTGTTTTATTATCTATAATAGGACAAGGACTAAAAACTAGTTTTTTGATAAATAAGTGGCGATATTAGAAGTAAAAATGGAATAAAGAAGAGGGTCAAAACGATTTGCGGAGCAGGGGTTTCTTTTTTTTACTCAGAACTGGTAAAACGGGTCGGCGTTTATTCATTAGCATTACTGAAAACGGGGGAGCTCTGGGGATAATTCAGGCAGGGATGCTTGATATGTGACCTGGGTCCAAACAAGGGTACAGGTGCCAGACATCTGCCTCAGAAACTTCAAATCTTTCTTCTTTTTTTTCCTCTTCGTCTGTCCTACTTGGCCGACAGATGGGGGTCCGACTGCTGGTCTACCTGCCTTCCAGGTAAAAGAGGCTCGCATAAAAATATTAAATATCGAAAATTACGTTTTATAATATAAGTACAAGCGAATTGATATTTTGGATCCAATTTGTATAAAGCTGAATTTTTGATATGTTTAGTAGTAAAACTGATTTAAAAAACTTATTAAAAAAACCTCCTAAGTTTTGGTTTAGTTTCAGTTTTTGCCTCATAACTTCTGAAATATTGGTTTTATGCTAAAGGTCGCTTATAACATTAATAAAGCTTATAAAATTACCTAAAATTTAAGCCTAACCGCGGCTCTGTAGGTCTAATAGTTCCTGAGATATTGGACTTTGAAAATGTCGATTTTCTTTTTGATGAAATTTATGAAGGCTGAGTTGTTTGAAGCCTCGGCGGGTTTTGAAGGTCCTGAGCCGCCCCAAGGCCAAGGGTAGTCGCCCTTCAAGCCGTCTGTTCACTTTGTGGATTCGTGAAATATCGAGGGCTTTTGGTTAAAGTTGATTATTGTTCGACCCCCTTTTCACCTCTGGATAAAGGTTTTATTGCATTGCCGTTGTGATAACGGATACGAGGAGATGAGCTGTAAATCAATCATCGGAACCCTGGCTCGGGGTTATGGTCTTGACAGAGCAATCAACCCGAAATTATAGTGGCCAGAGGTTGAACCACGGCCAATTAGCAAAGTTGAAATCAATTTCGGCCCGAATCTAATGAACCCGGGTCGATGTTGCCGGAGCTAAAGAAATTCCCGAGTCAAGGACTGGAATATGATGAGGTAGGGAGGCTTTCAAGAATCGAGCGGGGAACAATTGTGTATAAATAATAGGGTAGCGTCCGCAAGGCTAACATCCCGGGGACCTCGCCTTCTGAATCGTATTAAAATATCTTCTCCGACGTTTTTTATCTATTCAGCATTGAATATGAAACCGCAAAAGATGATACAAGAGATGAAAATCAAGGATTTATATTACCGGGAGGAAAAATTTTCCTTTTAGATTTTGGGAGCTCGATAATTTGATTGTCCCGGATATTTGGAGCGAATGGAAAGGGCGCTTCGTGCCTCAGCGGTTAACCGATGCTTTCCTCCTCGTCCTGTTTTCACAGAAAACATAATCAAATTGTTTTTTTCTTCCAACATCCAGTGGAACTATCGAGGCCAAATTGTCAGAACGTGTAGCAGGTAATTTGCCTTGGAAGTAAATATTGACAGCTTTGTAGACAAATTCAAAATTTACCGAAGTGTCCTTATCGAAAGGTAGTAATAGAGGAAAAACCTCCCTAATCTGTTTTTCTTGAAGCGGGAGGTTGAGGTATCTAGGAACACGATACTATAGGTACCCCCATTTTTTGGGGAAATTTCCAGTTTTTGAGGTTCCTCCTCTACTATCGGATCAGACCATACCTTTTCTGATAAAAAACGAAAAGTTTTATCTTCTGAAGATTTTTTTTTTTTTTTGGAAAGAGGTAAATATTTGTACAACTCGCACGGGCTCATTTCAATTCAAGCCGTGGGCCGAGATAATAAGAGGGAAGATATAAGGGAGAGTTATCTTTTGAGGGTCAGGCACGGAGGGATGAGATAGGCAAGTTTCCCGGCTCTACAAACTTAAAATTTTCCCTTAAGTTTAGCTTGTTTTCCAAAACACATAAAGTGTTTTATATCTGATCAAAAAAGTTTTGAGTAAAATGGGAAGGGAAAAAAAAGCTGTTGGCTGGGAGAGATACTCATCGAGGGGATGGAACACGAAGTGGAATATGATACAAGCCGCCTGGACTCCGTGCCGGGAAAAACGAGTTTTTCGGAGACGAGTGAAGGAATGATGGGAAAGGAGTGCGGAGTGCCCCGGTAGAACCGAGATGGGAAAGTAAGCAATAGGAGTTGAACCGGTCCTCCTAGGATTCGTGAACCTTGAACCCGGACCAGAAATTCCACCAAGAGTCACCAACCGTACATTTCGCTTTAAAAATATTTTTAAAATAATAATTTAAACTCATTAGAGTAGATAAGACTTACATGCGGTCTGTTTAAAAGGGAGGGTTGTATCGAGCGAGAAGGCTCGATGACGTCACCGACCCTCCATTCATGCCACCCCTCGGGGGTGGGTTATCAAAGAAGCGGAGAACTTTTTTTTTAACCCCCCCCCTTTCAAAATCGGTTCTGTACCTTTGTTTGAAACTCAACGGTTATCTAATGTCGGAAATTCTTTACATTCAGTTTCCACACGTGATGCAGCTAGGGGTTGCTGACTTGTAATTCAATAAAGCCGGGAGAATTCGTGCTGGACGGTTAAACAGTCATTTTGCCTTGTTTTTACAGATTTTGGACGTTCAAACAGTCATTTTGCCTTGTTTTTACAGTTTTTGGATGTTTAAACAGTCATTTTGCCTTGTTTTTACAATTTTTAGATGGTTAAACAGTCATTTTGCCTTGTTTTTACAGTTTTTGGACTGTCAAACTGTCAGTTTGCCTTGTTTTTACAGTTTTTGGATGGTTAAACAGTAATTTTTCCTTGTTTTTACAGTTTTTAGAAACCTGGTGTTTTATGTGTGGTTGCAACCACATTTAGATTTAGCTCTGTATCGGAATGATCAGCGTTTGTACTGGAAAAGCCATCTAATTTGGAAAACTTTTATCCTTGATATAAACCAAGAGTGCTCTCTCTCTCTCTTTTTTTTTTTTTTTTCATTTCATTTCAATTAAGTGTACTGAACGTTGTTTTTCCTCCCCTGCGCCCTGGAATTAAATTGTGTTTACATCGGCTTTTCACTAAAACAGGACTATACTAATTGAATTAACCCGAGTTTGTCGTGTCCCCCTCGTCTAAAAAGTAAAAAATTAGCGGGAGGGAAGCCCTTTTTTATGTTCAATCTGTTGAGCGTCTGGATTCGTAGTAGTCGTTTGATGAACAATTTTCAGAAACGATTTACGAAGAAAACTGCACAAAAAGCAGCGGATTTTGATGTTATTTGAAGTCATTAGAAAATTCCTTATTCGTTATTATTCGTTTAATTCGCTTATTCGTAACGGGTATAATTTACGGGTAAGCCGTGGGCTGCCTACAAGAGTTGGCTTTTGGCATTTTATAAAATGTGATTTTTGTAGGGATATTTGATGCGGAATGCTCTGTGAAGTGCATTTTTTGTATCATCATTTCAATAACTCCCATCTGCATCGGTGTTTCATATTTTTTCGTTGTTACATAGTTGATTTTTTGTTAAAAAAACGTTTAGCTGATAAAAAAGAATTGTTTGGCCACCTGTGTTAAAATGAAAAATTAAAAAATCGTCGGTACGATTCCACGAATATCCCCCCGCGGCAATAATTTTTGCAACACTCCGCCCTCGTTAAAATTCGCAGCAATAACGGGGGCGCGGTGTTTAATTCAACGCCGCCGAAAAAGCGACCCTGGGAATTTGTCTATCTCGATTGTAAATCATCCAAAAAACTCCGGGGTTCTTCGATCCAAAGCGGTTAATTCTTCCGGGCTTTCTAAAAAGCTCGGAATATGTTTTAACGCTATCAACGAGGTCGAAGATCCGTGCTGTGCCTCGGGTGCAATAAACTTACCAAAAGATAACGCTCGGTGGGAAAAACACTTTTGGTTTTTTTTTTCTCCCTAACTTGTTTTTGCTCTATTAGAACCTTTGTGGTAATCACGTCAAAAATTCATGAAGATCAAAAGCCATGGGAGATCGCTATCAATATAAATGACAAACATTTTTGCTCTGTCTTAAAAAATTATCAATGATAACCCGCACGTTTTTGTTTTTTTTCTGGTCATCGACCTTGGAGGTTAATGAATGAAAATGCGTTCAAATTTATTTAAACGAAGCAAAATTTTACGATTGTTTTCCCCGTTTCCTTTTTCGGGGCTGTGGAACCTTCGGGAATTTATTCATGCTCTGGAAGGACTCGGAATTGTTTCTGGGCCGGCGACGATGCGAAGGAAGCTTTTCATGAAAAGCCGCAGCCCTTCAATTTGCATCTAATTTGTGTCGCCCCTTCGCGATAACTAAGGCTTTCAAGAATCCAATTGTCTTGCGCTTAACTATTAAAATGTTTTGGGAGGCCAGAAATCCCATTTCTGGAAAACGCTTATCGTCGAATCCTCGGACATGCTTGATTTGACGCGTGCTTCATTTCCTGTAATTGCCTTTTCCAAGGTTAAGATATTAAGCCCTTTGTCAGGGAGGTTGAACTATTCGAAGGGCAGAGGAAGTACGGAGAGGAAGGAGTAATTACATCTAGAGCTTCCTCCGCAATCGAGCGACACCGCCATGCGTTCTCAAGCTTAATTTTTTCTCTCTTTTTTCCCGAGGGTATTGAACACTACAGAAAAATCCTACCGACCAGACAGACCGGAACGTTGTGGGACGACATAAAAAATACTATGAGCCAATATAAACCTGTCTCAAACCAGCTGCACTGGGGTGCACCTTTTTTTATCTGGATAAAATCAAGAAGAATAAATTCCAATCTTCGTTTTTAAATAATTAGGATTGAGAAGAAAAAAGTTTTGAATGCTTTCGTGCAAAAAGCGTCCTTTGATGCATATGTTATGCAACGAGGTTGTTAAAGAATTGACATATAAGCACAGGATCCGGGTACCCCTTTGTGATTCTCAATGAATTTTTTAAAACATAATTCTAATACAGTGTTCGCCAGCTAGAGTGGACCAGCCATTATCTACCAGACCTTTTACCTGATGAAAAAAAAGTATCCAAGTGAACCCCCTTGGTTTTAGCGGGGAATTGATTATAGAATCGATAACTTTTGGATTCACTGTATGTCTGATCCCAAAGTTCAAAGTTATTGATGGTCCACCCTAGCTGGCAGATCCCGTATATTCAAGATCGAATATTCGAAAAATGACATGTAAAGGATTTTAATTTCCCCAAATCGGTTTCCTCCACCTGACATCAAAGATATCTGGCTCGTTGTATCGAAGCGGAACGGACAGGTGATCTCTTTGTGGGACTCTCGAAATCCTTTCCCGAACGCCTCCGAGCAGTTAATGGCCTTTTGATTACGTCCCAGGATGCTGACCGCGAAGGCGGGTCACATCTGCCCTTTCGTCTTCGCCAGGTCGTGATCAGTCCTGAACGTTTCCCTTCTTAGAAAGCAGCCATTAAAAGATAATACATGTCTGCAATATTAATTTCAACCAAGAGCGATAAAATTTAGATTTCTATAAAAATACTATAATATGTGGAGAAAAAAAGTTGGAAGGAAGTGTAGCTAGAGATGTAATTTGAATTTTTCGTGACCGAGAATATATTAAGTAATCTCCGGTACGTTCACCTATTATTTAAAAAGGTGTAATCGCCCTTTTTTATATAAAATAACATTCTTTTTCGATGTGCCTTATGGAAATGAGAAAAGTTGTCTGGGTTCCGTTGTCTAAGGTCACCGACCTGGGAAAAAGTCATGGACCAGGGACCAAGAAATCCCTCGGCATCCGCCGATAAACGCCGCTCTGTCGCCCAAATGTCTTCACGGTTAGTACGATTCAATCAAACGGCCCTTATTTTTTTCGTTCATTTAAATTGTACATCTAAGGTCAAAAACGTGACTGGAATCAATAGTTTGGAGCCGGGGGGAAAAAAATCAACGGCACGGAACCACGACACAAACAAATGATAATAAAGGAAATCAAATTTTATAACCGTCCTTCCGAGTAGGGGGGTCATTTTGTTTGTCACGGTATTCAAATGCTAATAGGCATTTAAAAGGGTTGCTCTCCCTTCCTTCTCCCCGTGGGGGTGGTAGACCAGCTGGGAAACGAACCACTGTCTTTCCGAGTAGTCCTTTTTAAGAAAATTTTTATCACATGAAGGTCAACGACTGCTTCGTGGTGTATAAATAGAAAGCACCGTTGATAAAAAAAGCCTCTTACATACAAAATGCATATGACAGTGCATCTCGAGGGGTATTTATCGATGCGACATGAGAGGTCGGGTCGTAAAATTAAAGGTTTCGAAATCCCCATCTTGCTTTTTACTCGGTGTCCATGTGACGTTCTATCTCGGAAGTTAATCTAGAAAGCGAGGCAGCCGCCTTATCTTTTAAGTACATTATCACTGAGTACGTCACTCTTTATCATCTAGTTCTAAATAATTGTTTTAAATTCGGCTTCGCTGACGTGAATAGAAAACATCGAAATTCTCCGAGTAAAAAAGCGTCCGTGGGAAAAGGGGATTTGGGGAGGAGATATATTGAGTTCCCCGCTTCACCCCCGCGTTTGGGACCAAGGGTAGTTGTGATGAATGACATGGCGTCGTGCTCACCCAAAATGGAGGGTTTTAGATTAGAAGGGGGTATGATACAGTTAGAGGGCGTAATAATACTCTCCTGACGTCGTCAGCCCGTCCCTCATCGTTAATTACAGTGCCTCAGCTGTTCTCAAAGGAAACCTTTTGATTATTAAACATTCTATAAACATTTTTAGTTTAAATTAAGTAACTGATTGGTGTTTTTTTTCGTGTTGAAATTGCCTGAATACGCCTCGAGTTTGGATCGATCCAAGGACTTGTCTAAAAATGTGAAATTGGGCTCAGGATCTGTTAAAGCACGTTTTTCTTTTAGTTCTTGGAAGAATAAAATTAACCTGAGACAAACAAGACACTTATCGATTATGTCGCCGAGTTTTCTCAACAAAAACGAATGCATCGCCTCTTGCATGATTACACGAGTTTTATTTTAGAAAGCAAAACCCCTGCCAATTCTGAGAAACTAGATTATTATTATTTTTTTAAGATTTGAATATTTTACCTCGATTATTGATTTCTAAGGATGGAAATGTCGGAGCTGCTCGGGGAAAATATTCAGCCCCTTTGTCCGAAACGAGCCCACGGAAATCATCAATAAACGATGAGCTATATCGATATCCGGGAAAAAATCCAACTTTCCGAAAATGTTTTGAAACGAGGATTCAGGACTGCATATAAAGCACCGCCCTCATTACAGCCTAGAAGAAACAAGAGAAGGAAAAAAAAACAGAATACAGAGACCTGTTCGGAACACGTACACCTCAGTAATCACGGCTCTGGAACACGTTTTTTCCAAATGACTCGGAGGAAGAGCCGCTCTGAAAAGCGTGGGACCCTCCATCGCCTTTCTGCCACAATTCCAGATTGTTTGAGACATTTTATTCAACACTCAACAGAAATATCGTTTCCCCAGAAACTCGTAGACCTTTTTTTTTGTTAGGGAAAAAGGGGCACACACCGGCTGTTTTTGCTCATGGACCGTCATTACTCAGAACTTCTGTTTCCTGTCAATCTTTATCTTCAGCATTTATCAATTTGTATTCAAAAAGATAAAACTAATGACAGAACAGTTTCAAATTTCATTTATGAAGCATATCTCGCTCCAAGTATGGATTTGTGCTAACTCATGATACGATGGAAAAAAATTGCAGTCCAAGAGAGCGTGAAAAGTAAAGAACATGGCAAACTTCCATAATGCACGTAGATCCCTGCTAACGAGCACCTGTGACACTTCTTTTCAAATTTTCAAAACGTTATCTTCATCCTTAATTGAAAGTTAATTTAATTTACACCGAAAGCCTTATGAGGAGGGCACGTGTCCGGGCTAAAAAACAGGTTTTTACTCCCCTCCTGTTGTATCGGATTTTTCCCCACAGATCAATAAGCAGATGTAATAAAAAATCGTCGTTTCGATAAATTTTCATTATTAACGAGGGCGGTGGCCTTAATAAGGTCCATAATTCCGGTTATGTCCCTTTTAGACGGAAAATTAATTTAACACAAACAATGATGGACTAATTGGTGGCTTCCTGGGTCAGACTTTCAATTAGAGGGCTACAAGCCGAGAAGTACTCGTTATTACATTGATACAAGTAGGGGGGAAAAGATTTTTTTGGTTGAATACGTTTTAGAGGATTTTCAATTTTGACAAAAGGAATAAAAGGGTTTTGTTGCAGAAAGCCAGCCAACCGGTGTTTACCTGGCCTTTTCTGGCATAAAATCCTTTTGCTAATGGTTCCTTTACGTTCAAAGCGTCTTTTGAATTTTTATCTCATGAAGGACGGAATTTCGATGTACAAAAAAATTGAATCTTGAAAAGTAGATGCGAATAGGACGTCGAACTATTAACCTAGTGTTTATGCTTTTAAAATCCCCGGAAATAAATACCGGTTAGAGTGAAAGCCATATGAGGAGTGGACAAGGACGAGGCGACCTTTTATAAAAATATTTCTTGAACTATTCTTTCTCATTACGCACTCGTAGAGAATTTTGATTTCGAGTTCGATTTTCAATGTAGGAAAGAGATGATAGGTCTCGTTACGGTTGTAGCCCTTGTAGTTAGTCGTCTTGATATTAAAGGAAAGAATAGGGGGAAAAAATAGGCGTGCGTGACGGATGTTGGGTCGGTCAAAGCGTGAACAGCTTGGAAGGCTGGTCGGTGGCCGTCGCTTCGGTGATTACAGCCCTCTAAGCATCTCAGTCATGACCCTCAAACTAAAAAAAAATCTCCCTGAATTATTATCATCGTCCCACACTCGTCCGTTGCACCAGACGACCCCCTTATATTCCGGAGTTTCTATAAAAGTTTCCGAGTCTATAAATAAAACGTTTATTTTGGGCGCGGCATTAAAAATCCGAAGATTAATTTAGATTGAGAAAAAACCGAGATGCGTAATGTTAATGCCCTTTTGCGGAATGAAGGAGGAAAACGTCATTCCCATCCCGTATTCCCACAGGAGTTTGGAATTTCGCCAATTTCCAGTCTCCGGTATTGCCTTCGAATTGACGAGAGGGTTCATTTCCCCGTGGCGGAGCCTCATCGCACGGGAAGAGCCGGAGAGTCGGACAAAAGCGGCTCCTCAAGGACACCTGGATCTTAAACCACAAAGGTCGGGATCCTCAGCCACGAACGTTCCCAGGGCTATTCGACTGCATTCTCTCCTTTCCGAACACTCAATATTGAATCTCGGAATAAAAAAAACTCAAAATAAGAAGAAACCGTATAATATTATTCTATGGCTTCTTCGCCCTCGTTTGATCAAACTCGTCATATTTCTCTGATTCTAAGTGCTTCTGACCCTAGTAACGATGAAAGTTGAGATAGCAACTCGATACGAATTTCCTTGTGACCATGAATTGCTTTTTGAATAATTTCCAAGGCAACTGGAAACTTCGGTACAATCTCATAAATAAAACGCCCACCCCATACGACTTGACCCATTTCTCTTCAGACACATCGCGACCGAATGTGCTCACCCTCCGTTTCACTCAACTTCAGCCTCTAATTCACATAAGCCCAGTAATTTTTGATGAAAGCCTTCCCCTCTCGATTTATCGCACAATGAGTCTCCCTTCTATGGGTTGGCTTTATTTCAAAACGCTTTCCATCCCGAGCGGCCATTCTGTCGTTTTTCATGGTTTGTATCGCTTTGGCGACCGTTCAACCAGAAAATAGACTTCCGTAATGATAACAACAAAAAATTATTAACATTTTTCCAACTCTTATTAATTTAAATTTTGTTTTCTTTTGTTTCAGGTAAGCTTTTTGCCGTAAATCCGAGGAAAACTTTTCTTAAAAATCGATGGAATGTCGGTATCCGTAAGTTTTAAAAGTATCCGTTTGTAGCGGGTTCGCTAATTATTCGCTGAACAAAAAGAAAACCCCCCTGCGTTGTCTACTCCTGGAAAAACAAGAGGACACCTCTTGTAATTGTACTGGCGCATGACAAACAATTATTCACTCTGTGGGAAAAAAAAGATGCCTTTCCTAGGCAAATATTTGCTTCCGCTCTCCGGCTACGATTGGGTTCAATTCCGTTCAAACCCCTCGTAAAGTCCGTTGGAAAAGTTGGCGAAACGAACCAGGGTCATTCCTTTTACAGCCTCTAGTACACAAAATCCTTTCCTAAAGTCTCTTTTTTCACGATTCTTCACCACAGGAATAGCCAATGCTGTTATGGAGTCTCTTTTGATGATGCTGCCGAATGAACTGGGGAGACCTGGCTCTGTAAAAAAATAATTTCTTTTATGTCTAGGGCTATAAATTATCTTAATGCGTGACTAAACTGAACGATTCAAGCACGCAAAATAAGATTAAATTGTATCTGAAATATGATAATTCACTTCTAGATAAGGTTTCGGTCCTATTGTTAATTAAAAATCTGAAATCCGATCAATTCACTTATCTTGGGTTAATTTTGATTTTATTGGTTCGTTCTAGTTTTTACATGCGATCGATAGCCTCGATGTTGGGTTCCCTTTGTTCATAGTGACAAGCAATCGTCGATCAGATTACCGGTTCCTGAAAAACAAGTGTCTGCTTTAGATTAATGACGGTTATGTTCCAGGTAGAAAATGTTTTATTGTTCAGACCCAAGTAGCACTTCTTGAAAAAATTCGTGGTTGAAAATCAGTGGGGGTTTTGTTTTCTCGGAAAAAGTAAATAAGAGTTTTATTGCACGTTGAAAAAAGAGGAGGCATTTCATTACACGAAATGGAACTGGGAGCTTTGTGGATCGAGATACCGAGAAGCCCGAAAGCTCAAAGGACACACGGAAAATTGTAAGCGAGGCCTCGCATTTCCACGGCAACCGAGAGACATGACTTAAATAATTTATGGCCTCTAGCTTGTGGAAATCCTTCATTGCCCGCATTCTTAAAATATTGATTTCGAACCCCTTTTATCTCGAACTAATGACTCCTTATTTAGACGCCCCTGGTGGCGATTCGCTCCGACGCTATTAGGTCAGAGAACAAAGGCGAATCTTCCGGAGTCCAGTGCCCTCTTCGAGACCTTTTTCAACAAAACCGACATTCCTACAATTAGCATCTTAAAACGAAACGACGGATTTATTGCGATTTCGAACTCGATACCATTGGTCTTACCTCCGATAAAATGTAATTTGTAGTCAGTCCCAGAGCTATGGAGAAAAAAATACGCCCTTTTTCTTTTAAACCATTATCATACAAATGCCATTTACGATATTCGATAAAAATCTTTATAATTTGATTTATGCTAAATAACATTTTTTAAATTTCTAAACAGAAATCTTTTAGATGCAAAACTCGATCGTTACCATGTTAACCAATTTCCCAGACAATTCAAGATTTGTGGGTTTTTAGACGGAACATTGGCTTTTATCGTGCATTTGGTAGTTTCTAGACGTAAAAAAGCTTGATGGATTTTCAGGCTGTAAATAGGCTTCTTGTAGTAAATTTGGTTGTTTTTGACGTCGAATTTTTTGCATGACGTAGTTTGGTGACGTAAATTGGTTTTTAAACGTTGATTTGTGTGTTTTTGAGTCACGTTTGCTTTTTAACGAAGATTTGAGGATTTTTAGACCTTAAATTTGGTGGATTTGGGTTTGTTGTAGTCTGAAAATTGGAACTCAACGTGTATTTTTGGGTTTTTGGACGGAAAATTCTGTTCATGATCAAGTTATGCTTCCCACGATCCTAGAAATGAACTAGTTTTACTATAAACCGTCCAAAAAACTGAAGAAATCTCGACTTATTTCACGATTTGACGTCAAATTCATAAAGAACGGGACATGAATCAACGATTATTCTAATTTCTTTAGAAAACGTGCATCTCACCTCTTGTTAAATTATTAGAAAATAAAAACGTTTGAAAAGCGGGTTCGGGAAAGTTTAAAGATAAAGGGGCTTCTAAGCACTGCATTAAACTCGAGGGTGGCTGACTGGGGGGTGGCTGAGAGGTGAATGCACCCTTTGTGCATCCTCCCCTTAGTTTTCCTCCCGTCACTTCACTATATACTTTGTAAAAAAATAAAAGTCCTTTCATTTTATTCAAACGTGTTACGAATTGGATGTGATTTATTAGAATATCGAAACCGAGAGTGCACGGGAGCGCAATTCACCTCGACCACCTTCACTTTTATCCCTTCTGACTTTTACAAAACGACTTTTACCCCGGAACGTGATCTTTGAATTTCAATGTCTTTTAAAGGAACATTTTTAATTTTTTTTTTTTCTTCTAAATGTCGCTTTATAGTTCAATGCTCTTAATAGTTAATACGAGGAGAATCGCAATTCGGAAATGATGGCTTAAGGGCAATGATTAACAAGAGGAATTATGTATGAGCCGATGAGGAGCTTCGAAGTCGAGTTATAACAGAATTACCAGTTTGCTTGGTAGTTTGGTATATTGACACTTGCTTCTTGAGCCAATTATGAATCTTCCAGTTAACACTCAAGGGACCTCAAGACTCGTATCTTACGGATTTGAACGATATTTTGCAGAAACTTAGTACTCGACTATTCTTTTTTGTGGTCACCAATTTTTTAAAAGAGGTCTACATTTGGTAAAAATTTCATCAAATTGCTGCTGTTCTCTAGCAAGAAAATTAACAAGTTCCTCACAATGCTATAATATTGTGAAAATTATATTTTGAGGATATTACTTTTGTCTTTATCGGATCAAGAGGATAATGCGACAATGGAAATGTCCAGAACAGGCGGACGAGTCGGACAATGAAAAACGGCGATGGGAGACCACTTAAAACCACCGCGGTGACCTTTTAATTAAACCACTTTGACATTCGTGCGTAAAAAAACGGAATTAATTTTTTTATCTGCTCGCTCGTGTTTTTTCGAAATCGAGATCAATGGTCGAGATGAGACCGGTTTATGATGCTGTTCCGCAGCTGCGAAAATTTAAAGCAGCTGGGACGCACCTGTTTCGAAGTCAAATCGAGGGTTGTGAAAGCGATCGTTTTTTAAAAACCACCATCCACTTCGTACCAAAGGATTTTCACTTTTCATCTTCCCAGAGATCCTACTGGGTTTAAGCCTGTTCTAAACCCAAAGGTGTTCGCATACTTTATCTAAGAGATGGCGCTGATTTTCACTTTTAGTTCACGTTTTGTCCACTGGGGTGAAAATAATAGATGTGGCAGTTACAGGCCTATAAACCTGAAATTATATAAAACCCGGAGAAAACGCCGGAATAGTGAATCCCGGGGGTTTAGCACAGCCTTAAACCATATTCGACGAGAAAGACATGTTTTGACCTTTTTTCGACCAGCACGATCCTAATTTTCAAAAAACTCAATTTTAGGCATATGATGAGGCACTGTTTTTTAAGTTACAACCCCTTTTATCAGTTTCTGTCATTTTTCATCGATTATAAGCACTTTCTTTACAGCTTTTCAACAAAAAAGACCCTTTTTTGATTGAGTTTGTGCCTTTTATTGACGTGTGTAGGTGTGGAATAGTTTTCTCTTCTTGTTGACGTGTTTTTTCAATTTTTAAAAAGTAATAAAAATCGAAAGAGAAAACATTTACTTTTTATGTCATCGTTCGAAACCATTCGTAGAAAAAGGGATTTATCTTATTTTTCTTAAGGTTTTTAGGAGCCTTTTACTCGCGAGATGTCTACGTCACCACTTAGCCGGTGTAAAAAGGATTGACCTCTTTTTATATCCAGGGCCCGGAGTCCCGTGGGTCTTTTCACATACGTCTCGCACCTCCCTCGGGCACCATTCAACCATGTAAATTTCGGAGGCGAAAAGTAGACAAAATAACATCTCCACTAAAAGAAAGAAGTTCCACCTTTTTTTCCAATTCACGTTTTACCCGATAAAAAAAAGAGTCTATATTACCTTTTTTTCAACAAACGATCAATTTTCAATCTCAATTTTTTTTTAAATTTATATTACCGAGGTAAAAACCTTTGTCCAATTAAATGAGAACCTTTACCTTTTTTTATGTTTTTCAGAATTTATTCATTTTACTCCAATTTAATTACTTCCCTTCGCTGTAACCGAGAATTCGCCGCTTAATTGGTTAGTAATTGTAACTTAAATTAGCTTAATTACCAGCGTATGTTTTAAATAATAAAGACTTCTTAATTGGAAAGGCGAAAGTACTGTTATACGGAGAGCACTTTACTAGAAAAGAAATAAAGACTTTTTTGTTTTTATTTTCGTTGAACTTTTTACGTCAAAGGGTGAAACTTTATGCGGTGACGAGATCAAATAACGAAGTTTCACAGAGTTCTCAATATCAACATTTAATGGCGAATCCGTATCGACGTCGCATTTTCACTTGATCTCTAAAATTCTTTTTCCTGGAACAAAAGTTTGAAAATTCGGATGTTTGGAATTGGACCGAGAAGGGAAAGAGGGTGGAAGCCATTTTGTAATACGTTCAAAATGAGAGAAACATAACCGTTTTTATTGCGCTATAAAACCGCTTTAATTAGAAAAGTCCTGATATGGCGATTGCACGAATCTCATTTGAGCACGGACCGTGTAGACCGAAAAAAAGAGGGAGTTACAGCAGTCAAAATATTGAAAACTAGAATGGAATTACAAGGATTTTTTTCCTCCCTTGTTCTCTCATTTCTCCACTTTTGCCTGTAAATTTGAAAATCATGTATCAGTGATCTTGATTTTTCAACACTTTTAGTTTTCTGAAATAATACAAAGGTTAAAGTCTTTTGTCATTTCAATTACCTATATTTCAACGAATAACATGGGAATCTTCAGTACATGCCATGGAAAAAAGATGATATGTAGGCACGTTTTTAAGTAGGCTGGAGAACGCATTTTCTCATGGTTGTGATGCGTTTTTTTTTCCATTATGTCGTTCCCGTTTAACGGAATCCTTCATCTCGAAGACTTATCGCTACATTTTCATGTACCGATGATCCCTCTAACGGAGAAGGGTTTCTTCCCCCCTTGATAAGTTCTTGAGATCCTTTCTCTCTTCTTCCGACGAAAGTCGCCACTCGGCACGCAACAAAAGTGCCTTCTGATGTACGCCACGGGCGAGACGACCGCTCCACACGATCTAATTGACATCCTTACCTAAGAAGTAAATCTTTGAACATGAAACAATTTTTCCTTTTACTGTGCGATTTCGTGCCTCGTCCGTTACTTCCACACTTTTTGACCGATTTCATCAATACTAACACCGTTAGAAAGCTAATTTAATGACCTACCAAAATTTCAAACCTCAAAAATCGCTCAGACCACTCCTTAGCCTTCAAAAATTGACCTGAAGTCCATTGCTGGATAATTGAAGGCTTGATTTTATGACAACGTTTAGACGTCCATAACTTCCACCGTTTTTGACAAATATAATCGATATTTATACCGTTGGAAAGCTCTTTTGATGACCTAACGATAGTTTCTAACCTCAAAAATCGCTCAGACCACTCCTTAGCCTTCAAAAATTGACCTGAAGTTCATTGCTATATAATAGAAGGCTTGATTTTATGACAACGTTTAGACTTCCATAACTTCCACCGTTTTTGACAAATATAATCGATATTTATACCGTTGGAAAGCTCTTTTGATGACTTAACGATAGTTTCTAACCTCAAAAATCCCTCAGACCACTCCTTATCCTTCAAAAATTGACTGCGTTACCTTATTTCACAATCTATATATGTACAAAGAGTTGTATAGAATAACCTAGTTTAAAGTAGCAACTCCGGAATGTGAAAATTGAAGAAACTTCGGTTATGCTCCTTGCATAAATTAGCTTTTTTAAACCTCAGTCTCTAATTAAATTAGCGTCCATTCTATAATGAAAGAACTTCCGGAGCCCAAAAGGCAATTTTTTAATTTAAAAATAAACAAAAAAATTTTTTCTTTTGATTTCAGGGCTGTGACGGATCCTCGAGACGGGCGAAGAGTCGCTCTCAAAAAGCTACCGAAAGTGTTCCAATCTCTGGTCTCGGCGAAAAGGGTTTTCCGCGAGCTTAAAATGCTCTGTTTCTTCAAACATGAGAACGTAAGTGCCTTTTTTTCAACTTGACTGTGAAAGGGGCGGGACATCATGATAGAGTCAACATGTACAGGAAATGACTCACTTAGAGCCCATTAACATGACCCCTCTTTTAATTGATGCAACTCTGGTTTGAACGAGAAAAAATTTTTCGTGAGTCAATATCTGGGGCGGGTTGACCCAGAAATCTTTAAATAGACACCGATAAAAAATACTTCGATATTGGAACACGAAAAACCTAAATGTAAACAACAGAATAAGGTTGATTTTTAAATTTTGTTCAGGACAAACAAGGTAGGTTAGCAGGTCGTTTCCCTTATCTTTATTGTATCTGATACGGCCCCCTCTCGGGGAAAAAAAGGCCATAAATAATTCTTGTAAAATTATCTGTAGGTTTTCCGCAATTTTTTTCCCTTTTGCTCTTTGAAATAGATTTGAAAGGAAGCGGTCAGGTCAGCCAAGTTCTGCGTATCCTTGGGGTTTTTCGGATTCGGGTTGCAAAATGGGAAGCAGGTAACTGCCAAATGGAACGCTTTCCACACTAAACGCCCTCATTTTAAACAGAGAGAAAAAAATTTTCTCCCCTCAAACCTTTTGTCAAAACAGGGTTTTTGAAAACGTGACAATGCTTTTTTTTTTCCTTCAGAGACGTAATTACGTTTCAAAACGTCCAAAGCTCTTTTTCAAAGGAAAAGAATTCAGTGAAAATATTATCCATATGGGTTCGGAATGAGCCGTTTATTTAATAAAACGATATCGAAGAGATAAACAAACGGCGGAAGTTTATTTCGTATGTATGTACCACGTTGGCAAAGTTTCAATGACATTGAACGCTAGACATTAAACTTGGCAATGCCAAATGTCCATTTTTCACCTGCTTTTGTCTTATCACGATTTTTCAGTCCCTTGTGGCTAATTCCCCTTCTAGCCCAGGATATTTAGCGGTAAGTTTAGATGCAGTCGTTATTTCATGTTTTTTGGGTCGCTGATTACGAATCTGGCACTTTTTGCAGTTTTCAGCTTATATATCTAAAACTATGCGTTTCAGCGACTTGACCACTTAGTACAAAATGAAAGTTCATAACATTTGTTAAAAATCCATTAATCATTTGTCCGATTCGGCCCAGCCGTTTGGCAGCTATCGACGGTCAAAGTAGATTCCGTCTTATGACCGATAGTTATTGCGAAAATCATGGTGGCCTGCTGAGTTTTGCAGGTCGAATTTTCCCAGAAAACTAGTTTCAACCTCATAAATTCCTTCACAAAGCAAAAGAAAATTACCTTGATGAATGCCTATGGGAGCTAAGTTTTACAATCGAGTAAAAGGCCTAAAAACGAGCGCTTTATCGGATAGGAAACGTCGGCATTGCATTTCCACGCTTTCACGTCGTAACTGGACTGTGATGGAAAGTGAAGCGTGTTTGGAGCATGAAGCTGCGATACACCTTTGACATAAACTCATTAAAGATCCAAATTTTCTCACTTTTACCTAAAATTTTCTGAAATTTCCCTCATTTTCTAGCTTCTTTCTGTTGGCATCCACCCTGCAGATTATTTAACTAATCAAAAAACCTGAAAAATTCAAAACTAAGAGGGAAAAAAACAGCCTACACGCTTTATAATGCATAGAAGGGTCATTATACCGTTTAGGCAACCCTTAATTCGATTTACCGTTCAATTTGAACCCATTCATCTCCATTGTCTTAGCTAATTTTTGTATATTTCGGTAGGCTCCGACCTGTAATAAAGTTACCCTTCGTTGAAGACGCTTTGAGGTCGATTAACCGAAGGAAATTCCCATTGTTTATAAATAATTGCACTTGGACGTCTATTATTGGAAGGCAAGGTGTGCAGTTGAAACATATTCATGAAGTCATGAATTCTAAATTTATACCTACGCTCCCGGTATTGTACTCCCTTTGATATTTATGTATGAAGTACAAAAGTACGCCTGTATCTTCCTTAACAATTACTTAACATCAAAGTAATTCCTCTAGTTTGTTTCTACCCAGCAATCTAGAACAAAGCCCTTCCAATGCAATTTTTATTTAGGTCCGCTTCTTGAGTCGTACTAAAAGCATTATTAACCATTAAGGCACAAAAGCACTTTCGGGGCTCTATAGACCACTACACCAACAACAAATACCCCCTCCTCCTTTTGAGAAAGTGGAACAATATTTTCAAAAATTGATAGACGATAGAGCATTATTTGTGCAGGTGCTAGTTTTAAATTATTTAAGCCCCTATCTGTGGGAATTTTATAAAAGTCACCTGCCTCGTAGGAAGTCTTTTCAATTAAGGTGTCGTTTTTAGGCCTTTAGACCTTGGCTTATGACTTCCTTGACCGATCGGTGATAAAGCGAACTTCAAATTTTCATTGAGTTGGCACCCCATAGCTTCCAACTTTCTCAAAAATTCCCCCCTCCAAGCTTAACATCCACACCCACCAATAATATGGCGACTTAACTTGACAGAAGAATAGAAAGCGTTCTGGAAAGTACTCTATAGATGGAAAATATCCTTTTTTACATGTTAACAGGTTAAAGCTTATCTTAGTCTACAGGTATCGAATACCCTTGAGCGTGGCTTAGCCTCCTTTCCGCCCTAACCTTTTCCACCCTTTCCGTTCAAATAATTTCATTTCCGTTCTCTTTGTTACAGGTCCTGTCAGCCTTGGACATCCTGCAGCCGCCCCACTTGGACTTTTTTCAAGAAATGTATCCTTTTTATTCAACTTTGAGAAAGAGAATGGGTTTATGTTTATTATAACCGTTCTTGTAACACTTCAAAGAGAACTGAATGGCGTTTAATTTCCGAGCACCCTAATGGTAGCTGCGTTACGGTCTATTAAACCTTATACCCGGCAGATGGTTTCTCTTCAAATAAATTATTCCGATAAAATTGATTTTTACCCCCTCTTTTCGTTTTTACTTCCATAGAGGGCGAACATCCCGATATCACTTCTATGGAGAAAACTAGTTACGAATTGTCGGGCAAAGTTAGAATTGGAATGCATTTCATGATGACAGTGGATATTACTCATATAATGAGATATTACTCACGGATGATTAAACTCTGACATTACTCATGGTGGGAATCGTTTTCCTGTAAAAGCGTTACTTTTTAACAGAAATACTATTTTGATGTCATTAAATCATGAAATTTAGATAAAAAGCTTCTACTTCTTGGCTTCATCATCACGGTTTAGTTACTTAAAAGAAAATGTGACCGAAAAGAGGGTCGATAGACGTTCGTTTGTAACCTAATAAAGGCGATATTTCAAATCACAACAAGCCCCTTGGCGTCCTCGGTGGTTGCCATGACGACCCTTAAAGGGCTTCTGATTCGCGTCAGGGGAAAGGGGCTTTCTTGAATATTGATAAATACCCACCCCCCTTTTTCTACGATAAATCTTCAGGTTTATAAATCAAAAAGCCACAGTTCATAAGTCACCCTTGGTTTAAATTAGGAGAAATGTTGAGAAAAGTTAGAGCCCACGATTCTTCGCTCTGTCTCCAAACTTTGGGGCTCTATAGACCTCTCCATTTGCACCAAATATGACCTTCCCTAAATGGCATTAATGGATCTGAAGCTTTCGGACTGTTTTTTCAGCAAAGCCACTGAAAGTCTGGCAAAATGACTGACTTTTCCCACTAAAAACATACAAAATCAACGTTTTTTGTCCACAAACTCTAAAAACTGAGCAAAAATGAGTCCAAATACCATGAAAAATGGGGCTGAATGAAAAGTTCGAAGGAGTAAATATCCCTTTTAATTAATTTTTTTTTGTAAATTTTAACCCGCTGTGAAATTTCCACACTTTTATTGTATCCAGAAATAAAAAATAGATTGTTCAAACAAGCATTTTCAATCGGGAAATTGAAAATACAAATTAAAATTCTGAATTAGCACAAACAAAAAGAGGAAATTATAAGTGACTCATTAATGAAAAAGAGATGAAAATTGCAGGGGGATGCAGTTATATAATTACTCGGTTTATGTTTGGATTAAATCCGGCCCTTTGAGCCTTCGGAATGGCTAAAATAATCAATTCGAGTGATAATTTAAGTTTTTATTTATATTTAAAAAAGAACAAAGCTGTTGTAGACAGGAGCTGGCTATGACATAGTACTCTTCAACCCTTCAACGATTTCATGGGGAGGGTGGCACTCTGGAATTTTTCTTCAAGAAGGATAGAAGTTGTAAAAACTAGTATCGCTAAATGGGCCGCACTGGGCTTTCATGAGAGATTGGTCGCCGTTTCGTATATCACGAGTCGGCTCACGTTTCAAGTCCTCAATTGACCTCTAACCAAAATTAAGATCGGGTTTTCATCCCCGTTTTCCGCCATAAATAACGAAATGAGAAACAATTTTATAAAAAGATGTTCCAGACCGAAAAAAAAATGGGGAATCAGTTTTGAAAATTAGTCTAAATTGCTTCGGACGATGTTTAACACCGACTTTTAAATTAGTTTTTTTTCTTTCTCGAAATGATATGATTTTATGGTCGATGATAAAAAAAAAAGACTTCACCGGGTCAGAAACCGGTTTTTCTCTCGGATGTCCATCCGGTAAAAATCCGATCACGTAATTGATGTCATAATATTATCCGATTATAGGCTAAAGATAAAAAAAAATGTTTTATTTTTAAATAAGACAATTATAATAATCCACAAATTTTTGATCGATTTTATCATTACTACACCGTTGGAAAGCTCTTTTTAAGAGCTACAATTTACCACTCCTTAGCCCTCTGTCATAAACGTTTATTGCTCATCGATTGAAAGTTCTCCATAACTTACACAATTTCTGAGCTATCAAAGCAAAAACTCAGAACTCTTTAGCCTTCCAAATTGACTTAAACGTTCATTTCATGGCTAAGTTATCTGAAGTTGAAAATGAAAAGTGCCGACCTCAGCTTATCCTTTATCTTGTTGCCCCGAGGTTTCTGCATTTGTCCCTTTTTTCATCCGTTGCCATAACAACGCGAATTAAACATTTTATATTTATATAAAAAAGAACTTTTTTTACTGTTAAATACTCTGAAATCGCGTTTTACCTTCAAAAATGACAACTGTTGCTAATTATGTTGTCAGTTATTGTTTTCCTTTTAAGGGTTATACCAAACGTAGCGTGAATAAAAGCTTTTGTTTTTTTTTTCTTTTCTTTTTTTTAAATTTTTTTGTCATTTTATTCAATTTAAAGAGTAGGATGTTATTATATACAGATGTACAACCCTTATAATCAACAGCTGATAGGGGCTCTCTCTCCCCCTCCCCCCTTGTCGTATTGATTCGGGTGTGTTGTACCCGGCAGGAAACCATCAACGGTCATTGCTCGTTTCTGAACCGTATGTTACAGACTGGCTCTTAGGAAAAAAAAATTTTCCACTCGTTTTTCGATATTTTTATAAAGTTTTGTTTAGATCACACAACTTGGCTGAAACCAGTGTGATAATTCGAGGTCATTTACACCTGAGGGCCATAATCCTAGTTGCTATTAGTCGAGAAATAAGTTTTTTCATCAAAATCAGACTTAAGAAGCCATTACAGGCTTAAAATCGAGCTAAATTTTCCATTATTTAGCTACTGCATGTTACAGAAAAGTCTTAAAATCGTACTAAGTATGCCAATCCATATCAGAAAAGGCTTGAAATCTTGCTATGTATCCCATGCAATAGAAAAGACTGTAAATTATATTTTTATTTGGAATCTTTATTAAATAAACTTATATCGAGTCAACGTTGATGTATGTAATGAAAGGTAAAATGCAACCACCTGTTGCTTTTCGGGATTCTCCTTCTATTAATCCTTTGCCGTCCGCGTAGATACGACCAATTTACGATAAATTATGTTTCTAATAATATTATTTTTAAATTATTTAATTAACGATTTAATGGTGTTATTTTATTATTTTAAACTTGTTTTTGTAGTTATTTTTAATGGCGATTTTTTAAAAAATTGGTTTTGTATAACGACTTTGGGTGTAATTAAAACAAAAAAAATAAACTCTCTTAATTAAAAGGATGTCGCCGATTTTTCGTTGGCGGGGGGGTAAGGCTGGGGACGTTTAAATTAAGAGCCGGTGGAGGTTGTAGATTATCATATGATTTCGGGCGGGGCTGGGGTTACCATGGCGACCCCTCTCTCTCGGTTCGATCCTCCCCCGAAGTAAAGAGGGTGTGTCTCACTCTCACCCCCGTTGGGCTTCCCGGTTCCCAACGTCCCCCCCCCCTCCACACTTCGCACGAAATTCGTCCGGCGAAGGGATGGGAGCTACTTCTCAGAATCCACTGCATATCATTTTGTTTACTAATTTTCCATTCAAATTTCCCCTCTCTCTTTTTTAACCATTTTGTTTGTACAACAAAAACTGATTTTTTTTTAAATTAGTTCAATCCCAATTTATTTTTAATCTTGCAAGGTCATGTTTATTATTTTTATTAACATTATTTGTTCTTTTTACGTTATTTTGGTTTATTTTTAACTCCAAGGTCAAATTTTTGTTTTAACATTTTTTCGTATTGATTATAATATAAAAAAAAGACTATCTTTATAGTTTAAGGTCGAGTAATCGATTTGTAAAGAAAAAGTGCTTTGTCGTAAAAATAAAGCAAAGGAACACAAGATGGTAGCAAAATTCTGGCCATAAATGTTTTATAAGAAGATGATAGTCTAAAACGTCTTGTTTTGTTTAAATTTATCGTATTTTTGTAAACTCGTGGCATTATTTAAAGAAGTTTCTGCTGTGTAATCAAATATTTAGCTTGATTTCAAACCTTTTTCTTCAATTAAATGGCATATTTAGCTTATCTTCAACCTTTTTCTATGTAATGGCTTACATAGTTTGATTTCTAGCCTTTTCTGGTATGGACTATGGAATGGCATTTTAACTTCATTTAGATCCTTTTCTACAAGATCGTAATCTCAAGTTGTGATCCATAATAGGTGCACTTTATTAGATAATTCATGATGAACTTTTTAATGTCGAAAAAGGGTAAAAGTCCATCATAACGTTTCCACACGTTTAATAATTAAATTTCTACAATTGGACCCTCGAAGTCGTCCTAAAAGTAACTTTTTTCGTCGATAGATGGTTAGAGATGGTTTAGGAGTCCCACCTCCGGGCTCGTCCCTTTGGTGGCATTTGTTTGGTTTAGAATCTCGACTGTCGGCCTTTGTAATCTAATGGAAGGTGTTAATGTTTACACTTTCACGCGCTTTTCGATTTTGTTGATCTCGAGTAGCACTCAAATGTGTCGCTTTAGTCGATAACCGGCCAAGGTCTATGATTAAAATTTTTCGTGAAGACGTGAGATCTTTTATTCCCGGTTCGAAAATTTGATAGGTGGGAGAAGAGGCGGGTTTCATGCTTCGTGGAATGAGAAGGCGTTTTGCTTCTACACTACCGCAGAACACGGACATTCTCCGAATATCCCCTCCCTCCCTTGCAATCCCATTAACCCGCTAGGAAATGGAAAATTGAGCGAAAATCCTCTAAAAACAAACATTTAAACACAACGAATTTACAGCTCGAATTTCAACGTTATTAACAACTCTGTAAGTCGGATTTGGAATTGTTAATTTATGGAAAATTGTCTCTGTTTCATCTTCGCAATTAATTAACCCTAATCCTTTATTGTTTAATTAATTCAACTCCTATCGCTCTTCAATTAAGTCCTATTTAAATTGTTGTTTCGAGACAAGAGGACCCGGTAATAGGACATCTGAAAAACGTCGCGTTTTTGACGTTCGGCGACAACGTCAGATTGAGAGGACATAGGAATCGATACGGTGGCTGGATCGTGCCGTTTCATGTCCGTCCATTCAATTGATCCTATCTCCTAAACTGACATTGTCAATTAATAGCGCGCGTTTGGCCATTATATCGCAAAATATAAACATTTTTCAAATGAAGAAAAAAAAGTTAAAAAGTCTCCAGTCTTCACGGGTTGTAAACTCCCTCGTGTTTTACGACTTCAAAACGACTCTGTTAATTTTTTCTTTTACTTAAAAAGTTTCCTTTTGATAATTTCGCTTTTAATATGCCCTTCGATCCTGTCTAGGTCTTACTTTCTGACAAGAAAACGGCAGAAGTGACAATTTAGCATTAGAAATCAGTACTTCGGGATGATTTAGAACGAGAAAGTGGCAGAAATAAATTTGGAAGTCGATATAGGATTTAGGGCAATCGAAATTGGCAGAATTGACGGTTTTTAAGACGATTTAGTGCGACAGGAAGTGTCATAAATGACGGTCTGTGACGGTTGGAGACCATCTAGAGGGATAAGAAATTATTCTAATAGCGGCTTAATACGATTTTTGGCAAGAAAGTGGCCGAAATGACGGGTTTAGGCGAGTTAGAGAGATAGGAAATGGCAACGACGATTTTAGTCCTTTCATAGCGATGAAAGGTGGCAGAAATGACGGCTTTAGAGGATTAAAGGCGATTAGAAGCTGCAGAAAACGAGAAAGTGGCAGAAATGAAGTTATCAGACGATTTAGGGCGCTGATAAAAGAGATAATTTCGCTTGTAATTTGCCCTTCGTCTAGGTCTCGTTATGTTTGACCGATAAAATAAAAAACCGCGCCCGCTATAATAAACAGGACATTATCAGTCTTCACACAATTTCGAAACCGATAAAGCCGATAATGCAACAACAAAAAATTTAGGCCTGGCTTTTCAGATTCTTAAACAATCAAGGAACACGCTATTTATAAAACAAGCAAGTTGGATGGGCATTTAGCTCTAAAAAATTGAGTGACATAATTCGTGGATCGCAATGAAAAAAATGAGATCGCCTCGAGGAGATTAAAGGAACTGAGGGGCTCATTTGGGACTTGGTTCAACCGGTTGGCTATTGTTGCTCTGAGAACCGGTCTTTCTTTGAGGTTGTTCATCTGCCTTGATTCCTCTTCTGTCTATCGATGAAAAGGGATTATTTCCTTTTTTTATTGAGAAGAGTCGATTGTAGGTCTCTTATTTCATGTGTGTTAACTGGACCCGATTCCCGTTGACTTTTTTCTCAGCCGCCTTGAGTTTTCTGATGATCGAAAACGGCAGAAATGAAGTTCGGATGGAAGGTGGCAGAAATGACGTTTTGACTCTCCCTTTACCTCACAATATGGAAATCCCATCGAAAACTTCTCGCTTCCTCAAACTGAATTAATCGAGAATATTTTTAGACTTGTAAATATTTGGTCTATGGTTTAATCAAGTTTATTTTCGGCGCCCACCCCGAGGCGTTAATGGAAAATTACGAGGTTATTATCGAATTAATACGCTTATTTTGGCCCGGGGCCGAATCTTGAGGTCCTCCCTGGTAAAAAAGTATCGTAAGAGAAAAGTTGAAAGTGGATTAATTAGTCGATTTCCTCTAAAAGGGTTTAATTAATTTATAAAAGTTAAGTAATAGCCTTCCGTGTTTCTCATCCTTTTTATTCACGAAAGTTTTCACGATAAAACGGACCTCATGGTCCCTCAACGGAAGAGAAACATTGTCCTGGCCAAGGCGAGAGAGGAATTCTCACTATGAACCCATTTCATTTGCATCTTACAGTTGATACTCAAAGAAAGCCGAGAATAATTGCCAAAGAAAAGGTTTTTACAAAAATTCTCAACTTTCCCTCCGTTCTAATTTTTCCATCCAACTTTTTAACTTCGTCAAATTCATCAGGGGACAAAATTAAAAAGCTCTAGGTTGTCATAACGATGGTTTTAGCATTTTCAAACACAGAAATTCATGAAACATTCTGATATCCTACGATTTGATTTGAATATGCTAATAAAATGAGTGAAAAAAGTTAAATGGAGTGAAACTAGGAAATCTTTTGTAGGTAATTCATGTAAAAGAGGTCGGATTTATCATTAGTTTTTGCTCGTTTCCATTGATATCTTTCGATAGTGAATGTTAAATTATGTGTGAGGGTAGGCACAACCGGTTGACATAGTGGGGAAGAGGTTTGAGGGGTTTTTGATTAATATTCATGGTCGGAGCTCCGAGAATCGCTATCACTCTCGGGACCTGAGGCTAATTGGGACGATACCTAAATTATACCCGAACTAATTTGTTAGCCGAGAAACACTTTATGGAATTTATTCCGTGTTTTTTCGTTTAATAGAGACCGTCTCAAGGCGATCCTCGTTTAGGTCCTGAATGCCACCTGACTTCCCCTATGTTCTTCAATTTTTTAGGTCCTCTCGAAAATTTTTTAAAATCTTCTTCAGTATCAAAAACGCCCTTGAAGTTTCTCGATTATTTCAAAAAATTCGACTTTTTTTTTGACCGAAATACTTGCCAGATTATGTCATTTTGCACGATTCTCCTTGAATGTCATTTTATTGTTGAAAACGCCAAAAACATTTCTTCCCATTCTCAGACGATTGATGATGCCCAAGAGGTCAAAATCGTTAAAATTTCAATGTAAACTTTGAAAATTCACATCTTTGCTATTGATAAACCGATTTTCCCCTATCTGCCATTTCTCTTGAAAAACTGGGGGATTCTCTTGAAAAACGTCCCCAATTATGACTTGTAGATGACTCGCTATGATGGCTCTACTTCCGTCGAAAATCGATTATTGGAAATGGTGAAATTAACGAGGCGACATACATTTTTTAAATGGAGCATTTAACAGCTTGTCGATCATGTACTTAAATGACCATTTTCCCTTGGAATATTATCGAAGGGGTAAACAAGGTTTTGATGAACAGCTGTAATCACCATAAACCTGACGGATTTCCTGCCGAAGGACGACGGGCGAATGAGAACACCTAAACGATAAAACTCGGAATTTCCAACTCTTCACTGTTTCCCCCCTTTCGTCCGGTTAAATACTCGCCCTCTTTCTATTGATTGCTCAAGATTGATGGTCTTCCCTTAGGCCCTGTACAAATTCACTTATAAATCTCTGGTTCCTCTGTATCGATTTCTTGGGGTTTCGAAAACCACCTGGGAGACGAGAGGAATTCTCTCCTCTTCCTCTAATGGAACACTTCATTTTCAGACACGCCCACATATCCCAAAACTACCACAATTTTTTTCACACAAACTTCCCTTCCACGAAAACTTCGAACGTTTCCAACCATCGGAAATTCCATTAACGATTAAACAACCATTGAACGTAGGCGACGAGCTCGTTCGACCATCAACTAACTTTTATTCCATTTTTAAGCGCTAAGGAGTATTCTGATCAATTTTACACTAAAGTAAATTTTTTACCCCTTTAAAAGAGCTTTCTAACGGTATAAATATCGATAGAATCGATTAAAAATTGTGGACGCTACAATCGTTTAAACGTTGGTTAAAAATTTTCAATACAGAAGTTATATCAAAACATAGAAACCTGCAATTTTTGTTCCGTCAGCGTGGATCGATGATGACATTTCCAAAGGGGGAAAAGTGTGTAAACATTAGGAGGGTTGCTAAGGACGTTTTTCTTATATTTAATAGCCCGATTTTTCCTTGACCGTACAAATAAAGATATGTCATCACGGAACTGCTTCAAAGCGACTTGCACAAGATCATCGTCTCGCCCCAGCATCTGTCCTCCGATCACATCAAGGTCTTCCTATATCAGATTCTTAGAGGTAAGATTTTTTTTTTTCCTAATAAAATGTCAAAAGGGAGTTGCAAGGTTAATAGCCGATTACTTTTTCTTACTTTTTACCTTTTTGAGATTACGTTGAAAGGTTTTAATAGGTTTCCTTATTATCGTCCTTTTCTGTCGTACCGTTTTCTTTGTAACGTTTATGAAGTTATTATGTGTCAAACGGTTGATTCTTTATGGTGTTTTTACACGACCTGCCATGTCAACTTGGTCGAACTCAACTGTAATTTTGGCTGTAATTGTTCCAACCTTCGAATCAACCCACTCAACCTTATTTTGAGCTCTTTTCCATTTGAAAAGTAAACAGCGCCCACTTAAGTGAAAGATTTGCGTTTCCCCCATTTTCTAGACCTCTTCATTATTGGGAACGAAAAATCTCAGAAGTAATCCGGGTATTTTGAAAAAGCTCGCTCCGAATTAGCTGAGAAAAGTGGGATTTGTTTTAAAATGGGGGCGAACCTTCGGGGGATTTTTTCCGCCCCTTCTAATCCGTGTGAAAGTTCCACCATTCGTCTTTGTTAGGACTTGATTAGAATCTTAGTGGAAAACGTGTGAATATTGGATGATCCTTAAAATTAGTCTTGGAATTCGGGAGAGTTTTCGCTCTCACGAACTCGTTCAGGTTGGCCCCAAAAAGGGCCTGAAGAAATCACGTTTTTCAGTACTCTGGTCCAGGAGCTGTCCTCTCTAAGGCTGTCTAGGGACAACTTTGGTCGTTTGGGCAGTTTTTTCGAGCTGGCCCTGAAATACCCTCAAGGTTGACGATTTAGGTCGTGATTTCCTCGAGAGAGAAATTTCTTGGATTTAATTCTAAAATATTATTTTTATCTCGGAAATCTCGTTACCTAACGGTTCAGAAGCATGATAAGTCTAAAGGAACTGTTATAATTGCTAATAATAAAAATTGAGCATAAAAAAAGATGTCAATGAAAAGTCCCAATTTTGTTACAAGGCCTTTTTTTCAGTTTTCTTTCAGTAGAGCCATCATCACCCTTTTATAACCCCCAATATCTCCTATCATTAGTCTGAATGGGCTAAAAAAGTCGAATCCGACCGCCAAACGGCTCTTATTTGATCGCTTCAACAAAAAAAAAAAAGATTTCCAAAGGCTTTTCCGTCAAAAGTTTAAGAGGGAAAAAAGAGAACATTCCTAAAGAAAAGGGAAATGAGAAAGAACGACTTGATTCTCCCTTGTCTGAATTTTCATTGTCAAAGCAGAAAAGAAAAAAAGTTTTTTAAAAGTCCATTTAAATTGACGATATTGTTTCGACTTGTATCTCCTTTTAAGCATTTGACACTGGACTTTTCGACAGGAAAATAATTGGATTGATGAGCTTTGATTTAAATTCGTTCTCTGAAAAAAAGCGTGAATCGATAAACTCGACCGGTTGAAAAGGGAGGTAGATAAAGAGGCCGGCGAGCTCAGATGTAATCAGCATCTGTGTATGTCGATCCCGCACTTCTTATCTTACCCGAGTTTCCAGACTTCCCTCTCAACCTATTTTGTCGAGAACCCCCCAGAGATCATCATATTCCTGGTTAGACTACATCAAACTTAAATTTCCGTTGAATTTTATAATTGAGATGTCTATTTTTTATAAGGGGGTTGATGTATCGTCATATTGGAAGCCCAATCGATCCGTTGATTGCTTCAGTAGTGCAATTTCCGGCGAGGAGTGGTCATCGACGTAAGCAACCCTCGTGTTATTAGAATCGAATTTTTAAAACAAAAAAATTTTAAAAAGAATTATAGGATGTTGCGGTTGACCGCATGATGACCAAGGTTGAAGGTTAAGTCAATTATTTTTTTACGGCCTAGGAAATAACCGCTTCTGGATATGAGTGAAAGAAGTCCGATGGGAAAGTCGAATCGACACTCATTAATATTCTATTTTGTTTTTATTATGACTTTGCACCAGAAAAAAGTTTTCGTTGAAATAAAAGAGCAAAATAAATTAGAAACAAGTTTGAATTTTGTTCCTATGTTAAAAAATAGATTTTAAAACCTCCTCGTGACGTCATCAAGCCTAATGTGACAACCTGGAAAATAAAAGATGGATGTTTGTTTTAATTATCTCGGAGAAGGAAAAGTAATAAAATGAAAGTTGTAGAGAATCAAATTTCATTTCGGATAAAGTTATCAACTTTAATATAGACAATGGCAAATTCCCTGGTGATTTATCAGAAAAAGCTCTAGTAACCACGATAAATAAAAAAAAAAAATGTGAATTTTCCTAGTTATTTGAGGCAACAAGAGTTCAGTGTACCTGGAAGGCTATAAACGAGTTTATTGCTGTCGAAAAGTTCGCTTTCTTTATGATTCGTTGACCTTTTTTTAAATGACGTCAGAAAGCACATTCATCAAGTGCCGTTGTTATTCAGGAAATATCCCTTCGTTATACAAATTAGAAAAGTGGGTGGGGGGGTTGATTTAGCATGGCTTCCCACTCTCGACGATCGCTCTCAATTTATGCCGAACCTCCCCTCGTTTCTTATAAACTCCGTTTATTAATGGATGCAGTCAAAACCCTTGTTTCCCCCGATGCGTTTTAAAAAGTAGGAAACTTTCGGCGATGAATATCCAAAAGGGCTTCGGGTGTTTACAATGAGATTCCATCTGTTTCGAGGCCCGAAGTGTCTGTTCAAAGGATGAGGATTATGCAGAGTCACATCTCGCTAGGGGAGGCGATCCCTTATAATCCAGCCGGAGAACCCCGGGAGTATTGTGGAATCCCGAGGGAGGATGAAAAATGGTAAGGGGATGTTTCAGGACTCATACATCCCTAAAAAAAATAATCCAGGAAACTCGAGAATCGATCTGCACTAGAAAGATACGGTGGATTAATTAATTTAATCAAGCGGTTCAACCTGGGAATTCGTCCTCTGAATAAGCAATGAAGATGCGAGTGTATAAGGGAAGCATTCATTTGCTCCTAATGCTTTTAAAACAGGGTCGACGAGAAAAGCTGCTTTGCCATGAAGAGGAAGATAGAAAGCTGTTATTTTTGGTACAAAAGACTTCTCTCGAGCAATTAGCTCTTTCCCACCTTTTTATCTTACCTTTCTAGTGAAACTCTTCCCAAACATGAAGGGCCGATCGGATTTATCCTCGTTAATATGAGACTTTTCTCGGCTTTTTCATTAGCGTTGACTCGAGAACTCTTGGAATTTTTCATTTGTCCTCTTTTGTGTATGAGAGACGTCGGTGGCAAGTTGATTGCTGAATACAATGTCTGTCTAAGCCTCCTTTGTAACCCAATCGGACACAGCGTTACATAACAATGAACCTCGAACGTCTTAAACGTCTTTTTATCCTTTCCAACTCCTGAGGGAGGCGAAATGAGCGTTCGCGTTCTTGGACGTTGTTTATGAGCGTTTAAGACTGACAGAATGGAGTTAATTTAACAAAAGGGCTAAGACGGGTGACTGTGAGGGATGGAAGGTCCGACCTTCTTAATGAATTGTTCGAACCTGAAGGAACCCTGTTGGTTATTTGTCTGTGAACTTACACCGGCGCGGGGGTAACGCTGACTCACTGTTGCCGCAATTTCAGGCCTCAGTAGTTTTTAGCTGTGAACCCTCTTTGCCGAAGAAGCTGATGATTTTTATCCTTCAATAGAGACTTAAGAAGACCGTTTTTGGGGCGCAGTTCGTTCCTTTTTCAACGATTAAGACTCTTCTTAAGCAGATTTCGTTGATTTTTTTTTCAAAGAGAAATGCCCTTTTAAAGGCAGATTTCGTTCCTGTTTCAACGATATGGCCCTTTTTGGGCAAAGTTCGCTCCTTTTCTAACAAAAACGACCCTTTTTAGGCAGATTACGTTCCTTTTCCAACGACGTAACCCTTTCTAGGCAAATTTTGCTCCTTTTGCATTTTCTTTCCGTTCAAAAATTCTTCATTTTCATTTTTTGTTTCAGGGCTAAAGTATCTCCATTCGGCCAGAATACTCCATCGAGACATCAAACCGGGAAACCTCCTCGTGAACAGCAACTGCGATTTGAAGGTATTATCTCCAGTGTTGCCACAACATCCGGCAACATCGTGTCGGGAAAACTAGTCGGAAATTATGGCCCTTTTGTCCTCAACGCCCTACACGCTGCATAATAAAGACCTCCCCTTCATTACCTCTTTTTTATATGTC
Organism: Orius laevigatus; assembly: GCA_018703685.1. NCBI lineage: Eukaryota > Metazoa > Arthropoda > Insecta > Hemiptera > Anthocoridae > Orius > Orius laevigatus. The sequence goes on from JAGWEN010000042.1 coordinate 460,434, forward strand.
CTCCAAATGGACAAAGGGCCACATTAGTGTTAACCCGGCGTCATCTTTGTCTCGTTTTTCGACAAAAAAGAAACTAAATTTTAGTTAATATTTTTGTATATTTTTACAAAGGCTTTATGACCTCTCTTGTTATAAAATAATATTTCTTTATTAGAGGGAAAGCGGATCGTAAATCTTGGCCGGTTTCAAAGGCGTACAGTTCCGTTCCAGTCCTCATTAGATCCTCCCCCTTTTTTATCTCCTCTCCGGCCAAAGACAAACCGGGGAAATATAAAAACTAATTTATAAAAAGGGTGGATACCGTCCAAAAAGCTAAAATCGGCCACATTTCAGCCTTGAAAAGAAAGAAAATTATGTTTTATAAACCAAACTCGTACACGCGAACGTCAAAGAATTAGGCCGGTAATTTAGCTAATGGAGTAATATTTTTGAAGGCCCAAATGGAAAAAGTGCATCGAGATCGATAGCCAAATCCAGCTGTCGCCACTTCCCCTTATTGATTCTTTTTTCCCTTCTTTTTCCAGATTTGCGATTTCGGACTAGCGAGAGTCGAAGAGCCGGACAGCAATCAGTGTATGACTCAAGAAGTCGTGACGCAGTATTACCGAGCCCCTGAAATTCTGATGGGAGCGAGTCACTACTCGGCGGCGGTCGACGTTTGGTCCGTCGGTTGCATTTTCGGCGAGCTACTCGGAAGGCGAATACTTTTCCAAGCTCAGAGCCCCGTTTTACAGGTAATTAAACATGAAAGGAACCAAAAAAATGAAGGAAGAAGAAAAAATCCCATTAAAGAGAGAGCCAACATAAAAAAAACTCGTGAAATTACCTCCAACTTTCGAGTTACGTTCAAACTTCTGGTTCGCATTGTAGAAATATAATCGATTCTAGTCTTTGTTGCTTTTAACTCATATTAAACATCAGAAATTGCTTGAAAAGGGCTTCTATTGGTTCACGAATTTCTCTGCTAGATAACCTTCAGACGCGTTTGTTTTTGGTTCTCTGAAGATCCTCTAGGAAGTAATGAAATGCAAGTGAACCCGTGCCAAGGATCGCAACGAAACGGCCGACGTCGTAGATCAAGGCCAATAAGAAAGGTTAAAAAAACAACAAACGGCGGGAGAAAATAAATCGAATGAATAAACCATGACCGCTTGTATTTTTACAGGAAACAACAACTCTTGACTATTTTACCACAGACAAAGGGAGACAATTAAATTAATACGTCTGCACTTGCCTTGGTTAAATGTTAAACCTTTGTCTTTTTACATTCGATGCCATTTAGTATGAAAAAACTATGAAAGATAGTTTTCATATAGGAAAAGATGGCGTCCAGAACCGAATCCTAACCTCAAAACTTAAGCTTCATGTTTAAACTTCCATGACTTCCACAGTTTTTAAACAATTTTATCGATATTTATATTGTTAGAAAGCTCTTTTAAAAAGCTACAAAATTTACTTAGTGCTCAAAATCGCTCAGAGTACTCCTTAGTCCTCAAAAATGAACTTCAAGTTCATTGCAGGTCGATGCAAAGCACGATTTGATGACCAAACATTTAAACATCTTAACTTCTACAATTTTTGACCGATTTTATCAATATTTATACGTTGGAAAGCTCTTTTAAAGATCTACAAGGCACTAAAATGCATATAATCCTTCAGACCACTTCTTAGCCCTCATAAATGGACTTAAAGAAATATATTTGTTTTAGCTGGAACTGATAACTGATCTTTTGGGCACGCCGTCGATGGAAGATATGCGACACGCTTGCGAAGAAGCCAAAAGCCACATGCTGCGACGTAGAACAAAACCACAAGCTTTGAGTGCGTTGTACACACTTTCGTCTCTCGCGACTCATGAAGCAGTCCATCTTCTATGCCAAATGCTTGTTTTTGACCCCGTACGTATTATCATTTTATTTATTTTTATTAAAAATTTTCAAAGGACAAACGGATATCGGTTGTGGACGCCCTCGCACATCCTTACCTCGATGAAGGCAGACTGAGGTATCACTCTTGCATGTGCAAATGCTGCTACACTACAAACATGAGACAATACACGGTCGACTTTGAGCCCGTCTCGCAGCACACTTTTGATGACCTCTGGGAGAAAAAGCTCACATCTGTCCGACAAGTAAAAGGTACATAATGAACAACCTTAATTGGCTTTTATTAATTTTTTTTTATTACAGAGGAGATGCACAAGTTCATAACAGAGCAGTTGAACTCAAGCCGTGTCCCTCTATGCATAAACCCGCAGTCGGCTGCTTTCAAAAGCTTTGCCAGGTAAGGCAAGAAAGTAGCCGAGTCGCCCGTTGATTCACCGCCTCTCCACCAATGGTACTAATCCCCAATTCCCCCAAAACTTCTTTTATGTACTTCCGCTCCATGGCCCTCTCACACAACACCTTTCAGTGTTCAATGAGTGATCCTATGGAGCAGATACATAATAGCTGCTATCTTCTACTGGTCTTACCACGAAAACACCTTTGTAGTTTATTTATTGCCTGTGGTAAGGTGGTGTGAGATTTCTTTAATCATCCCTTTTTCGGACAAAAAATTAATTTCTTTTATTTCAGTTCGACAGTTGCACATCCTTCAGAATTACCTCCGTCGCCTCACCAGTGGGAGTGACATCTACTTCAGCCTAGGTTACCCTTCCACTGAATCCCAGGCGTTAAAAATTGAAGACATTTATATGTTTCACTATGTAGGCTTTATACAAAGTACACTTGGTTTAGGACTGAAGATTGCCCTTTTTTATTTTGACGGGCTCTATTAGTAAATGTGGCTTTCGGTGTAGAAAAAAAATTTTCTTGGCCTTTTTGGCCTCATGGCCCTAGACGCTGACCAAATTCGTGTTTAGTGTTTAAAGGAATGTTTTATTTTCCCTTATAAAAAAAGCCTGTCGGTGTATTTCGTGTTTTTATTGTAGGAGACTGTAAATAAAACTAAATATCTCCAAAAACACAAGCGATTTGCGTGATGTAGATATAGAATGTTAATACAAGACTTTGCCCATGATCGTTTAGGGGTTTTTTTTATGTTTAGCATCAAGGAATTAGCCTTGAATAGTTTTAACTAAAAAAAATTTTTTTTGGTGGCCTAATTTGTCTTTTTCATAATCAAAATGATCTCAGTTTGATACAAAAAGCTTTTTTTTTTTATAGCCGACACTTTCACATTTTTTTGTGTGTTTAGTAGTAATTTTCCTAAGATCTCAAATTTAAAAAAAAATTTGGCTATTTTTTGTTTTGTGTTCGATTTTAGAATTTAAGAAAAAAGGGATCGTTCGGGGTAAAAAGTTCCACATAGTAAAGGGCATTAATTTCGCGGTTTCTATATTTGCAATTTTTATGACTGAATACACTGCCTCCTGGCTATTGCATTCCTTAGCGCTCATTTTTTGGTTTCTTTTGCTCATTTGCCTCATTTTTTGTATATATCGATTTTATGTACATAATAGTTTAGTTATCGGGTTCTGTTATACCTTGCACACTTATAGACTTTAATTTTTATTTGTAAATATTTTTTTTTTATATTTCTTCATGGCAAAGGATAAAAGATAGACTTTATAACTTTTAAGTATAGTGTATATAATTATAGTGTATATATTATTAGAATTTGTGGTTTAAAAAATTATTTTTTGTGTGGAAAAGTTTGAAGAAGAGTGGACTGCATTGAAACTGGAAGGTCCACCTCGACCTTTCTTGGTCCATCTCTATTCTAAAAATGTGGCATGTGTGAGTCTGCTATGTTATAAACCTGGTTTTGCATGGATTTAACAGTTTTAGCTTTAATTTAAGGTCTAATTCTGTATAATGTAAAGGCCTTTGAACCAAAAATTAATGAATTTTCAAATCAGACTAATTTTGAACCAACTGATAACTTATCAGTTAGGTTATAAAAGATTCTAACCTTTTCAATTATTTTTAATCTTAAATTTTTGGCATGAAATAATTTTCTAAACCACACCTTTTCGCTGACAGTCTGTGAAATAGTTTTTTTCTTAAATGTGTAATATAAAAGTGATAAAAAATGTGAGTGTTCGTTTATATCGGTGTATTTTGATTTCCGTAGGCATTATGTCCAGTTTAGTAAAAGAAAAAAAAAATATTTTCTCCTTTTGTGGTATAAAAAATAGAATATACAGATTTTAATATTTATATAAAGAAAAAACTGCATTTAGGATGAGATTTCGTTATAGACTCGCTATTGTGATGTTTAGAATCTTCCCTCGGCCTCATAGTTTGATGTCACCATTTTTTAAAATCGGCACCATATAACCTTTTCGTTTTGTGATTCACCGTCAATTATCGATTTTAAAGTTTTTGTTCGCACTGATGTCTTAGGATGAGGTTGCAACCTTCTTTTTTCTCCGATAGACTACAACGAACACACTTTTTTGTGATATCTCAATAGAAATGCGTTTTTACGCTCAAAACAATAAAACTAGCTTTATTTGATTGCAACCTTATGAAAGTGTGCTTTATTTTTAATTTTTAATCTAGATGTGTTTGTATCGGATACCTCTTTAAAAGGACAGAATAGAATAGTTTTTAGTGACTGGTTGTGTACTTTGAGGCCTTTTAGATAGATGTTAATTTTCATTTTATTCAGGTGGCCTTCCAGACTTAAATACGGGGCTAAGACTAGTGTCCTTTATAATATTTCATTTTTTAGATGTTTTTAGGCTTAGATGTATTATAAAAACTTGTAAATAAAGAAAAAAGTTTTTAAGGATTTTCCTTTTAATATTTTTTTTTAAATCTATTGTAATTAGATATTGTAAATATTTTAATAGTGCAATTGGTGGAAATCAGGAACCAATTTTAAATGTGGAAAAAATTATTATAACAAATTTGTAGTCGTTATCTGTGTCGGTTCAGGGTTTTTTCTGGGTCTGGAGTGCCACCAGGTTTTAAGTCACGGTTTTTTGTGACGAGACGAAAATCATTCCAATTTTTGATTTGCACAAAAATCCGAGTTTCGAGCTGGATAAAAATTTGTTAGCCATAGACAGAGCATTGCAATGAAAACAAAATTATGTAATTAAAGTAAAATATGTAACATAATTTGAAGTTTTTTTTTTCTTACCTCCGAGTCAGAATTTGCCTATCAAAGGCTTGTACATTTTCAGAAGACCTTGAACTTTTTGCAGCAGGAAACGCAATTTTAAGGATTTTATCCCCATTTTGACGACAGAGACCATTTTTTATCAACCACGAAGTTAGAAAAGGATTTAGGAAAACAAAGGATGTACGTCTGCCCTTTAATTCAATAAAATATATAAACAAATTGAAACGAATAACATCCAAAGATAAAATATTAAGGGAAGACATGTCAAATAACAATATTAAAATTTACAAAGCCCGTGCCATAAAAAGGCACTTGTAAAAAACAAACGAAAAATTTCCGTCAGGTACAAAAATTTATATCTTTACATTTAAAATATGGCAAATTAATCTTATAAGCTTTCTTTTCAATAAAATATTTTTTTTAAGTCTTACAACATTTTATGAGGATTTCGAACGACCCATACATATCACAATTGGATTAACGATTATAATTTTTTTTTTAATAAAGCACTAATAAAAAGCTTTGAGGACCACTTTTCTAAAAATTAACAGGCTATGTCCTATGAAACTAATTTTTGAATAAATAAGTCAAAATATGTATTTCCCGGATGGTAATGCGCCATTCTGATGAGCCAATGCTAATTGAACTCTACTCATTAGCTCTTAAAATTCATACTTTGACTTTTCCAAACAAAAATGTCCTAATTTTTAATTGAAAGGCAACAAATTTTAAAATTTTCTAAAAGCCAAATAAAAAAAACTAATCACTTGGAGCGCGATTTTTCAGCGCATTCTCAAGTTTTTAATTAATTTTGGTGTTGTCACCAAGGTGAGGTCTTAAAATACTAATTTTAATACTAGTTAATACTAACATATAACGGGGTACAGTTATGAACTGCAGTTGGGTTCAAAAATGGGGAAGTTTTTGATATAAAATTTGGACCCATGCAGACTGTTTGACTTTTTGACTACAAGTCTTTTGGATTATGACTTTTCTTATCAGATCTTTAATGAACGTAGTGTTGCCACTGGGTGAGATAGTGGACGACTTGGCTGTGGTGCGCTTTTTTCGCAAGCTCGCTTGGTGTCGACCCTTCTTGGTTGACGAGTTTCGGGTCCGCTCCTGCTCTTATCAGCATCTTGATGACAGGGAGGTGGCCAAAAAGGCAGGCAGCATGAAGCGCACTTTCTCCATTCTGAAAACAAAAATTTCCATCATGGCTGCAACTAGGTTAGGTTCAAGGTCTTACTGGTAAGATGCCAAGATTTGGTTTGTACTTCAGTAATTCATGGACGACATCAATATAACCTTTGTGGGATGCTTTGAATAAAGGAGACGCCCCATTCTAAAAAAGATAAATTAAATTGTTGTTTAAAGCAAAAAGAGTGTACTTTTCGCAACGTGTCCACAGGGTGGCCAGCTTGAAGAAGAATTTTGCAGACATCGCTGTGGTTCATTTGTGCCGCAATCCAAAGGGGAGTGGCCGAATCGAGTCGAGACATCGAAACACGGGCGCCGTGCGAAATGAGAAGCTGTACGACGCTGCAATGGCCGTTCTGTGCAGCAATGAAAATAGGAGTCGCTCCATCCTTCATCTGACTGTTCACTTTCGCACCGTTTTTTATGAGAAGCTGTATCATGTCAAGATGTGCGTATTGGCAGGCGACAAACAGAGGAGTACCCCCATCCTGGAGAAAAATTCAATCAATTACATCAGTTAGGGCTATAATCGAATGAGAGGGAATAATTGATTTTCCGTATTGGGACCGAAAATCAGGTAAATTAAGAGGAGAGGTCGTCCTTTGTGATTTTGATCGAATTATTTCTCCAACTTTGGCTATTCAATTTCAGAATTTTCAAACGGAAAACTTTCACTAACAAGTCAAAATTAGGAAAATTCACTCAAATTTCTTTTTAATTCGATAAAAAAAGACGTGAAAAAATGAAAATCAATGCCGTTTGAATTTTTTTGCTATGATATAAAATGAACTTTTCAAAATTGACTTTTCATTAAATTGATATAGCATGACGACAGTTGATCTCAAACCTAGAGCCTGTAGGCTGTAACATGAAAAAATGGGAGTTTTTTGAAATTACCTCGAATTTGGTGATTCGGAGAAGAAAAAGTAATTAAGTAAAAGTTTTAGAAAATTAAATTTCCTTTCAGATAGCGTTATCGGATATTCTATCCGACGATTTTATAGAGTTAGTCGTGTGGATAAGAGCTTTCAACTTTATCAAAAAGGAAATTTAATACTCTACAACTTTTATTTTATTACTTTTTCTTCTCCGAAGCACGGTATTCGATATAATTAGAAAAACTCCCAGCTGGTGATATTGGGCTTATTGATGAAGTCACGAGGAGGTTGGTGATCAACTGTTTGGTTTCGTCATGTTTTTTGTTTTAAGTAAAACTTTCTTTCTAGTGCAACTTCCTAATTCGCCTCATTCACGACTTGAAGAAAGAAAAAAAATCCTTACAACGCTGGGAATGTCGACGGGGGTTCCACTCCTGAGAAGAATGCTTGCGATGTCGGTATATCCAGATTGTGCGGCGAAAAACAGTGCAGTCGTTCCGGTCTAAAAATTAAAATAGTAAAAACCCTATTAATGCTTAAAATGGTCCTTTTGTCGTAACCTCTCAGGAAGTGGGTACATTTACGCATTTGCTATCTCAATTATTCAAAGGCAATGCTTACGTGTCTTCTCGAAGTCGGGTCGGCCCCTTGCTCTAAAAGCTCGATTACGCATTCGATATGTCCGTTGGCAGCTGCTAAAATCAAAGGAGTCGTCCCATCCTGAAATTTTATAAACAACGAGAAATTATTAAAATCGTTAATTTTTGAAAAGGTGTCCCTGCAAACGCCGATAAGTCAATAAAGGTCAAAACCCCTTCACAAGCTATACAACCTACACAAAGAATCACAAATTGAATGCCCCGAACGCTAAAAAATTCCTATTTCAGAAAAAAAACTCGGTGCGTTTGAAAAAAAAAGTTTACGAGTCTTTCTAATCGTTTTGGACGTTCCCGAAGCAATTTGAGCGGAACAAACGAGAGTAAAAGGTTTGACATTTTGCTTGACTTTCTTCCACCTCAGGGCAGAAGAGTTCAACCTTTAGGTACTCCCAAGTTTCAATCATATCGATAACTCTGTTATCAATAACAAGGACAAACATGACCTTCAAAATCGCTTTTTTGATCTTTCTCGGGGAGAAATGTTGATGAAGATAAAAAGTGTCGTGAATTTTCACGCTTCGTTTCTTCCGGTCCCGTCCCATTAAGGACCCAAGAACCTAAACAGAGTCCGACTTATTTTCTCGATTTTTTAGCACACGTGTGACCTTTGTGGTTAAAAAAAAAATAAGTGGGGCGTAGGAGCGACCTTTCCAAGATTAACAGTTTAGGACGAGGTGTATGAGGCTTTTATGTCTACGCTACTATAAAGCGGACGTGACCAGAGATATCAATGACTCTATCCCATTAAATAGTACAATCGGCTACCGCTATACGCTTCTCCTATCCCAAAATGAGGGATGTCAACTTCGATTTCCTTCAAAGCGTAAATTCTAAAAATTGACCAGGGAGCCGTGCGTCGGGGTTTACTTAACGCCTCGATACTCCCCCCAGGGTTAACCTACATTTTCGGTAAACAAACTTCAATCACTCAAATCAATCGAACAAAAAAGACACAAGGGTTCTCCGCATCAGAAATAATGGCATCATTAGAGTTTCTTTTCCCCATTTAATTTTTACTGAACGCTCATTACATTATAATATTATGTTTACATATTCAACAAGTGGGATAATGTAGGTAAACTACTTAAAAGCTTTCACCTGATATCCTTTCAAGATGATTATAATTTTTTTTAGATGAAAATCGCGGTAACATGATTTTTTTTGGTTCTCAACAGCAAATAGCTCAAAAGTTAAAAAATGTCGATCTTTCCTTGGAGAAATATTCTTTCTGGAGTTGAGATTCAAGCTTCTCGACAGTCTGTGGACTCGACGTCCGAGTAAGAAAAATGCCTAGTGAAGAAGGAAATCAACATGGATGCTCTTAAGGGTCATTTCGACGATCTAACGGGTCACTTTGACCATAGGGTCGCTAATACCCCCTGTTTGCTGACGGATGGCTCTAAAGGGTTATTTAGACCATATCATGGGTCATTTTGACTGTAGGGTCGGTTATAAGCAATAAAGGTTTGAAGATAAAGAACCACTTATACCCAGGGGCGGATCGGGCCGCCGGGCTACCGAGCGATCGCTCGGTGGGCCGCTGCCCTCGAGGGCCGGTGAGGGCTAATTTTTTTTATTTTTTATAAAACTCGAAAAACTTCGAAATCGAGGTTCTAAGAGTTAATTTTTCGTCAAAAAACTTCGAAATCGAGGTTCTAAGAGTTAATTTTTCGTCGAAAAACTTCAAAATCGAGGTTCTAAGAGTTAATTTTTCGTCGAAAAACTTCGAAATCGAGGTTTTAAGAGTTAATTTTTCGTCGAAAAACTTCGAAATCGAGGTTTTAAGAGTTAATTTTTTGTCGAAAAACTTCGAAATCGAGGTTCTAAGAGTAAATTTTTCGTCGAAAAACTTCGAAATCGAGGTTCTAAGAGTTTTTCGTCGAAAAACGTCGAAATCGAGGTTTTAAGAGTTAATTTTTGTCGAAAAACTTCGAAATCGAGGTTTTAAGAGTTAATTTTTCGTCGAAAAACTTCGAAATCGAGGTTTTAAGAGTTAATTTTTCGTCGAAAAACTTCGAAATCGAGTGTAGTTGGGCTATTCAATAAGTAAAAAAACACTGAAATTGCACTTTAAACGCAGATTCTGAGGTTTTTTGAACAAAAATATTATCTTAAAACCATGATTTTGGGGTTTCTGACAAAAAATTGTCTCTTTAAAGTTGATTTGAGGTTTTTTTTTTTTTTTATACGGAACTGAGGCTTAAGAAATGTTGACTTTGAGGTGTTTGACGAAAATTTGGCTCTTAAAATGCCAATTTTTTGGTTTTTGACGAAAATTTGGCTCTTAAAACCTTGAGTTTGAGATTTTCGACGAAAAAAGGCTTTTAAAACTTTTATTTTGAGGTTTATGGACGAAAATTGGGCTCTTGAAACCTTGATTTTGAGGTTTTTGACGAAAAATGTCTCTCAAAACTTTGATTTTAGACGAAAATTAGGCTTTACAAATGTTGATTTTCAAGAAAAAATTGGCTCTTAAAATGTCTATTTTAAGGTTTTTGACGAAAAAAGGGTCTTAAAACTTTGATTTTGAGGGTTTTTGAAGAAAAATTGGCTCTGTTAATGTCGATTTTAAGGTTTTTGATGAGAAATAGCCTTAAAATATGTTCAGAAAGAAAAGAAAAACACTAACTTTTTGGGGAATATTTGAAAGATCCGCTAAAAAAAAAGAAAAAAAAAGAGGGCCGGTCTATGGGATGCGCCCGGTGGGCCGAAAACAGCCAATCCGCCCCTGCTTATACCCTCTATAGTCTATAGGTTTGATGATGGAAGGATCTAAAGGGTCATCTTGACCTCGGATCGCTTATACAGTATACTGTCCATAGGTTTGCTAGTATAAATTTCCGAGAAATACAAATAAAACGTGGATGTGAACACATCAAAAAGAAGGAGCATAGATGCAATTTTTTTTCCTTCGCTACAATTTTTATTTTCCTCTCTCTACAATCTTCAAAAGGCATTTTTGTGCTATTTTTAAACAGTGCGGGTCCGCCAGTTGAACGGAGTCCAATATTCAAAATCGATTTTAAAATTACGTTAAAATGAAAATGTTTCGCTCTTGGTGAAAATTCCATCGCTGAGGGGATCCCTTCTGCTCGAAAGCGGGCGAAATTCTATTAGATCTTCCTCTCTTGAATTCTCAAAGGGAGCTTCTGTTTAATAGAGGAGCTCCATTTTCTTCAATTTAACGCGAGAGGAAAAGTTTAAACAATTTTCCGACTTACCCTATCCGAGCAGTCGACGTGGACTTTGCCGCTGTCGAGAAGCCTCCGGATGCATCTCAGGTCACCGTTCACCGCCGCCAAATGTAGCTTCACATCCGACGGCGTCTCTTTCTGGAAAAAAAATTAATAATTCAGTCTTTGCCGTTTATTTATCGAAGGGGCATTGTCTGCGCCAGTTCGAACTCAATTAAAAAGACCGATCACGTACAAAAACCGTTACGATTCCAGCTACCTCTAGCCTAGTTAGTTTCTTTTAACGCGTTTATTGTTTGATCAGGAAAAACTATGATAACTTCCTCTTAACTACTGGGGACCTTGTGAATGAAGACACAATTTTTTAGTTCAACTTCAATCTGCCTAAAAAGTGTCTTTTCTTGTCAATAAGGTTGAAAATCTGGCTAAAAAGGGTCTTTTCTTGTCAAAATGGTTCAAAATCTGGCTGAAAAGGGCATTTTCTGGTCAATAAATGTTCAAAATCCGTCTAAAGAGGGTCTTTTCTTGTGATAAATGATCAACATCTGTCTCAAAAGTGTCTTTCTTTGTCAAAAATGATCAAAATGTGGCGGAAAAGGATCTTTTCTCGTCGAAAAAGGTTCAACATCAGGCTAAAATGGGTCTTTCCTTGACAAAAAAAGGGTCGAAATCTGGCTGGAAAGGGTCTTCTTGTCGAAAAATATAAAATAGCTGTTTTCTTTTTGCAAGGATCAAAATATGGCGAAAAAGGATCTTTTCGTGTCAAAAATAGTTCAAAATATGGATTGATTTTCTCTTTGGATTTGTGCCTAATGTTTGCTAAATTTTTAGAAGCACCCTTCCAAGGGTAGCAAGGGATTACAATATTCATTTCTTTTTAAAAAGCAATTTTATCACAAATTTTATGGCTTCTGTTTAAGTTTAGTGCCCTTTTTTTCCCTCTTTCCGTGTAATGGGTAAGCTCCGTTGTAAAGCCGTTCGAACAAGTTGGTCACCGAGGGTCACGGCCGCGGGGAGAAGAAAAAAAAAAAAGAAGAAGAACAAAAGAAAAATGTCGAACAAGAGAGTGCGAAGATTTAAGAAATCTGAACATTTTTAGGCGTGTGGCGTTTAATGAAGCAATCAATTGAAACTCGTTTAAAAAGGGGATAATTTTGGTTTTGAAATGCGCAAACCCGTCGGGTCGTAATTTAAGAGGTTGCCCTTGAAATTAAATTGAAACGGGTGCAGCAAACAACCCTGATTTTGGTTATTTTGTGAAATGGCCAGTTTTGAGTCCTCAATCGTCATCCTTCCGTTTCTTAAGACAAATTAGGGTTTGTTATTTCCGAAAATCAATCTGGGACCCATCCTAATCGATGGAATGGGCAAAATTACATAGGAAACGACACCCGACATGCTCATGCAAAATATTGATTTAGACGTAATCATCGCATAGGATAGGGTCAATAGACGCACTTTTCAAAATCTTTTTTTCTTGAAGGTGGAAATCACGAATCTGAAGTCAGTTTTGAGGTATGAAAACATTTTTTCTGAAATCACCAATTGCGAGACCCTTCACTTTTTGACCCGAAAATTTTCATTTTTTGATTTCATCCAAACTCACGTTTTTGACTATTTTTAGGGTGAAAAACCGGAATCTGAAGCCTGAACCGCCTTTCTTTTACTCAGGTAGTTAACTAAGGTCTTAAAACAGAATTTTGCTGTTACATTTTTAAACCATAAAGATGAATCAGGACCAGTCATTAAGTTGTTTTTTATTGTGGTTTTTTAAGATGTTTTCTGGGAACAGAAATGTGTCATTATTCGTGGGTACACGAGGATGATGACGTGATTTCGGCCTTAAAAGACGCTGAATAGATCGCGGGAGCCGAGAGGTAATTTTCGGAAGAAAATTCGGGCTACCGTTCCGCTCGAGAACGCTCAAGATAAACCGCGTTGGCAAGGGCAACGCACCGAAATCACTCCGTTTGTCATCTTTTACTTTAAATCAACACGTGTAGGTATCATCAAGTTCAAAAATGACCGATTTTCATTCCCTCCATTCACGTCCTTCATTTTGTTGACTTTTCAATAATTCATATATTCGTCCCAAATATTCGGTAAACAACATTTTTTCTGTTTACGTCCGTCAAAATTTTTTTAAACTCAAAAACCCAAAATATTAAACAAAAGACAATAGAATTTATCTACTCGACATGAAAGATAGTCTGATAAATGATATGTTTGTTAAGGTGCAAAACGTGGGCGAGAATCATGAGCTCATTTTACCAAATACAACCTCAGTTGCATAACAAAAGGTGCGAAATCTACGCTATTTTAAACGCTGAATATCATTCAAAATATGGAATGTACTCGTTAAATTGGATTGTTTGTTTTTTTAAATGCTGAACTTGTCAAAAAATTGTTTTAATTAAAATTTGCCAAAATGGGAAGCTCACGAACTTTTCGTACATGATTATAATTTTGGTGAACAAAAAAAAAAGCTCAATTTTCAAACTGGGATGAAAAATAAGAAATTAAGGTCAATTTAAGAAAATTATAATTTTAAGTTTAAGAAATTTTTTTTTTCTTTGTGGGCGTTAAACGCGGGATTTCACGCGGATCGTGAGTAGACCCAATTATACCCTTGGTACGTTAAACGCTCAATTTTTAATTTTAAACGGAGCAACTTTTTTTAGGATCGAAAAATAGATTGATTAAGTACATCCCTTTTAACGCCATAAACCGCCGATAAAATGAGCCTGGTTCGACTTTCGAGGTCAGAAAATTCTTGAATTTATCGAATGTTTCCTTTTTTCACGAGAAAATCGGAGATATAAGGTCATGGATGGAAAAAAATTAACTTTTTTTGCTACCTCGCCATAGGGGGGACCCTTGTTCACTTTTTTGAGCAAAAAATTTTCATTTTTTGATTTCATCCTAAGTCTGGAATTTGACCATTTTTACCATTTTAAGGGTAAAAATATAAGGGCTTAGAATTGTGTAGGTAGCCATCATGCTGACAAAGAGTGCTTTGCAGGTGACTAAAAAGAAACGAACGCCATATTTCTTGATGGATCGTTCAAAGATTTCGGAGGCGCCTGCAACCTCCATCCCACCACTACTTCCGATGTAGTTAGCAGCACAACTGGAATATTAGTGAGATAATAATACAAACCGAAAAAAAAAAAAAAAAAAAAAAAAAAAAAAAAAAAAAAAAAAAAAAAAAAAAAAAAAAACGTTACCTAGCATCGTTATGTCTCACATAGCGTTATGTCTCACAGCTCGCAGCTTTATAGTATGTACAATATTATCAAGTTACCTGTAACGTTGCAGAAGTTTTCGCCTTCTGCAATTGGAACCACTTTGTGGGTGGAGGATGGAGATTCATCATCCCACAAAACATTCTGGCACTGGCGTAACCACAGCCAATACTTCGCTATACTTGTTGATAGTTTCGGAAGAGGCATTGTTTTCTGTAAATCGAATGTTAAGTAGTTTGTGTTATTTTCTTGTTTGCTAGCTCTCTCTCGGTCTTCCTTTTGAACGTTGAATGATTTTTTATACATTTGAATGTGTGTTTCCGTGTTTTCGCCCTTGTCGCATATAGCGCAAGTATCGCTTTTCGGTACTCCGAAACCCAAGTTAAAATCTTTGTTAAAAATTGAGCGATACATGCTTAGAGTTACTGGTTTTTTGTTCGAATTTTTGCATGATTCCAAATAGAGGTTATACATTTTTGTTATTGAAAGTTCGGCTGCCAAGTATTTTCTGTTAGGATTTTTATGGCGCGAATAATGGCTCTCTTGGGTTGGGAATTTTTCAATGTGTTGTTTTACTTCTTCAGACTCTTTTTCCGTGACTCGAAATGGTCGATTGTCATGTCGACCTCTCATATCGGCTTGAGGTGCCGACAAACCTAAGGTCATTTGATCCCTGACTAGGTCCAATTTTTTTTCTCCCGATTTGAAAAATGTTTAGTATTGCATCTTTACAAACTTGATTTCTTTTGTTATCTACGGTGACAAAGTATCGGTATGAAAAGTGCCGATTTTTTTCCATACCTGACACTTGCTTTGGTGCAAATGGCTCCATGCTGCCCCATAGAAATAAATTTTTGCCATCGACATCTTTTGTATAGAAGGCGTCGAATAAAGCCTTCCGTTGAGTTAAATCAATTCTTTTGTCACATTCTAAGCGGCAATTTTTTTCTCCACATAAATTGGTGGTACTCGGTACCTTCTTTGGGGTCAGTTCGTTTTTATAATTTCGATATTCATCTCCATCGCTTCTTTTCTTCTTGGCTACATTTTTCCGCCATTTTGCACTATTTGCAACTCGTTTCCTTGACTTTTTTTATTTTCTCCTCCGATTTCGGTTTCGACATCATTCGCAGGTTCAGTATTCTCAAAAACAGGATTAAAGATATCCTCATTTTGGCTCAGCGAAGAAGAAATGTCAAAACTTTGAGACTCTTCGTTATCTCTGGTCGGCCCATGCACTTCGACATCATTCACGATATTCGGCATTCTCAAAAACTGGGATAAAGATATCCTGAATTAGGCTCGGCGAAGAAGGATTGTCGAATCTTTGAGACTATTCGTTATTTTTTGTCGGCCCATTCACTTCGACGATTGGTACAGGTTTTAAATCTTCTAAATCGAATAACTCTAAAAAAAAGTACAGAGTAAATTATTATTAATTTAAACAATATAATAAATTTATTTTTAAAAAATTAATTAATTTTACTTACCACTATCTGAAACGGATATCTGATCGATTAATTGGCCACTATCAGCAAGAATGTTTAAGAGTTCATCAGAGGACCACTTTTTTTTCTCCAAAATAGGATTTCGTTCCATTTTTTTATTGCAAAAAAAATTAAGGACACAAATTTTTGATCCTTTTTTTTATCTCAAATAAAACAGCTGTGTGTAATTTTTCATTTTTATTTATTGAGTTAACACCTTTTTAAATTTTTTTTAATCAGCTGACCGAAAATTTTCATTAAAAAGGTGTCAACTCAGAAATAATTGAGTTAACACCTTCTTCCATTACCAAGTTTCAGGAATTCGAAATTTTGTTGTTACCAAAAGCTTAATTAAGGCATTTGCACTCTATATATATACATAAAATATAGCCAAATTGATATCATTCATAATGGAAACATGTGTGGTGAAAAAAAAATTTTTTTTTTAAAAATAAGTTAACACCTTCTTCCACTAATAGCTTCTGACGTTGGTTTGATAACCTAACGGTTTAAAACAAACTCCCGTTTGACCCGTGGATCTACGTCATCAACCGTAAATTTGGTTAATCATTAAACTTAATGCGTTTTTGGAGCAAAGTTACCCTGAAGGGGGCAAAGTAACCCCATGTGACGGTACTCTCTTTATACTGCAATGTTGTGAAGGAGATTGGATTGTTGCTGCGTATGAAGAAAATTGGTACCCAGGTAAAATTAAATTCTGAATTCAATGTCAATTATACTTATTGTTATGAATTTCAGGAATTGTTGAAAAAGTTGAAACTAACCATGTAAGAGTGTCGTTCCTGGCCAGATCGGAGGAGTCGCCTGAACTATTTTATTGGCCTCATACTGCAGAACGTCGAAATGTTTCGAAAGAAAACATTTTATACAAAATTTCAAAGCCCCCTGTATCAATTGACAGACTCAATATGTCTTTTGAGGAATACAAATATATTCAAAATTTATATACGTCTTTTTAAGGTGGTTAATATCAATATATTGTGATATTTCATCCAAGTCAATTTAAAAATTAAAGTAAATTATGACGCTTATAAATATAAAATTGTATTTAAGGTTGTTAATAGCAATATATTGTGATATTTCATCTAAGTCAATTTAAAAATTAAAGTAAATTATGACGCTTAAATTAAATATAAAATTGTATTAGGTACCTACATTTAAAACGTTTACCTACTTTATTTCACTTTATTTTGGGCCTTTAAACTAGAAACTTGTCTTTAACTTTAATACAATGTTAAAAGCTCAAATAGAAGTGAAATGATCGAAATACGTTTCCGCGAAAGGATATGGAGTTGATTCTTTTGACTTTCCGGGCATCGAAATGATTCGGTTTCCTCTAAAAAAAAAGATAACTCTGAAAGGTAGGACATAACATTTTCTTAAATCTTTTTCATTTTGTAATTCATTTCGATCATTCACAGATTAAATTTTATATTATTAATTTTTAATTCAGAATATGTGGAAATATGATCCTCAACCTAGACCTTTTAAGATTCCCCTTCTTGAAGACCCTGTTACCCCAAGTCCCCCAAAATTAAAGCGCGGGTTGTTAGGCCCTATTGGAGCAACCAGGTTCACTCAAGTCACTCCCAGGAAGAAGATGCTAATTTTTCACGCCCAAAAACAGCAGCGCTCCCATGCTAGGGTCGAAAAAAGACTTCTTGACAAAACACGAAAATCAAGAAGCCACAGGAGAAGATAAACCATCGCTAGGCCAGTCATGTCTCCGTCGGCTCATATGCTCTTCAAAGCCCAATTGGACAATGTGACGAGGAAACCATAAGTCCGCCGGTGGTAGGTCGATGAGGAAGTGATGGCAGCAGCACTTAACAAAAAATCACCTCGTTGCTACGGATTACTGTGTACCATCCTCTCCCTAACCACAAAACGCAGGTTGATTTCTTTCATCAATACCTATTCATTTTTTCCTTGGATAAATGATCACATCTTTAGTTCTTTGCAACGGGCGTTGCAAGGATTTAAACGTACAGATTATGCGAAGTTTTGTACAATGTTGGACGACATGTCTACCAAAGAATGCATTCTGTACAACTCTTCAAAAGATGCCATTGCAGAGTACGAAGATCTAGGCGATGGAAATCGCACCCCCAACATGAGTGGCCAAGTTCTGGTCTTCATGGCTCAAAAAAAAAAAAAAGAAGACTTATTTTTTGCTCATCCTTGAGCACTACTTCACTTAAAACGGATAGACCTCAGTAGAATCGATGGAAGCTCATTTAACATACATTTCAAACACTTCTGCAATAGAACAACACCCGCTGGCAACTATTGAACTTGGATGACGACACCCCTCTAAAATGCAAAAGACTGAAATGCCAAATAAGATAAGCGTCCTGAAGCCTAATTTGTCCTCAGCGTAGGAAACCGCTAACTGATTTTCGACGAAGAAAAAGTACGCCCACACTGCTATCAAGACTACCAGAAGAATACCGTCCTCCACTTCTTCCTATAATGCCCCGACTTTTGCCGAGAAAGAGCTGAGGCATTTGGATCCGACTTTCGAGACCAGGAGCATATAATAATTATAAAGTGAATTAAAATAAATTTGATTCGGTAGGTAATGAAAAAACAAGAAATTGAAACAAATAATAATAATATATTTAACAAAATAAATAATACAATAGACTTAAATTAGACTAGACTAGCGATGCTGCTTCCTCAGAGCACGAATACGGAAGAAGACATCAAAACTATCTAAGCAGCCAACAAGGCGAGACCCACGTCGATAGTATGGAAGTCTACTAGACTCTAATTAGTATGGCAGTATTATCTTCATCGAAATTTTTTTCAAGTTCTACATACATCTGCGATGTAAATTTTGACAATTTCGCTTTTGATAGGATAAAATTTTTACAAAATATTATCCCCACTTTCCCATGGTAGGGACTCGAAAGCGGAAACTGAAGAGACAATACACTTAATACAGAAAAACAGCGTTGGTGCCCGTCAGTCGTAACATCAAACCTGTCCACACTTGAAAAAACCTCATTGCGCATGCGCGTTCAGTGAACAGCCTGATGGGCGATACGAGTCCCTACTCCCTTCACGCTTGCGAAAATCGAGACCGGTATAAAGGGGAGGGAGTCGGCGGCTGCCAATTTTACCGCCGCTTCTTAGGCGGTGCCGGACGTTAGCGCCAAGTTTTGCCCGGGACAAGAATTTACCACAAGAATTTGAGAAGAATTTCATATTTGAGAATTTGTGTATTTACTATTCAAGTCAATTATATCTTTACTTCTGCATATTTTATTTATTTATTTTAGCGGATTTTTTCTACCCATACCACTTGAATTAATCTTTATATTATAAAGGCGCTCCGAATACGAAGGGCGAACTCGACATCGGACTTTTTTTTTTTTTTACATCATCTGAAATGGTACAATAATAAAAGGATTTCATGTCGAATTCGCCCCTTTTTGTTAACCTGAAACACACGGGAAGCTCATACGCTCGGGTTTGGAAACTGCAATAGCCGGGCGGATAATAATTTTTTTTTTATATATATATATATGTTGGCTTAAGATAAGCCCAAGGGCCCCAGGGCCACCTCAGCCTTGGAGGCGGCGCCGGTGACGGCTGAATCGACGTTGTCTGACATGATTAAATGGTCCAGGCAATGGAAACGGGGCTTGACGGGGATAAGACTTAAAAATAATATAATTAATAACAAAGGTATAGCAAATAAAATTTATTAATCCTTGATAAAAGAGAAAAAAAAAAGAAAAAAAAAAAAAGAAACACTTTTTTTAAACAGAAAAAAAAAACAAAAGAAAAAAAAAACTTGTAGTAGGTAATAAAAATAAAAAAAAATTACATAGTATGTTTAAACTTAATTCTTTCTTTTCTTTTCTTTTTTAGGTTTCTTCTCCTTTTTCACCCTTTTCTCCTCATCATGTCGCTTCTTCTTTTCCTTCCTTTTATGTTCTCTTTCCTCTTTTCCTTTCCTTTTCCCTCTTCTTTCTTTAACTTCTTCTCCTCTTTCTTCTTCTTCTTGAAATCTTCCATCCATTTTTTCCTCTCCTCTTCGCTTTTCTTTATGCGTTTCAGCCTCGACGAAAATATTCTTAATGAACTGAAAAACAAAACATTATAATCTTCTTTGTTAGGTTTTAAGTATTGATAAACAATATGAGAAATACGCACTTGAGGAGACCATTCCTCGAATTGTGGCGATGGTGATCACCCCTACCACTCCCCCGACCACGCCCCTTTTACCCCCACCCCTCCCCTTGTTATGAGCTGGACCGCGGTAGTATCCGGTGAGGTGATCGTGATCCATAACTTTTTGGTTAAAAGGGGTAAAGAGAAGGGAACAGATATAACAATGGGATGAGGATTGGAATGCATCCAGCTCGACAGACGTCAGGGGCAACATGGGCCTCACGTTGGCATATGCCAACGATATACCTTCTTAGCCACTTCTGTCATATATTCCATGAATTTCGTCGCCGAGTCTGGTCCTACATAAATGAAGGGCTCAGAGGGGATATCATGGGGGAGTAGGTGGCGGGGAATGGTTTCCACAATTTTTACATAAGCGCAGAAACTCATCGCGAGGTGACGTTGGTACGGGGTAGACTTCAAGCGGCCCGAGCCGCTGTCTCCCGGTGGAATCTTTTCCAGAATGGACTCGAAGTCTGCGTATACGACGAATGGAATCCTTGTTTGACGCTGGACTTGGTTAAATGAAACCGTCGGAGGATTCCCTTTGGCGTCTACTTTCGGGAGCACGATTCGAGCCGGTTTATTCTCCCCGCAATACTCTAGGTGATCCTCCACCCGATTTTTAAAGTCTCTCGCGTCCTTATTGAAAACCTTCAGACATCGCTTGCAAACATGCACCGCAGAGAGGTGATGTGAGTGCTGAGAGCTTATAAGACGGTTGAAATCTTTGATAAGGACGTAGTGGCTTTTGTCACCACTCGTAAGGAGAAGGAGATCTCTATGATCCTCTTTCTCCTTATGGACCACTTAGAGGGATATTTTGTCATCGATCATTGAAAAACATAACTTCGTAAACACGTTGACGCCGTTAAGGCGCATCCACACTATGCCGGGACAATAGGAGGGAGGCATAGATTTAGGCACCAAAGGCAACGAATGATCAAGAGAAATCTAAGACCAGACACCGCCCACTCTCAATGGAGTTATCAAAATCATGGATTAAAATTTTCTCATACATAATTTATTTTTATATTATTATACATTATTCAAGTTTTATTCTTCCCGACGTCGCTTCAAAATGCTTGTTGTCTTATTACGAAGCTCGTCGCCGTGCGGCTTTATACTTATTTTTTATATATATACATAGGAAGTATTATTCTTCCCGAGTCCCGACGTCGCTTTAAAATACTGGTGGTTTTATTTCGTAGTTCATCATCATGAGGAACTTCGATGAGCCGCTCGGGCTCAGTGATAACTGACGCTTCTGGGTCTATCCTCACTCTGGCCGAAGTTGGAGAATCGCTTGTCGATGTCGAGGGGCTTCTTTTTTCTCTCCTTTCTCACACTCCGCCGATTCCGTTTTGCCTCCCAAGTATCTTTTCTCAACTTGAGCTGAGGCCAATTTGGTTCCGTCATCAATTTCGAGAAGTTTATGTAAACTTGATGAGGGAAAATAGTTTGTGACAGAAAATTGGGGTGTTCTCTGCCACGTTGGAAGCAAGACTAAATTTTAATGGAAGGGCCTAGATTCAAGAAGGGGAAGGTTTTGTTTTTCCCTTTAAGTCCAAAGGTCGCTCACGGACTTCTTAGAATGACGTTTCACAATTTTTTGGAAAATAAATTAAATTTAAAATGAACTAATTTTGGGCCTTAACAGTCGTCATTAATTACTCGTTCGTTATCTTCATCAATTAATGCATCTTTATCTATTTCATCATTGTTATTCATAAGCTGTCGAAGTCAGGTCGTCGAGAGGTGAAGTCAGGTCGTCGAGAGGTAAATGAGTTGTCGAGAGAGCCGCTAGCGTTAGGATTTTTTCTGTTCTTGGATGAATATTTTTCCTTAAAAAAAAAAAGCCTTTTTTTTAGTCGTAAACAATCAAAATATAGTCAAAAGGACAGCTTAAGTCCATACTAGACGTAACATTGGCCCCTAGTGTCTAAAAACGATCAAAAATCAAGCTATAAGGGGTCTTTTTTAGTCGCAAAAAAAAAAAAAAACTCAAAAGGGTTGTTCTGCTTTAAAAAGGGTAGAAAATGTTATGTTGCCAACACTTTCTGACGAGCGTATTGATCTGGGTAAATTCCGCCATGAAAGGCACTACACAAAAGAGTCCAACTGGGTAAATGGTGTCGTGACTTTTCCGCCCGTGACTTTTGCGCTCACTTTAATCCTCCCCCGGTTTTCCGCTCACTTGGCGGGGTCAAGCATATAAAACCCTTTTTACCTGAAGTATTAAAATTTATTTTTAAAAAAATCGCATTTTAGCATATTATGCACTGAGAATAAAACATTAATGGTAATAAAAAATCATCCTAGATCATCGTAGACGACCTAGACCTACACAAAGGGTTGCCAACTGGGGTCAGAATCATGTTCTTTAAGCTATTGTGACCCAGGTTGGCAGCCCTGAGAGGACCGTTATGCTATTCAGACAACGGTTGGTAACCCTGATTGATTATTATGAACCAGGTTGGCAGCCCTGCGTGGATCGTTACGCTGTTCTGACCCAAGTTGGTAACACCGCGTGTATTTCAAAGCGATTCTGATCCAAGTGGGCTACTCGTCGTGGCTCTTTGTGCTGTTGCGACAACGGTTGGCAGCCCTGCTTGATTATTCTGACTCAGGTTGGCAGCTCTGCGTGGATTGTTACGCTATTTTGACCCAATTTGGTAACTCCGTAGTCCGCGTGGATTTCAAAGCTATTGTGACCCAAGTTGCAACTCGCGTCGTGGCTCTTTTTGCTGTTACGACAACGATTGGCAACCCTCCTACGCTCATTAAGAGATTCTTAGTTCCTACCTCGGTTATCAACCCTGCGTAACTCTTTAAGCAATAAAGACCCATGTTGGCAGACCTGCTGGGCTCTACGATATTCTGACTCAGGTTGGCAAGCCTGCGGAATCGCTATTCTGACCCAAGTTGGCTGCTCTGTGTGGCTCTTTATGCCGTTACGACAACCCGAAATTCGGACATCTTTTTCTTTGTCTATCGTTACCAACATTAATTATTTTCCCATAACTGCTTAAAATTTGTTAAATTATTTTAAATATTATGTTAATTTAGTAGATTCAGTAGAATTAAAAAGGGGATTGGTCCCTTTCCTACCTGGAAAAAAACCTACCTAAAACGAGCGCAAAAGTCACGATAAAGGTGCCGAGCGCAAAAGTCACGGGCGGAAAAGTCACGTAACCGTCATTTTTGGAGGGAAAAAAAGATGGAAGTAAGCTCAAAAAGGACTGGAAGGGGTGCAGATGAACCATACAGCAGCAAGTGTTCACTACAGCCATAGCTGCTAGAGCAACTTCATCGTCAGTAACCATTTCTGCGAGTTTCTATACAAGTTTCGAAACTTGCTTCCCGGCTTCGAGTGGCGGCCCGGCTTTGCTGTGTGGACATGAGGCCGCGTCAAGGTCCAACCCGCCCGGCTTGTGCCGAGCGGCCTGGCCGCACCAGGCCGCCCGGCATAGTGTGGATGCGGCTTTACAATAGGATATTACAAAAGGAAATTAAACTTCGTTTTTCCTTTTTCTAGAAATCACTGTTTGTTCACTTTCATCTTTTTCCCCCTGGCCCTTCAATTAATTATCAATGTTTGAATAAATTAATTAAAAAAAAAAGTGATATTAGCTAGTTAGTTCTTTTTCCTAGAGTATTATTATTATTTACTACCTCACAATGCAATATGTATTTGATTCCGTAAAATGAAGAAAAATTAATACAATTCTTGTTCGTAGGTACCTATATAATTATTCATGTTTTTTCATATTTCCTCATTTTATTAAAATTTTATATTAATAAAACTTTTTTTTTTTTCTTTCGATTAAACGTACAGTAATAAAACTGTAAATATAGATGTTAATCGTATCTGTTTACTGCAATTTTTTCCTCCTACATTCGATAATAAGTAAAAATCGTTATAACTTTCCAAATACCTACGTCATAAGGAACTAGGAAATTGACTTACCTCACCATATCCCCCAACCCTGTGTATGTTAAGAAAAATAGTTTTAGAATATCCTATCTGTGTAAAATTTTACGCCAAATTCAAAACCTTCAACAGATATTATGCAAAAATGTGACGGGAAAGTAGAGATTGACTATTTTATGAGAAAAGTCTGGAGCTGCTGTCCCAGACGAAAAGTTCTTTTTAAATTCCCACCCCACATCTCCCCACCACCCCACCAACCATCAAATTCGTTTAGTCCATTTCCAACCAAGTTTTCTCTAACATGGAAAGATTGATCTCTTCACCCCCTCCTTACGCCTCTGCTGCAAAAAAAAAAAAAAAAAAAAAAAAAAAAAAAAAAAAAAAATTCTTGAGGTTATAAAATATTAGTTTAAAAGCCACAACAGTTTTATAAATTACCCGCTGACGGTACCACCATAGATTAATAACACACGTCAAACTTGTTCAAAAGTTATTATTGCCGCCGCTCCTGTTTGCCGCTATGTAAGCACTAGCATTAGTTAAGAGAATAGAGTTTACAATTATAAAGGACAGGCGTCTTCCTACTAATTTCTATCAATAACGTTTTTAAAAAGATAAAACTAAGATATTCTACCGATGCTTTTATCTCAAATGTTTACCTTCAAGATCTGTAATCCTCTTTACCGTTGGCAAACAAAGAACGCCTTCCAATATTACCTCTTACGTATTTTTAAATAATTTAAAAGGCGAACAATAGAGGTAAAAGGTTGTTAGCCGTGCATAAAAGCTCTGCTTGACTCGAAGAAGAGGCGGAGCATGATCAAAGCCCCAACGACTAATTAATCACTTGAATAAGCCATGGGAAGGTTAAGTGACAAATAACAACGATTGATTAATTGCCCTTTAATCATAGGGACCGTCATGATTAAAGGTACATAGAGCAGGAGGCTGTTATTGAAACAAGTAACACTAATAATTAGGGAGACTCCCCATCCTACTAGTCAATTCAAAATATATTACACTCGCTACCTCCCTCTATCCATCTCGTATGAGAGACGTTCTATTAAATAATTACGAACATATCAATGTAATGACTTGTTGATAAGCAGATTAAAACCAACTGTTGATTGATCGGGAAATCTGCATATACTGAAACATTGGTTGATCAACAGAGAATAAAATGTCTGGAGCTGCACACACCGATAACTTCCTTACCCCCCCCCCAGAAGCACGCATTCATCCGAGAGTCTCCTATCTCAAAAGACACATAAATATGATATATTTTTCACGTGGAAAAAAACAATCTGGCGACACGTTTCCGGCGTCAAAACAAAATGGGTTGGCATTATGTCAAAAGACCGAGAGCAAAAATTAGGTCAGGGAATATTTTGACGCTTCCAAAGCCCTCATTACGGGGAAATAAGCATTAAAGAAAAAAAAAAAAAAAAAAAAAAAAAAAAAAAAAAAAAAAAAAAAAAAAAAACTTTTTTGCTAGAAAACGTTAACAACCATCGCTAACAAGCCAAGCTGGGGTTTAAACTACATTTTATAGTATGCAGTTAAAATTTTGATTATATTGTCGCCTGTTTAATTCCACCTCTCAATTTACGAACATCAAATTATTCATACTCACCACATCTCGAACAATTTGTTTCCATCCAATTTCCTGCACTGGAAATCACCCCTCGATGTCGCTCGTTCATTTTAATGTGTATCACTGTTCTGACCACAAATTGTCCTCGTTTGAAAATGGGTATGGGAATATTTTGCTGGATTTATAAAAAAAAGAAAAATTCTCGAATAAAAATTGCCTAAAGTAACCCCCATTTCTTTCCCTAACGCTTTTCATACAGGGGGATCTAAAACTTCGTGGAAAACTGTAACTTTACGAAAAGGGGACCACCCTCCCCTCAATCGCTTTTCTTTACGGGCGGAAAGACTAGGTCAAGTAATTGAAGCCCATTGTTACGTTTCTACCCGAACTTTTTTTTTTCTTTCTTTTCTTTTTTCATAACGAAAATCACAGTTTATTAAGAAACCCTCTTTTAGTCATCATCATAATGAAAGCTACGAAACAATACGTGGCGCCGAGGGTCCTTTGTTTTCTGGAAAGAAATATCACTAAGACGGTCTAAATACGTGAGAATCCTCATATTGGTTTCAAAATATTGGTGTCAAAAAAGAAGTCATAATGGTGTAAATTTGGTGTCTCTTATACATATATCATCCATATTATAGTGTATTACTGTTGTTAAAATACTCCCAGGCCCTTCATATTGGTTCCTATTGACACTAAATTCTTCGTGGTGTGGTCTAAAGACTCAGAAACTATAATTTTGTTCTCAAGTGCTCTAGAGCACTCGTGCTGGTGTAAAGAGACTATAAAGATATTTAGTTTTCCTATAGCCAGTGGTGTTCGGAGAGCCCTAGTCATCACTCATCATACTGGAGTCTGGACTGCAGAGAAAATTGATTCTACACAGATTGACCTATTAAAATTGACGAGATTCGACATTTTCAAAATTTAATTAACGTGATAGGAGTTCAAAGAATACGAGAGAGATCTAATTAACTCGTGGGTGGATATTGGATTTTAAAAAATGACCGACACTGAATTTTCAACGAAGTGACAATATTGTCGTTCTGTTAATTGATTAGACGGAAAGAGACGACTGGAAAAAAAGCGGTGACTTCCAGGCCTCACTTTTTTTCAGGACGACAAACGCATTGAAAAACGAGATTTCCGGCGTGGATGGATCGAGACAAATATAGTTGTCTCCCCCACCTCCAGGCGACGTTTTTGTCTTCAGGCTAAGATTAGAGAGTGATTCACCGATTTAAAAGAAACACTATTTTTCATATCCACATTATAATTGTTTCAATGCATACTTTATCGACAAAAACTTTTTTTTTTCTTTTCAGGGTCACATTTTATAGTCCATTTAAGAAACAAAAACGTTTCTTTGTTACATTAATGCAAATCTCACCCTTGGGAAAGGTAGGACTGTTAAGATTTTAATGTTCTTCTTTTATTTCCTTTTTCAGACTTTTATTAATTCTACCTGAGTGACGATATTAGCTTTTTTCAACCCTAAAAGCATTGTTTTCGTGAAGGATTCTCCCTGGAAAATGGTTTCAGACAGAACATGGAAGAACACTTATCTTAAAATCTGCTTAAGATTTACATAGAAAATTATTTTATAATGGTTTTTAAAACAAGCATACTATAGGATAGTCAGAGAGGGATAGTCTTTAAATAAAGTACTTCATTTCACCTCATTACTATTATGCCCTTTAGTTTCCATTATTGATTTTAAATTCTAAAAAAAATCTTTCCGGATTAATTTTAAACGAATATTAAATCCTTGAGAAACGAGGCTTTATAAGAAAGCAGACATTATTCAGTCCTAAGACGTCAACAGTCTCATCAATCGTCCCTCGTCGAGAGAGAGAAAAAAAAGGGAAAAAAAGTATTAACTTACAAATTTGACTCTCCAGGCCTTTTCATACGATTCTCGAAGAGTCACGATATTGAATTCTTATCTCAATGCAAACGGAAATGACTTTTTTCCTCCTCTTTTTGAACTCCCAGGTTCAAGGAGTGTGAACGAACCTGAAGGCCGGAACCACTAATTGATACAATTAACCCGTTAATTAAGCTTTGCATACGCAAAACTGAATTCCTTTATTACAAGCGATAATTGCTTTTCACCCAAAGGTAGAAAAAAAAGTTTTGAAAAGGAAGTTGCGGTAATTAAACAAGGAAATGAGACAATCAAGAGGCGTTACTCATGGTAAGCATTCTTCAAAGTCTGAATCAATTCAAGAAAATTAATTTGTGCTCAGAAAACGTCTTATTTATTCTAAAACCTCGTAATTCTATGTGCGATGTGTGCTGTCAAGTGTCAATAAATAAAACTCAATAAAAAAAGTGGTTTAGAGCGTTATCACGGTAATACAAAGGTCGTAGGTTCGAATCCTACTTAAGGGCCAACTTTTTTTTTTCCTTTCTTTCTCAATTTACTTATGCAGTTTAATTTAATAAATTTTCTGGATGGGGAATCCACCATTAAAACATTAATTTAAAAACCGAGTGCAGTCCAATAAAACTATTATATTCTAACTTTCTAGTTTTACTTAAAGTTTTGCCATTCATCAATTATGTATAAGCCAATTTCGTAATCCTGTTTAGTCTCCAATGTTGTTGGGAAGGTTATTAAAGGTTCATTAGTTTAATATATAATACAAACATAATGGTTGAATAATAATATTAGAATTACAATGAACAGAAACCCCTTGTCCTAATTATCAGGTAATTAGCAAATATCGTAGGTAAAGCTTTTATGATTTCAGGTAAATCATCAATAGATTATTGAAATGGAAATAATTTAAAATGCACTTTCCTTTTATGTCGGGCTATATAGAAAACAGGCTTTAAAACATGGTAAAAGGTTGTTCGGTGTAAAAAGGCTCGAAAAACAAAGTGTGGCTGCGCATAATTTATCATGATAAAGTGGGAATACGCGACAGGTCATGCCTGAAATGCGGTTTGATGAGATGGGTGAGATTTAACGTTGGAATCGATCCGGGAAGGGTGGTGGGGAAAAAAAAGTTGGAACTACAATTTCAACTTTGTCGAAATACAAGGACGAGAGAAAACTGATGATAAGTCATTAGGAAGGGAGGCAACTTCAATAAGGGCGAAATGTCATATCCCCGAGATTCCTTTCGACCGAAACATCCCCATTTTGCAACTTGGTAATACACTTGTCAACTTTGATCTTCAATTCTAGCTTTTGAAATCACAAATCTCATCATTTCATTAAACAAAAAAAGAATTTTTATTTCGAATTTTTTCTCTAGATAGGGGATCGAATGGAAAAGGAATGTAAGGATCGGCCACAACTTGATGGTAAAGGTCGAAAATACCAAGCTCGAGTTTGTAACTCCAATTTCTCTCTCTTGTTAAAATAACCCCACAGGCGTTATTACTTCAATAAAATATTATTTCATATAAGCTAAATAATCATTTATTTCAATTTTAATCATCCCCGATATTAATTATCTTGGAAACTTTGAGGATTAGCCAGATAGATTGGTTTTTGGGTTTGGGCATCGCGAAACATTTCAAATGTTTCCAAAAATTTTTCCCATTTTAGTAGTTTAGTTTTAGTTTATAACCTTTATCCCATTTCAGTTGGGAAAAACCGTCTATGGTTCGTTAAACAAATTTCTTTTATTTTTATTTTTTTAGTAGACCTGGCAGAGAGGAAAAAAATTGTTTTCCAGGTCGAACGTTTAAGGTGAAAATTGGTGGAAAATTACCTTTTTAAGGGAACTGACGAGGATGGAAGAGGAGGCTGAAAATGAAAGGATCTTAACGAGAAACGTCTAATTGTAAAGAAAGCTAGACCTTTGTTTTTTCCCTTTTTTTTTTTTTTTTTTTTTTTTTTTTTTTTTTTAAGATACCTAATTTTACCCAATAATGAAAGTAGCCTTAGTGATTGACATCCAACAAAAGGTTTTATGGTTTTAAGTTGTTTGGTTGTATAAGAGTGGTATGATACTGATAGTGAAACAAGGGGAAACCAGTGGTTTTCCCTTGGGAGGGATTGGAAGTTGGATTTTTTTTTATCATGGGCGAAAATTGATCGTAAAAATTTATACCTCAGGTGGGGGAGTGGTACGAGGAGGTTGGGATTTTAGGAGGATTTGGGGAGGAGGGCATTTAGTGGTTGTGGAGAAGTCTGTAGATCCCAAAATTTTGAGAAAGTTTAAATTACAGTGTTTCTCTTCCGAGCCCTTTAATAATCACTTTATTCCTAGTCTTACAATTAGTACAAAATACCAATAGAGAAACCAATGGTTTTTGGAATTTCAAGTCGTTTCACCTTCGACACTGTGGTACGAGAACTACTCATCTGAACGACCCCGGATTCGCCTGTTGTTTATTCTCACTATAATACCCTCACCTTTCCTATTATTAGGAGCTAGATCTATGAAGTATCATGTATTCTTAAAAATGTGGTGGAGGCGCCTTATTGGATAATTAGTTTCGATCCTGCACACTGCCATCTATGGACCATTAAGAACAGCTTTTCTCTGCAAATCACTTTTTCGTGCGTATTCCCTTAATGCTCTTTGGATGCCCATTTAAAATTTAAAACCGGAAATTATCGATTCCGTTTCATTTAGCTAATGTAACATGATGCGTCTCTTGAGATAGGAAGGGGTGGGGGTTGGTAGGGGGAGGTAGAAAAGTGGAAAACGCTCTGGATGATGCCGGATTCACCGGTAAAATTCAGTTC
Organism: Orius laevigatus; assembly: GCA_018703685.1. Taxonomy (NCBI): domain Eukaryota; kingdom Metazoa; phylum Arthropoda; class Insecta; order Hemiptera; family Anthocoridae; genus Orius; species Orius laevigatus. Next base: position 490,618 of record JAGWEN010000042.1, read on the forward strand.
GAACGAATAAACGCCACAACGGAGAGATAAAACGCACGGAAATTGAACCCGGGGTTGCTCCCCCTCCTAATCGAAATTTTATTCAATAAAATACCGTTTGAAATATGAACATTTTTATTTTTAGGTGACACAAAAAGTAAACAGAATCGTAAGATAAACATGTTGTATCCGAGGGTTTTGTGCGATTTGATGAATATTTCAAGCTTTCTCCCATACTCAAATATTTAAACAGTAAACTACCAATGTAAAGGTTCTGATTTTGTATTAAATTCAATCATAATATTATGTCTTGTTTAAGTCAAAATTTACAATATTAACCAACCTTTTGGTTTTAGCATAATGGATGCTTTTCTGTCAAGGAGAGTACATGCTTAACTTTCTCTAAACTTCATGCCTTTTGATCCATTAAAAAGGGGTCAAGGACGAGTCGAAGGGTCAAAATGACCCATGGAGTCTATCAGAAATATTTTTTTCCGTGGTTCCGCTTAATGGGGACATTTCATGCATCATTTCTGACACGATTTTCACCAATGGAGATTTCTGAATAAGGGAGAGGCCTCAAAAAGCGCTTAAACTCCAAAGCTTGGTCTCGGGAAGGCATTGGTGCAGTCATGGATTTGTGTCCAGGGTACCAGGGGGAAGATTTTCGTATTTTTCGTTTCTTGTATCATTTCCATCCATTGCAATTAAGAGAATTTTGGGATCAAAGGACGTTTTGACCATTAGATGGAGCGATTATATTCTTTTATGTTTGAATCTAAATAAAAAATCTGCTAAAATGTTCATCAAAAGCTTATCCTATTTATGTAATAGCGAGCTGTTTTCCAAAGTTGACATCTTTACCGTTTTTTCAACTAAATCGCACCTAGTTTCATCTCAAACAATATTTTACCTCTTAAATATTCAACCAGTCTAATCCTCCTATAAAATAAGAAAATTCTCCAACGGAAAGTAGTCGCGATAAGAAGCGAGAAAGCTGAGTTTTGAAGATAATACAACACATTGGCCGCTAAGCCGCTTACTTCCACTCGACTCATCTAGAATAAACTCGATATTTATTATTCTAGAACTTAAAACGTCTTTCTGGCTAACTTTTCCCCCTTACTTATGGCTTTAGTCAAAGGCCTCCATGGTAAATCATTTCTGTCGATAAAAAATAAAACATTGGAAGCTATATAAAAATCTACTATTCCAACACAAGTGCAAAAGGGTTTGAAAAGAGGGTTAAAATGAAGTTGTTCTAATTCGATTTCTTTCTTTCCGCCCTTTTTGGCGAAGAAACTTAATTCCCTGTTTCAAATTACCAAAAGCGAATTTAAAACTGGCTCCTCAACTTGAATTTTTGGCATTCCGTATATAAAATGTAAAAACCGGTCCTTTCATGAAGTGTGTTATTGATCATGGAAGCCTTTGTTTTGCCCATTCACGACACGAAGTTTAGTCAGTGTTACGCGAGTCCGGGTAAAAAAGGGGGGCGGATCGAAAAGGCTGACAGGAGCAGCCGACGACACTTTGTCTACCCTTTTGGGTGGGTATCTCTCTTTTGAAGGGCGTTTCAATCGACGAAACGCTTTTGTTTCGAATTCGTTACCCTCCTACCTCAATGCTTCCTATTAAATCTTTGTCAGGGCGAACATAAATTGAAAAAATAAATAAAAAAATCCTCACTCTTTATATGTAAAATCAAAGTATCCAACGTTTTTGATATAAAAGGTATGAAAAATGGTTAAATCTGGATTTTTTTTCCCTATGGCGTAGTACCTTTGGGATCAACCCTCTTTACTATGACACCATCTTCCCATCATTTTTCCTGGTACTTTTTTTATCTTACAGTTCAAGGCAAAATCGTGGCTTCGAAATTAATGAAATAACTTTTAAGTAGCATAAAGGTCTCTAAGTTCTTGACTTTTAACACCAATGACGTATCTTAGACCCTGTGACGTACTACTTTGATAAACATGGGCGTTAGGGAGAATCGAACTTGTCACCTCCTGAGCAAAATCCCCCTCCACTCTACCCTTTTACAAATTTAAATTTTTACCTTTTACTTTTGACATCCAATTATAGTTTATAAGATTTTTTCCCCTTCGTAATCTTAAAATGTGAACCTCATACAACACTAAGTAAGAATTAGACTCTGCTTTCCTCTTTTACAAAGCAATACAGCTTTTTCGTTTTCAATTTAAATGTAAAACAGGATCCCTTGCTTCCCTTAAAGGAGATTATATTTCTTACGGTACTTAGAAGGCGGAAAGGATAGGATAAAGTATGTTTCAAAACTTTCTGAGCGCTTTTCTAATTTCTAAGTTGCTTTATTATTTATATCAGCCAATTTTTTTTAGGTATTTTTTGTATAAATTCTTTTAGTTTTTTTGTTCAAAAAAGTTGGCTGAGTTCGAAATAGATTCTTTAGAATGAGAAACTTTCAGTGTAATATTATTACAGAGAGTCCTGTAGAATGGCAATAGGGTGGATTTCGCAATTGAGTGCTTCAAGTTGTATGGGTTTTTCTTTGCTAAGGTGAAGGTTTTGAGGTTTTGAAACCTAATTTCTTATTTTATTTTTTAAGAATACTACAATAATGAAGACTTAAATTTTGTAACATTGCTATTTAAGCTTACAAGTTACTAAGTAAACGTCATGTTCGTTCTCTTGTTTGCGAACGAGAGTGTTCCCACAGTGAGAAATGTGCCCTCTCGAATTGTTTCCCGGGGGCGCTTGTTTGAATACAAAAGGCGTCTTGAATTGTCATCCTATGCGACAGGGGTGGTTTATTGAGAAGCTCATTGGTGCCCATGTCTCAGACTCAGTAGATACCGAGTATTCAAAAGACATTATCGCCCCTTTTACACGTACGAGCGTTAAACTTACAAAAATATTATAATCTTCTTTTTCCATCTTATATAAATCCGAAGGCTTCTTCCTAAAAAACCCACTTTTCTTTCAATATCCGACCAATTTGTTGAGCCTCGCAAACGGTATCAATTTTGTCGTTTTCTTGGGAAACCCCACTGGAAATCGAATAGCGCGGTTTTCTCTCCAGTAGGAGACAATTTATCGTCGGTCTCCATTGCCAATTGCTAAATCTATGTTTACTACCATTGACCAAGGATAAACAATTTACAACTATTTTCCTTTTTTGTAGCCATTGAATCGAAATTTACAATAGGAACTAATTTAGGATTTATTTACCTTCAGATTCCAGGGCACGAGTAGAATTTTTTCAACGATTTTTTTTTTCACCACGAATCACGCAATTCACAGTACATACTTAGGTGGAATTTCCATGTAGGTTTTTTTTTTTTTTTTTTTTTTTTTTTTTTTTGCGAGAATTTTTTTTAGGAATTAAATTAAATATTTAACGAATGTTGACCTTTATGAGGGTGTATGACTTTCGTCCTAATAACAATTGGCCCTAAAAGCAACTCGTCATAATCTCGTTCAAACATAATCTTTAACTTTTTGTGACGAGTTTTATCATCATCATCAACAACTCCAAAATGTAACTCAATAAATGATGTTTATAATAGTGACTATTTGAATTTTAACCTTTTTCCTTATTTTAAAACCTAGAATTGCTAATTACCGGGATGGCTTTAAAATCCGGAATAGGTTGGAAAAAAAAGAAAGAATTATCTTTTTAAAGCGAAGTAAATGACTTCTTCATCCCGACTTTTCTTTCTTCCCTTCTTTTTTTTCTTGAGTAAATACCCCTGTTTTATAAAAGAGTTTTTATTACACTCGACCCACATTCAGACCCAAGTTTCGTTTTAAAAGAATAAAAACGGGACCGCCTTTGACGGTTTATTACCGCTAAGTGGACCTTTTTTGTTTAATTTCATTGCGAATTGAACAAACACCAATTTTTATCCTGTGAATAAAATAAATAAAATAAAAATTTCTCAATTCCGACGGAATAGTTGGCGGTGCTTTCCTTTTGTGCGTGGTCTTTTCTATTGAAATTCAATAAAGGCAATGGAGCGGCGAGGAGGGATTGCAAGCTCGCACTTTGAATTTTAGAACGGAAAAAGGGCTCGGTCGGAAGGTCAAGAGGGCAGCACTTGAGTGGAAGGAAAGGAAAATAAAAACGTGTGGAAATGCCCATTCCATGGGATAGGAAAACGAACTAAAATAGTCCCGATACTACATTTTATTCAAATAAGATTAATATTGAAATATTAATAGTCAATTATCAAACGCACACAATAGAATATAACGTTCATAAATATATAATATATAATATTGAATCCATTATAATATATAAATAGCCAATTAAGCTCAAATTCCGTTTGCAAAAAGAGGATCCCATTTTATCGATGGGGAAGCGAGTGAACTCACCCCCTACTTCTACCACCGAATCTGGAGACTTCAAAGAGAAAATAACGAACCTTTTTTTTTGTCCTTATTCGATTTTTGACCGTTTTTAAAATCCATTTGTGATAAAATGTTGAAAATCAAAAATATCTTTTTCTATAGGTACGACCTCAAAGTGTTGTAACTCAAATCCACAAAATTACCAATAAAATATCATTAATTGGTATTTATGTTTTATTGCCTATAAAATGATGTCTGATAATATGCCATGGGTGTTGTGGTTTACGTGTATGGAATTTCCTTTCCCTGGCTTAGTTTTAAATCTGTTTTTAATCTTACTAAGCTCCCTAGCTTTTCGCTAGTTGTAAAGGAAATCCCTTGTACATTTTACTACCTCATTTCAACATAAAAAATTCCATTTCATTCCGCTATGGGTTATTGATGAGTACCATGTGTCAAAGTTCTAAACTCCTAAGTCGGCATTAAATTGACATTTATCATTCCAGTGATGAAACCCCATTTCCATAATAATTCATCTCAGAAATGTTTAATAACATTATAGAAGTAGTAATTTTTAAAAAAGCATCACAAAAGGATGGGTAAAAAAAGGGTCGGACTAAATCCGCCCTTATTTGGTCACAAAGGGTCTTGCTTCAGGAACAATGTCACTAATTACACAACAAGAGGATGGAGAAGAGTAATTAAGCGTGACATATTTTAGGAAGGTACCTTTTTTTTAATTCTTTATGTATGTAGTTGCAAAAAACCTTATTTATTTAAATAATTAGGACAAACTTTAAAAATTGATTTTTGTTGATAAAAAGTTGTGAAATTGCTTTAGTCTTTTAGGGAAAAAATATCCCATTAGCTATTTTAATTAAAAATCTGTCCAGTGAACATAATTATTCGTTTATATAAATGAGCTTCGTTTATAAAGTTTATTCAATCAATGTAATCTTCTCTGTATTTTTTTTAAATTATTTAAAAAATGGAAGTTTTTGTATATTATCCAAATAGGGCATGAGTACTCAATGCCTCATTCCCCTAAGGCAATTCCAATACTGTGTTAGTAACAACCCTGGAGTGAGGATTGTGCATCAAAATTAGTTTTATCGGTCCCAAATCCTAGATCAAATCCTTAAATCAAACTATTGGACGTCCCGTTAGGCGAACTGGACTTTAGAATTGAACTTTTTTTTTTCCCTCATGATTTTAAGATTGCTTTTTTAAATCTTTTTTCTTTACTACTGCATTATCCGATTCATTTTAATATCTACCTTTGTCGACGGTTCTCTTTTTTCTTGATTATCTAAGGAAAAAGGTCGAGTAGGTAGCCAGTTTCTTGTTAAAGCCCTTATCTTAACACTAAGGCGAAATGTAAACTCTCATTTAAGAACCTTTCCTATCCGCCTCATTTTCTTTTTTGATAAAAAAAAAAAAAAAAAAAAAAAAAAAAAAAAAAAAAAAAAGATGAATTTTTTTTGTGTGTGTAAGAAGTTAGTAATTAAAGGTTAATTTTGAATTAGAAGTGGAGATTAGAGAATGATAAACGGTGGTTTAACCTAATTAAACTTATGAAGAGCCGGGTATCATATTATTGTAGTCTGTTATCGCAGGGACCACGACTGAAGTGCTAATCAAGCTCGAGGGTTTTCGAGGAGGGTTAGGAATTAATTTTGGAGCACTCTCCGTCGCGGGTACATGAAATTTCCGTTAACTTGTACAAAATGATCTAACTTCTCCGTATGTCGGCTATAAGATAATCTCGGGAGGTCGTTTTCTAAGAAAGTTTTAAAGTTTAAAGCCGAGAAATTGACTGGGAAGGGGTTAAAGGAAGCTTCTTAAGATTCGGATACTCCGAGCAGAAGTTGAGAATCATGACAATGAAAACCAGAGAGTTTAGTAATTGGATAGAAAAGCAAGGAAGGGGCAATTAGACGTTTTAGATTTCAAAGCTGGGTTAATTTATAATTAAAACGATTTTCGCCTCTTGACTTTAACACGTAATTAACTAGGAAAAATTCAATTCTCGCTCTAATAATCGAGTTTCGGCAACTTTTCACCCGAAGGATTAAAACGTCCGTCTTGTTATTTCGAGGATTTAAAAGGCTTTCGGGAGTATATGGGCCATGTTGGGCAAGTCAATTAGTATTGTCGCGCAAGTATCCGGGGGCCATAAACAAAAGGGGAGGACAAGTGGGTTAAAGTAAACAAAACTCTCTCTCGCCCTCCCAACACTTTTCCCTCAGATTTAACTTGTTCTGGGGGTGAAGGCGGCTTGAAATAAATACCGCTTTTATACCCTAAGTAGACTTATACGACTAAGTTTTAAACGCTTTTATATTATATTCATAATGCGAGGTCATCCAATTTTTCGTCAAAAATATTATAAACGATGGAAACGCTTGAACCGCCGTTACCCTCGAGAGGATTTGATTCGCCATTGTTCCTCCCCGGTTGATGTACATAAGAGCATCCCATGTCAGATTAATGAACTTCCCACCCTCGTAGAATAACTTCCGGGATGTATTTTGAGTGAGAGAGGTTCGTTTGTTCTGAAAGGAAATACACTATTGGTGTTAAACCTTTGTTGTAGAGTCTAAAGTGCTTGAAACGATCTAGTGTATGATTTGTATATTCAATGTAAACGGAACGTTTGAGGAAAACCGGGTGGCGTTAGGTGGGAGGGTGTTAGCATTAAATTTTCCCTCAGAGAGATCCTGTTTTCACTGTGTATTTAGAAAAGAGTGCCGAGGATAACGCGAAACGGGACCCCGGGGTTCAATATGCAACTTTAAGGATTCAGCCATCTTTGCGTAACACTTAAAAAAAAAAACTTTTCTTTGAAAAAACTGTCTGAAGATCGAGACTGCACTAGCAACCACTCCCCTAACTGTGAGTGGTGGATGTGGTGGAGTAGGGGAGGGTGGGGCTGTGGAGGAGGTTAGGAGAGGTGATGGGAGAGTGTTAATAGGTGATGCATTGTTGGGATATGTTTTGGGCTGTGTATTGAAAGGGGGAGGTTGAGAAGGGTAGGGGAGGTGTTCTCTGACCAATCTCCTTCCAGACTAGTCCCAGAATCTTTTGTAGGTAATTAAAAATTCAATTAGATTTCTATTTTAAAATTAGTTCATCTATAATCTGATAGGTTCATTAAACTCAATTGGAGAGTCATTAATTGGTAAAATGGTAGGATCAATTAACTTTGAAATAAGATACCTAATACACAAATGGACTTGGGTATCACAATCCATTAATGCGCAATACTAGGTTACATCATTAATAGCATTATTAACTATTTACTTATTTATGTTCAATTTTTTTTTTTTTAAAGAAAACCTTTTTTCTTCTTCATTAATTCGGCCGGCTAAATCTAAATAAAAAAAAGTGGGTGTTTTATTGATGTTGGGAATGTCTTAGAACTCTTTTTGAATCCGAATGAAGTCCCTAACTTTCAAGTTCTTTTTCTTGGAAGTTTGACCACTTCAGAATAATGAATATAACGCTGTTCGGATGCCTGATTTTTTTTTTTTTTTTTTTTTTTTTTTTTTTTTTTTTTTTTTTTTTTTTTTTTTTTTTTTTTTCTCCATTTTTTCCCCTTGTTCGAATTGTTAACCGGGAGATTTTCTCGGCTTAGCGAATATATTTTGAGCTCTCCCTCGCACTTTTCCGACCGCCTGGGATTCATAAAATTTTCATAACAATGCTAGAATGTCGTTCCTGTCATTTTTTCAGTTTTTTTATTTTGTATTAAACTCTGTGCAAAGTATTTGACATCATTAAAAGCAAAATTAATCCATTTTGATTACATTATTGATAAATTGGTGTCAAGTGAAAAAAGGGATCTTTAATTCCAAGTTGCAAAGCTGTGATCAATTAATTAGTTTACGTTTGCTGGCAAACACAAACCAATTAACCGTTTAATTAGAACGATTTTAGTAAGAGGGGGGGCTTAAACATGTGAAGTCGATTTTAGCTTTTCAATAAGGCTTATAACGAAAACGATAATCATGCTAATTAGGGGTAACGGTACGAATTTATAAGTTTGGTGGTTTTGGTGGTCTGAAATAAAGGGGCTCTATGGTGAGATTGCCTTTTAATTCCGACTTCACCCTTAAACCTCTAAACTCTCCGTGTTTCCTGATAAGCAAAAAGCCCTTATAGTGAATTCGAGACAACCCCTCTGACAAAACTTGGCAAACGATTCTTATTTTTAATTAAAACTTTTTCTCTTCTAATTTTAAGAGGAAGAATCGAATTATTGAATAATATGGAGTCGAGAAATCTTGGAATTAGGGACGCCTCCCCATTTGGACATACAGGATTAGCATTCACTGTGATTGAACAAGAACCATTAGAGCATTAGACCAGACAGAATCCTATTCCACATACCTAGCTTATTTCAAGCATTCTCGTATTCAATGATCAAAAGTTTCAAACTTTGGAACAATTGTTGCATTAAAGTTTTCCTTTTGTGAATCACAATGAGGGATTAAGGGTTTTCCTAATTTCTCCATCTACAAAAAGGTTGTTCCAAAAATTGGAACTCAATTCGTCGATAGAATGATCTAAAAATAAAGTTTTCGTTTGATGCTCTGAATTGTGTAGTTTTATGGCGTCTGTCTCGCTGATAAAGTCGTTTTAGGGGTTTTTCTTTATAGGGAGGCGAGTTAATGAGTGCTAGCCTGTCTCCTCATATTTCCTCAAGTTATTGGGTCGTTGTTGTTTAATCTTCGCATTAGATCTTTCCTCGAAGGGACGAAACCGCGTTATCCGAGTTGTCGATGAGGTAGTTAAAAGACGTCCCAATAAAGATAAAGGCCGCCCTGAATTATTGTTGAAAAGGATTTCTCAAAATTATACCCGGCTAATTATTTTCCTGGCAGGGGGGTCGTTAAACCCTGAAAACGACATTCTGCGATACTTGTTATCTCGGGATATAATTAGCGTGTTTAATTAATCCCGTTTCGAATCCCTCGATTTGTATTGGGTCAGATTACGTAAACGGATTGTGAATTTTTTGAGATTTCCTATGTGGGGTTTCCTCAGAAGTGTTCGGTATCCGCTAATTGCCAATCAATCGCTCATTAAAATTCTGGGCTCTGTTCAAATAGACTATGACGGGGATGGATTTTGATTTCCATTTTAAACGGTTGGACCTTCGATACTCCAATGACTTCAGACCACAGGATATTAAGTCATAATCATTAAAATCTCATCATCTATACAATGTCAAAATTTAAATTCAATGCTAATTCGTTGGAAGGTTTGGCGATTAGTTTGGTGGATAGTTTCAGGATAGTGATCTGATTGGGAGGACAGTTTTGGGGGATGCTTGGGGATTCAATATGGGGATAACTACTTGCCTCCTTCCCCTTGGGGGGGGGGGATCTACAGTACTATTTTAGATGTATTTTAAGTAAAGGAAAAAAAAGACTTCGGTACATTTTCCTTGTAAAACATTGAAGACAACCTTTTTGAGCTTGGAAGATTAAAGTATTACAAGTCACAAAAATAATGATGTTTTTTCGTTGCTAGGTTACGTGTATAATCTCATTGCTATACATTATTCATTAAAACACTAATACCGACCAAAAAAAGGAACACCTTCCCTACAGTTTATTTCTAACCTCGGAGGTAAAAAAACTTATTAAAAATACAAGAAATATAATTATTCTTTAAGGTTTAACAAGGAAAAGGTTTTGTTGTCGGGAAACTAAAGGAGCTTTTCCCCTCCGGAAACTCGGACGGATGAAAAATTCACTAGTCAAAGGTGCAGGGAGCCTACATCGTTCCCTTTAAGAATGCATTCGAGGGGTTTGATACTCCGGCGCATGTTATCCGACGGCTCGATATTTTTTTGAACTTTTAAAACGGATATTATTATTGTTTTCGATGGAATATTGAAGTTAAAAGGTGAATAAATAGAAAACCTGTGATTGAAAGGCCTGCGGTTGACGGAAATGTATTCCATGTGTCAATGTTTACGAAGTTGATAGAACTGCCAGGCAAAACGATACCTTGTTTCCATGGTTTTAACGCATCTTCACAACAAAAAAACTGGTTTTTTTCACTACCTATTCGTTTTTTCAATCAAAGTTTTTTTTTTTTTTTTTTTTTTTTTTCAAACAGGTAAACTTGCAAAGGCTATAGGGGGATAAGGTATGGTAAAATGCCCTTGAACAATTTGGCCCGAGAAAAATACCCAAAGATACCTCTTGGTGTACCTAATAACTTCCCTTAATTTTGGATCAAAAACTCCAACGGTTTTGGAGAAAATCGCGTTTTTCTCGGTTCAGAAAAACCTAAATATCTCGAGAACTAATGATGCCACAGAGTCCGGATTTTTTTCAAAATGTAGAGCTTTTTTGGGCCCATCTTTTAGTATTTTTTTCAAATTTTTCAAACCATCAGAAAACCGCGAATTTTGACAAAAAAGATTTTCAGAGCGCGAAAAAAAATGTTCCCGATGAGGTGGCACAAAGATATTAATACCATTTGTTCATATACTAGTTACAAACTTACCAGAATTTTTTCAGAATTTTCGAAGTGGTGGAACATGGTTTTGCAAAGGTTTTCCTCATTTTTTTTTGTATTTTTGGCTAACGATGGTTACTAAAAAGGGCATCCAGCCCAGATTAGTGATGCTACATCAATAAATTATTCCGATATACAATAAAAATGCTCTCCCGAGGAGACCCTTGCTCCACATGGATGTCCGGGTTGAAGATCTCCAGCCTCCCTCCACTATTCATCCCCTAGGCTCTCCCCCGACTCCCCTTATAAGGTTATAACCTTCCCACACCACCACCTAACCTCCCTCCAATCATTCATCGCCTTACCTCCACCTAACCTTCCCCATCACCAACTAAGCTCCCCTCACTCTCCCCAACATTCCACCACCTCCCACCACTCCTCCATCACCTCCCCACATATTACATTCTTTATCATATTTTCAATGACAGTGGAAATTGATTTATTAATAACAAGTCTTTCTACATTTATTGAACAATAAATTCAACAATTTTACTAAACAAAGAACTTTTTCCTGGAAATCTCGAACCTAATAAACTATGTATTTGAATCTCTTCAATTTCAATAATGTTCTTTTTTTCCATACAAAAAGAACGACAGAATCATCAAGATTTATTGAAAAACCTTTAGAGGGAGGAAAAGTCTGAAAACATCACCAATCACGAACTACATTATTAGGCATTCAAGATGGTGACGTTGATGTATAAACTTGAGGAAAACTTGCCAAGAATATTTTTACAATTTTTTCCCTCCCTCCCCTAAATCCTGAGAATGGTTTAAAAGGAGTATAAAGAACACGTTAAATAATTTTTTTTTACCTTTTAATACGAGTTTTCTTGAGATTACTTAAGAAAGTTTTTTCGCCCTTTTGGCTTCTAACAAAGTCCTCTCGACCTCTTATTACTTCCTTCGAAAAGCAGATAACTCGCGGACGATTTTAGACACCGGAATTGATTCCGAAGGTTCATTCAACTTTTATCAACTCCTCGCAATAAAAGCCCTTTGATCTTTTAAACTTGAAGGGGCTTTTTGTCAAACTCGACTTTTTCAACTTTTTCGATCTCGTCCGCACACTATACCGCGTTATTTTTCCATTCTTTTTTTTCCCCCTCTCTTCTGACCGTTCCGACTCCTAGCTTTTACATGCCATTATTGCGGCCTTCTAAAAGCGTTTTCACGGGCAGTTAAGCTCGAAATGTTGTTTGGCGGTTTTAACTCGTTTAATTAATAGGCGGGTATCAAAAGGATTAATCTAGCGTGGAAAAACGATTTAATAAAAAAAATTTTACCTTGTTTTTTCCATACTCATTTGATTTTCAAATTATTCAATATACCGCTTTGATATATACAAAAATACATTCAACTTCTTTTAAAAAAATACAAGTAAATTATCAAAAATTAATTACAAAAAATAAGTAAATAAAAAAAAAATTTTTTTTTTTTTCAGGTTTTAGGCCAGGCAGTCTGAAATAATTTGAAAAGTCTGAAATAAATGTGGGAGATATTGACTTTTCAGTGAAAAAAGAAGGTTAATTTTAGTTATAATGGAGGATGAAAAAAAAAATCGTGTTTACTAAAGAAAATTGCGGGCAAAGTACGACAATGCAAGGAAATCCCAGACCAAACAAGATAATACTTTAAAAGCTCGTTTTCCCTCCCGTTCCACACCATCCCGCCGCACCGCGGCCTCTTTTATCTTTCGGACAATGCGTCTTTAAATTAATGGCTAATTCTATCTACTTTAGAGGCTCGGGAAATCGATTTACAACGCCAGTAAAAACAAACCCGAAGAGGAAAAAAAGGCCTTTCACGATCTAAAACCTCTAGGGGATTGTTTTCTGTCGCTATGAATTTCGTGGCTATCTAAGGTCAGAAAAAGGTATAAGTTTGAATCCTTATCTTCACGTTCAACACTTGAATTATTTAACCACCCTCGTATGATAAGCCTAGACAGCTGTAACATATTCAATGCCGATTTATACATCGACCAGAAATAAACGTTTAAGTATATTAATTTTTTTAAAAAAAGCTTTACAACGGTATAGTAGAGCCTTTTTTCTAAATAAAAAAATATGAATTTCTTAAGATAATCGTGTTTGAAAGGTCTTTATCTCAAGGGAAACTTTCTTTTCCTCCTCAGGGCCTATTTCAAAAGGTCCCTACTCTGTCTGTGTTCGAAGGACAATTTCCTGAAAGCAAGGGGTCCTTTGGTATCGTAATGTTTAAAGGGAGAAGGCGGATCGATCTAAAAAAAGCAAATAAAAAATGTTCTCAAATTTTTGAAGGAAAAACAACTATTGTTTCTCTGGACTTAACTCTCAGGCAATCAGAAAACACGCCAATTTACAGCAGACTAAAAGGCCAGGGGGGAGAACGTTATAGGGCGATAAATCCAGACGCGATAAAAATAAAAGAGAAGAAAAACTCCCCGTTTCCTCCGTTGAGGGTAAAACCGTTGACAGGTCCCGAGTAGCCTCCCTGAGAATTCCGAGGTCAGTTCATTTTGAAAAAATACAAAATGGCAACGGTCCAACCAGCCTAAATATCGAAAATGTTTTACTTTTATCGAAAAAACGACTTAAACGCCCTAAGACTTGCCATTACTAAGATTCAAATTTATTTTCAAACGTTAATTTTAAGCAAACACGATTCTGTAATTGGAAAGTGAGTAATCTTTTACCTCGAGAAATTTATCGAGTCATAAATACGTTAAAGGATCCTATAGTAAAATATGGGAGGGCGGAAAGCCCTTTTATCTCATTAGGGGACGTTTAGCTCTGGAATAATGTCCAATTAAGTTTTAATTGAGGTCAATCGGGCCTAGAGAGACTTATTAAACCTTTTTTTTTCTTAATGCCGATCTAAAAAATTAAAGGATCTTCAACTCGTGTTTTTCAACGAGGGCTATCTTTTAAAATTTAGCCAGAAGTTGCTTATTAACGGAAACCATTTTCGTTCCACCTGGTTTAAAAGTGCTTAATTATTAACGAAATTGTACACATCCGGCGTTCTCGGCTCCTCAAATAAAATATTAACGATGTTAACCCCAGTGTATGCAATTACGAGTCCTTTTTTTAATTGACCCCCTTGGAAAAGGGAAAAAAAGGGCTTTCTGTTTCCTAATGGCTTCTTTTTTTAAAAAAAATATAGGAGGGAAAAACGCATGATTAAAAATATGGTGACAACGAGGGAGAAAAAGATGAAGTGGTGGGGGTTGACGTGGGGCGGTATAGGATTGGCTGGCTCAATCCCAGATAGGCCACAACACATAAGGCAAAAAGGGAAAAATATCTGGAAGCCTAGCTCGGAATTTCACTGAGGATTCCCGTTTTCAGAGTGGACCTAAAGAGCTGGGATAGTTTGAAAGCCTTTTGAGGGAAACTCTAATCATAGCTTCCCCTTTTATTATTCTTTGTTCCTCTACTCTCCCATGTGCCCCCACACAATCTCCCAACAATTATTTAAACTAGCACCAACTAATCACATAATCATAAAATGATAACCCGAACGAAATGTATCACCTCAAATTTTACTTCTTTTTAATTAAATTTTAAATTTTTTTTCAGGCCCTGATGATGAAATTATAAATCTCGAAAGCTTGGCCAAAAAAACCGTTTATTTTACCGAAAAGACCATCCCTTTGATATTCCAAAACAATAACTACCCTGACAACTTCCTAAAGCTGTCCATTACCCACCCCAACTATCCCTGGCATATCTCCAGACTATAAAAGCTACCCCCCAAATATCCCATAACTATGCCTAGAAATCATCCCATAACTATGCCTAGAAATCATCCCATAACTATGCCTAGAAATCATCCCAGGTATTCATCCCCTATTAACCCATTTATATGTATATCCCCAACTAGGCTCCCATCTACCCCTGCAACAATCTACTTAACTTAATACTCTAAACTGACCTCCAACAACACTCCCTACCTACCCCTCACAACTACTAGCCACAACTAGCCTTCTATCCCTCCAACTTGCCCCAAATACATACTCAAAACTACCCCCATCTAAACCAAAACCACACCTCCGGGTTCCAACTTCCCCTAAGCTAGCATCAAGCCCCAATTTAGCTACCTTTTAACTACCCCCAAGTAGACCCCCATCTACCCCTTCAACTTCCCTACCTACCCACAGCCATACTAACCTCTGGCCTCCAACTATCCCAAGTATTCCGAAATATCCCCAAATATAACCTGGGTACTACTACTCACAACAACCCCCAAAGTAGTCCCTTCTAGCCTTAATATTAATAGCCCCCAACTATCCATAAATCTAAACCTTTAGTCTCCAACTACACCAAACTTCCGAAATCAAATCAGAATACTCATTCCTTTGTAAAGCCTCTTCAAGTTCCATCTTCAAGACATTTATGTCTTGTGGAACCACCTGTGTCTTAGATTGCATTGTACATACTGTGTAAGTATATTCTCTCTGTGTTCTGTGGTTTTTTCCCAGCTCAATGAAGAAAAAAAAAGTCTTATCTATAAGGAAGTTGAACGTGTTCAAAGTTAGAAACTTTGTGTGAACTATTATTAAACTGTCGTTCATCTTTCCCTCACTTATTGCTTTTCGCCCTAAAATGAACGTTTTCGCTCTTTCCAGAGGGTAGAAAAAAAGGTTCTAATTTTAAAACAGCATCATTTTCCGGCCCTTTGTCCCATGGACTTGAAAAGGGCAAACAAAATGTCCTTCAAACGTTCCCGAGTATCTTTTGTCGTACAAAAGGCTTCTAATGAAACATCGGACGAATAAAGGTAATCTCGTATTTTAGCACAAGTTTCGAAAACACGTTTATAAACTATTGACAGGTTTTTGACGTTTCAATTACAAAAGGGTCGCTAAATACAGTCTAGAACTTCTAATAGAAAACACATCTTTGTGATTAATTTTCGAGTCCGAAACTTTCGTGAAAACAAATATCGCGGTTTTTCTTTAGTTTGAAACATTTGTCTCTGTTTTTGGAAGGACAACAATGATACGCTCTGGATGTGATCCAAGTAAGTGCCTACGGTCCGGAATATAACGTAACACTTGAACGACCCTTAAAGATAACATTTTCTTTTTATGATGTAGGCACCGAGAGTACACTTTCCAGTATTAAATTGTTAAGGTTAGCATGTGCAAAAAGACCTTTTCTCCACGTTATTGCTTCCCTAAGCGGAAATTTCACCCTTTGAAGAACCTTTTTGTCTACATCTTTCGAGTAACACAATTTACAATAAAATATATAGAAGGACAGCTGGAAGTTTAAAAAAAAGTTAAATAAGTCACGTTTTTGAAAAATCTAGAAAGATTGCTGTGGTTGAAAAATGTCCGGGGTGAATAGTCCTGGTAGGATAAAAGAGAGGAGAGATTGGTGTGTCCCAAATGTAGAGGAGCCACTAAATTGGAGCCCTTAGTCAGAGCGAGGCCCTCGTCAGCTCCCCAGAGGAATCTTACAGAAATATTAAGATAAATGTTCCCTTGTTTCGACCTCTTGTATTTCTCGTTTACCTTCCGACAGAACGTCCTGAATTCCGTGGTTGTCCCACCTCTTTTTCATAACATCTTTTAACAAGTCAAAAAAAATTTTTTTTTCTTTTTTAGTCGTTTACTGTAAAAAGGTTCAAACCTGCGATTTTTGAGAGATACAAAACTATTCAAATTTGGGGTTCAATTGGATAGTTTTGATTGCAAAATTAACTTTTATACTAGCATTTGACAATTAGCGTTAATTTGAAACTCAGCAAGCGTATGTTCGTTTACCACTAAAAAAACCGTACCCGGGGCACGCTCGTATCGAGAGGGGGTTAAAACTTCCACACGGAATCCGACCCGTCTCATTTAAATTCCTCTTCATTATTCATGAATGTAAATAAACGACTTCAAACCCGGCTCCCGTCCTAAAAGTATCGCGCCAGCCATCCAAACGTTTTTAATTAGGTGACGGCAAACAGATTCCAAAAACTGAAAAGGCGGAAAACCGTCTTTTGACAAACAAGCGGAGAACCGCGATCATTTCAAACAGTTTCTTGTTTCACTTTTATCATTTTCAAATAACCATTTTAGGTTCATCTCAACACGTTATTATTCTTCGTTTTCATATCCATATTCAGATAAGGTAGCAATTTGAAACTGAACTTGTTACGTGATATTTAAAAGCATATTTGTATAACATAAAGAATCAACTTCTATTTTTTATTTCCAAGAAAAGAAAGGATAAATTGCATCCCCCCCTCTCTTAATTTTGTTTCTTAATTTTATCGGCATATATCTAATCGGACCATTGGGTTATTGAACACGTAGATAGGTAGCATGTAATAAGTAAACATCGACCAGATTTGTATGTTTTTAATATATGATGAGGCCTGGGTGATTTTATGTGTTCACTAGCTTTTTATGATTTAAAAGAGCATTGTATAGGATTTTTGAATATAGAGATAACGATAAAATCGATAATGAATTGCAAAAAGTTGATTGTTCGTTTTTGTCTATATTTTCCACCCGAAAACTGAAATAGGCGAGAAATCAAAATTGTATATTTATTAGATTTATTAATTTCACTAAAAAAAAAAAAAAAAAAAAAACTGCTGAAATCATGTACAAATTGTGTTATATCAGAGAATTTTTGAGTGAAAATATTTATTTTGAGTTGGTTAGATTAACCCGCATGATCTAAGTGATATGCGGAATGGTTGGTATAACAGCCTTAGTATTTCTTCAGCCCTTTCGAAATGTTTATTCAATACGACGTCTTTCCAAGAATATTTTGATATCTCGTAAAATAGTTTAGTATCGACAGCCCCTCGAGTCAATTCCATGAGGAACGTTTCGATGAGACGGCATCAGAAACGTCAGATATGACTCGCATGCTACAATATGACGAGTCAATATTCCAACCGGTGACATCTCCCCTCCCTTTTATCACGAAACCCTTCTGAATCCAGCACACAAAATAATAAATTTTTCACAAACTTATAGAATATCTGTTACACATAATGTTAATGGTCATTAATTATCTTTCGCTTCATATTTAGTTGGTTCGTTATAGGAAATAATAGACCTAAATGCGATTTGGTTTAATATTCAATGAAATGTAGGCTACGCTAATGAACAGTGGAATGCGAGACATTAAAGGCAAAGAGGGCTGCTTAATTAGATCGAATATTTGAACACTTCCTGCTTTGATTTTTTAGAATAATATTTTACTTATTTTTTATAAGCTTTTCATTTAATAATTAGCATTTCAATCAGTCAAATGGCAGACTTTATATTTTAAAAAAATCCATTACCTTATTTATCAAGAGGTATTCATCGATGAAAATTGACAAAATAAAATTAAATTTCAAAAATTTTATATAAACATTTTTTCTCTCTCTCTTACCTTTTACGAAATTCCAATTTTTTGTATTTTTTTTTTAATTTAAGTTTTACATTGCCCGAATTAATTTTATAATTATTCAGTGGCTATGTAATTCTTAATTGAAACTCACGTTTGCGTGTTTTGAACTAGTTAAGAGTCGACGACAAGGGAGAACGATTCCCGTACACGTTCGAAACCCGACTGTGAAGTTTTGTGAAGAGAGATTCCTGGACCTGCGCTTTTATAATTCGTGCGGATTCGAGGAAGGAAATTTCGTCCTTTTACCCTCCTCAGTCTTTACATTAAGTTGATGATTTTTAACACTAAAGGGCTTTACAATGGTATTGAAGAAGGGATTTTGAAATTGGAGGCTTTTTCCATAAACAACCTTTTCCAGCATTAAACACGACACCTTGAGAACACATTTTCTAACAAAATTTCTTCATTTCTATTTATAAGATTTTTGTTTTGTCTTAAATAAGAAGGTACAATCTTATCAATTTCCAGAGGAATCGTCGTCGTCTTTATAATCCGTGATTTACAATCCGGTCGAGGGAACTGCTCTTTAAAGGAAGGCTTGAAAATTGCTTAAATTTGCAATTGATTTAATTCCTTGTTGTGATAATATAGGGTGTGATTGGTCATTAAGTTGTTCCCCTCATACATCACGGTACTCATCAATTATCTGCAAGGCTTCAGTTTCCAACAAGTGTGTTAAGACTCGTTAGTTATTAGTGAATTATGACACATTATACAGTCCATTCATCGTCCATTTCTTCTGTACATATTGTTAATTAGTGATAGTGAATGCCCATCATTCATTGCGTCATATAAACTTATTTTATAAATACTAATCAGTAATCGTCGCTATTACACATCGTTAATTACGACAGCAACCATCATGCAGAGCCCGAAACCTATCCGGACATCATCATAGTGTTGCTGGCAAACGGTAATATGTACCCTATGTGAATTCACTAAAACGACGATTTCGGAATTTCCTCAGATTTAAACTTTTTAAAATCTGAACCTTGCTCTAACATTATTCTAACTATAAAATATAGGACTTTATCTTCCATCTTTTATCTATATCTGGAGGTAGAAAATATGAAAAAATCACTTTTTATTAGGAGTTGACCGCTTTGGGAAAAACTACGTTTTGCTATCTCGTCCTCGTTTATTGGACCGTCTAAGACATTACTTGAAAATATATGGGGGCCATAAAACTATTCTAGCACCCACGAAAAATCCATGCTGCCCACCTAGGATTTTTCACCAGACAATAAAGTCAAAAAATACAACCATAAAGCCATCTATAAAATTCTGAATTTTTACAAGTAAGCACTTTCAGACTTAGATTTCTATTCAGCTACTTTGAACTATATCACCTATTGCAACATCGGGCTGCAACCAGTTATTTCAATTTTACTAAAAGTGGAAATTGAGACTTGAAAAAGGCAATTAGGACAGATGAAAATATCGGGCTACCTAATTGTTCCTATGGTATCTATTTAATTGAAAAACGTTGGAGTAAAATAATGACCGTTTTTTCGAAATATCAGATAACCGAATGTTTGAATTGTGACACTGAAAGATGCGACAGGAAACAAAGATTTCTTTTATATACGTTGAAAGCGGATCTGTATTGATCTTTTGTAATCTTGTAAAGAAGTTTGCAGAAGACGAAGTCTGAATATTTTTCTTTCCTATTTCACCTCCAAAGAAAACGTAGTCTTTCAACGAATTCATTTATAATAAAAGGATAAGAAATTGTAGAACTGAAAATTGGATACGAACTGAATTAAATATGGAAGAAAACGTCTGCACTGAAATACATACCTACACATAAATTAAAATATTCTATTTCGATATAAAAACAAGTTTTAGTAGAACAGAATATTACTTCACAAAGAAATTTTATTTTATACGATAAATAGAAATACAAAATATACACAAATTGGGTCTCATTCAGGACTTTGTTGTTTTTTGTCTGTTAGTTTATTTCTATCGTTTCTCCTTCTCCTTCTTTGGCATGTTTATGCAAACTTTAAAGGTATATATACATTTTCAGAGATGCTGTGGCCTTCTGGAGACTTGTTTAGTCCACTAAGGAGCTCTATATACATTGGTAGACACGCTATGGCCTCTGGTTGTCTTAAGAGTGTACTAAAGGCCCCGGTTTTAGTATTCTCCGATTATCTCCGGTTCTACTCAAAATTTTTTAACAATTTTTTTTTTATTTTCTTTTATTTTTAAATGCCGAACTACCAATGTGCTCCAAAAAAAATATTTTTTCAGATTTTTTATTTTATTTCTTGTATAAATTTAAAAACTCAAATTAGACTCCATTAGGAGTATCTTAAAAAAATATTAGAAAAAACGAGACCAAAAAATCGAAAATCGGTTCATAAGTTCGGGAGCAAATCGGAGAATAAAATTATTCTATTTTTTCTCCTAGCGAAATATTTTTTAGGAGCACGATAGTTGATCGCCATTTAATTAAAAAAAAAAATGAAAAAATTTTCGAAGAAAAATTTTGAGTACAACCGGAGATACAGGTTCGGAGATAGCTAAAACCGGGGGCCTTTAGTACACTCTTAAGACATGGCCACTACTGAGGTCTTCCGATGTCTTTAGACCTCCTTAGAGACCAGAGCTTGTCTACTGATGTCTATCGACCACCATAGTGGCCTAACACGACCCAAGACGACCAGAAGCCTGAGCGTGTGTACCGTACGTCTTGACACCCTTTGGAATTCCATATACGGAAAATGGATTTTTTATTACATGAGTAGAAAACACGAGTTGATCCAACCCTTTTAGGAATCGTCTGAACCCTAGCGGCAACCACAGGAACCCATTAAGGGTTTTTCCTACTTCACCGTGGTGTCAATAGATATCAGACAAAGGCTAATTTTTTTTTATTTTCTCGTAACAATAAGGGCGAGAACTCAAAAGAGTATCGCTAAATATAATTCTTTTTGGTGCAATACTGAAAAGGATAAAGGAACCATTGTGTTAAAAAAAGGTCATTTTGGAAAATGAGTGGTATTCATTCATTTTGTAATATTCCAGGATCCTTTTACACAGTGACCACCCTTTTATTATTCTCTGGGTGGCTCAAATTAATTTTATATACGAAAAAACTTCAAAGAGAAAGGTCAGGGAATAGCGAGGTCAAAGAATATTTTTTTACCCAGCATTCATCCCCGGAAGCGTTCTCAATTTGCATTTTTTTTTCCTTGATATGTAAAAACTAGGCTTTAATTAGATTTTATATTTTAAAAAATTGTAATTGCTTTAGAATAATTATATTTCTCGAATGAATTTCAACTTTAATGCTTAGATAACACGTAGAAGGTGGAACTAAATGAGTAGTTTTGAGTGATTTCGTGATGTGAGGATCAAGTAGGTTGTAAGCCTGTCTGTGACATCATGAGAGAGGTTTCTCTTTTAGATGCAAATATCTAGGGGTTAGACTTGGAAAACACAAATGATTAATTAATACGTCAATTCTCAACTATTGATAGTAATATCCTACGTTTGAACTCGATGTTGAAGTTATAAATAGCCATAATTATTATTTAGTTGGTTAGAACTTATAATATTTAGTTTATATTACTCTTTTCTACACTTTGGTGGAAATTTTTTTAAAGATTTGATTTAATAAACATTTGATAATGAAATATTCACATGGCATAACAGTAAGAAAAGGTTTGAGGAAGATGATGAATTTAATATCATAAAATCTAGGCATAGGAGTTTAACCTACCTTAATCCCATCATCTTTTAAGCGTGTAAACATGTACCGGTTTAATTCAATTTCCTCCCAGTGGAGCGGTAAAGTCGAAACGTTATATTCCGTTAATCTTCCCGAAAATGAGGCTTTTCTCTGATGAGATTATAAAACGGGGTGTAATTTATATGTTGGAGTGCTATAAATAAAGACGCGCTTTTACGATTTTCGACGCCTCCCCCACCCTTAAAATATATATAACAAAAGGGCCTTTAGATACAGACGCGCGGGTTTCATATCGGCGAGTTGATAAATGGGAACGGACCCCTCGAGGTCCATATATTGAAAGGTTACCAGCCTCTATGTTCATTTTTTAAAGTTCTTTTGACTTTCTGCCTTAAAACTCGGACTTTTTCAATGAAAACTCTGTTTAAGTAATTAAAATAAGTAACTTTAGACGCCCTGAGTTTACTTATTAGCTGTACTAACTTTCAAAAATAACCTCAACTTGAGCCAAACAGTTTAACCACGTTTAGTGTTAGCGTACATAAATCTGTAGAGCGGTGATTTATCTAGACCGAGGTTGGTAGTTTATCATGAGTTTCCATTCCGTGCACAGCCTCTAAGGGCTATAGAGACTACAATTATCAACCTTTATGTCCCCGGGTCCATTTCGTTACGGAAAAAGAAGATGATGATAGCCTCAGATTTAGCATTGTCAAATTTAAACTAGAAAGAATCGTCTGCCCTGAGCGTTACGCCCTTTCTCTGTAAGCCATTAAACAAGAGCCTTCCCTGTAGATAATATAGAGGAAACCCGTTCTTTTCAGCAGATTTACAAGGTCGGAGGGGCAACTTTTTTCATTAGGACGAGAAAAACGGTGTTGCAGAGGGCCGTAATGAAGAGCCCCTTCTGTAAAAACACCGAAAGGATAATACCGATCATTGAAACTTTAGTGTGTGAACCTTTTTTCCAACCTTACAAATCTTTCCGAACATGATATTTTACAGGTAGGTATGTAGGCACATACGAGGATGGATGGATCTTTTCACGGGAGGAGGAAGGCGGTGGCATGTGCATAATGATGTATGGCATAGTGAGCTAATGATGGCATATTGGGCTGATGCATTACGTTTAAGGGATATTGGGCTGTATAACTTGACCAAATTGGACTGATAGAGACATCTATTTGTGGAAAATTGGGCCGATAGATTCTGCGTATTTGTGGAATAATGGGCAATTCGACAAGTCCCAACTAGCATTCGGCTAATTTATGCAGCACTTTTATTATGGCATATTGGGCGGTATTTACAGAGCCTCTTGTGTCAAAGCAAATAGGGCTGATCTCTGCTTAATTATCTTCTCAATTCTTTCCACCAGTGCTAGGTTTCCAGGCTCTAAGATCGGAAACCCAACAACATAGCATCAACAAAAATTAATAATAAAAGGGAAAAAACCATTAAACTAAATGAACGAAAACGTGCTTCAGCATAAAAATGGTTCATTTATCGTAATTGATGTTTATAAAAATAAAATAAACACTGTTTCTCGAATCAGGATGTAAAAAAAGGTGAATCTTCAGAAGGGGGGTAGGTTCAAAAACGGGTGTGAGGACGCTAGACGTCTCCGGTTTTCCCCGTTTAGAGCAGGCGCTTTCCCGACCGCCTTTCCCGAGTTAGGACTCCTCAGTTCCGCGATAGCCCTTTTACCGCGAACATCCCGTCCTGTCAAATTTAATATTAAATGTAACGAAATTTTAAATTCTTAAAAAAAAAAAAAAAACATCGACACTCAGGTGAGTCGATCCGGAAAAAAATTGTGAAAACGACCTACAACCAAGCTTAATTTTTTTTTTACTAAGTTTTTTTACACACTATATCGCAACAAAAAAAAATTTTTTTTTATTAAACAAGAAATAAATAAATAAAAATGTTATATCTCCATGATAGTGCAAAATATGTTATAATGAAAGAATTGAATTATTTAAGAATGAAATGATGAAGGGTAGTAGGAGGAACTTTGAAACGTTATCTCTTTAGCTTACCAAAAGAAAAGATCTTGGCTGTATTGCCAAGGGTATAAAAGCATAAGATGTTTTCTTCTATCGCCTCTCTCGTGACTAAAATTTATTGTCCAAAAAGAAATTATCTCTAAATTTTTTTTCGTTCCCCAAACAACGTGCGAACTGACCCGGAAATAAACCCCCTACATGGCTTAGGGGGACGACAGTAGGGAAGAGTTTATTTCGAGTTAAATGTGCGACCTAAGATTTGTTAGTTTTGGGTCAACCGAGTCCGCCTCTAATGAGTTCCGAGGGGTTTTCTGCCCTCCCTCAAGTGATTAGCACTCGCCTCATTAATTCGAGTCCGGAGAAAAGCGAGCTTCGCTTGAAATATGACTGAAAGAACGCGAAATTGTTATCTTGACGATAATTTAATTTAAAATTTTAAAGTCGCTTCCTAAATACTTCGACAACGGAAATAATTTGCCTAAGAAAGTGTCGTAACTTAACATTCTGAAAAATTTTCGCAATCCTCTTTTTAATTATTTAAATCCTCATAACTAGCATTTCAAGAAATTTAAAATATGTAATAATAAAGTTTTAACCCATATATCTTGAATATGAAAGGAACCTGAATTAACAAAATGAGAAAACTAATTTTCTAAAGATTTTCAAATTTTTTGAGTTCAATTTGTTAGTAGATTTTTGTAAGCGTTTTAACTTTCTCAATTTTGAAAGCTTTACTTCCTCAATTACAGAAGGTAGCGGTAGCTAGTGCTAGAGATCTAAAAAAATTTATTCCTCCAAAATGAAAATTTTTATTTCCCTTTTGCATTTTAGATAATTTAGAACATTTTTTAAATATTTTTATGGAGCACTCGTAATTTTTAGGCTTAGAGAAAAATCCTGACAAATTAACATCCCTTTGATACATTTTATTGTTGTTTTACATTTAATTTACGAGTATGTACCTTCTAAGTTGGAATTTTATTTTTAATTTCCCTCTCTGCTATTTAGCCTCGCATACGCTTTATTATTTTACGCATATTTTTATTCATTTATCATTAATTTTTTTTTTTGGTACATAAATGTCACTATGAGTAAATTTAATTGATAAGGACGAAGAGTGTTCCCATCCGAGTGGGGCCCTTGGGTATGCCAGAGGGGACGCCATTTCCCGTGGGTTTTGTTTATATAACTGGGTATTCGGATATTCATTGCAAGGAGACGTCTGTCCAACTTTACTGACCTTTGAAGTCGATTTTTAAGCGGTTTAAGCAATTCTATCAATCAACTATCAAGGAACTTCTGTAGCAATTCCAATTTCCAAGGAGCATTGCAATTGTATTATTTTCACTTGAAAAATTTTGGACTTTAAGCTTCACTTTAAAGTTTAAATTATATATGTTGCCTTTTCCAACTAAAGTTGGTACATAGTTGACAAAAATAGCTTTGTATTGTTAATATAATTAATATTAAATTTATACAATAATTAATTTAATAATTTTAATATAATAAAATTAAAACTCAACTTAAAATAATAATAATTATTATCGAGTATATATTATAATTAACGTTAATATAGTTATTTTAATACATAATTTTTATTTTAAATATAGGACGGGAAAAATTGGGTGTTGAGTTGGAGTATTGTGTGTAGAATTTTTCCAGTTCGCAGGTCAAGCCCTTTTCCACCGATGATTTATTTGGTTTCACATTTTATGGTATTCACGATCTTTTCAATTAAAACGTTTTAATCGTGTTAATCATGGTAAACTCAAAGTTTAACAGGCTGAATTAACACGATTAACACGTGGACATTGTGTACTTTTCTAGTGATTTTAATAAAAAGATACATTTGAATAACTCTTTTATTCAAAATGTGTAAGATTAAACTTTTGAACATAATTTGGAAGTATTTTAAAGGTTTTAAGTATGGTATTAATTTTATTTATTCTCTTGTGGGTTAACAATAAAAGGTCTACTTTGCAAACCTAATAAATAACTCGCTGTCTCTGTTGATTTCCGATGTTCCCCTCTTCGCTAAGTGCTTCTCCGGGAGAAAGAAAGGGAAAAAAAAGGCCTCTAGTTCGAATAAAGAATTCAGTAAGGTATCAAGAAGAAAAGAAAAAATTAAAATTTTCCTCGACGACTGCAGTTTCTCACGATTTAGGTACTTAATAATTTTTTAAGTGATTACTGTCTACAGAATATAGAAGAAAGGAGCTGATGCCTCAGATTTGTGTTTTTTACCCTTAAAATAGTCAAAAAGAAGTTTTTAAATAAAATCAAAAAATGATCATTTTTGGGTTAACAAAGTTTAAAAGAGGTTTAGTGAGGACAAAATTTTTTAATGAATATCCCAAAACTGACTTCAGATTCTTGTTTTTTATCTTAAAAATGGTCAACAACTAAATTTTTGTATTTTCAAACTTTTTCGGTGGAATCCAATGTAAAAGCGTTAATGCGACAATCCAGGAACTGTCAGGTCTCCCTTGTTTTACCTTGACAATGGCCAACCCTTTAAATGGCGGTTACCCGTATTCACACTACATTAAATTTTACCCCGGTATTACCTTTATCAAGAGCATTAGCTTAGAGCCATTGTCCCTTCGGGAGCCGGTTAGGCTTGAAAAGCGTACGGAGGTTAAGTTCAACATACTTTATCATTTTAACTAACTATAATTTATCATTTAAAAGTTCATAAAATTATTTAAAAAACACCTCTAAAACTTTAAAAAACGCAATTTTAACTCGATCGGTTCGAAATGCTCAAAATGAGCCTGAATATGGTGAAAACAATGTGTTGGAATATATAGCAACTGAAGCACAAAAGAGATATAACTGTTATGTCATGAACAGATGTCAGTCCTTTCTTGAACAACTATTAATAAAAAGGTTTCCTCGAAGAAGGTCAAAACTGTTTTCACTCCTCTTTTTCATTTTCAATATCTCAAGAGTGTGGGAAAGAAAATTTGCGATATTCTCGGAATTTGTCCTCCAAGAGTGATAAAGGAGGATATACGATCGTGACAAGCCTTATGGATTGAGAAATCTGGTGGGGAAGATGGGGAAGGAAAAAAAAGGGAAGAGGCGAAGTGGTCTCCTTGTTTACATGGCTTCAATCTAATGCCGGACACGTCCGAGGCTAATGTACGCCCCACTTGTGCACTTCGCATCTGGCGAACCCTTTCGACCCAATACGCCAAAAGTCAAACACAATATAACAAATTGAACCTTTTGAACGAATTTTCTAACTTTTTGCATATGTTGAGGAATTTATGTGGAGGAATGCCTTATAAAATTTTTCATTAATATCCTTGCTGACAAGGTAAAAACGTCTCCGGATGCCGAAGTTTAAACTGCGCCTCAGAGCAACAAAGGTGAATAAGCCAGACAAAAGAGAAGATAATAGAATTTCCAACTTTGTTTAATTTACGAGCGAGCTGTTTTAAAACTTGTTTAAACAATTTATACGCGAAGCAAGTTTTCCATCGACGATTAACCATTTTTCTCTCATGCTACTTTATTACCGAGGTACTTTAGGAGGCTACAGTACTTTCATCGGAAAAGAGTTTCAGCTATAAAAACTCCTTTCTCAAATACAAAAAGCAAGGGGGAAAATATCTAGGTGGAGTTATGTTATTTGAGAGTAGAATGTCACTAATTTTGCGACATCGAAAAACCTTGTGGTAAAAGGTGGCTTTGACTTTGGCGTTTTTAGGTTTTTAGCGAATAACTCAAGAACTACTCACTCTAGCGACAGAATATCTTTATTCAAAATTAAAGATCGTGCAATTTCCTTTTAAAAAGATATTAGTCATATTTTCGCTAGGACCTATAGTTAAGCCTTAGATACGTGATAAATTGGATTTTCATTCAAAAACGGCAAATTGTGGCTTCTACCCCCAATAGCTCCTTAACTATATGTCCTAGCGAAAACATGACGAGCATATTTTTGATAGAAAATTGCAAAAGATTTAATTTTTAATTAAAGCATTCCGTCGCTAAGGTAAGTAGTTCTCGAGTTATTTGCACAAAACCAAAAACGACAACTATAATGCCCATTTGTGAGTGAAGTACAGGGTTTTCGATTATACGAAGTTTGTCACACCACTGTCATGTGACCTAACAACTTAAAGTCATAAAATCTTTTACTCCATTATGTAAGTTTTTTTTTTTTTTTTTTTATAGGGTAGTAGTAGCTAGAGATAAATTTGAATACCCACAATCTCTAGAGATAAAAGAATATTTCATTCCATCTTGATAAAAAAAAAGTGATTTTTCCACCTAAATTCTCCCCTCATTTTTTTTTCCACCGTTTCGATTTCATCCTTAAATAAAGCGAAATGACGTGACCGTTCCGTATAACGTCCCTCTCAGACGGAAAAACGTGATTTTCGTTTTATGGTCGAATCACCGAAAAATTACTGAACCTGTTATCCCTCTCTATTGATGCTTCGTTATTAAACCAGGCACAAACGCGAATTCGAGGACTTTTTAGTCGAATAATTATTTCTGTAAAATGTTTAGTTAAGGCGTTCAACATGCCCAAGTTGGATCCCTTAATTTAACAATACAGTACTTCACCCGCAAACAAGTTCTAACACATTTACTAAACTTGGAACATAGCAATCAAGTATTATTGATTTAGGGAAGACTCCGTAATGTTTAAGCACCCAAAATTCCAAACAATACGCCTATAAACAATTTTTCTTTCCAAGTTTTGCGGTTAAATCTTGAGGGGACATCGACGTTTAACTATTTTTGAGGCTGCCTGAGCAATTTTATGCATAAAATAGCTTATTTAGAATTATCAAATAGATCTTCCCAACAAATAGATTATTGATCAAAAATTGTAATGAAATCGTCAAGCACTGATTTTGCTAATTAAAGTGATTTAATTACGTTATTTTTCGAAAGAAACTCGAATTTTTGAGTGGTTTGTAAGTTCCGGTTTCGACCTCGATATTCGTGTGGGCGACAAATAATGAAATGGCAAAGGCCCAAAACAAGAAAACTTCCTCAGATCATTCCAACCCCCGGAGAACGATCCAAAAACGTTTTCAACCGCAGTGGAGTCCATTTTATTTTTATCCTCCCAACCATTCGAAATAAAATTTAATCCTTCCAATTTGATAAAACATATTAAATTAAGGCTTAACAAGATTAACCCTTGAATCGTGGTTTGCGGCGATTACTCGATAAAAGGATATTAATGAATTTTTTGTAATAGTTTTTAATTAGTTCAGAACCGAGAAAAATAATGTTCGCGAACTCTCCGACAATCGGCTTTATGCAAATCCGGTTATGGTTTTGTAATTCAAATCCGGAAATGTTGAGCCACTACTGAGAGATACACTTAATTGCTTCTGTGTTCCTTAGTTTCATCCCGAAGAGCCTCCGTCTTAACCCGATGGTTTTCATTATTGAAAACGTCCAAGGGTTTACAACCACGGCAATTCCCACCTTGTTATAAATGCCAAAAGCTTAATCGTTTTTTTGCCTGCAACTTTCATATTTTATGTTTAAAAAAAAAAAATAAATAAAAAATAAAAAATTCTCCACTGGAAAAAGAGAATCTAAAAAAAGTTAGGGACACATTTTCTTCTTTTCTTTCTCTACCTCATTAATTATTAATCTTTTATATTTTTAAGTCACCTTCATGAATATTTAGATTTTTTTTTGGAAACAATACTGTGCCCCTTTTATTATCCCTTAACTATCAGCAATAAAAGCTCCGAACAAACCTTCTTAATTGCGGTCAAGACGTTTGTTTTTCTTATAGTAAAAAAATAAATAAACAACATAAACTTCTTTTAAGCTTATAAGCTCAAAATCCGTCCTCAATAATAAACCTAAGACGAGTTTTGTCCCATATTTTTGGACGATTGTCTGATACAATTTTTCGTTTCCTGATAAACTCGATTTTTGATGGCGCATTAAGTAAATAAACTTAGGATTGAGTAAGTTATAGGGGTTTAAAATTGATCCTTGGTATAAAATTGTTATTAGAAGGTTGATTTTCGTGAAATCTGACTAATGGAAATGTGTAATTCAAAGTTGGTAATCAAATTCGGAAATAACTATTCAATCTGAGACTACTTAAAAAGGGGAGGCCTTTGGGAAAACATAATTTGAGCCATGTTTCAAAACTTTATGTTAATCAATTATATCTGCATTGCTAATTGAGTCAAAGAAAACATTTTTGGAGTGAAAGTTGAAAATGTTTAACTTTTGAAAAAACTTTTCCTATGGCGAATTGAACATTTAATAGATAAACGTAATTGAAAAGGGCTGGGTTATCCGATGATCGGAAAAAGATAGATTGAGTCTTTCTTAATTGGTGCTATTCGGAGGAAACTTTCTTTAGAAACATATCGCTTCAAATTATTGAGTATTAGAAAACAAAAATTACTAGGTAGACGAAACGTTTTTATGGGAATTTTTTTTTTTTTTTTTTTTTTTTTTTTTTTTTTTTTTTTTTTCCAGAAAATTAATATATTTTTTAAATGATTTTCTTTGGAAACCATACTTATTATGTTATGATGTTTTTTTTCAAATTTTTTCCAAAAAACTGATTTTTTTTTTTTTTTGTTGTACTATTAGGTATTTTTCCAAAAAAATCGTATTTTTTTACGATTTTTAAGAAAACTTTACTCTTTATTAACCACTGCAAATTATTTTTAAAGGTTAAAATTTATTGTTAAATGAACTTAAAATTTTTTTTAAAATTAGGTTCATTTCACTTAATTTAAATAAAATTCTCGTAAAGATTATTTCGAGTGACTAAGCCGAATCCGATTAATTATCCTAACAAGATAAAAGTTGAGACGGAAAGTGTCGGGTTGACGAAGTGTTTGAAATTTCTAATAATTCACTCTCTAATTTTGAAACGGCGAGGGCCTCCCTCTTGTCTGCTTGTTGAGCAGATTAGTTATTACGACGAGAGAGACATGAATAATACATAATATTAATCAAAGATTCAGAAAGGGGAGGTTAAGCGCACACGATGTCCTTTATCCAAACGAATGAGGCTTCAACTTGACGGATTTTTCATTTTTTTTCTTTAAATTTTCGTCACTTTTCATTTATTGTACAGTCCCATTATAAGAAATATGAGGCTAAACGAATTAATTTGTTTAAATTGACAGAAGAGATAAAAAGAATAAACAGAGGAGGCCCAAGAATGGTTCCTTGAGGGATACCATTCGTGCATTAGTTTGGCACAAAACCAATAGAGGTTTGGAAGTTAAAATATTGGGGTGTTTTGTATAATAGAGTAAAGTGTCTTTTTAACATTTACAAGGTTCTTATATTGAGTGAATAAATTACCTCGAAACAAAACCTTATTGGCACATAAATGGGGTGTGTAGGGGGGGTACGAACGTGAAGTAAGGCAATGGCCCGGGCGATTGCCTTCGTTTCCCTACGGGAGGACCTTCCGAAACAAAGGGTCCCCCATACAAAACGAATCCTCGAATAACTCACGCCCCTCACCCACCCACTCGGAATAACTCATTCTAAATACGGGGAGTCGGAAGAAAACACTTGTTCGCTCTTAAAAGGCTGAAGTGCGGCTGTCGGAAATAGGGAGGAGGCCGTAAACAATTTTTTTACGAGCTTGTATGTTTTATCGAGTTTTTATCGCGGAATAAGAGACCATCAAATTTCATGTAGAGCTACTCGGTTTTCATTTTCAAAATAAACGAAGCGATTTTACGGTAAATGAGCATTTAATTGAAATGAAATTATACTCGGTTTAGTGATTTTATAAAATCAAACTTTTACGATTCTATGCTAGGCTATACTGCCACCAGGGGTCCGAACCACTTATCCCGATCCCCTAATACCTACGGGAATACCTATTACACTAGTAGCTGAAAATCGATATTCCTTTATTATTAGGATATCTTTTCCCATGTAATTTTGGATTGATTTTTTGAAACATCAGACTATGCAGCAGCGTCGTTCAGCACGAAGTTTTGAAGTACGAGGACATGTTAGTTAGTGACCTTTTGAGAAGAGGTAGAGAGAAAGTCCTTTTGTCTTACAAACTAATGTTGTTGTTATGGTCTGTAATTGGATCACTCTCTTTCCATTCCGGCATGGCATCCTCCCACTTCACCCTACAAAACAAACCCCACCCCGCCTAACTTATTAATTACTTCTTGCCACGAGAAACCGACAGAATTGTTGCAAAAACCAAGGTTTAATTTCAGAGAATCTAATATTTATACTTCAGGCGTTGAAAGAGGGCACGAAAATTACAGCATTTTGGTGGTTTTTTTGTTTTAGATTGTTGAAGAAGGATGGTGAGAGGACTAAAAATGGACTTTCCATAACAGGATGTATACGGCGTTGGCTTTTCTAACATGGTGCTGGTACGCGGTCGGTTCGGAAGAATGCGGCGGACACCTGACGTCTGAAAGAGGGGTGATAAGGACGCCCGGGTTCCCGAGGCCTTTTCGAGTCCCGATTTCGTGTCGTTGGATCATCGACGCTTCGCAGCAGCCTCGCCCTTCATCGATCGTCGTATACCTGACGCAGCTCTTCGTTTCGACCGGGATATCGTTTACGGAATACGCGTATTACGAAGAGGATTCCACTTTTCAATTGGAGCCAAAAACGTTGGTCACCGTGACGGAAGAGAACGCACCTTTTTTAACGACGGTTTCGACCAACCGAAGTTTTCTGGTTATCGACTTTTCGCTTGAAAGCCTTGAAGGGAACCATTTGCGAGCTTTAGACGGACTTTTGGATGTCTATGGCATCAATATTACGTACAATATGCACGTCGGTACTGGAAAAATCCCAGACTATTCGTGCACAGCGGTCAAATGCTCCTTACTTGGACACTGCTACGCCGCCGTCGACTTCTCGTAAGTTAGATTAACATTCGAAAGGAGTCCGCCCTTCCTTTTCATTCCGATGCCGATTTTCCCAAAGTTTGTTTGAAGACTTCCCCCCCCTAGAAGCCCCGGGAGAGGAACTAAGGCCTAATCCAACTAGGCACAACATTCAAACGGAAACTAACCTGGTAAAAGCTTTTTCCCGTTCAAATCGCCCAGAAAGGAAAAGCGGTAAAGGGGTGAAAAGCGAGGGAAATCGTTCATTAAAGGCCTTTAATCATGTACAACTTTTTTTTTTCGAACTTAAAAAACTTTTTCAGAACCTTTTGGTGTTCGTGCTTCCCTGGATTTACCGGTCCGAACTGCAGAGAAGGCCCTTTGTGTCAGCCAGATGTAAACGTCTGTTCAAACAACTCAACGTGCAGGTAAATCTCGATTTTCTAGCCTGTAGTTATTATAATCGAATTATCATTCCAGTATTAATCATATCTCTGACCTGTATGCGAGTGTACCCCAAAATATCCCATATAATCTGATATACGAGTTCATTTATCATAAGTATCATAACCCTATAACACCCTTGTTACATTGAGTAGGTACTAACCTTTAATCTCCCACAACTTAAAACATCAAAATGTGCCCTTTGTGAGGAAAAATATTCATCACGTTATTTATCATCCAATAAACAATATGCCCTGTTATTTTTACCCAAAAAAGTCTTTTAGATGTCGGAAACGGTCTCCGCTTATCCGCGTTCTTCACGGTCCATGGTTCGTCCTCCGAGAATGGAGTAAAAAAAGGCGATATCTGCCAATAGCCTTACATCTTGGAACCAGGCCACTGCATTGAATTGGGTGATTATTGAAATTCCGTTTCCTGGCGTCATTCCCTGTCTCGGGGGAAAAAAAAAGAAGAAAAGAATCCCGATTTCAAAGATAATTTATTGTTTAAATTCTCTTCTTTAAAATTTATATTTTTATTCTAAACAACAATAATTTTTTTAAGAAAAAGGTCATTTTAGGCGTCCGGGCAATTAGGTCATTGGAACAAACAAAACATGTCCTGTACTCCAGTGGAACAACGGGACACAGGCCAGACCAAGTCCTGTTCTCCAGTTGAACAACAGGTCCAGCCCAAGTCCTGTTCTCCAGTGGAACAACGGGATATAGGTCATCCCTAGTTGTCAGCCTGAGTCCTGTTGTCCAGTGAAATTATGGGGCTCAGGTCAGTGGAACAACGGGACACAGGTGAGCCCAAATCCCGTTCTCCAGTGTAACAACGGAACACGTTTCAGCCCAAATCATGTTCTCCAGTAGAACAACAGGACACAGATCAGCCCCAGTCCTGGTTTTCAGTGGAAGAACGGGATATGGGTCAGTCCAAGTCTGTACTTCAGTGGAACAACGGGACACACGTCATCCTAAGTCCTGTTTTCCTGTGCAAACAAGAGTAGATATATCAAATTATTCTTTCCCACACTTCCATTGAAGAGAGACTATTGCCCATTTCACCTCATAGAAGTCATAAAGAAGGTCACCACCAGGATTGATGGATTCAACCAAGTGGGAATACATTGACTGAGTTGGGTTTACCCGGAAGGCATTGTAACATGCCAAACATTATTACT
The DNA here is from genome assembly GCA_018703685.1 of Orius laevigatus. NCBI lineage: Eukaryota > Metazoa > Arthropoda > Insecta > Hemiptera > Anthocoridae > Orius > Orius laevigatus. The sequence goes on from JAGWEN010000042.1 coordinate 525,039, forward strand.
TATAAATAAATCAATTTCCGAACGAAAATTAACAGAGGTTTACTGATAAGCAGACTAATCAATCAAATATGAAGATAATTAACAGAGACTAGTTTCAACTCTATCGACCCAAAGAGTATTTCTCTTTTAAAATCTAAATATTGAAGAATCTTTTGTCTTGAATAAATAGAAACCAGCTTTAGTCTTGTTTCTTAAGAAGATGGATTTAGGAATTTAAATGAAAAATCACCGTGATAATCTCTGGAAAAAAGGGAAAAAGGTTTATTTTCCGGTTGAATTCATTTGAATATTTTTTCCGAAGATTTTTCTCCTTTTTTTAAATATTTTTTTTTTTTATTTCTGCGGTTTTCAACTTCAAAAGCACGTGTTTATATTTTATGTATTTTAATACTGTTCAAAAATGTCGGATTTAAATATTTTGAGGCCTTTCGTTAACGGAGTGGAAGTTATTGGCGGCAGCGGTCGGGATTTCGGTTCACGGAGATCTGAAGTCGGACGAAAAAAGTTAAAAAATATCGGAAGTAAACGGAATATACATTCCGTCCTCGGATCGAGTGCTAAGCCTTTGGGAAACACAAAACGCGGCTATATAGGCGAACACGAAATTTTCGATAACAATACGGAAAGGACGGTTCATCCTGCTTATTTCAGAAGTAAACAAGACCTGTGGAAAATACTCAAAGATTTAGCTGTTGAACTTAAAAACACGATTTTCCTCGAATTCAATAAATAAGTCTCATCCTAATGTAAATAATTCAGTTAAATAATTAAAAAAAGCATGAAAAAATTTCTTGTTGCCGAACTTCAAAGAGTATTTTTTTTTTTTTTTTTTTTTTTTTTTTTTTTTTTTTTTTTTTTTTTTTTTTTTTTTTTCCTTCGTAGTTATATTCGACCTTATATCTCGTTTTCTTTGTTTCATTTTGGCCATTGTTGGAAAGAACGAGTGGAATCTCAATTTCCCACTCGGCACTCTCAAAAGAGTACTATTATTCGTATTAATATCATAGAGAAGTAACAAAAGTTAAATAAAAGAAGATTTATGCAGTATTTCAGTTCGATTGGTCAAAATAGAACGTCGACATGGACAAAATTGGTAAGTTTTGTTGAGGGTTCCTGGCCTCTTGTTTGCCCAAGCGCCACTGAGGAGTTGGCCCTGAAAAAGGCCACTAAAATGAACTCTTTTCTATTTACAATACAATAATGCCCCATACAGGAAAATGCCAAATCCCAGGAAGCCTTTATTGGAGCCTCTCTCGGTATTGATTACTAAAATACATTACAAAAAGACTATGTTTAGTTAACAATATAGTTGGATATTAAATTAAGTGGATGCATTGTTGGATTAATTACGATTTTAATCAAGCTTCGTTGAAAATCATTGACCTAACGATTTCATATACATAGTGCCCAATTAGGTTGAGCCGAAGACAAGTACGAGCAATTAATGTCAAATATCATTGGTAAATATTTGTTATAATTTGGTAAATATGTACATATATAGTTTAAAAATAAAAATTTTAAAAAATTGCTAAAAATAAAAAATTACATGACAGGATTACCCACTTGAAAACGGCTGTGAGATGTGCGCCAAAAGGTTTTCACCCTTATTTTGTCCGGCAGCAAACTACATTTTCTGAGTAACACGTTTTATAACAAGAAAATTGCATTTTTTCTTCTCTTTCTTCGCCTTTTAAAAAGTCTTTTAAAGAAGATTTTCCGTAATTGACCCAAATATCGTCTTCTCTCACGTATTTTTCTCGCAGAGCATTTTACCAGTTTCATCACTCGGATCTCTTAAAACCGGACACATTTCAACATAATCCTTTACATAAGTCAGGCTCCATGTTTAATCCTGTAGCTTTTTGATGGGATTGATCGCCTGGACTTAAGACGACGCCATTGAAAATCCTTCCTATAAATTACATTCATTAGTCATGCCTTTGAACATCATTTTTGACAAGACGTTTTCTAGATTTTTCGATAAGGTCGATAAGATAAGGCCCCAAAGAAACAAAATTACTTTCCTAGCATGGGAATCGAACCCCTTTTGCTGAATGACCATAATGTCTACCACTACACATTAGTCCAGTCGAAAAAAAAAAAAAACTAACATTGCAATATTTGATAGTCTTTAATTTTTTATGCTTTTACAATAAAAAAAAACAATAAAAACTTAAACTTCTCTGGAAAAGTTGCGAGCTCCTAATTTTTTATTATCTCGCTTTGGGGATTTTCTTATAATTTTCTCCTAAATTAGTGCGTAACCGCTAAGTTTATGTAAGTAGGTAGATAGAAAGAGCCAATTCGAATGAATTGAGTTGGAAAATGTCGGTCATTAGGAAGTAGGGTGGACCCCATCCTATTGTCATTAGAGGCTTCTACGAGCTCATTATACTCGAAACTTCTGGAAAGGGAACTTTTTAAAAAAAGTAAAAAGTCCAGGTTGCTTTTTTTTTTTGAAATTCTAATTTACAGGATTCATATTAATTTTGTTACAATGTCCTTCTTAAAGTTTAAGGGTCCCTACCGTCATGAATATTACACGAGGCAATGGAATTTTTCGAGAATTTCGTTTGCTCATATTTTAAAGAGTTTTCTTTAACTTTTTCTGTTGTCTTTTTGTTGGCAGGCAACTTGGGGCTTACGATGCTGTGTGCGATTGCCTTCCAGGCTACACCGGTTTACAATGCCACCGTCATCTCCCACCTGCAGGTAATCTCCCTGTCAATCACCATGTCTAAAACATGAATTATTCAGATGTCAATCACTGCTTGGGAAAAATCCTCCATAGATTGAACGAAGTTATTAATTTTTCTGTCAATTTTAATTTTTAAACATCGAATACAAGGTGGAGCATTAAACAATGTTGAATTTTGTTCAAAATCAAATTTTTTGGGTCAAAAAAGCCAAAGCGAAATTCTTGTTCTTCACCCTTAAAACAGTCGAAAACCAGTTTTTGGATTAAATTTAAAAAATTTCAAAAAAATAGAGCAGGTTAGTTTTATCTGGTGACTAGTTATGCAACTGAATGTGCACAGGAACGTCATATTTACTTGATAAATAAAAATAGCATGACCAAGAAAAGATTTATTTTAGAAGAAAGAGAGGTAAAGAAACCTTTTTCCTTAATTAAAACTCAAAATTAAATTACTGTTTGTTCTTCTTTTGGGGTTAATTCCCTGTCAGGGGCTTATCGAAATTAAACCATAATTTAGGTTTCCAAGTTCAAGCCTCAAACCTCCATTTGTTGGAAAATTGTTAACGAAATATTATCGTTTATTAGATAGGTACATAATAAATAAGAGAAAAACAAATCTCCCTATTTTGAGAATAGACAACATGGTCGTTTATTTGTTTTTCGACCCCCAGGTTGACATTGTCTCGAGCGTTGTCCGCATTAAAAGCCTCTTCTCACTTTTTCAAGTGTTTCAATAAAAACTGGAAATTTCGGTGCTTTATTCAGACCCACTTCAAACAAACGAATTCAAAGCAAACTTCACTCGTGTTCCATTGTGTGCGAGTCATTTCTGGGAAGTAAAAGTGGATTCAGTGAGAATTTTCGGATGTGTACGCAGATGTTTTTCATCAATTTTTATGGGTTAAAGTATTTAAAAGCAACATGTTGATAAATTTAACATTAATTGTAAAAGTGCTTGTCCGACTTACCCCACCAGAAGGGTTTACACCTCGACTCGCCTCACTAGCCTTCACTAAACCCTCGACTTTTTGACGACTACGAGCACATTTTCTTCTAAAAGGGCTGAGGGTGGGGGTTTCAATTTTTTTAAAAATGAAATTAACGTTTTTTTTTTTATATTAGTCCACTCGCTCTTCCCTTACTATTAGATTACTTCCTACACAAAATATCAAATAAAAAAAGGTTTTGTCATACAATTTCGTTTAGAAAACTTATGCCAACATAAAAAATTACGTTTGTTCCCTAGCGGATAAAAGCTATAGGGGTCAAAGGCGAGGAGTTGTGGAGAAAAAAAAGAAGTCAAGGGTTAGGTCAACTTTTTAATAATGTAACAGACCATATACAGGGTTGGGGACAGAAAATAAGGAAGAGCCGCCTCGTTTTATTGTCGACCTTTACAGCCTATCATAAAAAATCTTTGCATACCGAAAAATTTCATCAATAAAATAAAAATTAGGTTGCATTAACGATTAAAATTTGACCTCCTTCGGTTCTATTTCATATCATGGTCTTCCCTTGAGAAATTAACGTCAAAGGTTTCTTTAAAAATTTATTTCTTTTGATTTCCAGATTGTAAAGATGAGACGAAATGTACAAAACAATGTAAGTACGATGGGACCAAGGAAAATTTATGCAGTTGCGAAAAGTTCGGCACGACAGCTCCGCAAGGTGAGAGAAAAAAATTCAAATTATCAAAAATGTGTTTTTAACACGCTTGTAGAAAGGGGAAAATGTTTTCCTACCTTGGAAGTAATGAAAGTAACGTTACCTTTTCCACTCGGCGGTATTAAGGAATTTTTTTTCTCTACCCTCTATTTTCAGGACATCCGATATCCTCACTGGGAAATCATCATAAAAGGTTTAAAATTGCTTTGACCCCTTCGGTCTGGGCCCCTTTTTTAAAACAAGGCTCTACGCATTTTCAACACATTCCAACTTTTAAGCCAAATCATTCGGAAAAAAAATTCCAAAATCCTTTTATTCCAGTCACTTTGATCTTCGAAATAAAATGTTTCCAGGAGATTGGAAGCTCGTAGAAAGTGAAGGGTTGGAGGTTCGAGTCCTTCCTCAAACTTTTTGTTTTCCCTAATTTTTTTTAAATATTAGTTTTCTCATTTTATTAGCTGATTTACAAAGGAAAGAAAGCTATTGCGGCCGGTGCGATGGTGGCTCCGGGCATAGATACCTATATACTCGTGATCAGGGAGTTCTGGGGATCAAGAAAATATAGGACTTTCCAATTCAAGTTTATATATTACCTTATTCATTTTGTTGTTCTACAGTTTGCTTAATAAAGTAAAAATTACGATGTTTCTTACCAAAAGTTAAATATTAGATTAGTAATTTCGTGTGGGTTACTTTAATGAAAACTTCAATGTTCTTACATTCTCAGAAGTTTGCTAAGCGATCTTTACTTCCCAAAGGCAAAGAAGAAAGAAAAACCTTACATAAGGTTTATTATTTCCGGTTAAATTTTTAATTTAAGATACTTCATAAAATATGAAATTTTTATTTCCCAGATATGTCTCATTATGAATGCACAATTCGTCTTGTCAACGTAACGAACGTAGGCGATTCGAATCGACCAATAGAACACAGACTTCAAAAGCAGGTTTGTCATTTATTTATATTATGAAATACCTATGTATGTCTATATGTTGTTTCATGGATTTTCTCGGTGATAAATCAATAAATAATAACAATAAAACCACTTTGGATTTTGTCCACTTTAATATAATTTATTTAAAATTATTTTTTACTGCGTCATTCTGTTTTGGCAACAATGGACCCTGATTGTACTGTTGAAATCCGATGAAACAATAAAAAAATGTTTTTTGTTCTTTACGGAGTATAAATTGAAGAGAGAAGGCAATCGTAATCCACTTTGTTTCTGGGATCTGATATTCCTATTTTCGGCTAATTCGCGTTCAAAACTCGATCGCCATAATAATTGGCCCCCATTCAGAAAAGTGTAAACGTCGGGTTTTCACTTTAAATGGGCCAACGTTTTTGTACTGTAATTGACACCAATTGTGAGGATTTTACCACATACGCACTTTTTTTTCCAAACCCTCTCATGGCATTGACTCGATTTCTCTTTGATTTCAGATGGCAAAATATTTGAAGTCAGCTAATTTACCCAAGTTGGATGAAGCGAAAGTTTTAAATATAACGTAAGTGAAAAAGTTTTTTTCTCTGTTAGGGTGTTTTTTATTTGTTAATTTATATTTTTTCCTTATATATGTTGTTGTTCTGTGTTGTGGAAAAAAAAGTATGTATTGGTAGGGCTTACCACATTGAATATGAGGAATTCAATACAGTAAGGGACCATGCAGTATCAAGAACATATTCACTTTTATATGGATTTTTACATTTTATTGACGAGAATGGTTGTGTCTAGATGGATTTTAAAGTTTTTGGATGGACTATTGGCGAGGAGGAGAAGGATTTTAACTCATGAACCAATGACCAATGGACTGTAGTATGCAGATATTTGAAAATGGGGCAAGAAACAGAAAATTGGGAAAATACTGAATTGGGCGGGCTGTTCTGCTGTAGGGAGAATGAAAACAAAATGATGATATTAAAGTAAATACAATATTCTTGACTTTTTTTCTTCAAGTTAAAGGATATTGTAATTCCCTGTATGATAAGGTTCTTTGAACGCTCAGAAAATCAGATAAAGCGTCCGTCGGGAAAGATTTGTTGCTTCTTTCCCTTCTCTGGTTCAGAAGAGCTCTTTTTCCATCTAAGTAGGACGTCTATCCTTATTTTTCATGCTTTCTTTTCAAAAACGATTTATATTTATTTTCTTCACAGGGCAGGTGGTGAAGTCAAGTTTCATTTTTTCGGCTCGAAAGATTCCGGTGCGAGGGTCCGGGAGCTTCTCATGCAATTAGTCGAGAAGGCGAAACTCGGAAATTTTACACTCAACCCAACTCAGTTTTCCTTCAACCAAGAACCGACTCTTTTACTTCAAGTAAGGTCCCTTTCCTTTCAAAATTTTAGTTTTATCAAAATAGCTCAGAAATGCGACTTCCTAAAAGGAAAAAGATCTCTCGAGTGGAAATTATTAAAATTTTATATAAAATGTGTAGTTTAGCGTTAAATGTAGGTTACGGGATCCGTGTAAAGTAAATTATAAAGATTCTCGTTTCAGGTGTGATTTTGCATGAGTTTCCACTTCGGGAATGAAATATGTTTTACCGGGCGTAAAGCTTCGGTGGCTCAACGCCCGGAACATAAATCATATAAAAACATCCTTTGAAACGACTCAAAACGTATTTTTTTAAATAAAAGGAATAATTTGAATAATTTCAGGATTTGGTCCTCAACCGAAAAGACTCAAGAGTGAGGGTCGGAGAAAATTTCGAGCTGACCTGTACGGCTCAAGGGTCCTCGAAAATTCAATTCCGATGGTTTAAAGACGGTTTACCGATTAACGATTCGATAGCAATTAGGTAAAAAAAGGAGAAAAATTTTTTTGTTGACGTAAACCTTTTGAAGGAATTTGACGGTATCGACGGTCCCAGAAGATACGTCGGAAAGACGAAAATCGTTTTTAAAAATCGAAAACGCCCATCCGCTTGACGAGGGTGATTTTACGTGTCAGGTTTTCGACTGGGGTTTCCAACAGTGTAAATCCGTCCGCCTTTCAGTCATTCAACCCCTTCAAGTAAAAGTCTCGCCGATGAGTTCGACAGTTCAAAAGGTACTCGAAACCAGCCCTACATAAAAAAAAAAAAAATTAAACTCATTTTTTTCACGTTTTGTCAGGGAAGCAATTTGACTTTGCGATGTTTCACGACGAATAAACCAGGAAAAAGAAAACTTGGTTACAACTGGACGAAAAATAAAGCTTTGTTCCCGATGGTCCCAGGGAAAGTGTCATGGGAGGATTTATACCCGGACGGTTCCATTTTAAAACTACAAAATATTCAAGTAAGTTATTTATTTAGGTCTCTTCCCATAATTCATCACCAGCGGTTATTAATTTTCAATGTTTGTCTCAACAAAAAATTGATTAGTCAAAAAAATCTACAAACAAACCCTATATTGGATTGTTGTCAATTGTTTTAACTTTTTCAATAAGTTTTTTTTTTATTTAAACAAAGTTTTTTTTTTTTTTCACTCCCCTTAGTAACAAAAACGTTTAAAACATAAATTATGAAATAAAAAATCCAATAGGAATCTAATTTCTGAAAAATTTTATAATTACCTCTGAACTTTTTGTTGAAATGTGTCTCCCTTCTGGGTGGGATTTCAGGATTTTACTTTTCGTAGTTAATTAAAAATTATATCAAAGTAATTTTTTAGTCCATTTTAGACTCTGAGGACTATGTAGTTGACAAGGAGGGTTTTTTTAAGCGTTTCCGTCATCTACAGTGAAGTCGACTTATGAATATTTCATTAATTAAAGAGCAATTAATAACAAAAAACGTCATGGGCAAAGCTACTTGAGTTTTAGAACTCCTTGAAGCAATTTATTCGGGATCAAAACACGATTTATGGCTAAATTGTTGGTTTTTTGTTTTTTAATAAGAAAGGAGGTGTATATACGTGTCAGGCAGTGGATGGTGTTTGGTCGGGCGAGGCTTCTGGGAGGCTGGATGTTCTCGATAGCGTACTCGTTGGATCTAGATGTCCGGCTGAGGGTCCTTGGTCACCGGCTAGCCCAGGACTTCAGGCTCAAGCTCAGTGCCCAAGGGGTTACACAGGAACCGCTACGCGCATTTGTGTGCTCATCGAGCCGGGCAAAGGGCGCTGGCAGGTTCCCGACTACTCGAAATGCGTCTCACATCACACCATGACCATCACCAACAACGTAAGTAAACAAAAATTGCCTGTCTAGAGATATAAAAAATTATAACTTCAGCGATTACTATTCAATTTTACGGTTGGTTCCTTTTGGGTGAAAATCCAAAAGAACATTCTCGAATGATAGGATATCCACCGAAAATGTTAAGGTGCTTACTAAAGCGTATAGGATTTCCCTAATAAAATTGAACGCGATTTTACACTTTGATAAATTTTCTTATCGTTCTTTTAACGCCACGGAATTAAATATAGCAGTGAGGTTAAGCATATGACGTCAAGGAATGCAATTTTAATTCCGGCGTAGCCCATTTGGAAACGGCCTCACATTTTTACATGGGGCTGTTTGCCTTACTTTTTGTAATATTTAAGGCTTTTTCTCTTTTTTTCTCTCTCTCTCTCTCCACGAGAGTAGGAGAGAGAAAAAAAATTCCGTACGTATCTCATCCGCCTGCTATTTATTTTTCATAATTAAATTTGAAATTACAATTTCCAAGAATCTTTCAGCGCGGAATAATTAAAATGGGAACCTTTATGAAAAAAAGTATGTACATAATATCGTCGATCCAAATTTAAGGGATACGCATGATGGGGAGAGGTCGGGAGGTGGGGGATGGTGAGGGAAGGTGATGGAAGGTGGTGGTGGAATATTTAGAGGAAGGTGGGGGCGATAAGGGATAGTGGGGAGTTGTCGGAGAGGTTGGTAAGGTATGGAGGGGAGGTTTTGGGTTAGATGTGATAGTTGGTTTAATTTTGGGCAAGGGTGGTGGAAGGTGGATGAGGTGGTGGGGATGTTGGTGAGAGGAAAGGTTTGTTGGTAGAGGAGAAGTTCGAAAAATTCTTTATTTTCCTGGTCCTCTTTCAGATTCAAGTACTGAAGAAGTACTGGGATAAGGGATTCAAGTACTACTCACAGATCATTATTGTGGGAGGGGGAGGGGTCTCAAAGATCCAAAAACCTTCATGGTATATTGAAGGGTAATGGCTTCTTGGAAGGGAAATTGTATAAACAGTCGATAGGTCGAGTGGTTCGGTTCCTGGAAACAGCTCATTAATTTGTCCTTGCTTGACAACGATTAATTAAAACACTGATTCTTCAATCTTGGGATTCTACATATAGGACATCTAGGATAAAATCGAAAAGAAAAATTATTTTTTATCACCTGAACACGGAGAGAAAATAAAATTCTTTCCTTTTGACTAGGAAGGGGAAAAGATGAGTTTCATATGGAAGGAAATCGGTTTTCTCTCTCCCTCCTTTGGGGGCCCCGGAAGGTTTTTTTCTACCCCAAAGACGCACCCGATCCGCCCAAGAAAATAACGAAATTGAAAGCGCGAATTATGGAAATTCCAAAATCACTTCCAATATCTTGCGAGAAAAACGCACAAGTCACCGTAAAAATATATTGAACTAAAAAACCGATTTTTCAATCATTCCTTCAAAGGTATAAAGAAAATTAAATAATTAAAAACTATAATTTGCCTGCTCTTTGACTTGAAAAACGTTTTTTAATTTAGTAGGGAGCCATCGTTTCGTTAGTAATGCGGTCTAAACCTTTGAAATTTATGCTGATACTTTTACCAGAGTCTGGAATAAATTCAATTAGAGGCACCGTTGGAAATGTCGGAGGCGGGTCGGGACAATGGGTTAAATCACCCTCTCCCGTTTGACAAATAGCTAAACCTTCACACCGCAAATAGTGTATTTTCTATCCTATCAATAAAGAGTGGAAACAACATTAATGGGACCGTTTTTAAACGTTTTTAAGCGTTTTAATTGTTCGCTTTTAAGCGATTTCTTTTCCTCTAAAAGCGTTTGAAGTTCTAAAATTTGAATTGTTTTCAAAAAGCAGTTTTATGCCTGGGAAATTCTTGTAATCCTCTGTAAAGTTCACTTGTAGGAGCCCTCCAAAGTCCGAGTTTGTTTTAGAAACTTGTGCCACCTCCTACGTCAAGGCTGAAAACTCCAGGAACCGGGAGACTATTTTGTATTTATGAGGATAAAAATTGTCGGAGGATGAAAAAAGAAGTTTTCACTTTCATAAACTTCCTGGGCTTCTTTTTAGAGATTTTTTTCTGTACGACCTTCCGAAAAAAAAGGTCCCATGCTAAATAAATTCACCTTTTGCCTTTTGAAGTGCCCGGAGGCGGTTAAAGGAATGAGATGGCCTTATTTACATCGATATTAGAGGAAGTTAGGTCAGCTGGAGGGTTGACGTAAGCACTAAGGGGAAATCTAGAATAAGAATCGAATATTATTGGTTTTTTAAGCGTATTGTTATTTTGAGGGGACTTGACAGAATAAAAAATGCGCAACGCTAAAACAGGGTTACTACAGGCCACATAAAGTGGACCAGCCGATTATCTGCTAAACTTTTGACCTTGCGAAACAAAGTATGGAAGTAAACTACCCTTAGATTTTAGCAAGAAATCGATTGGGTTCAATATCTTTTGGATCCAATCTAAAGGGTGCTCCAGAACGACTTAATCCTATTTAGTAGGCGCTTATTTGTGAACCCTCGTCATTTTGACTGCATTTTTATTAATAATGATTACATAAAAATAATAAAAATTAAAAAAATCCTCTAAAACCTTTTTCGACGAAAACATGCACGTAGTCGTCAAAAAATCGAGGGTTTACAATTCTAGGGAAAAAACGTTGAAAATGAACCAAATTTTTGTGCTAGTTTATCAGGTTGACTCTGGGATACGAAGGAACCACAGTGAGAGGGACTGTTTTCGAAATCGCTTCTTGGCTCGGAGGTCGAACGAGGGTGCATCCGGGTGAAGCCGAACCTTTGGTTTCCCTCCTCTCCACAGTTTTGGCTTATCTCAACAGAACCGGAAATATGTCTGAGCTCGTTAAAACGACTCCCAACTTTATAACGGCGGTTAGCTCGTTACTTCTCAGAAATTCGTCAATTATAAACCACCAGGTATGCCAATCCATATGCCTAATTTTCCAAATCAAGAATGTTTTGCCACGGAGGATTTTTGTTTTTGTTTGGACGTTCAGTTTTTAGAGAACATGCTCGAAGTGACTTTTTTCTTTACTAAAGTTTATTTAAACAATAAGAATTCAAAAGAATAATTGAATAACGTATTAGCTCTTAGTGACCGTTAGTAATCAATCAAGCGAACAAACTCCCAAGTTTTTTTTTTTTCTTTTCCGTTCTTTGAAAGATCTCAGGTTGAACTTGACAAAAACTTTTCTCACTCCTAATAAGCTGAATATAAAAGTTTTAGAATTTTTTTTAAAGAGACTTTTTTTGAATTTTTTATTTTAACCGTGTTCTTTTAATAATATTATTTTTATTAATTTGTATTATTGTTAACTTTTTTTTGTTTAGACGGTCGAAAAATTAGAAGAAGTTGTAAAATTGTGGTGTGTGGCTTGGGCTAGGCACTCCGGTGGGACTTTTAACCACTTATCCGACGGTGGGGTTGTTGTGAACACATACAAGATTAACCCGATGCAGAAGGAGATTTCGATCAACCTTCCACGCCCAGGGTTCAGGTAGGTACGTTTTTTAAACAAATCAAAAGTTAGAACGAATAATATAAAATTTATTTTTTAAAGCTTACAATGAATTTTTAATGTTTACCGTTACGCTAACCCCATCTTTATTCCCCACTACATTTCCACTGGCACTTTCCTCGTTGAAGGCACGTTTTGTTTCCATTTCCTTTTGGGTGGAGTTTTGCTGGTTTTCTATCTCTTTTCTTCTTTTCGCCATTTCCCTTTTTCTTTTCTTCACGTCTGGTGCTTCCCTTGAAGGTGTATTGCTGGTAAGGTACTTCGGGCAGTGAGGAAATATGCAAGGAAATGCACCAGTTTTTATCCTCGGTTTTTTCAAGCGAGCTTTAAGGGGGATTCTCCCTCCAGAATTGTTTGTTTCTCATTCAAGAGATCGCAGCACTATCACCCCCAAAATTAGTTTCCTCGTTTTGGGCACTAAAAATGGTCGGAAATTTTTTTTGAAAAGAGCGTTCTCATTCTTTCGGAAAACTACGCACTGTTTAGAAAGCGGTTTTCCCGGAAAATTTTTCCTCGGAAAAATAGGAAATGTAATTTTCCACCAAAACTTTATTTAAAAAAAAAACAGGTAGTCATCTTGTAGGTTTTGACGAGCTGATTCCAAATATGCTAATATTAAGACGATCAGATGGATAGATTCGTCGGTACGAGATTTTTAAAGCTTAGATGCTGCGGGGTTCCGGGGAGTTCAATGAGGGGGGCGGGGAGAAAAGATAAATTTTCCCTTTGTCAAGGTCAGGATTCTTCAAACCGGTTTTTATTTCAAGAAACCATTTGCCTGCTTTATTTTCTACAATGTTATCATTCTGTAATTTTAAATTTTTATCCTTTGCAGACTGACTTTTCTAAAATCTGACTTTTTCATCGGTAAAAATCGAAAATCCAGCGTTTTTGTCGCCTCGTGGATCAGAAACGTTTGGTCCTACAAAAAATCTTAGTAGATCAAATTCGTAGCAAACTTAATAACCTTTAGTTTTGTTTTTATAAAATTTTCTGAAATCTACGAACGCGAATTTACAATTGTTGATTTTGAGTTTTTTGACGAAAATATGGCTCTTAAAACTTTGATTTTGAGGATTTTGGACAAAAATTGGGCATTACAAAAGTTGATATTGAGGTTTTTGTCGAAAATTGGGCTCTTAAAACCTTGATTTTGAGATTATGTACGAAAAAAGGCTCTTTAAACTTTGATTTTGAGGTTTTTGGACGAAAATTGGGCTTTACAAATGTTGTTTTTGAGGTTTTTGGACGATAATTTGGCTTTTAAAATGTCGATTTTAAGGTTTTAGGTGAAAAACAGCTTTAAAATATGTTCAGAAAGAAAAGAAAAACTAAATTTTTGGGGAATATTGAAAAAAAAAAATCATGAGTCTTTTGTGGTTTTGACTAAATATTATGAAATGGAAAAAAAAAATCTACCTAACAATCTCACAATAGAGAGAAAAAAATTAAGCCGTTTGAAAAGTTCGATGACCTTGAAGGAGTGAGAGTGATGTGTCATCTTTACTTCCCCAAAATAAAACTCCCCTTCCCCGCACCATCTAATCCTTAAAAATCTCGTACCGAGGAATCTATTCATCCGATCTTCTTAATATTAACATATTTGAAATCAGCTCGTCAAAACCTACAAGATGACTACCTGTTTTTTTCAAAATTTTTGTTTTGGTAGAAAATTGGATTTTCTATTTTCCCTAGGAAAATTTTTCGGGAAAAACTGCCCCCTAAACAGTACGTAGTTTTCCAAAAGAATGAGAACGCGCTTTTCAAAAAAAATTTCCGACCATTTTTAGTGCCCAAAACGAGGAAACTACTTTTGGGCATCTTCCCTCTCTCTCGCACACTTGGTAGAATTTTGATGTCGGATCCCCCTTAAGAAGCTGGCCTGTCTTTTCAACGTATATTGAAGTTTCCCATTCGACGTCTTCTTCACGAAAATGCTTTATGCACACCTAAAATATTATCATTCTAAAAATAACTCTATTTATTATATTACTTACTCTGGAGTTTTTGGTGGGAACAAAATTCTTAGTTAGGAACAAAGGTCTACCTGCACCCAAAACTTCTGCTCTTTTCAAACTCATTTTGACGTCATGAACACCTCTCTAAGCTCATCTCAAAAACTTGAATTCAAACTTTTTTCTTCCTTTTTATACAATCAAACAATTAACGTCTGAAACCCTATCCCTGTAAACCGTAAACGTGTAGAATACCAATCGGATCTTAAACGTGGATTGAATACGAATATGAAGTGATTTACGTCTCCGAGTATGATTTATAATGGAGGAAAATGATCGTGTTTCAGTTATCCTGACTGGTTAAGAACAAAAATTGAGATTCGGGTCGAAAACAAAGGCCGAGAGAATGACACCCTTCTCGCCCTCGTCATCTTCAGGGATTTGGCACAATTCTACCCGAAGCACTTTTCACAAAAATTAGCGTAAGTCCTCTTCTTTTATACCCTCATTATAGGATTTAATCAAAAAGACTCCTAATTAGGAGAATCATTATTTTATTTAGAACATCAAAGTATAATAAGAACTCAAAAGAAGGTTTATGAATGTTATAAAATTAATTAAATAAATAATGCGTTTTGACCTCTGATGTTGAATCCGATATGTATGATTTTTAAATATCAAGATGCCCTGAGGTGGCAAAATATCGATCAATTTCCAATCTTTTTAAAATGAACTTTTTCGCATAAATTACAGGCTCGGCCCAAGTTGGGCGAACTCTTTATCAGGTGATACCTAAAACGGGGTTTTCTCTATAATAGCTTCTCGACTCAAGGATATAGAATATAGCGTATATTTGCATAAAATTACTCAACCCTTACGACGCCCCTTATCCGCCCGCTACAGGTTTCGAGAAGTTGAATATAATCGAGTAAAATTGCCATATTGGTTAATCTCCTCCGTTCAAAGTAGACAAATTTTCGTGCTACGGATAAGTTTACAGACATAAAAGTCGGAGAAAATAACGTTGGCCTCTTTTCGATATGTCGTCATAAAGTATCAAGAATAGCCTCTCTCTCTAATGTCCTTTTGGGGAGGGATCGATTTTCCTTTTAAGCCATCCCAATGTTTTAAACTAAAGTTTATTCTCCAAAAAGTCGATTTGACCATCCAGCTTTGAATCCGAAAATTGAAAGAAAATTCCAATTTATTGGCTTTTTTACCTTAAGGTGGTGTTTTTGTTCACAGGGACGGAAGGGATTTGGAATTCGGCGTTTTCGGGCCGGTCGTTAGCGTAATGAGCACAGGAGGATTAATCCTTTCCTCCACGTTTACAATGCCCGAAAGTTCGACGATCTGCGGTCTCACCGTTTCTGGTCAGGATTGGGATCTGGACCACTGCAACTCTAGCCTCTCTTCCGATTTCGAGACGGTCTGCCTCTGCCCGGGACAGGGACTTTTTGCCATGCTCGACCCTCAACTTCAAACACCCTTCAAGGTAATAAAAAGTCACGTCTATCGCACTATGCAAATTGAATAATCTAACCAAATCCCGTCAAGCCGATAGATTCCAGACTAATTAATACTGAATTTAACTAATTGGGTTCCCATCGATTAGTCTATTTTGTTGAATGTTCATACACCGTTCAATGTTTACATATTCGACTAACGCATTGACAATTTCTATGAGCATTATTTAATTACTTACGTGAAATATTAACATTACCTACGTTTTTCATGCTCCTCGTGATCACATTTCAACAGATTTTTCGTAGTCTATCATACCACAAGCCAATAAATGACAGGGCCTACCGACTGCGCCAATGGCTTTATTTCAAATAATTTTTGATTGGCTTAGCATTTGTAGGTCTTGGCGGACCCCTTCCGCATTAATTGACTCAATTTTGTTGGTCAGAGGGCCGAGCTTAAATGGAGGCCTTCGTTGAATGTGATGGTCGGATGTGCTTGCTGCCTAGTCCAGTCCTTACTTACGATTCTTCTCCTCTCGTTCCGCCTCTGGAGGCACAACTCGTGCCTCCTTTTTCTCAAACTACAGTGCTCCACATCGATCGCAGCCACGATGTCGATTTTCGTCTACACATCAAAACAAACAGTCCCGCAGGTAAATTGTTTAAAAAAAAAAGTTCCCCTTTTTTCATTAGAACTTTTCCGATTAATATTCACATCTGTCAGAGTCGAATTGTGGGAAAACCAGCCGGAATCTGAAAGAAGCATATCTTAAGAAAAGTTTTTTGAGTTATGTAAAGTCTGGGAATAAAACATCGGCGTGCATTAAAGCTAAGGTTATTGGTTTTCCAACTCTTTCAGTGTTATTCATTGTGTCCCATTTATATTCATAGTAAACAAAATGAGTTAATAAATTCCATAATAATATATAATATTCTTTTTCCAGTCGTATTATATGTACATTTCTTTGGGCTTGCAATTTTTCATTTTGATCGCGTTGTCGTCTCAATTGGCCAAACTCATCATGATCTACTCCGAAGTTGTCAGAATCCCAGCAGTGAAATATCTTAAGCAAACAGTCATCATCATTCTATCGGGTATTTTATGAAAAAGAGGAAAAAATGGGTTTTTTATAGGATGCTTGTAGGGCTTTGCGGTGTTTGTGTTTTGAGCTGTATCGTCGTCTACGACTACACGAGGGATAAAGGATGGTGGTGGCTAAAACCAGGGACGACCATGTTTTATATAACAACATCCTACGCCTCCGTTTTAATTGCTTTATATATATTTATAGTCACTGATTTATTTTGCAAGTTCAAACAGTTGGTGAATGCAGAGACCAAAGGTGGAAAAAACGTCATTATTAGAAGGTACAAATTTTTTATTAAACCACCCACACCCCGACATGATTCTGAATATCCCAAATACCATCCCTATTAAATTAATTTCCTCACGAAACACCCATAATCCGCACGTGTCGCTTTATTAAATTACCTCCGTATTAATAGTTTCTCAGGAATTTCACGTTTTATGTATTTTTTTCCGGCTTAAGGGTCGGTTTGGTAAAAAGGTCTGCCATCGTACTTACCTCAATAGTTGTTATGTCAGCCTCAAGTATAATCTACACAAACAACCCTTCACCGACGAACCAGAGTGTGTTTAGTATCTCCAGCGGAGCTATGGTACAAAAACGAGAAAAACCTCGATTTCGAAATTATCGATTTCTTTTTCCAGGGATTTACGATATTCACTTGCTATATCGTCGTAAGCGAGAATTCACCTCGAAATTTAAATTTGCTTAAAAGACTTCAGTTGTTGGGAACTGAAGAAATTTACAGCTCGACTTCAGACAACAGTTGTGAGTTTTTTCCTTTCTTTCTCCCCTTTTATCTCCGCCTACAAGGCCTTAAGCTCTTGACAGCAATACGTCACTCCCTTTTTCTGAAACGCACCCACCTTTTATATAAAATATAAGGAATTAATGGATTCAGCATTTTGAAACGAGATATGAATCAAGGGAAATCATTCTTTAGTGACAATCGAGGACAAAGGGGATAATTAGAGTCCCAGGTTGAAAAGAGAGGTCGAGATGGGTTAATCCGTCGGAAGCTACTCGGTTAATACCTTCTGTCCTTAACCCATTGTTTACTTATATCACCCTATCTGCCAAACATGATAAACCTTTCATGTCAAAACCACGAAGCCTGAATCGATCGAGGTTTATTTTTTTACATTCGAAACACTTTTTGGCCGGATCTTATTGCTGTCGACGGAGCGAAAGAATAGGATTAAAAAAACAAGATTTTGCAGATATCTACTAAATCAGAAAAAGGAAATTTTCGGGTCAAAACAAGTGAAGTTCCCAAAACTGACCTCAGATTCGTGTTTTTCACCCTTAAAATTGCTAAAAATCCGATTTTAGTTAAAATGGGAAAATTAAAATTTTCAGGCCCTTTTGGTAATGTGAAAATGTTATTTAGCGGATATCCGGAGGAAAGCAGGCTATTGGGGTCGGCCTCACGGAGGCTTTTGGCTTAGGGGCTTTTTTTTTGTTAAATATGCATGCTTTTCCTTTTGCACCTCCAGAGCCTAAGAGGTTCTAAAAACTCTTTAATTTTTTTATTTCTATTTTTATTTTTTTCTGTAAAGCCTGCTTTTAATGGATTTGAACGGATTAATTTTCAATAAACATATCCGATTTTTTAAAAACAAAGGTGAAAAATGTTTGCTTTACCAATAATATTGGGATTTTGAAAATCCTCCTTTTGTTCTTTGAACCCTAAACACGACAAAAACAGAAACGAACAGTTATAAGTAGAGAGTGTAGTTGACACTATTTTTTATGCTCTTTGAAGTTTAAACTTTATGAAATTCGACTAGGTGAACGAAACCGCATTTGTCAAGAGGCAATCGAGAGAGAAAAAAAGAAGTTTTCGTGGATATTTTATGAGGGTTCTTACGTGTCTGAAAAGCTCTCTTGGGTGGAATGAACACTTCATCCGTTTGTAGTGTTGTATGAAGACCGTAGATTATTGTATACGGATTCCTCTCAGGTGGATTTTCCCTGATTTAAAACCCTTCCCCGAAGATATAAAGGCTATCTAAAACATAAACTAATTTCAACCTCTAACAGAATAACACTATCGATCTCAAAACATGGAGCCCATTAATGAGGGAACGTCGTTGATGCCAAAACGTTTCGTATCTGACATGCCCCGCCGTCAACGGGAGGGTGTGAAGGGGAATAACTTAACTTGCACAGTTTTAACCCTCCCCGCGACCACCCCGAGTACGCGGGAGTGCCAAACTTGGCAAACTCCGTTATAATCTCCCGAGAAATGGGAGCTTTCAATGCAAGATAACAATGTTGAATATTGATCAATCTTAAGTCCGTTTATTTATTGTTTTTTTTTTTAAACAGTTTTTACGAAGGAAGAGCCCGAAGCGGAGTGCGAGGCTGCCCCTCCTGACGTCATGCCAAAAAAGCAGCATGAAGAAATACTCCTTAAGCCGATCGTATCACCCAAAACGCCAAGGAAAAGCGTCTCCTTTCACTCAGATCTCGTCACAGGTTAGTTAATTCGTTATTGTATGCTACATACTCAGGCATCTCGTCTAGGACAGCTCCAGAAAATGTTCTAAGCAATTCTAGTTCCCCTGAAGAAAATAAAGTCCAAAATAGCCTCCTTCCTACGAAAATCTGCTAAAAAGCAATTAATTCACTTCGTAAACTAACTTTTATTTCTCCTCTTTCTCTCGGTATTAGTGGAAGATCTGGAAAACTCCAACATCCTTCTGATACTGCAGAAAAGCTTTTAATTTGAACACATCCGGGTAAGCTCTAAGCCCCCAAAAACCTTTTTTCAGCGAGTTGAAGATTAATTTGAGTTCTTTTTTTTTTACAATAAAAACTGTTTAGAGGTAAATTAACGTTGTCCACCAAAGAAGGGGAATTTGCTATTCTTTCCTGACACAGCAAAACCTCTTTGGTTTTCTCGGATCTCCAAGTTTCGTCGATATTGCATCGACGTGTTCTCTTTATAAAATTTCTAATCTGTAACCATGGAAACTCAAGGAGAAGTTTTTCCTCAAAAACTTACCTCTATTCGTTGCCCCTTTTCGCATTTTAATTTAGAAAATTTATAGAGACGGTGGCCCATAGAATATCAACACTAATTATCATGGAACTCAATACCAAAACATTATTTAGGTATTTAATTGAAATAAACAAAAGTACTGACATATATGTTATGATTGACACTATTGTCAATTTTGTCAAACGAATCTGACAAAAAATAAAATTAGTCAATCAACGTCGAAAACTGATAATTAAAATAGGTACGTTTCATGCGAAATTACCCATGTTACCTAAGCAATTCGATATCCAGAAGTCTGATTTCCAATTTGTTATCTACCTAGTTAGTAAACTGATGTACGAAGTATGAAAGTATCGGATTATTAATGTTGTAGAAAAAAAAAATTGCTTCGTTAAAGCGGGATTATGGAAATTCTCCTGGAACTAGTAGGCAAGGAATAGTAGGCTAGGCTTCAGGAAGCGTTGAGGAAAAGTTTACGAACTCTAGAGCCAAAAGGACGCCAACACTCTAAGAGCCAATAGAATTAAAGGAATCATTGGAGCAAAAGGAGGAAAGGAACTTATGACCAATAGGAGTCAAGGAACCATTGGGACAAAAGCAAACCCCTTAGCCTGAGCCCATGGACTCACATAGCAATAGAAGGTGAAGAATCCACTGGCCAAATGGACCCAGAAAACATGCTCGATAAAGGAGTCCAGCAACGATTAGGCCCATCATCCAGGTACCCACAGGCCAATATGTAGGAGACGCTTCGGCTAATAAGAGGCCAGAAACTCTTGGGCCAATCTGAGTCAAGTAATCTTTGGGGCAATAGGAGTCCAGTAAACATTGGGCTAAAAGAATAACCTTCAGAGGCCAGGAACCCACAGACCAATAGAATTCCAAAAAAGGCCATGAAACACAGGCAATAGAGTCCAGTATCCGGGTCCAGTATGTTCGGCTAATCAGAGGCTAGCAACCCTTAGGCCAAGAAAGACAAAGAAAGCCACAGAGAATCCAGAAAATAAGTCAAATTCGGAAAAGTAGCGATATTGACGGTTTTGTGCGAAAAAAGAAGAACTTAAAAAAATCATTACTTCTCCATTTTCGAGCTTATTTCGCCGAATTTTTCCTTCGACCCAGGTCAAAAACACTCAATGTAAATCTGCGTTGTAAATTAATGATTAATGACAAATGAATAATTCATCCGAAGAGAATTAAACTTGAGAGCAGCCTAACTTTCCTGGTGAAAATGAAGTTGTCACACATTCCACTATATGACGTTAATCAAGACAACGCTTTGTCTCGGGATCAATTACCGAAATGTTATTAAAGGGAATGTTCATGAAGTAACAGCTGCGTTTTAACTCCCTCTATTAGGCAAATAGACTTCGCAGGGTTGAGAGGCGGGGGACCTGCGGGACTCATCACGACGAAATTAGAATTTATAGGCCCTTTGAACGCGCGTGCTTACCTCTGAAAAAATATACAGCCTTTGAAACCCTAAGATAATTAATCGGAGTGAATTGAAAAGTTTTTTAATCCTTTTTTTCCCCAACCACTCAATTTACATGAGAATAGAGGCTTACCTTTTAATCAAATCGGGTCGTTAAAATCGACCGAATACCTTCCTGCATTCTTTTCAAATGAAAAGATTTGTCGGAAACCTCATTAAAATGAAAATATCTCTTTTTATTAAGCTTTTTTGCTAATTATATGGTATATTTTTGCTTTTGAAGAATAAAAAAAAAAAAAAGTGGATGTCCGATACCCCAAAGTTTGACTTGATGTTTATCTTGGGGTGCTTTTTCAGAGATCCGGATCTAATTCCATTCCCTCGCACGAGCGGCTATTAAAGGGAAAAAAAGGTTCTGGAATAAGGCTATTGGGAAACTTCTGAAGTACTTTCACAAATATAAAATGCCCAGCACGGATTGTTTTTTCTAAATTGTATTTTGAGCGATTTCAAATTTTTTTAGGATGTGCTATGATCGAAGATGCCGGTGATAGCCCTGAGGCGGCCAAAGGTGGGCATTTGGTGAGGGCGAGCTATTATCAGAACCCGCCGACCGATCCGGCGCAAGGATGCCTTCAAGAAATCGTGACGACTCGTGTCTGTCTCGAACTTGGCCTTCTGCAGGATAAGGTCACGCCGACTGTTATGGTCTGCAATGTCGATATCGAGCCGAGTACGAGGCTCGTCTCTGTCCCAGAAGGTTACGATGACAACAACAAAGACGTCCTTCACAGAATCTCAAACGATCTCGACTACTTGCTCAACGCGACAGACGAAGTCCAAGAAGACGAGACTCAAACATCTCTTTGAATACAAAAGATGAAAAAAGAATAAATTAAACTTTTTGTGATATTAAATATATAAAAGGAAATGTAAATATAATTTTAAAAAGTCTTGAAAATTTAAAAATTATTCAAAAAATAAAATATTTTGTTTTTTGCCATTTTAACACCCTTTTCCTTGGAATGCACCAAACGATTGAATAAATCTGCAAAAGGTAAGAACCTTAATTCTTCGTCAGGAATGTATGGAATGGCTTGCAAAACCCCGAAAGTTCGCAAAAAGTGTATTTCACAGGAAGTGACGAAATATAATTTTCAGTTATCTAAATCTCGGCTTCCTAGAAACTGATTTACTTGAAACTTTACAGAGACATTCTATAATACAATAATAGGAGTCCCTGAAAATTTCAAGTCGATTGGTTTACAGGGCCACGAGATATAGAACTTCAAAAACCAGAGGATATGGGAGAGTGGTAACTGGTAAGAGATGGCGTAATATTAGGGGAAGGTATGGGATGGTCCAGGAGGGTAGGGGAGATGAATGGATGGATGGTTTGACCTGTTAAAGTCCACCTGACCATGGAACAGGCGAAGAAAGCACACAGAATAGGGCGGTAGGGCTGATGGAGGGGGAAGGCTTGGTCGATGTGGTAGTTTCGTTTGATATTAGGCAACCCGCACGACCACCGTGCTATGTTGGTTTTTACCAATTTTAGTCTCATTTGAGATTACCCAGCGTTGTTGGACAACCCTCATTGCCACCAGGCTGTGCGGAATGGTTGATTTTTGCCCATTTTAGTCAAAAAGTACAATAACTTTTTTTTTTGAGAAAGTTAATATTTTGAACGTTTGAAAAATGTGCAGGTATACTTAAGTTCTATATTTTGGGAGGGTATTGACTTGATAACAAAGTGGTCTCAGAGAGTAAATCATGCAAAAAATATTTTTTTAGAAATCGCATGGAAGACGGGAGGGTTAGAAAGTGGGCTAAGGGATGCCGCGGGTGTCTCCTCCCTCCCCCCTCTTCCCCTTGTCCCCGCGATGTAAAATAGAGTTCCGGGTTGTTGTCAGAGCTCCGGTTGAGTTATGAACGCGGTATTTCAAAGGGTTTCTCCTAGGCTCGAAAAAGCAGGCTCCACTCTCATAAAAAGCTAAGGGATATTCTGATACCCGGCGGCCACACTCCTCGCTCCATCCTTTAGGTCAGAACCATAACCAAGATTAGGGAAAAGAAGTGTGAAAGTAATATCTCTTCCTACACAGACGAAGAAAAAAATTGACCTGTCCTATTTGGAAAAAAAATCAACTTTTTTTATTATTTATTTATAATCAAAGATCTTAATCAAACAGTTTTGTTTTCTTTGAATTGGAAAAAAAAATTTCAAAGACTCGTTTCAAGGTTTTAATTAATTCAATTTTAATATTTTCCTTTAAAGCTCTTATTCATCTGAAGTTTTTTAAGTCGAAAGTAAAAGGCGAAGTCTGCGAATGATTAAAGGGCACATCTCTAATCTCGACGACCGTCAACGGCTCAATTGGATTTGTTGCGTGAAAAGTTTTATAAGCCTTTTGGGATAGAGTTGTTTGGGCTGTCCCTCCTACTCAGACCCTCTTCCCTTTTATCCCCCCCCCCAACCTACTCTTCAACTTTGTTACAAGGGGCACTTTTCTGAGTTGGTAAGTGACAAACTAAACTCCCTTTAAATGCCCCTTCCCATAATTTAAATGTTTGAAGGAAAATAGATCTGTAGGTCTGATGTCAAACCTCGGAATTCTTTTTATCAAAGTTCTGTCGAAACTGTAGCAACTCAATTTTTTTTTTCTTTTCTTATCGAAAAAGCTTAAAATTCAGCCTTTGAAGGGCTTCCCCATCGGAAAAAATTTCAAAATCTGACTTCAAATGTAAGTATTTTTGGCACTTTAGAACTTAAGGTTAATAACCTAAAAAAAATGCACAAGGAAAGTACGCTTCAAAAAATACAATCATTAAAAAACCGATTAAAATGCTATCGGAGTTTATTGAGAACAAAAAAAAAAAAGGATCTTCTGGGAATGAGGTCCGGGGTTTTCCTATTTATAAATGGAGGGGCGTCGTTCTTTACTTAAGCCTTGAATTTAAACTCGACTCTTTCAGTCCAGGAAAAGACAACAACGATGATTCTCAACATCTTGCTTCTATCACTTGTCTCGCCAGCGTGTAAAATTTAAAAGAAGAAATTTTAATTAAGGTTTTAATATTTAATTATTAGATTTAGTATCGTTAAAGCCAGATGAGATATCCTGGGTGAAGAGTAAAGTCGTCGATTCGGACAGAAAGGCGTCACTGAAAAGGATTTATGATTTGAGAGCAGAAGTTGCGGGAGAAAAAAACACTTCGTACGGAAGCGAAAATGTTCGCCTTAAATTCGAATTGGAAACTGAAGATGAAAATAAGAGAAACTTTTCCCTCATTCTTACCAGACTCCCGAGTACGCCCTACAGGAATAAGCAAATAAACGCAACTGGAATGTTTAAAACTGAAATCAAGGTAAAATTTAAAAAAAAAAATTTATTAAGCACTAGGAAAACCTCACGGATTTAAAGAACATCAACTTCTCTTACATTATGTACCCTAGAAATTATTATTATTTTTTTTTTTTTTTTTTAAATCCCTAGGGGAAAACTTGTAGGCAGGTTTTGAACCTTCTTTGATGAGAAAGAACCTTTTTATTTGACAGACTCTCATATTTAGGCTGATTTTGAGCTTTTTTTTTTTTTTTTTTTTTTTTTTTTAATGAAAAAACCCTTTTTAGACTGAATTTGAAGCTTTTGCGATTTAAAAAAACCACCCTTTTAAGTAAGATTTTTTGTTTTAAATGTGAAAATACCCTTTTAAAGCAGATTTTCGATGAGAGACCTTTTTAGACATTTTGGCTGAATTTGAACCTTATTCTATAAGAGGGGTGCTTTCTTTTTTAGGCACATTTAGAACGTTTTTCGATGAGAAAATACCTTTTTCAGGACTGTTTTAAACTTTACGGATCTTTTCTCGTAGATAAAGGTAAGAATCTTACTAAAAAAGGTCTTTTCTCATTGCAAAAGCTTCAGATTCACTCTAAAAAGGGTTTTTGTCATCAAAAAAAGGTTTAAATTTAAACAAAAAGGACTAAATCAACAAAAGTTTAAAATATGAAGTCTGTTACATTAGGCATATTTGCTTTTTTTTTTTTTTTTTTTTTTTTTTTTTAATTGGCCTTGCTTATAAGGCATTGGCCACATCTACCATAAGAATTTATGAATCATAATTTGTCTTTAGTTTTACAAAACTGTCAATTTATTGGAAAAACTCATGTCTGAGTTTTGGGACCGAAGTTTACCAAGTTGGCCTCGACCTTACGGTTACGACGATGAAACGTTCAGTTCTTTTTTGGTTGAAGATATTGAGGTTTGTGGTTTTTAAATAAAATAATTTTTATTAATTTTTCTAAAATTTAATATTAGCTTCAAAGAGGCTTTCAAAAGGGAGACAGGTTGAAAGGCCTCGATTTAAAACAGACTCTTTTAGCTTTGGCCACTTTAGGCAAATTTCACGCTTTGACCGCCGTCGTTTCTCAAAGGCAAAATATCAAAGACGATTTCGACCTCTCGCTTTTAGAAAAAAATAAAGAAAAAATCGAAAATTTCTACCAAGTCGTATATAACAACTTCGCATCGTCTATTGAAGAAAAATGGGGACCAGAATGGTAACTTTATAGTTTTTATTTTAGTGTATTCTCAAAACAATTTTTATTACCCCATTGAGAAACTTTAAACTTTTATTTGAACTATAAAATAATTTTATTTTTAGGGTTGATGCTGCCAAAAAAATAAGAGAGAAATCTAAAACCGTGACTCAGGATTTGCTCGAATTGACTAAAAGAGACGATAATAAATTTAATGTTTTGAACCATGGCTCTCCTTCTATATACAATATTTACTTTAGTTATGGAAGTACAGATGTTTACGTTTCACCAGAGCCAGTGGCCGTAATGTAAGCTAATTAGCATTATTTTTATTTTTAACTATGTTTATTCCTGTTTCGACCTGAAAATTTTTTTTCCTGGTTTAACCTCAAATCTAGTTTTTGGCTATGTCAAGGGTTGAATTACATGAATCTGCAGTCAGTTTTTTTAAATACAAACATTTTTTATGACCTCAACAAAGGGGGTGCCCTTCTTACTTTTTTCACCCTGAAATTTTAATTTCTGATTTCATCCAAAATTTGGTTTTTGGCTATTTTAAGGGTAAAAAAAATAAAAATGTGAAGTCTGTTTTGGTATACAAAATAATTTTTTTCGACCCCATTCAAGGGACTCTTCACTTTTTTTTTTTTTTTTGTAGGTTTGATTCGTATCAACTAGCATTTTTCAACTCGCCTGTCATGGATTTACACTTTTTTATGAATACGAGCCCTGAAATCGAGATAATGATGGAAAAAAGGGAGGATATGCTCTCAGCTTATTGCGACTCTTTGGCGCGTTATTTGGAAAAATTCGAATACAAGGGGAACATCCCCACTAGAGAGGAAATCGCCGGAGAACTCGAAAGGAGCGAATTTATCGGCCTCACTCACGCCCTCAACCATTTACCGCTCATTTATACGAAATCGGAAGAAATACCGGATTTGGAGAAAACGATCGAGGAGATCGAAAAAACTCAAAAGGTCATCGTCAAAAGCAAAGGGATGTACGGCGAAAAATTCATTAAGAATATGAAACTAATACTTAAACGCGCAATTGACAACAATGTAATTTAGAGAATTAAACTTTTTTCAAGAAAATTTTTAGAAAATTATTATTTTATTTTAAACCTAGTTTTATTATCCTAAAACTAGGTTAAAACCTAGTTTTTAATTTATGAATAAATCATAATTTAAAGGGCGAAAATACAAAAATCTGAGCGCCATTCTTGTGGCAGTAGCCAGTTGGTACATGTAAGTACAATAGGCTTAGTATGATTAAATATTAAGGCGTATTTCAACAGAAAATCAACTGGTACAATGTAAAGTATCCTGTATCTCAACAAGTGTTGTTTATTTGCTATTAAATTTTACATTCCACCTAATTAACATCCCTTTGAAATAATAATGAGATGATTTTATATGAAATCCGCGGCCTCATCCACGCGTGAAAACACGTTTAACGACTTCGTACGCAGACGTCATTAAAAATTCAGGTCACGAACATCAAGTGTAAACCTGACTAGAGGCTTCGGCTAATTCTGTCCTTTTTTCCAGTCCCCCTCCATGTGCAAAAAAACAACTTGTGGGTAAATTTCGCCAACTTTCAAGGTACACGTTACGTAATATTTTTAGTTTACAATAAATCATTTGAATTTTTAAAAAACACAATTTCTTGATATGCAATGTGATGAATCATGTAAATGAGGAGAATTAATCGGTTTTGGCAAAAAAGGAGAAAAAAAATGAAGAAGGAAAAAAAAACGACGATATCAAGGCTGGTTGGTCTGGCTCAGTCTTTGTTAGTTATCGACGATGAGAAGCACGATTTTAGTATTTCTGTTTTTGTTTCTCGAAACAAGTAAAGTTGAAAATCTAATTTAAATTTTTTGATATTCCATTTTCTAAGAGCAAGACGAAAGTGTACGTGAGATCGTGACTGAAGTTCTCGAGAAAATCAACGAACGCGACGATTTCGTCAAAGTGCTCAACTTGACTGCGAGGACGCTCGAGGGATGGTTCACCCCCGGGCGTAACTCGACGAAAGTTGAGTTCAACACTTTGACAGGAAGCGGGAGGATAATTAAGTCGAATCTTATTCTCGACGGGTACCCGAGAAGCGAATTTGGCGACAAACTTATCGAAGAAACAGGCCTTTTTAAAAACCAAGTCGCAGTGAGTAGTTCAAAGAAATTAAAACCTAAAATATTTTGATATAGTTTGTCCATGAAGTTTTGCCCGAGCTTGAGAAACTCGAAATCGAAATAAACGATCAAAGCGAACGCTATTGGATTGCATCTTTTGGAATAAAAGATAAAATCATCATTCTGGAAGACGTTGTGGTATTAAAGAATTTTTTTTTTCTTTTGTTTCGTAATTTTTGTACCTAATAGGCGGACAAAAACTACACAAGACCCGACAAAAATAAAGGTCTTGACATAAAACAGAGCGAAATTGCTATTAGAACACTTGCCAAATACCACGCAATGACTGCAGTCCTCGCCGAGCGAAATCTCATCTATTTAGCCCATTTTAACAAATCAGTTTTCGAAAGAAACCAAAATAAAATCAAAAATTACTATCAATTATTTTTTAAATATTTGGCCGAATCGATTGAAGAGACCTGGGATCCACAATGGTACCCGAAATAAAAACAAAAATAACAATAATTTACCATTTTTCTATTATAGGAATGAAACTGCCCAATTGATAAAGGAAAAATCGGAAAACGTAACGGATGAAATGCTTGGTATTTACGAACGAAATGATACATCGTTTAATGTTTTGAATAACGGAGGATATACGATAACCAATATGTTATTTTTATATGGAATCTCCGATGTTTTTACCTCAAATGATCCCATCGCAATGAAGTATTCGATTTTATTTTGCTCTTTTCGCCTTCTAATGGGAAAGGGTCAATTCTAAAAGCTTCCATGTCTAGCAAAAAAGCCTTAAGGTTCCTTCCGATTCCAAAGAAAGGATCATGAGATGACCAGTCAGGTTTCCATGGTTTTAAATCACCCACATAGTTTTCGGACTACTTCAGAACCCTTGGGTTGAAATTTTGGCTTTTCCCTTGTTTTGTGTTGGCCCACCTCTGGCATTTCAACCAATTTAACCATTAACCATTTTAACCAATTTGAATTTTTCCAACCAATTTAACAATTTCATCCTATTTAACCATTTAAACCTAGTTCAACCATTTAAACCTATTTTAACCAATTTAACCTAGTTTAACCAATTAACCTAGTTTAACTATTTTAACCTATTTAACCATTTCAACCCGATGAGTGGTTTATGTCAATACTAAGCTGATAAATGCCCAGAATCCTTAATTTCTGCTTTGAATGTTTAAATGTCCAGCTTAAAATTCTAGCTAAAATATCAATACATATCCAGCTAAAAGTTAAAATACAGTTTAAACGGGTTAATGTCTATATCCAGCTTCTTTCCTTCTGGCTTTTAATCTTCCGTCTTTTTCATGCCTTCACTTCACATTTTTGTTTTTAGAATGGAAAACTCTTTGAACGCATTTTACAACTCACCAGCGTTCGATTTGCAAATGTTCATCAATACGAGTCCAAATCTCGATATAATGATGACGAAAAAAGAGGATCTCGTCCATCTTTATTATGAATCCTTGTCAAAATATTTGGACAAATTCGATTTCAAAGGGCGTAAACCTTCTTATGATGAGATTCAAAACGAGATAAAAAGGACCGATTATCTGGGACTCATTTATGCCGCGAATGGCCTCTGCTATACCTTCCTCGACCCCAACGAAATCGTCGATCTCGTCAACGTCGTTCAGAAGTCTTGGGAAAACAACGAAGTGATCATCGACCCTAAGTGCCTATATGGCAAACGATATGTCGAATCTATGAAAATGATATTGAACAAATATTTTACCAATAAAAACTAAGTTCATTGAACGTAATAAATTATTTTAACCCAGATTACTAAGCAATTGAGTTTTTGTACGACCTAAACATACAATAGAACAGATGGTTGTTTCCCAGCTCGATTTCAGTGATTTTTTTTTATTCCTAGAATAAAACCAGACCCCGGAAACGGACCAGACATTGTTTTTATCCATTCGTTAGTACATAATTTTTATAATTAATATCCACCGCAGTTTATTATTTATTTCTATTTAAAATGTAACACGTTGTTCCCCACTGGACACTACGACTCTTATAACTATTTTCTTTATTTGCAGTTATCATAAGTAGACTCTGAAGTTTAACATGTAAATATACTTAAATATAATGATGTAATCTTATCTTGTTGAAATTTATCTGAAATTGAGGTTGATTGGCTTTACAATGGCAAGAGTTAGGCGTGTGCTGTTGAATGAATGAAAATTAATTTCCCCGTACGATCGGAATTATTGTAAAGATCATAAATCCCCAGAGGTAAAAATTTTGAGCATGAGGCTGCACCTTTTCTCAACTATCTTTGATCACTCACATTACTTAGAGAAAATAGATTTAGTTTTTATCTGTCTAATATCTCTCAATATTACAATTTGCCACTTGAAATTGTTCAGGTTTGCGACATATTATGGCTTTAAAGGCATTCAATTAGTCTAGAGGGGGTACTCGAGGTTGAATGTCCCAAGGAAGAGATAAATTAAACGTTAGACAAACAGTTTAGAAGACAAAATCGGAATGGACAACGCGTGGATAGAGACAATTTTGATGCGAAATCAAAGAGAAAATGAAGTTTTTAAAGTTCTGAAAATAGTGAGTGTTGAAGACACCGTACCGAAAGGCGAAAATTACATCAGCACTATCATAAGATACAAGGTCGAGATGATCTTAGGCTCCGGGAGGCGGACCAAGAAAACTTTCGTCGCCAAGGTGATGCTTGAAGGCAAAAAAGGAGAAGCAGTGAAAGAATTGGAACCTTTTAAAATCGAAGTCAAAGTAAGTCACGCATTTTCATTGTCTTGGTGTAATTGGGTAACTTTAGATTTATGAAAATGTTTTGAAACAAATGGAATCGCTTATGGACGAGTTTGAGGATAATCGGGAAAAACTTTGGTGTCAGATGTACGGGTACCAACCCTACAGTGTTATCGTTTTCGACGATTTGAAGGTGAATATTATTTCAAATTTTTGCTGCAGTATCTAGATTTATGTAATGTCTTTACTTCCAGGAACTAGG
This sequence comes from Orius laevigatus, assembly GCA_018703685.1. NCBI lineage: Eukaryota > Metazoa > Arthropoda > Insecta > Hemiptera > Anthocoridae > Orius > Orius laevigatus. The sequence goes on from JAGWEN010000042.1 coordinate 555,751, forward strand.
ATACGAAATCGCCGAGAGAAGGAATTGCTTGGATTTAAACCATGCTAAGTTGTATCTAAGATCAATAGGCCGTTTTCATGCGATGTCTAGGATTTTGATCGAAAGAAGCATTATCTCGTCGACAGATAATCCCTTTTATATAGCAAACATGTTTGATTTAATAAGAAATATTTTCCAAGGAGGTACAACGAACCTGTCGAAAACCGTTCTAGAAAAATGGCCCGCCGAATGGTATAAATTAGCAAGCATTGATACATAATATGAGATTCATCCTTTCAGGAAGGAATTTGGACAAAAATTGGAGAAACTTCAACACAGCATTGCGGACAGACTGCAAGAATTGACGGTCGAAGAAAAAAATCGCGAGGCTGCATTGGTCGTGCTGAATCATGGCGATTCATGGACGACGAATATGATGTTTAAGTACACAGAAGATCGTATCCCATCGTCTATCAGGTATACAGTAAAATTACAAGAACATTATGTAACATCCATGTTTTTAGGTTGCTTGATTTCCAAGTGAGTCATGTCAGCTGTTACATATGGGACATCCTTTACTTTCTGTACACAAGCGTAAAACCTCATGTTAGAAGATCAAACCTAAAAGATCTCTTAAAAATCTATTGGGAATCTTTAGATACAAATTTGAGGCGTTATGGGTACGAAAAGTACATTCCGACTTTAAACGATGTATATGCAGAAGCAGAAAAAAAAGATTTGTATTCGTTTATCACTTTGGCCCTTTCATTTCCTGGTATGACTAGTGACGTCGGCATGGCGTTCGACTTGGAAAATGCTGCAGAAGGAGGCGAACAGGCTATTAACTCAGATGTTTTCGTAGCTCCGAAATTTCTTAACCAATGTGGGGAAGATTTTAAATATTTTATGAATAAGGGCGTTTTATGAACATTAATAAAAAATATGATTTCTTGTTTTTATTTGAAAGCCAATCCCAGATTTATCTAATCCAAGGGAACCGGCCACTCAAGGTCAGGGTACTGTATGGCACATCGACGGCCGGATGGCACCACCAAGTGATACCGATGATCATATTGGCCTTCTCACTTGACTCTAAGCTGAAGTCACAGGTTCAAAGGTGTTACAAAAAATATGGGCTATCCCCCTCACGGAACATTTGAATTTTAATCGCAATTTGGCTTAAATGCCACCTTCTATAACAATTTTTAATTTAATTTTTATTTTGCACTTTATCATTTAAGCTTTAAGCCCTTATGAAAACGTGTATTTTATTACAAACGGTTCATACCCTATGTCAACCTGTAATTGGAGAAAGATTGATGACACCATAGCTTTAATCAAGGAGATGAAACACCTTTCATTAAGTTCACACCACTTACATTCGTGAGAAATTCACTAATAATTTATAAGGCGGTTATTCAATTTAGTTGAACATACACACAAAAAAATTTAATAAAAATGATAGTTTCTTAGATAATACAACGTAATACCTCTAGGTTATCTGGAGGTTAAGGTTTACTAAAAAGGAAGAAAAAAGTAGTCAAAACAGTTGTAAGAATGATGAGACATCCTTCGTTTTTAATATTTTTAGGGTTGCTGTATTTTACGTTCTGCGATGAAAAAGGTATTCGTTTTAATATTCCTAATATATTTTCAAAGGATTTTTTCATAGAGAAAAGCCAAGTGGAGGAAATACTTAACAGCGTTCTAAAAACGCGGGTTTCTTTTTATAATCTAACCGAGATGGAAACGAATTTTTCTCCGGATCGTAACAAGTCAAGGGTTTTCTTTTCTGTCGAGTCTGAAGGCAAAGACATTTTTCGTTCTGCAATTTTGACCGGCTTTCCTTCCACCGAGCTCGGAGATAGAATCGTCACTGTTTCCGGATTATTTCAAAACCAAAAAACTGTAAGCTGTAGGCAATATTTTTTATTCATATAGTAATAAGAATCTTTTTCTTTTTAGTTTGACGAAAAAGTGATTCCTCTTCTTGAAAAGCTTAAGAATGAAGTTGGTGACGAAAGTAGTAGGTTTTGGATTAAATCGTACGGAACAAAAGGCTACGTTTTAGTGTATGAAGATGTCGTGGTAAGGCTTGTTATGGTATTTTTCCCCACTGTCTTTAGTGATTCTGCAGTTATCGAGTCTTGGCATGCCTGTGATATGTTTTTCCACTGAGAACTTCGATTTGGGAAGGCATGTGTCCCTTTGTTCCACTGGACACTACTGGGGAGGCCTGTGTCCCCTTGTTTCACTGGGCAATACTGGGAAGGCCTGTGTCTCCTTGTTAAACTGGACACCACTAGGAAGGCCTTAGTCCCCTTGTTTAACTGGACCATACTGGCAAGGCCTGTTTCCCCTTGAACTATTGGGCAATACTGGGAAGGTCTGTGTCCCCTTGTTCCACTGGACACTACTGGGAAGGCTTATGTCCCCTTGTTCCTCCGGACACTTCTGGGAACTGGGAAGGCCTATATACGGTAGGATCACCTTCGTCCCTTTTCACATTTGTGTTGGTTTAGTGTTCACCTGTGCTGCTGTCATTTCTAAAACTAATTTTTTAGAAAGAGAAAAACTACGGACCATCTCTTGGCTGCTTCTTAAATTTCAAAGAGTGTGAACTAGTATTAAACACCCTCGCCAAGTTTCACGCGATGACCGCCGTCCTCTACGAACGCGGTGATCTAACCACGGACGACATCGACCGCTCTCTTTTCGAAAGGAACGGCGAGCGAATCAAAAACTACCACGACGTCCAAGTCGAAAAATTCATCGATTCCATCGACAAATCCTGGGGTCCAGAATGGTATTTTTTTGTGTTTTAAAGCCCCTTCCTGCATTTTCTTCAATAGAAAATTCAATTTTAGGTCAAACGCTTCCAATTATGTGAAAGCTCGATTGCAAAATATGACCGAACAGTTCAAATTATACCACCAAAAAAGCGAGAAAAGCTTCAACGTATTGAATCAAGCGAACGTCCACGGGAAAATAGTTCTTTTTAAACACAACGAAGAAACAAAAAATCCAACCTCAGTCTTGTAATGATATTTTATTTAATTTTTTATTTATTTTCGTGTTTTGTAAGGTTTACGCCATCGATGGATTATTTTTACAACACTCCAGCATTTGATCTTAACATGTTTTTAATGACCTCTCCCAATTTGGATTTGATGTTCAGCAAAAGAGACGAGTTCGTTTCGATTTATCACCGCCAACTAGTTGAAGAATTGAAGAAGTTTGGATACAGAGGGACGAAAGCCCCAGCCCCTGATTTAAAATACCTGAAATCCGAGCTGGAACGACTGAAAAATTATGGTATCTACAACGCTATCGCAAATTTCCAGTACTTCTGTCAGGATCGACCTGAGTATAACATCACAAAAGCGATAGACGAGGCCTGGACCCACGACAAAGTTGTCGTACTCGAGGATCCATTATATGGCGAAAATTACATATCGATAATGAAAAAAATATTAACGAATGAAATAAATGCGAATCCGTTATAAAATGTTCCAATAAAACGTCTTTAAAACGATTTGTTTTTTTAGCATCTTGGTTTTTCCATTAGACAGAAAGAGGTCATTGATTATGATAAAAAAATAAATTGTTTAAGGAAAATGCATGTATGAAATTCCAGAGAAGAATAACGCCGGGATATTCCGAGATTACGGTCCCGGTTTTCCTCCCCGTCGCGTATAAAAGGCGTTTTATAGGGCAGCTCTCCGCAGTTTGCATTCAAAGATGGCTTTCTGCATAGCAATCGGCTTCCTCTTAATTTTAAACACGGCCAGGCTCGGTTCAGCCGACTCGAGTAAGAATATACAAAGATAATTTTAAATAATTTTTTTTTCCCTCAAGAACAAGACAATGATGTTCGTGAACTATTGGGAGTTGTGAACCAAGATTTGATGTTTTATAACCTTAGCGTGATTTGGACACCTTTTTCGCCCGAAAGGAACGTCTCTAGAGTATACGCTGTAACTAAGGATGGACTTAATGAGAAGTCAAGATACGCCATCTTGAGCGGCTATCCTTCAACGCATTTTGGCAAAAATCTTATCAAATCTGTGGGATTCGACAAAAACCAACTTGACGTAAGTTTTGAAGTCAATAGACTACCTAAATTCCTCAAAAAAACAATTGATCTTTTATTATAAGCGCCATTTATTTCTAGTTCTACTCTAAGGTAGTACCTTTGTTTCAAAAACTCCTAAAAGAAGCTGGCGAACACGATGAGCAATTTTGGATCGACCTTCTCGGATTTAAAGATGGCGTTTTCATATTCGAAGATATCGAGGTGAGCATTCAAAAAAATAAAAAATTTAATCAATTTCTTTTCAGTCTGACAAAGGTTATTCACGCCCTGATAGATTCAAAGGGTTAAATTTCGAAGAAAGCCGAACAGCACTTGAAACCCTCGCCAAATTTCATGCCATGAGCGCCGTCCTTTATGAAAGAAACGAACTCGTAAAAGAGGATTTTGATAAATCGGTATATGGGAGAAGTCGAACTTCTGGGAATAGGAGATCCCCTCCTTATATAGACCTACTTGTTGACTCCTTTGTTCAGTCGATTGATACCGTATGGGGAAACGACTGGTATTAAACAACCTCTTTATGTACCTTTAAACTTTTATCTTTAGGACAACAGCCTCATCTTACGTCCAAAAAAGACTTAAAAACATGACCTTACAAATGGACAAAATTCACGAAAGGAACGATAATGAATTCAACGTTCTTAACCATGGTGGATTCATGATTTTAGAAATGCTCTTTAAAAATGATCCTTTAAAAATGAGGTTTGTAACTTTAAAAATAATTTTTGAATATGAACTTTATTTATAAGGATGAAATCTGCGATGAATTTTTTCTACAATTCTCCAGTTTTGGACCTTCACAAATTCTTCAGCGCTGGCCCTAACGTCGAGATTGTTTTTACGAAAGGTGATGACCTCATCGAAATCTACTACAACGCTTTGATTTCCAACTTGAAAAAATTCAATTTCAAAAGTGAAAAACCAAGTTTTTCTTCGATCAAAGCCAAATATGAAAAGACGATCAATTATTCCTTAGTCGAATCCATCAGCAATCTACAATATGTCTTCAGAAATCCGAATGAAGAGTACAAACTTATGGAATCGCTCAAAGAATCGTGGAAGAAAAACGTAACTCTTTTCAACCCTGTTCTGATGTATGGCCAAAAATACGTGGAAACGATGAAAAAAATTATAAAACATGAAATGACCATAAGACCATTTTAAAATTTTCTATAAATATACAATCCATAACAGATTATTATTCATTTTAATATCATATCCTAACAAAAAATAAAAAAACGATTTCCAATCGTTTTATCCATAATGATTGTATCAGGATAAAGGCTCAGTTTATCTCAAGAGCGATAAAATGAAAAATGTGAAGTCAAAAAATGACAAGTCTCTTTGTAAGAACTCAAGGAGACGCTTGAAAACACACAAAGGTATGTTACTTTTTTTTTTTTTTTTTTTTTTTTTTTTTTTTTTTTTCGAGGTGCATAGGTAGTCAATGAAAGGAGTTAAATAGAAAGGGGGATAAATGGACTTGATGGTTATAAAAACAACACTTTCTTCAGGTCACTGATTTTGAACCTTTTTCGACAATGAAGTGGCTATTTAGGGAGGTTGCCAACGGTTTTTGTGAATAGAAACACTTTTTAGCCCGTTTTTGAACATTTTGAATGATGGAGATCCGAGAAATTTTCTAACAAAGACCTTTAATTGGGAAGATTTGAATAGTTTTCGAGAAGAAAAGGGACATTTTAGAAAGATTCTTAACCAGTTACATAAAGTAAGACCCTGATAAGACAGTTTTTGGCCGTTTTTCACGCAAAATATTATAACGAGAAAGAAGATTCAAGTCTTTCCCCTTAAAAAAAAAAATAATAATAATAATAATTAAAAAATAATAATAACTACAAGACACGTCCAAAAGGAAAAATCCACAAAGGCTCCAGCAACTTCCGCTATATCATTCTCGCGTGTGTGGTGAAAGGGTAGAGAAGGTAGTGGGAGGGTCCTAGAGGGTAAGAAGGTGGAAAGGTCTAGGAAGGTAGGGATGATGGTGGGAGGTGGAATGTAATGAGAGGGTGGGAGACTGCTGGGAGGTGATATAATGTACAGGGAGAGAAGGGGAAGATGATGGGGGCTGGCGGTGGAAGGGTCCAAGAGAGTAGGATAGGTGATGGGAGAGATGTAGAATGTTGTGGGAGGGTGTGGGTGAGGTCCGGTGGAAGAGGGGGAAGCTTAGGGGGATGTGGGAGAGTCAAGGAGGGTATAAATAATTAGGAAAGATTAAGGAAGGTTAAAAAAAGTCACTTTTCGATTTGTGAAGCCTAGGCAACTCTGCTCAATAATTTGATTACATAAATAATGGTAAATCGAGTGTTTTTGTTTTTGTTTTTTTTTTTCATCCATCTCATGTTCTTCAATTTTCATTTATTTTTCATCATTAAATGAAAGAAGGTAAATATTTTTGCAACATCACGAATTCGTTTATTAACCAAAACAGGTCCATTTTTGTAGTGAAAGGTAGCACGTGCCACCACCTGGATGATGAATTGTATAGAAACATCAGGAAATGGATATAAATGAAGGAAACAAAATTTTTTTAATAAAAGATTACTTTCCATAATGGTTTTGATCCACCTTTCAGTGAAATCTAATGTTTTATCAGTTATCAGTTAGCACATATTCGCCCTTCTTTTTCACTGTTCAGAATTCCTTTCTCCTTAGTTTGTCTAAGTTGAAACTTGTGAAAATTGGCTTTGTTAGAAGGCTTAGTGGTGGTTTTACGTTTCAGGTCCCCGTTATAGTGCCGATGAAACATCACCTTCCCTTCGAAGGCTAATCCACCCCTAAAAGTTACCTCGGTCCTAATCGTAATCTCAATTAAAGTTCCTCCTAATGACAAAACAAGATTTTATCAGTCGTATTTTATAATAACGGTTTATGTCTAATTGATTCAACCAAATCTCTGGTAAATTATTTTTTTTTTTTTTTTTTTTATAGATGGCATTAGTGGACAAAGATTGGCTGGAAGCTATACTTCTGAAGCGTTCATTGGAGAGGAAGGTCGTGAAAATTACCGGAATAGAAGCGACACCGGCAGTGGCAAAAGGTGAAAATTATATGAGCGTCATGACTCGAGTTAAATTCGATGTCGTTTTGGCCTCGGGAGACAAAAAAAGAAAATCGCTGCTCATCAAAGAAATTTCGTCGAACGAACTAACCAGGGCTATGATAGCTGGCTTTGGATTTTATTTAAAAGAAATTACGGTAAGTGAATACTTTTATCACAACCAAATGCCATCTAGAGGTTTAATTTTTAAAAGACTTTCACCAGTAAGAGCCTTTTACTGGCAATTCTGTCTAAACCCAAAAAATCCGTTTGCTTTTGCAGATTTATCGAGACATAATCCCAAGTATGGAAGTCGTCATGGAAGAAAGTGGCGACATAAGCGAACCCTTGTGGCCCGAGTGCATCCACTATCGTTGCTACGACAAACTCGTGTTCGAAGACTTATCGGTATGTGATAGAAATAGAAAAGGTTATATGTATGGAGGAGGAACCCCAAAACTGAAATTCGTGAGGCTCTACAGACCTCTCAGCAATCACTAAATGGAACCACATCTCCGGATCACCCCCACCCTTTCCCACCTCCATTCATCACCTCCTCGACTCCCCCCACAACCCCCAACCTTCCGGCTCCACCGCCAAACTCCCCTCTCACAACTCTCCTATCACCTCCCCTACCCTCCGACCCTCCCCTCGAACCTCCCCCAACTCCCTCTACCGTCCAATACTCCATCACTCCCCCTTACCATAATAGAATCTAATCCATCACCCCTATCCTAACCACCTACCACAAACGCAAGGCAAATGATTTTGAACAAATTACGAAATGCTCTTATCTTTAAGAAACACTTTTTTTTATTCTCTCAAGCGTCAAAACCGCAGATGTCATCAGTCATTTGCTTAATTCAACGATTTAAAAAAGAAAAAAATTATTGACTTGTAAAAGAGTCGAGATCTAGATCAAGATTTTCATCTTTTTTCATTTAAATGAATTGTTCAATTGAGGAGGGTTTTTTTCAAAACGGCTTAAGTCCATTTTTTTCTCAAACCGTTTTTTTAGCGGATTTTTTTTTTCTTTATACATATACATATCTTAGAAGACCTGAGTTGACCCATGTATACGTTTCATATGAAAACTGAATATATGTATATAGTGTTTATTAAAGTCTAAAAATTAGTGTTTGCATTTAAAGAGCATTGGGCAGTAATTTGTTTTTTTCGTTTCCTGAAAAATTTTCCGAAATGGAGATATGCCGCTTTGAAAAAATGCTCCTCAATTATCCTTTATTTATTTTATTTAATTTATTTATTTTCCAGGAAAAAGGATATATAATGGTAAACAGATTGAAAGGTCTTGATTTAGTGCATGCAAAAATGGCTGTGGAAGCTTTGGCTAAATTCCACGCCCTCTCGGTCTCTCTAAAAGAAAAACAATTAATTCCGATGGAAATATTCGGGGAGAACTTTTTCCAAAAAAATAATAATATGATTCCCGATTATAATGAAAAGCTCTTTAAGCACTTTGTCGACTTTTCCGAACAAAATTGGGGAGACGAATGGTAAAATTTCAAGCGAAAACTTTTTTTTTTTTTCTAAATATAATTTTTCTCTTTTTTCTCTATTCTAAAGGAAACCAACTTTTGCAAAATTGAAGGAAAAACTGGTCGGAAAAGTCGGAGATTTACTTCTTAATTTGACTAAACGGGACGACGCTAAATTTACCGTTCTCAATCATGGAGATTTTTGGTTGAACAATATGCTTTTCAAGCAAAATATGGACTCGAAAATGCCAGTTTCCATAAGGTAATTTATTTTATTTAACAAATTCAAAAGTTCCGGATGTTATTTTATAATCCCAGCACCATTCGTTATGCCGGAGTCTCACAGGAAATGACAGATTTTATACAATTGTAGTGAAATGTTTTAAATTTTATTCCCAAAGGCATTTGAAAAAGCTTGAATATAACTTTTTTTTTAGATTAATAGATTTTCAAAATGCTTCAATTCTCACTCCGGCGATGGACCTTCAGTATTTTATGAATACGACTCCAAGCCTTGAAGTACGACAAAAAGAAAAAGATGCCATTTTCAAGGCGTATTACAGCTCTTTGGTTGAAAATATGAAGAAAACGAATTGCAAAACGATGCCACCGACTTATGACGAGCTACTCGAAGAGATCAAAAGACTCGAACTTTATGGACTCTTTATGGCCGTTTCGGTCCAGCCGATTCTTCTCACCGAAGCCTCCGAAAGCACCCTTGACGTAGATCAAGCATTGGCAGACAGCAAAAAGGGGAAAGAAGTCGAAAAATCCCTACCGATCAACGGTGAAACCTATGTCAGAATAATGAAATATACATTGAAAGATTTAGAATCAAAAGGCATTTTTTAACCTCAATAAAATTAATTATGAAAGTGTCTTTTATTCTCTTTTCAACTTCCTTCAAAACATTCTTTAGCAATCAAAAACTTGAATCCGGACATGTTTCATATTGAAAGTAATAAAAATTAAAATAAGGAACATCATTTTCAAGGTTGGCCAACCTTTTTGAAGGAACAAGTTCTTCTGTTCGTAGAAATTTTGACTAAAGCATTCCCAGAACTTCAGATACGTGACATGACATCCCGATTTCTCCTTTTATTTACTCGTTAGTTGTTTTTATTTAATTAGCCACGCAATAACTGTGCCTTTGAAGATTTAAGAGCACACTTGTCGAGATAAGGCGTTAAACGGCATTGAAAAAGACCAGAGTGGCTAATTTTTTTAAAAATGAACTCAAGTGATTCATTTGTCTACTTGTTACGCTAGGAAGAAGGCCACGTTTGATCAAAAAAAGACTACATTCTGTCGTAAGTTTTTATCTGCTAGAGTCATAATATTAAAGACTAATTGTAAAGTCCATTTAATAACGTTGAAAAAATAACTCATTTTGAAATATTATTTAGTATTTACATAGTTTGTTGACAAATTTTCATAAACTTTTTAAAGTTAAAGGGAAAATCATTATTAAAAACAGTTTAAGTCCTGGAAAAAAAACTTTTCCCCCTCAGGAGTGAGGGTTGTGCTTTCCCCTCAAAACCAATTAAGTTGTCCTGTAATTGTCCCGTAGGCTTCCTTTCTTATTAGATCAGTTGTTTTGGACATACACTATAAATTAACTTCAAAGTAGAGGTGTTTGAGCTTTAAAATAGCATATATAGCGAATTTATGGGTTCAAATGAGGAAGCTGTGAATTTTTAACTTTTTCAAAAAGAAAGTTTTATTTTATTTTATTTATTTTTTTTTTTTATTTTTTATTTATTTTTATTTTTAAGTTTGCTGGGTTTTTTTATTTATTAATTTAACTTTTTTTGACTTCAGTATACATAATGGTCAAAACATGATTATTTTATACGACAAAGAAATCATAAAGATTGTTTAGAGCGGTTAGAACTCGTTCTGTGTGCATCGGCCCTTTTTCCTCTTAATTATTATTCCGGAAAATATGCTCAATAGGATTATTTTATTTCATTTTATATTCCATTAATTTAATTGGTTTTGTACAATTTGAGTGTTTCTGCAAATGGGCCAGATAAGCTTATTTTGTCATTATTCTTATCAGAGAAAAAAAAAAAAAAAAAAAAGTCACAATTCTGATTATTTGATAAAATGTCAATTGACTAATTGTAATTTTTTAGATTTTTTAGTAAAATGGATCTTTCGAAAGAATGGCTTGAGGCGATTTTCAAGAAGGAGGCGATGGAGAAAAGCATATCGAAAGTTGTCGGTTTCGAGACGGCCTCCGCGGTGGGGAAAGCCGAAAACTTCTTTAGCGACATGACCCGCGTTAAAGTCGATGTCATTCTCGGCTCTGGGAAAAAAGTCAAGAAGTCCATTCTGGTCAAACAAATCCCCCAGACGGAAATCAGAAATGCGATGATAAAAGATTTAGGAGCCTATCATCACGAAATAATGGTTAAAAAAACTACATCAAATTTTTATTTTATTGGGTATATTTTATTTTTTTAGATCTACAGAGACATTTTCCCTCTAATGGAAGACGTTTTATCTGAAATGGACAATAGAGAAGATGTCCTGTGGGGAAAATGTATCGAATTCAGGCCTTACGATAGATTAGTCCTAGAAGACCTTAACGTAAGAAGATCTTCGTTATTCGGAAATTCCTAATAATTCGTAAAAATTAAATTCTTTTTCCTCAGGAGTCGGGATATAAAATGGCCAATAAGTTGGCTGGTCTTGACTTGGTACATTGTAAATTAGCTTTAAATAACTTGGCTAAATTCCACGCAATATCGCTCGTCCTTAAAGAAAGAAATTTAATTTCACTCGATAGTTTAGAATACAACATATTTTACAAAAATAATAAAAACAAGAGTGAAAAACTTAACAATGATATTTTGACAAAAATAGTCGAGATGTCTGGTAAAATTTATGGACCAGAATGGTATTATTAAGTTTTGTTTTTAAATGTATTGTTAAAAAAAGTTTTTCAGGAAGCCTTTGTTTGAAAAACTGGGTAAAAGAGTGATTGGAAATGTTCCGAAAACGTTTTCTGCTGGAAATCGAAGGGACGATTCGAAATTCGCTGTTATCATTCATGGAGATTTTTGGACGAATAATATGCTATTTAAGTATACCGATGATGGTGCACCTATCTCCGTGAAGTAATGAGGTAGAATATTGAGATGGTCGTTTGATAAATTTTTTAGGTTTGTGGATTATCAAATGAGCTTTTATCAAAGTCCGGCACAGGACCTTCAGTGGTTTTTCGCAACTTCACCGTCTTTAAGTGTTCGGGAATCCCATTTGGACGAACTAGTCGTCCATTATCATCAATGTCTTGAGAAGTACATGAAGAAGTTCAATTGCTCGACGGAAATCCCATCGTTGTCTTACATGCAAGAAGAGTTCGAACGTTTCGCCCCTTTCGGACTTGCCGTCGCGATTTTCATTTTACCCTATATGTCGGTCGACAAACCTGACGAGTTCCAAGATTTGGAAGAGATGACGAAAACGTTACCTAGCATCGTTATGTCTCACATAGCGTTATGTCTCACAGCTCGCAGCTTTATAGTATGTACAATATTATCAAGTTACCTGTAACGTTGCAGAAGTTTTCGCCTTCTGCAATTGGAACCACTTTGTGGGTGGAGGATGGAGATTCATCATCCCACAAAACATTCTGGCACTGGCGTAACCACAGCCAATACTTCGCTATACTTGTTGATAGTTTCGGAAGAGGCATTGTTTTCTGTAAATCGAATGTTAAGTAGTTTGTGTTATTTTCTTGTTTGCTAGCTCTCTCTCGGTCTTCCTTTTGAACGTTGAATGATTTTTTATACATTTGAATGTGTGTTTCCGTGTTTTCGCCCTTGTCGCATATAGCGCAAGTATCGCTTTTCGGTACTCCGAAACCCAAGTTAAAATCTTTGTTAAAAATTGAGCGATACATGCTTAGAGTTACTGGTTTTTTGTTCGAATTTTTGCATGATTCCAAATAGAGGTTATACATTTTTGTTATTGAAAGTTCGGCTGCCAAGTATTTTCTGTTAGGATTTTTATGGCGCGAATAATGGCTCTCTTGGGTTGGGAATTTTTCAATGTGTTGTTTTACTTCTTCAGACTCTTTTTCCGTGACTCGAAATGGTCGATTGTCATGTCGACCTCTCATATCGGCTTGAGGTGCCGACAAACCTAAGGTCATTTGATCCCTGACTAGGTCCAATTTTTTTCTCCCGATTTGAAAAATGTTTAGTATTGCATCTTTACAAACTTGATTTCTTTTGTTATCTACGGTGACAAAGTATCGGTATGAAAAGTGCCGATTTTTTTCCATACCTGACACTTGCTTTGGTGCAAATGGCTCCATGCTGCCCCATAGAAATAAATTTTTGCCATCGACATCTTTTGTATAGAAGGCGTCGAATAAAGCCTTCCGTTGAGTTAAATCAATTCTTTTGTCACATTCTAAGCGGCAATTTTTTTCTCCACATAAATTGGTGGTACTCGGTACCTTCTTTGGGGTCAGTTCGTTTTTATAATTTCGATATTCATCTCCATCGCTTCTTTTCTTCTTGGCTACATTTTTCCGCCATTTTGCACTATTTGCAACTCGTTTCCTTGACTTTTTTTTATTTTCTCCTCCGATTTCGGTTTCGACATCATTCGCAGGTTCAGTATTCTCAAAAACAGGATTAAAGATATCCTCATTTTGGCTCAGCGAAGAAGAAATGTCAAAACTTTGAGACTCTTCGTTATTTCTGGTCGGCCCATGCACTTCGACATCATTCACGATATTCGGCATTCTCAAAAACTGGGATAAAGATATCCTGAATTAGGCTCGGCGAAGAAGGATTGTCGAATCTTTGAGACTATTCGTTATTTTTTGTCGGCCCATTCACTTCGACGATTGGTACAGGTTTTAAATCTTCTAAATCGAATAACTCTAAAAAAAAAGTACAGAGTAAATTATTATTAATTTAAACAATATAATAAATTTATTTTAAAAAATTAATTAATTTTACTTACCACTATCTGAAACGGATATCTGATCGATTAATTGGTCACTATCAGCAAGAATGTTTAAGAGTTCATCAGAGGACCACTTTTTTTTCTCCAAAATAGGATTTCGTTCCATTTTTTTATTGCAAAAAAATTAAGGACACAAATTTTTGATCCTTTTTTTTCTCAAATAAAACAGCTGTGTGTAATTTTTCATTTTTATTTATTGAGTTAACACCTTTTTAAATTTTTTTTAATCAGCTGACCGAAAATTTTTATTAAAAAGGTGTCAACTCAGAAATAATTGAGTTAACACCTTCTTCCATTACCAAGTTTCAGGAATTCGAAATTTTGTTGTTACCAAAAGCTTAATTAAGGCATTTGCACTCTATATATATACATAAAATATAGCCAAATTGATATCATTCATAATGGAAACATGTGTGGTGAAAAAATTTTTTTTTTTTTAAATAAGTTAACACCTTCTTCCACTAATAGCTTCTGACGTTGGTTTGATAACCTAACGGTTTAAAACAAACTCCCGTTTGACCCGTGGATCTACGTCATCAACCGTAAATTTGGTTAATCATTAAACTTAATGCGTTTTTGGAGCAAAGTTACCCTGAAGGGGGCAAAGTAACCCCATGTGACGGTACTCTCTTTATACTGCAATGTTGTGAAGGAGATTGGATTGTTGCTGCGTATGAAGAAAATTGGTACCCAGGTAAAATTAAATTCTGAATTCAATGTCAATTATACTTATTGTTATGAATTTCAGGAATTGTTGAAAAAGTTGAAACTAACCATGTATGAGTGTCGTTCCTGGCCAGATCGGAGGAGTCGCCTGAACTATTTTATTGGCCTCATACTGCAGAACGTCGAAATGTTTCGAAAGAAAACATTTTATACAAAATTTCAAAGCCCCCTGTATCAATTGACAGACTCAATATGTCTTTTGAGGAATACAAATGTATTCAAAATTTATATACGTCTTTTTAAGGTGGTTAATATCAATATATTGTGATATTTCATCCAAGTCAATTTAAAAATTAAAGTAAATTATGACGCTTATAAGTATAAAATTGTATTTAAGGTTGTTAATAGCAATATATTGTGATATTTCATCTAAGTCAATTTAAAAATTAAAGTAAATTATGACGCTTAAATTAAATATAAAATTGTATTAGGTACCTACATTTAAAACGTTTACCTACTTTATTTCACTTTATTTTGGGCCTTTAAACTAGAAACTTGTCTTTAACTTTAATACAATGTTAAAAGCTCAAATAGAAGTGAAATGATCGAAATACGTTTCCGAGTTGATTCTTTTGACTTTCCGGGCATCGAAATGATTCGGTTTCCTCTAAAAAAAAAGATAACTCTGAAAGGTAGGACATAACATTTTCTTAAATCTTTTTCATTTTGTAATTCATTTCGATCATTCACAGATTAAATTTTATATTATTAATTTTTAATTCAGAATATGTGGAAATATGATCCTCAACCTAGACCTTTTAAGATTCCCCTTCTTGAAGACCCTGTTACCCCAAGTCCCCCAAAATTAAAGCGCGGGATGTTAGGCCCTATTGGAGCAACCAGGTTCACTCAAGTCACTCCCAGGAAGAAGATGCTAATTTTTCACGCCTAAAAACAGCAGCGCTCCCATGCTAGGGTCGAAAAAAGACTTCTTGACAAAACACGAAAATCAAGAAGCCACAGGAGAAGATAAACCATCGCTAGGCCAGTCATGTCTCCGTCGGCTCATATGCTCTTCAAAGCCCAATTGGACAATGTGACGAGGAAACCATAAGTCCGCCGGTGGTAGGTCGATGAGGAAGTGATGGCAGCAGCACTTAACAAAAAATCACCTCGTTGCTGCGGATTACTGTGTACCATCCTCTCCCTAACCACAAAACGCAGGTTGATTTCTTTCATCAATACCTATTCATTTTTTCCCGGGATAAATGATCACATCTTTAGTTCTTTGCAACGGACGTCGCAAGGATTTAAACGTACAGATTATGCGAAGTTTTGTACAATGTTGGACGAAATGTCTATCAAAGAATGCATTCTGTACAACTCTTCAAAAGATGCCATTGCAGAGTACGAAGATCTAGGCGATGGAAATCGCACCCCCAACATGAGTGGCCAAGTTCTGGTCTTCATGGCTCAAAAAAAAAAAAAAGAAGACTTATTTTTTGCTCATCCTTGAGCACTACTTCACTTAAAACGGATAGACCTCAGTAGAATCGATGGAAGCTCATTTAACATACATTTCAAACACTTCTGCAATAGAACAACACCCGCTGGCAACTATTGAACTTGGATGACGACACCCCTCTAAAATGCAAAAGACTGAAATGCCAAATAAGATAAGCGTCCTGAAGCCTAATTTGTCCTCAGCGTAGGAAACCGCTAACTGATTTTCGACGAAGAAAAAGTACGCCCACACTGCTATCAAGACTACCAGAAGAATACCGTCCTCCACTTCTTCCTATAATGCCCCGACTTTTGCCGAGAAAGAGCTGAGGCATTTGGATCCGACTTTCGAGACCAGGAGCATATAATAATTATAAAGTGAATTAAAATAAATTTGATT
This sequence comes from Orius laevigatus, assembly GCA_018703685.1. NCBI lineage: Eukaryota > Metazoa > Arthropoda > Insecta > Hemiptera > Anthocoridae > Orius > Orius laevigatus. The sequence continues at coordinate 571,944 of JAGWEN010000042.1, forward strand.
CGGTAGGTAATGAAAAAACAAGAAATTGAAACAAATAATAATAATATATTTAACAAAATAAATAATACAATAGACTTAAATTAGACTAGACTAGCGATGCTTAGCGATGCTGCTTCCTCAGAGCACGAATACGGAAGAAGACATCAAAACTATCTAAGCAGCCAACAAGGCGAGACCCACGTCGATAGTATGGAAGTCTACTAGACTCTAATTAGTATGGCAGTATTATCTTCATCGAAATTTTTTTCAAGTTCTACATACATCTGCGATGTAAATTTTGACAATTTCGCTTTTGATAGGATAAAATTTTTACAAAATATTATCCCCACTTTCCCATGGTAGGGACTCGAAAGCGGAAACTGAAGAGACAATACACTTAATACAGAAAAACAGCGTTGGTGCCCGTCAGTCGTAACATCAAACCTGTCCACACTTGAAAAAACCTCATTGCGCATGCGCGTTCAGTGAACAGCCTGATGGGCGATACGAGTCCCTACTCCCTTCACGCTTGCGAAAATCGAGACCGGTATAAAGGGGAGGGAGTCGGCGGCTGCCAATTTTACCGCCGCTTCTTAGGCGGTGCCGGACGTTAGCGCCAAGTTTTGCCCGGGACAAGAATTTACCACAAGAATTTGAGAAGAATTTCATATTTGAGAATTTGTGTATTTACTATTCAAGTCAATTATATCTTTACTTCTGCATATTTTATTTATTTATTTTAGCGGATTTTTTCTACCCATACCACTTGAATTAATCTTTATATTATAAAGGCGCTCCGAATACGAAGGGCGAACTCGACATCGGACTTTTTTTTTTTTTTACATCATCTGAAATGGTACAATAATAAAAGGATTTCATGTCGAATTCGCCCCTTTTTGTTAACCTGAAACACACGGGAAGCTCATACGCTCGGGTTTGGAAACTGCAATAGCCGGGCGGATAATAATTTTTTTTTTATATATATATATATGTTGGCTTAAGATAAGCCCAAGGGCCCCAGGGCCACCTCAGCCTTGGAGGCGGCGCCGGTGACGGCTGAATCGACGTTGTCTGACATGATTAAATGGTCCAGGCAATGGAAACGGGGCTTGACGGGGATAAGACTTAAAAATAATATAATTAATAACAAAGGTATAGCAAATAAAATTTATTAATCCTTGATAAAAGAGAAAAAAAAAGAAAAAAAAAAAAAAAGAAACACTTTTTTTAAACAGAAAAAAAAAACAAAAGAAAAAAAAAACTTGTAGTAGGTAATAAAAATAAAAAAAAATTACATAGTATGTTTAAACTTAATTCTTTCTTTTCTTTTCTTTTTTAGGTTTCTTCTCCTTTTTCACCCTTTTCTCCTCATCATGTCGCTTCTTCTTTTCCTTCCTTTTATGTTCTCTTTCCTCTTTTCCTTTCCTTTTCCCTCTTCTTTCTTTAACTTCTTCTCCTCTTTCTTCTTCTTCTTGAAATCTTCCATCCATTTTTTCCTCTCCTCTTCGCTTTTCTTTTTGCGTTTCAGCCTCGACGAAAATATTCTTAATGAACTGAAAAACAAAACATTATAATCTTCTTTGTTAGGTTTTAAGTATTGATAAACAATATGAGAAATACGCACTTGAGGAGACCATTCCTCGAAATGTGGCGATGGTGATCACCCCCACCACTCCCCGACCACGCCCCTTTTACCCCCACCCCTCCCCTTGTTATGAGCTGGACCGCGGTAGTATCCGGTGAGGTGATCGTGATCCATAACTTTTTGGTTAAAAGGGGTAAAGAGAAGGGAACAGATATAACAATGGGATGAGGATTGGAATGCATCCAGCTCGACAGACGTCAGGGGCAACATGGGCCTCACGTTGGCATATGCCAACGATACCTTCTTAGCCACTTCTGTCATATATTCCATGAATTTCGTCGCCGAGTCTGGTCCTACATAAATAAAGGGCTCAGAGGGGAAATCATGGGGGAGTAGGTGGCGGGGAATGGTTTCCACAATTTCGCAGAAACTCATCGGGAGGTGACGTTGGTACGGGGTAGACTTCAAGCGGCCCGAGCCGCTGTCTCCCGGTGGAATCTTTTCCAGAATGGACTCGAAGTCTGCGTATACGACGAATGGAATCCTTGTTTGACGCTGGACTTGGTTAAATGAAACCGTCGGAGGATTCCCTTTGGCGTCTACTTTCGGGAGCACGATTCGAGCCGGTTTATTCTCCCCGCAATACTCTAGGTGATCCTCCACCCGATTTTTAAAGTCTCTCGCGTCCTTATTGAAAACCTTCAGACATCGCTTGCAAACATGCACCGCAGAGAGGTGATGTGAGTGCTGAGAGCTTATAAGACGGTTGAAATCTTTGATAAGGACGTAGTGGCTTTTGTCACCACTCGTAAGGAGAAGGAGATCTCTATGATCCTCTTTCTCCTTATGGACCACTTAGAGGGATATTTTGTCATCGATCATTGAAAAACATAACTTCGTAAACACGTTGACGCCGTTAAGGCGCATCCACACTATGCCGGGACAATAGGAGGGAGGCATAGATTTAGGCACCAAAGGCAACGAATGATCAAGAGAAATCTAAGACCAGACACCGCCCACTCTCAATGGAGTTATCAAAATCATGGATTAAAATTTTCTCATACATAATTTATTTTTATATTATTATACATTATTCAAGTTTTATTCTTCCCGACGTCGCTTCAAAATGCTTGTTGTCTTATTACGAAGCTCGTCGCCGTGCGGCTTTATACTTATTTTTTATATATATACATAGGAAGTATTATTCTTCCCGAGTCCCGACGTCGCTTTAAAATACTGGTGGTTTTATTTCGTAGTTCATCATCATGAGGAACTTCGATGAGCCGCTCGGGCTCAGTGATAACTGACGCTTCTGGGTCTATCCTCACTCTGGCCGAAGTTGGAGAATCGCTTGTCGATGTCGAGGGGGCTTCTTTTTTCTCTCCTTTCTCACACTCCGCCGATTCCGTTTTGCCTCCCAAGTATCTTTTCTCAACTTGAGCTGAGGCCAATTTGGTTCCGTCATCAATTTCGAGAAGTTTATGTAAACTTGATGAGGGAAAATAGTTTGTGACAGAAAATTGGGGTGTTCTCTGCCACGTTGGAAGCAAGACTAAATTTTAATGGAAGGGCCTAGATTCAAGAAGGGGAAGGTTTTGTTTTTCCCTTTAAGTCCAAAGGTCGCTCACGGACTTCTTAGAATGACGTTTCACAATTTTTTGGAAAATAAATTAAATTTAAAATGAACTAATTTTGGGCCTTAACAGTCGTCATTAATTACTCGTTCGTTATCTTCATCAATTAATGCATCTTTATCTATTTCATCATTGTTATTCATAAGCTGTCGAAGTCAGGTCGTCGAGAGGTGAAGTCAGGTCGTCGAGAGGTAAATGAGTTGTCGAGAGAGCCGCTAGCGTTAGGATTTTTTCTGTTCTTGGATGAATATTTTTCCTTAAAAAAAAAAAGCCTTTTTTTTAGTCGTAAACAATCAAAATATAGTCAAAAGGACAGCTTAAGTCCATACTAGACGTAACATTGGCCCCTAGTGTCTAAAAACGATCAAAAATCAAGCTATAAGGGGTCTTTTTTAGTCGCAAAAAAAAAAAAAAAAACTCAAAAGGGTTGTTCTGCTTTAAAAAGGGTAGAAAATGTTATGTTGCCAACACTTTCTGACGAGCGTATTGATCTGGGTAAATTCCGCCATGAAAGGCACTACACAAAAGAGTCCAACTGGGTAAATGGTGTCGTGACTTTTCCGCCCGTGACTTTTGCGCTCACTTTAATCCTCCCCCGGTTTTCTGCTCACTTGGCGGGGTGGGGGTCAAGCATATAAAACCCTTTTTACCTGAAGTATTAAAATTTATTTTTAAAAAAATCGCATTTTAGCATATTATGCACTGAGAATAAAACATTAATGGTAATAAAAAATAATCTTCGATCATCGTAGACTACCTAGACCTACACAAAGGGTTGCCAACTGGGGTAAGAATCATGTTCTTTAAGCTATTGTGACCCAGGTTGGCAGCCCTGAGAGGACCGTTATGCTATTCAGACAACGGTCGGTAACCCTGATTGATTATTATGAACCAGGTTGGCAGCCCTGTGTGGATCGTTACGCTGTTCTGACCCAAGTTGGTAACACCGCGTGTATTTCAAAGCGATTCTGATCCAAGTGGGCTACTCGTCGTGGCTCTTTGTGCTGTTGCGACAACGGTTGGCAGCCCTGCTTGATTATTCTGACTCAGGTTGGCAGCTCTGCGTGGATTGTTACGCTATTTTGACCCAATTTGGTAACTCCGTAGTCCGCGTGGATTTCAAAGCTATTGTGACCCAAGTTGGCAACTCGCGTCGTGGCTTTTTTTGCTGTTACGACAACGATTGGCAACCCTCCTACCTACGCTCATTAAGAGATTCTTAGTTCCTACTTCCTACCTAAGTTATCAACCTAAAGTATCAGGTTGATCCAATGAAACTCGAAGCTTGTTTAGACGTTTATTTCTTAGCTCAACACAGACTGCCCGGGCTGAAGGCCTCGGGCTTTTTATATAAGACGGGGAGTCTTGCCTACGACGGAGGAGCGGTCTCATTGGCCACACGTCGTCCCCTCCCTACCAGTAAGCGAGATCGGTACCGGTAGGCAAGGGGCCGAGATCGAGGGTCTTGGCCGGCGTTTGCATTGACTTCCCTCCGCCAAACCCACACCATACTTTTGGCTCAAAGTGACCGCTTCTCAGTCTACTACACTATCTCCCCCTTAATACTTTATTCACATAAAATCTTAATAAAACCCACTCTTACAACTAAACGATTAACTTTCCAACAAACATCTCAAGACAAAATATGTGCATATGAAAAATCCGAAACCTTTACAAAAAAATATATAACATTAACTAAACGATTTCTTTACTTAAAATAAAATATAAAAATCTTTGCAAAATACAATACAATGCCAAATACCTACATAACTAAATACACAAAGGTACAAAACACAAATCCCAATATATACAAATCAAGATACAAATTCTAAACTTTAAATAAAGTCTTTGCTATCAAATATATACAAATACAATCCAAATAAAATCTCTAATATATACAAATTCTAAAATTTAAATAAAGTCTTTGCTATCAAATAAATACAAATACAATCCAAATAAAATCTCTGCTCTTTTTTTTTTTTTTTTTTTTTTTTTTTTTTTTTTTTTTTTTTTTTTTTTTTTTTAATCCTTTAAACAAACACTAATTACTATGAAACAAGATCTTATTCCTGATCAGTTGTCCGTTGCTCGTCTGAAACAACGAAAACAGACCAAATGAGTACAGTGAACGCGAACAAAACTAACAGGGATGTAAAAAGACCATTATTCTAGCTTGGCCCCAACGGCTGAGGGGGAGGACCGTACGCCCTGCCCGAACGAGTACGTGACGGCTCGGCCAGGGCTGGCTCCGCGGAACCCCCACTCGGGGAGCCAGGCAGAGACGGAGGTGCGGCAGACGGAGGAGGCCAGGAGAAAGGTAATTCATTCGAGCCCGGAGAGGGAAGGGTGGACCCAACCCTCCTTCGTAGTTGAGCCCGGTGAACTTTATGCCTACCCCCAGAGTCCAGCGAAACCTCGTACGTGGTGACCGATAGGCGGGAAACGACCACCCCCTTTTCCCAGACCGTCGGTTTTTTAAAAGGAAAAGTCAAAACCCACACGTTACCAGACAGTCCCTCGCCCTCCTCCGGTGCCTCCCGCGGGTCACCGTTGGGTGATTTTCGCAAAATAGAAAGGGCTGTTCTTGGGTTTAATTGAAAAATCTTCAGCATTGGCGCCACTCCCGTTGAAACCGATGGAGTTGCCCTGTACGATGCGAGGGCATGCGCCAACGCCGCCCCGGGTGTGATAGAGGGATTTGTTTGTGACATTTTCCGCAACGACTGCTTCAGGATGCTGACAAACTTTTCCACTTGGCCGTTTGACCTGGGGCTATAGGGAGGAGAAAACGTCAGGGCAATCGAGCGAGCAGAGCAAAACCCCCGAAACGCGTCAGAAGAAAATGGCGGCCCATTGTCCGAAACCAGGGTCTTTGGGACCCCAAACCTACCAAAAACATTATCTAAAAAAGTCTCCACCACCCCATGATTGTAAGATGAAACCAACTCACATTCCGGCCATTTGGAAAACGCATCAACTAGAAGTACATAGTTACGCCCTTGAAAATAAAAAACATCCACGTGTACCCGATCAAAAGGATACTGAGCAGGCGCCCACGGAACACGACTGTGCGGCTCTGGGAGCTGAGGAGCGAATGATTGACAGGCATCACACGACCGAACATAGTTCTTGATATCCTTATCGACGCCAGGCCACCAAACATAAGAGCGAGCTAGCATTTTCATCCGCGTTTCCCCCGGGTGGCCGTCATGCAACATCGATAAAACCTTGCCCCGGAGGCTGGACGGTACCACCAACCGATCGAGAAAATACAAACATCCATTTTGAGCCGACAGATCGCGCCTCACGTCATAAAAGGGGACCAAAGTCGCATCCCCCCCGCGCGCTTCCCATTGCGAGCTCAATTTATCAATCACTTGTGATAACAGTTGGTCCTCCGAAGTCGCCGCCGCCGATTCCTCCAGAGAAACGGGCGGCAGGAGAGTATGAAGGAAAAAACAATCGTCACTAACGCTATTGAGCTCAGCAGATGGAAGGCGGGAGAGCGCGTCTGCTTGAGGAATGAGCTTTCCACTCTTGTGAACGATAGTATAATTGTATGACGATAAAATTTCCGCCCAGCGCACCAAACGCGATGCCGCCACCGTCGGGACATTGTTATGTTCCGAAAAAATCGTTCGCAATGGCATATGATCAGTTTCAATCAAAAAATGCCTCCCAAAAAGATACTTGTGAAATTTCGTAACCCCAAAAATGATAGCGTAAGCCTCTTTCTGCAACTGGCTGTAATTCCTCTGGGCCGAGTTCAAGGTCGCGGATTCAAAAGCAATCGGATACGACCGGCCATCAACCACGTGACTCAGGACGGCCCCCACCCCGACAGAACTAGAATCAACCGTAAGTACCAACGGTTTGGAAGGGTCAAAATAAACCAGCGAGACTTTATCCGACAGCAAACTCTTCGATTTGAGAAAAGCCGCCTGACACGACTCGTCCCAAACCCACGTAGACCCCGACCGTAACAAGGCGTGCAAGGGCTCCAATACATCCGATGGAAACGTCAAAAAATTATGAAAAAAATTAAGCATGCCTAAGTACGCGCGCAGCTCGGTAACAGACTTAGGGGGCGGCATTTCCTTTATGGCCGCAACCTTTGCCGGAGAGGGAGATCGCCCCGAAGCCGATAGAACGAACCCCAAAAAGTCCACCGTCTGCACGAAGAATTCTGATTTGTCCCGATTAAGTTTTACATTGCTGTTGTCTAACAAGGCTAAGACCGCCATAAGCCGCACCCTGCATACCCGCTCGCTCGGCCCCCCAATAAGAATGTCGTCAAGAAAAGCCGCCACCCCTGCCATGGAACCAATCAAACCGTCCATAAATTTCTGAAAAATTGGCGGAGCGCAGGCCAAACCGAACACCAGCCGGGAATATTGGAATAGCCCAAACGGGGTATTCACGGTCAACATGGGCCGACTCCCAGGATGCACCGGAAGCTGCAAATACGCGTTGGTTAAATCTAGGCGGCAAAAAACAGAGCAACCCACAAATTGGTGAAAAATTTCATCTGGCCGTGGCAAGGGATAAATATCCATCACAAGCTGAGGATTGACGGTACGCTTCAAATCGAATCAAACCGAACGAAAAAAGTGGTTTCAGAATATTGTTTCCGTACATCCATTCACCGACGTATAACTCTAAGTTAGTATTTCGGTTTACCGTTGTACCTCCTGCTATCTTCTTTAACTCCAACCATGCCCGTTCAAAATGTTGGGTATGGTACCGCAGGGGACGGTGACCGTTAGGTGAGGAGGTCCGTCACATTCGTGGCCAAGGCATTCATCATTTAATGGACCGGGAGGAAACCACCTGGGTCCTGTTTTCGTGTAGGGTTCACAAAATTGGTGTTGTGTGTAACAACACCATGCTCGGCATAATTGTCCCCAACGTCTATGTAGCCACGCCATCCGTCCGTAGATATGTAGGAATCTTCGTCTACGTATAAGGCTAAAATTTCGTTTGGAGTAGTCCTATCCCTAATAAAACACGTTTGGAGTTTTGGTCAGTTTTCTATCCTGTTTCGGTTACCACTCCGTAAACGTCTCTATTTGGTGGTATTTCGTCGGGTAACCAACCCGCTACCCATTTCTCAGACGCGAGTTAACGTCCTTACTTCCGTCAACGTACCAAAGTTTCGTCGATTTGGACGAGGTCCCTCACACCTTCAAAACTGGCAGTAAAATCATGCCACGAACCTTAAGTGCTAACGTCCCTAAAATGACGGAACCAATACGTTACCGCTTTTTGGGACACGCCGACGTAAAACTGTAAGCTTATGGGAAAATCGGTTTAGCCAACAGTAAGCCAACTTCAAAAGATCGCACGGATCAATTAAGGCATTAAAAAGATAGCTATTGATCGTCGAAGAGGATTTCCTCCTACAACCTTCGCAATCAAAGCGCCATCCCATTTCCCTTTCAAAATCAACTTTCGACACCAATCGCCCATTGCAGATCGGGCTAGGTCCACACTAACTGCGTTTCACAAGGTAATGAAAAAGGCAAGCAGTGTGGAGAATGCTCGAGTCATAGTTTTTTACCTTCCGAAAGTTAAAATCGTGCCGAAAGAATCAAGAGAGCAAGGACCGGTCGGTTTTAATAAAAACTCAGTTCACACAGCAAGCCCATTCCAAAAGATAAATCTTTTTTTTAGTAGAAAATTGTTAATAACTCAATAAATCAACCACTATGCAAAAAAACAATGAGACTCATCAGTCGTGGGGAGTGGGAACTGAGCAAAGAACAAGTAATCTTAGCAATCGATTGTTCGAGTGTTCGACTTAAGAGTTCGACGCCGCTCGTTCAAATCCCTTCGGAAGCGCACCATCTGGCGCTGACCATGACGTCATTTGGCAGGAATCAGCGTTGGTCTTACCATTACCGATCTGGATCTTGTACTTCGATTTTCCGCACCCTGGATAGACGCACTTATTTACTGCCATAATAAGTCAATCAGGAGTCAGAATTTTTAACAAACTGTCCAGGTTGATCTCATGAGAGAATGGGAGTACTAGTGATACTTATTCCTCTTAATTAACTCTTAAGGGCCCATCCAGCGCCTGTCGCGAGGGCGGGGCGACCCGCATAACACGAGGGTTTTAAAACTTATCCCTCCCCTTCAATTGGCAGGAGGAGGCCGGTCTCCTCCGCCCACTTGTCTTTGAGTCGTTGAAAAACCCGCGTGATTCAAAATTTGTTGAGATAGTATTTCAATGATAACTAAAGATTAAGTCATCGGAATTGATTCAAAATTTGCATACTTATGTTCTTTGTTATGTGGAGCGCATTTCCTAACAATTCTTAAAAAGTTTAAAAAAATTTAAACATTTTTTTTTTTTTTTTTTACTACAAAGATTTATTTTTATTACAATAAGTTTAGTGGAATGCGCGGAGAAATAAATAAGCTTCATTTTAAAAAAAGTCCGGTCCAGATCGGATCATTTTTCTATGAGCTATCATTGAATAACTGTTTCACGCCCCTTATTCTTATCTAAGGATGGGCTCTTATTCCCACATTTTTGTATTATAAGAGCCCCCTGCAGAGGCGTACCCAGGATTTAATTCAGGGGGGGGGCCTAAAAAAGTCATAAGACATTTTATAATTGTTATTTTGAGATAGGTTGATAAAAAAAAATAAAAAAATCAGCCATCACGAAAAACGTTTAGTGGTACTCTAATAACATGTGACATCGAAAATCTTCCTTTGCCTCTTCCACTTTTGGAGTGGCTCCTGCACTAAGCGGACCTAACTTGACATGAGATGGAGATCACAGTTTACCGACTTAAAATCATGGGCGAAAAATTGAACAATTTTTTTAAAGAATAACATGAAGCAAATAGTTAGTGAAACTAGCACTATTGGTTATGTTATCTTAATTACTCGATAATCCAAAGGGTTGTTAAGCTCCCCCGTGGTTGCCTTTCCTTTAACCCTCAGTTGCAAAGAAGTCATAGAGAGACGCATAAATAAACAAGGCAATACTGATCAAATGCCCTTTGTAGACCCTCACGTCAATTTAAGTGTAATTAAACAAGCATTAACTAGTGAGATAGATTTTTTCTTTATATACAATTACATTTTTTCATTTCAGTATCCCTTGGCACTATGAGCTCTGTCAGTGATATTCAGTACACGGAGAACTGGGATGAAGGGAAACCATAAGAAGTTACGTACCCTCATATACCTGAACCAGACGACGAAAAAAGAAAGCCTTTCTCCAAGAACTTCATGCTCAAGAAAATTGTGCAATTTTTTTCTTTCGTCGAACCTTTTTGTCGAAGAAGAATAAGAAGAAGAAGAATAAGAAATTTTTATTTGCTTGTAGGGTTTACCCCTATACAAATGGAGTTGGCTTACTGTGAAAAACAAAAAACATAATTGATAAACTTTGTTTAAACATACATAATTGATGATAAAGTTGATAATTAACTTAGTAGGCGAAACTGAAAATAAAAAGAACTACTTAAACTTATTCGTAACAAACTAAAAGGCGCTTATAGCCGAGAAAAGCAGTGTATGAGAAAAAGCAATATTTGAGTAAAAAACAATGTAAGGAGGATCAATTAATTCAGTTCAGATTCATTCATGATGAAGGATCTGACGCACATGGCGGATTTGATGTAATTAAAAAGTCGAAAAGGGTCTACCATGGTCTGTCCAGACAGGAAGGAGGATAGTTCGCCCTTGAAGTTTGGCGGTCTAAGAAAACTGTAGGCACCACAGTGGAATAGGACATGCGACAGATCCTCCTTCCTTTGCATGTTGCAGACCGTACAATTTTCATTCGGATCCCAGGTATATTTGTCGGAATTAATCTTGAGATAGATTTGCCGAGTGTTGCTTAGCCTGATTTGGGCCAATGCTCGAACTAGATGAATAGAAATTTTTTTAATTAAGTATGGCTGGACAGTTGGTAGGATGGTGAGGGATTTGTAAAGGGAGCAGTACTGGGAATTGTTGCGAGAATTCATGTCTGTTTGAAAAGATAACTTCTGCATGGTGTCTATTATATTAGTGATGGCGGAATGTATGGTGAAAGGGTCCTGCGAATTCCAAACCTCGGAAAAGCCATGATCGATGAAGAGTTTTTTGCATTGCGTGACCCAATTATAGGAGGAGGATGGAGAAGCATTTTTTTCGATTTCAAATTGGCGGTCATAACAAATACGTGGAAGCCTATCCTTGGACATCTTAAGAATTTTGCAAAGCCATTCGATGGTGAGTTTGGCAACTCTGACGGACATTCTACATGAACCAGTTTCGAGTCTGACTGCAAAGTTAGGGGTGGATTTGGGAAGGTTAAGAAGCCTTTTTAGAAAACGGACTTGCACGACTTCAATGTCTTCAAGGTAACGAAGGGACCAAACCGGAGCACTGTACAGGAGAGTATTAGCAGCGATGGAATCAAAAAGTTTCATGCGACAATCCCAGGAATGAGATTTGGAGTTAGCAAGAATGGACAAGACAGTGGAAGTGGCAATTTGCGCTTTTTTAATCATTTCATTGGAAGCGACAGAGAATAACCCGGAAGAGGAAAATACAATTCCTAAATATTTATAGGATTTAACTATTTCGACCTCTTGGTTGTCTATTCGAAAAGAAAGGTTTTTCGGGATACCTCCACGCTTAAATACCATAACCTTGGTTTTAGAAATGTTGATGGTTAATTTATTGGTGAAGCAGTAACTTTGCAATGAATATAGCTTCTTTTGAAGCTCGAATCGGTTATCAGCAAGAAGAACGAGGTCATCCGCATACGCGAGGCTCATAACACCATTTGTGCTGTCTATGCTGACAGTTTTACAGCCGTCCTTACTTAAGGAAGGTTCAATGTCGGTTAGGAAGAGGTTAAAGAGATCAGGACTTAACGTTTCGCCTTGCAGAACTCCTTCCGAAACATCATATTTGGGGGTTAATCCTTCGTTTGTGCGAATGCGAACAACGGCATTCGAGTACAGACTCAAAACAGTCGATATGAATTTCGCTGAGATGCCCAGATGGCTCAACTTTGAACCGAGAATACAATGGTCTATTGAGTCAAACGCCCCCTTAAAGTCGACGAAGACTGCGAAGATTTTCCTGCCCATTAATCTAAGGTGATTATTGATTGTCGAAGAAAGAACGAACAAGTTGTCGATACACCCGCGACCTCCGCGGAATCCAGATTGGGTTTCAGGTACAATATTGTTAGTTTCCAACCATTTCCCTAGTCGATCCTTTAAAATCATTGTAAAAATCTTCACAACGCAGTTCACCAAGGCAATTCCTCGATAATTATTAGGGTCTTCTTTGTCCCCCTTTTTGTGGATCATAGTGAGCATGATTTCACCCCAGCTGCTAGGGATATTTTGAGATTCAAAGATTTTATTGAACATAGCTGCCAAATAAAGCATCCAGTTTTGAGGTAGGCACTTAAAAAAATCATAGCTGATAGAGTCAAGCCCAGGAGCTTTATTTAATTTACAGCGAGCAATCACTCTTGACACTTCCTCAATACTTATTTCGCAGTCCAAAATGGGATCTCGGATAGGGGTGATACAACACATGAAAGGGAGTCTCGGTTTAAATCTTTCGAACAGGTAAGAAGACCAGATGCTTAAAGGCAGAGAATGATGTGACCTTTTAGGCCTGAATTTATTTACGGTCTCCCAGAACGACTTCGTGTTCTTGCAGTCAGCAAGTTTATTGAGATAATCACTTTGATAATTTGTTTTCTTTGACTTTATGAGATTTGCGTATGCTTTTTTGGAAGCCAAGTATATGGCAGTAGATTCTTTGGTGAAAACATTAGCCTTGCATTGTTTGAGATTTTCCTTAGTACATTTTTTAGCTTTATGACAATCATCATCAAACCACGGCTTGTTTTTGGTAACTTTCTGGGGAGTGTTGTAAGTTTTAATAGTACGAATAATATCGAGTTTTTTTCCAGCTTCATAGAGAGTTTCTATAAGATTGGCATTGAGATGCTGTGGTGGAAGGGAGAAATCGGCAGAAATATTAGGAGAAAATAAAAGGGTGTTTGATAGCGCAAGGGACTTTTCTTCTGAGAATCGTATAACTTGACGTTGAGATGTTGAGAAAGAACGGGAACAATAATCGTCATTAAAAACATTTTTATCAATTTCAAGTACAACAGGCAGATGATCGGAATTCGAAGATAGATCATATCTAACTGTCAAATCTTGGACAACATCTAAGCCAGCATTATTAACCCAAGCAAGATCAACGCAGCTATTTCCAGCAGTCTTAATGCATGTGAATTGCCCAGGCCGATCACTTTTAGTTCTGCCATTCAATAATACAAAGGACAACACATCCATGAAGTTAGATAGGTTTTTCCCCTTTTTATCAATTTTGACATCCAATGATTCTCGGCTAGGATAAATTTCGGGGACGAACGACAGAATTTCATCTAGGATACCTGAAAGGTTTCCCAAACGAGCATTAAAATCACCCAGCAAAAAGATAGGGGTTTCAGGGAATTCAGCCATTAAATATGAAATTTCAAGTTCTAATAGTTCGAGCAATGTCTCAAAGTCGCAAGAAGGCTTGAAGTACATTAAGCCAACAATATAAGTAGAAGAACAATAATTTATTTGCAAAAAGATCCAACAGTGGTCTTGTGATATTAATTTACAGGAAATATCAACAGATTTTTTAACAGCAAGCAATAGGCCGCCACTTGCCCTGCCAAAAGTTTTATCGCGTAGTGCTAGGGATGTAAAAACATGATAATCAATTAAAGAATGAAGGTTATTAACATAGTCATTCGATTCGATAAATGTTTCAATTAGGCCAATGACATGAAATTCGGGCACACAATGGGCAAAGTCATCAAAATTTTTGATTCCGTTGATATTCCAAAAAAGTAGTTTAAAGTTAATAGGACTTACAGTACAGTTTGTTAAGTGGGCTCTGGTGTTTACTACATTTGGTCGTTGAGGGTTTCCTATTTCTGCGATGGTGTTTTGAGGTCCATGGTTGTTCCAAGAAGAAGAGATGTCAAATCCGGTGTTGAGGTGCTGTTTGGGCGGTTCATTGAGATTGTTGCTCCGTTGAGGGACGAAAAAAAGACTTTATAGACGCTGTCTTCGGTTGAGAACGAGTGAGACGTTTCCTTTTAATTTTCGGTTTCGCATCTTTGACAGGTTGCTCATCGAAGTCGTCGTATTCTTCCGAGTCAATATCGTGGAAATCATCGTCGTCCGAAATCGAGCGGTCTTTAAGGTCAGATTTAGCAGTGACTTTTTTTGCTGATTCTTGCTCATTTCGCCTCACGTAAACTTGACCATTCCTTGTCCAGGCGTATCTATGTGGTATGTATGGTCACCTCCCTATGTGGTACGTATGGTCACCTACCTATGTGGTACGTATGGTCACCTACCTATGTGGTACGTATGTTCACCTACCTATGTGGTACGTATGTTCACCTACCTATGTGGTACGTATGGTCACCTTCCTATGTGGTACGTATGGTCACCTCCCTATGTGGTACGTATGGTCACCTCCCTATGTGGTACGTATGGTCACCGTCCCAATGTGGTACGTATGGTCACCTACCTATGTGGTACGTATGTTCACCTACCTATGTGGTACGTATGGTCACCTACCTATGTTGTACGTATGGTCACTTACCTATGTGGTACGTATGGTCACCTGTCTATGTGGTATGTATGGTCACCTCCCTATGTGGTATGTATGGTCACCTCCCTATGTGGTACGTATGGTCACCTACCTATGTGGTACGTATGGTCACCTACCTATGTGGTACGTATGTTCACCTACCTATGTGGTACGTATGTTCACCTACCTATGTGGTACGTATGGTCACCTCCCTATGTGGTACGTATGGTCACCTCCCTATGTGGTACGTATGGTCACCGTCCCAATGTGGTACGTATGGTCACCTACCTATGTGGTACGTATGTTCACCTACCTATGTGGTACGTATGGTCACCTACCTATGTTGTACGTATGGTCACTTACCTATGTGGTACGTATGGTCACCTGTCTATGTGGTACGTATGGTCACCTCCCTATGTGGTACGTATGGTCACCTCCCTATGTGGTACGTATGGTCACCTGTCTATGTGGTACGTATGGTCACCTGTCTATGTGGTATGTATGGTCACCTCCCTATGTGGTACGTATGGTCACCTACCTATGTGGTACGTATGGTCACCTACCTATGTGGTACGTATGTTCACCTACCTATGTGGTACGTATGTTCACCTACCTATGTGGTACGTATGGTCACCTCCCTATGTGGTACGTATGGTCACCTCCCTATGTGGTACGTATGGTCACCTCCCTATGTGGTACGTATGGTCACCTACCTATGTGGTACGTATGTTCACCTACCTATGTGGTACGTATGGTCACCTACCTATGTTGTACGTATGGTCACTTACCTATGTGGTACGTATGGTCACCTGTCTATGTGGTACGTATGGTCACCTCCCTATGTGGTACGTATGGTCACCTCCCTATGTGGTACGTATGGTCACCTCCCTATGTGGTACGTATGGTCACCTACCTATGTGGTACGTATGTTCACCTACCTATGTGGTACGTATGGTCTCTTACCTATGTGGTACGTATGGTCACCTCCCTATGTGGTACGTATGGTCTCCTACCTATGTGGTATGTATACCCAATCTCCTCTCCTAAGCCATTCTCTCCTAAACATTCTCCTAAACCTATTTCATCTTCCTCTTACCACCCCAACCTCCTTCGTCCTCCCCCACCCTCTCACATATTTGATGAAAGTTTATTGAAGATCAAACTCATATGCGATCAAGATCAAGGGTCATTCTGACCCTAAGACCTTCCCTCGAACTCTTTCCAAAATCGCAGATTCGTGAGCAAAACAATTTTTTTTTTTTTGGTTTAGCATTAAATCTCAAATATCGTTAAAAGAGTAGATCATAAAATTGAATTAGGTCTCCTAAGCGAAGCGGAGTTTCTCAGTCTACGAATATTGGCACATTCCTTCTGCCACTAAACTCTCAGAGTTCTTGAATAGTTATGGCTTTGCGGTTACGATTCAATGTTGCACCAGAGTGCAATTCGACCCGTCCAACCCTCCCACCCATCCCCCTCCTCACCCCCCACACCCCCGATCGTTTCCCTTGCCCTACCGTGCTCATTTACCATCCCATATGCCACCTCCGACTCCCCATAACGACTCCATCCACTCAAAAATTACGGCGACTTGAAATAGTAAAATTTACATTTTCATCCAATCTCTTTTTATTACGTTTTTATATACAAACTTATATTCTCTACAGCGAGTTAAAATTTAAAAAGCAAATAGTTACAATTTTGACCTATAATTCTATTTTCCTTGTTGGGAAGTTAGAAATTTAAAAAACTTGCCATTTTACAAGCGTCATACGATCCTCATAAACAAGTTCGGTAATTAATTAACTTTCAGACGCCTAACGAGCAAACTATAAGTGAACTTTTGATTATGAACCGCCTTTATTCATAGAACATCCTGTGTTGCTAACGATATAAAACTTGAGCCGTGGGGAGTTGAAAAAAAGCAGGATAACTAACAGGTTTATGTCGTTCGTAAATCCGAGAGGGAGAAAAGACAAGGATACAATGGTCTAAAGCTATGGGGTTGGACCGGACCGTAATAAAATTTATTTTTATTGTTGCACACGGGACAGTTTCAACTCCACCCAACCTCGCAAAATGCCTTTTTACCGGAAACAATAAAAGCACTAGTGCTTTTTTTAATGCCTCTTTTCTCCGATTTATAAATCAATTTTCGAAAAAAACGCTTAAATTTTTTATAAATCGAAAACTGAGTTTCGTTTTTTTTTTATGGAAAAAAAATTTGTTTTCAATGATATACGATATGACTGGAAAGGAGATACTCTTTGGCTTTTCCATTGCAGGTGTAACAATGGAAATTCTTGGTAGAGACATCGACACGGTTGACAATTGGAAGCCAATTCAATTCCAGCGAGCTTCTCCTCGAGATGACAATCCTCCGGGGACGCCGTTTGTAATTGATTGCTTTCCTTTTCGACAAGTCCCAGATTCTCGTTTTTCCCCGCTTATATTTATGCGGAGAGAAACCGTGACATGAAAAATGTTCGGGACATTCGATTTTGAAATGTGAATTTTGAAGGGTTTAAAGGATATTGGGGGGCATTGTGGGTTGAGGGATTCGGTAAAATGTTCGACAAGTTTAAGCGACTTGTGTTTGACTTCAGACCTTCTCACTTGTTGAGAAACTTTTAACTCGGAAAGCAAATTCCTTCTTATTCAACAATATATTCAATTCATTTCTTTGAAAGATTCAAGTCAAATAAGACTTTGAGTTGTAGATCAATTTAAACGTATAGAACAGTCCAGTTAGAAAATACCTAAGAACTTCACAATTTACGCCATATATGTACTCACTATCATATGCATTTGCTCAACATACTCGTCAAACTTTTCATACTTGTCATTCTTGTTGTAAATACTCGTCCTACTCGTCCTACTCGTCCTATTCGTCCTGCACTTCCTTCACCTCCTACTCCTGCTCGTCCTGCACCTCCTGCTCGTCCTACTCGTCCTGCACTTCCTTCACCTTCTCTTCTCCTGCACCTCCTGCTCGTCCTTCTGGTCCTGCACCTCCTGCTCGTCCTTCTGGTCCTACTTGTCCAGCTCGTCCTACTCTTCCTGCACCTCCTGCTCGTCCCACTCGTCCTTCAAATCCTGCTCGTCCTGCACCACCTAATCGTCCTACTCATCCTTCTCGCCCTACTCGTTCTGCACTTCCTTTACCTACAACTCGTTCCTTCACCTTCTGCTCGTTCTACTTGCAGTACTCATCATGCTCGTCCTACTCGCTCTACCCATCCTGCTCGTTCCACTGGTCCTTTATATCCTGCTCGTCCTACTCTTCCAACTCGTCCTGCTCGTCCGACTCTTTCTTCACCTCCTACTCGTCCTGCACCACCTGCCCTTCCAACTCATCGTACTCGTCCTGCTCGCCCTGCACCTACTGCTAGTCCTACTCTCCCTGCCTACTCGTCCTAACTTCCTACTCTCCCTGCCTACTCGTCCTCACTTCCTACTCGTCCTGCTCGTCCGACTAGTCCTTCACCTCCTATTCGTCCTGCACCACCTGCTCGTCCTGCTCATCCTACTCTTCCTGCTCGTCCTACTCGTCCTACTCGTCCAACTCGTCCGACTCGCTCTACCCATCCTGCTCGTCCCACTCGTCCTTCACATCCTGCTCTCACTGCACCACCTAATCGTCCTACTCATCCTAATCGTCCTGCACTACCTTCACTTCTTACTCGTTCCTGCACCTCCTGCACCTTCTGCTCGTCCGACTCTTCCTTCACCTCCTAATCGTCCTTCACCTCCTAATCGTCCTGCACCACCTGCCCGTCCTACTCATCCTACTCGTCCTGCTCGTCCTACTTGTCCTGCTCGTCCTGCTCATCCTACTCTTCCTGCTCGTCCTACTCGTCCTACTCGTCCTACTCGTCCAACTCGTCCGACTCGCTCTACCTATCCTGCTCGTCCCACTCGTCCTTCACATCCTGCTCTCACTGCACCACCTAATCGTCCTACTCATCCTAATCGTCCTGCACTACCTTCACTTCTTACTCGTTCCTGCACCTCCTGCACCTCCTGCTCGTCCGACTCTTCCTTCACCTCCTACTCGTCCTGCACCACCTGCCCGTCCTACTCATCCTACTTGTCCTGTTCGTCCTGCTCGTCCTACTTGTCCTGCTCGTCCTTCTCGGCCTGCACCTCCTACTCGTCCGAGTGATCCAACTCGTCATACACTTCATAAGCTTTGATTTGCTGATGATGAGATTAGAAATATGAATTTGGGTAGATTAAAGTTAATTTGCAATCCTGTAATACTATTATTCATGATATAATCCTGTTTATAACCTTTTTTGTTTGAAAGTTAGGCTAAACCTTCAAGACTTCCAAGTGTTGCAAAAGTGTTGCCTGTTTATTCGACTAAACCCGCAAAGCGGCCCTGTTTCTTTCGGCTCCTTTAAAAGTTTACGCGATTTGAATACAAAATAAAAAAAAAACCCTTTTCTTTCCCAGAGGTACACGCGTGAAAATAGATTCAGCAACCCCCCGCTTTCCTCCGAACGCCATTCATTGTGATTATGCTGATTTCAATTTACATCGCATTTGCAAATTCGACCGAATAAAGCGGTCCGGCAAATCAATTCAAAAGGTGTCGATAAGGCGATTTCGATAGGGGGGAGGGGATCGATTTCATCCAGCCACGCTCATAAAATACACTCTCGAGACAAAATACACCTCGTCTAAAATATCTCCGCCATCTTTTCTTTATTGGTTCACCTTCCCAGAAAATTGAGCTCATTTTTTCAAAAATTTCATCGTCCAAGAGGGCCAATCACTTTCCTTTTGTCAAATAAATAAGAAAAAAATTGTAATCGTTGTTCATTGAGTAATAAACAAAGAGGAATGGGATTATGCCTGATTGTACCATCTCATTCCAACTCCAATATCCTTTGTGGGGAGCTGGATTCTCGGCGAATAATGGAGCATAACAATACAACAGACTGTTCTCTATATCCCAGAACAAGGAACACCTATCATAAACATCAGAAACAATTTTCAACCCAATCTAAGATAAAATTATTTCGGAGGGTTCAAACGTTTTAATGGATAAAATGAATTAAGATAAACTTACAAGACAAATATAAAATAACATTTGCGAATGAAAATATTTACATAGTTTATACTCCTAAAGAATGAAATAGGTAAATATCAGCTAATAGTATGTATAGTTATTATTAATTAGTATTAATGTATAGTTATTATTAATTAGTATTACTCATGAATTCAAGAGGGAGCTAATACCTATAATAACCATTGGTTATCCCTACCCCATAAACATCCCCATATGGTGTTCACCCATATACCCATATGAATACCCGAATGAATACCCATATGAATAACCAAATGAATACCCATATAAACTTATGAATAACCAAATGAATATCCATATACCCCTATGAATAACCAAATGAATACCCATATACCCCTATGAATAACCAAATGAATACCCATATACCCCTATGAATAACCAAATGAATACCCATATACCCATTTAAATACCCGTATTCCCATATGAATACCCCTACCCCATAAACAATACATCACATCCCCATATGGTATTCACCCATATACCCATATGAATACCCGAATGAATACCCATATGAATAACCAAATGAATACCCATATACTCACCCCTATGAATAACCAAATGAATACCCATATACCCCTATGAATAACCAAATGAATACCCATATACCCCTATGAATAACCAAATGAATATCCATATACCTCTATGAATAACCAAATGAATACCCATATACCCATTTAAATACCCGTATTCCCATATGAATACCCCTACCCCATAAACAATACATCACATCCCCATATGGTATTCACCCATATACCCATATGAATACCCGAATGAATACCCATATGAATAACCAAATGAATACCTATATACTCACCCCTATGAATAACCAAATGAATACCCATATACTCACCCCTATGAATAACCAAATGAAAACCCATATACCCATATGAATAACCAAATGAATACCCATATACCCCTATGAATAACCAAATGAATACCCATATACCCCTATGAATAACCAAATTAATACCCATATACCCATTTAAATACCCGTATTCCTATATGAATACCCCTACCCCATAACCAATACATCACATCCCCATATGGTATTCACCCATATACCAATATGAATACCCTTATGAATACCCATATACCCCTATTAATAACCAAATGAATACCTATATACCCACACATAATGAATACCCATATGAATACCCAAATACCCATACATAATGAATACCCATATACCCATACATAATGAATACCCATATACTGATACATAATCTATACCTACCCATGTGAATACCCATATACCCATGTGAATACCCATATACCAGTGTGAATACCCATATACCCGTATGAATACCCATATACATATATTTACCAAAAAACTCATACATACCCGGTCATACCCATACACACCCCCTCATACCCATAAACACCCATACATACCCATATACACCCATACAAACTTATATACACCCATAAACTTACACACCCATAAATACCCATACAAAACCAGAAATACCCATACATAAGGATGAAGGAGGTTCATATAGTTTAAGGGTAGATAAAGAGGGTGTCCTGAACAATATTAAACGAAAGTTTCATAAACGGTTTTCCCTAGGGGGGTGAGGCAAGTTGGCACTTATAATACAAATGTGGGAAAAAAAAAACTTAAAAAAAAAAAACAAAAAATGGCCGTTTACTTACTTGATGGCTTTCTAAGATCTTACTTACTCATATAATAAAGTGAAAACATGTCAAAACATATGAATAACAGTGTATCACTTCAATTCATATCACAAAAAATCTTACCCTGACGTCCTTCTACAAGTTTGAATAGTCCAATTTCGCTTATTTCCTTTTGTAATTTGTGCCCATGTTTACCACGTCCGGACGTCAATAAAACACAGAGAAAAGAAAAAAGAAAAAAATATAATATTGTCAGAAAGTAAAATATTTATATAGGAGATAGAGTGAAGGAAATGTTGAAAAAGGACTTTTTGGGAAATATTATTAGGGGTATTAAGTTTAAACGGGTTGGAAGGTAGGATTGATTACTTTCGGATAGGTCCACTTGAGTTTCAATTAAGGTCGGAGATCCTTCTAGGCGTTTCTTTTCGCGTTTGCCAACTTTTCATCGCCCCTTAACCGCTTTTTCTCAACTTTTTCTTAACTCAATCCTGCCAACTCAACGACCGGGTCTTTAACGCAATAATGAAATTCCTACGCTTCTCAAATTGGATCGAATCAATTGCCGATTGTAAGAAATCGAGATCTTTTTTTGCTAACTCTTGCTCGAAAGGACGCTAAGATACCAGTGGATATTCTGTTGAGTGAAGGCCTTCCTTTTAAAATAATGAAAAAGTACAGGAGTTGATGCTATAATGTAGTCACTGAGTAGCCTGAGTAGGTCATACTAGAGAGTATTTTAATTAACTCGTAATGAGATGAACAATAAAATTGAATTACTTTAAATAGAACCTAATACAATTACAAAGTAATTAGATTACGTTTCTTAATTAGATACAAATTACAAAATTTCGTTTAGTTATAAAATACTCTTGAAAATGAAAACTAAGTAGGGTAGACTATTATAAAAATAGGACCTTTTTCAGAAGTTTTAAACTAGTATCTAGGAGCGTGGTAGGGCCAGGGGTTGGCATTCGGCGACCGTGTGTTTGAAGAATGTTTGGCCCTTGATCACCTGGTTGAGCAATGATTGACATTAGGTTAATCTGTGGTTGGCCTTTGGTTAGCCTGTGGTAGACCAATGGTAACCACGAGGTTGGCCAATGGTTATCCTGTGGTTGGCAAGGATTGACCTTCGGTTACCATGTGGTTGGCCAACGGTTGACCTTTGGATACACTGTGGATGGCCTTTGGTCACCCAGTTTTTGGTCTTTGCTTACCATGTGGTTGACCAATGGTAACAATGTGGTTGGCTAATACTAACCATGTGGTTGGCTAATGGTAACCATGCGGTTGGCTAATGGTTACCCTGTGGTTGGCTTTTGGATACACTGTGGTTGACCATGGTTGGCCAATGGTTACCCTGTGGTTGGCCAATGGTTACCCTGTGGTTGGCCAATGGTTACCCTGTGGTTGGCCAATGGTTACCCTGTGGTTGGCCAATGGTTACCCTGTGGTTGGCCAATGGTTACCGTATGGTTGACCAATGGTTACACTGTGGTTGGACAAATGGTTACCCTGTGCTTGAGCTAGTTTTACCCCGTGGTTGGCCAATGGTAGATCTTAGGTTTCCCCGTGGTTGGCATTAGTTTACTCTGTGGTTGAAAAATGGTTGGCCTTTGTTTACCCGGTGGTTGGCTAATGGTAGATCTTTGGTTGACAAATGGTTTTTCTTAGGTTAACAAATGGTTGGCCTTTGGTTGATCTTTGGTTACCCTGTGGTTGTCCTTTGTTTACGTGGTAGGCCAATGGTGGATCTTTGGTTGCCCTGTGGTTGGCCTTTTGATTAACCTGTGGTTGACCTATGATTGACATTTGGTTAATCTGTGGTTGGCCTTTGATCACCCTGTGGTTGACCAATGGTTGGTCTTTGGTTACCCTTTGGTTTACCAATGATTATACATTGATTTCTCTTTGGTTGACCAGTGGTTCGCCTTTGGTTATCGTCAGAAATGGTTATTTAAAATGGACTCAAGACATTTCTAAGATATATCTTGGTTCCAAAGCTAAAGAGTGGACCGTAACCTACCAGCCTAAAATATTCTTTAAAATTACAACAAAAATCTTCATTTGTCAACTTTATAAGTGTTAAAACCTCTTTTTCGAGGAAGTTTCTTTCGGTTAATCCGACCTTCTCGACCAAATCTCGTCTTAGATAAGACACCCATTCTTAGAAGTCTTGAATTATTTAAAAGGGGGTTACAAGAGTGTTTACTTGAAAAACACTTGACTATTCTCTTCCTAATTACTTCAAGGATTAAAAAGGAACTAATAAAGTTGAAACAATTCTCCCTAATTAAAGCACCACCTGCTTTACGAGCTCGTTAGAATTTAAGTCTGTTCCATGTGTTATTGATTCGATTTGTTTATTTAATTTTGATGGCTACGGAATGTCGGGACGTCCTAAAGTTCTAAAAGAAAAATCCGAGTTTTTCAATGAAGAGATGACTTTACCGAAAAAAATTGCTGAAAGCAGTTCAGATGAATGCGACGAGTAAGTTTAAAAATGAATCTTTTTCTTCACCTTTTATAATCGAAGCTGTATTGGACATTTGAGAAATGATGTCTCGATGAATTTATTAGAGAGAAAAATTCGCTCTGAACCTTTCCACACAAAGAAAACGATAAGGAGTCAAAACATTCAAGTTGGTGAATGCTATCTACTCAGGTACTACTTTTTCCTTGACGACCTTTTTTCTATTTTGTCCATTTTCTAGAGCGTTGAGCAAAAAGACCCAATCTCAATGGGAAAACTCTGAAAGTGACAATGGATTTTACTGTATAAGGTATCTATTTTTCACTTCCTTTTTTTTTTCTTTTGCTTTTTTTAGATGCAAAAGTCAAGCAAAACCTTCTAAATTGAAAAAATGTCTCACGTCTTCAGTCACAAAGATTGTTTTGACTTTGTCACTTTTTTCTGCATTCTGTTCCTTCTTTTGGGTTCAATGTAACAAAAGTCAGGAGCCATCGGGATTCTACGGTTATTTATTTAGACGATAGAACTGAATAAAATAATGGAAAGAGCTTTAGTTGTACGGTAATAAAATTAGAATGCTATTGTTCTATGGCGACAAAGACGGATAGGTTTAAACTTGGAGGGGAAAAGCGAAGGCGGAAAACCGGGATTTTGGGTTAACTCATGCTTTAGATTCAAGTCTAAAACATAGATTGAGGAAAAAGGGAAGGGAAAATAGGCAGTTTGTATACAAGAGGGTATAAACTATGCCTACGTATCCTTCATGTCTTCAAAACAAAAAAAAATCCTTTTCTCAAAACAAGAAGGAGAAGATTATGGTCTACACGTGGGAGGGGTGAGTCTCAAAAAATCCTAAAAGCATGAAAAAAAAAAAAAAAAAAAAAAAAAAAAAAAAAATTGAATAGTGAACTTTGTGCCAACTATTTTTTACAGCTAAATATAGATCAAATACATGCTAACCATAGGCGAACCACAGAATAACCGTAGGCAAACCAAAGGATAACCATAGGTGAACCACAGAATAACTATAGGCGAACCACAGGACAACCATAGGTGAACCACAGGATAACTATAGGCGAACCACAGGATAACGATAGGTGAACCAAAGGATAACCATAGGTTAACCACAGAATAACTATAGACGAACCACAAGATAACCATAGACGACCCACAGGATAACGATAGGTGAACCACAGAATAACCATAGGCGAACCACAAGATAACCATAGACGTGGATAGCCTATAGTAATAACGATAGGCGAACCACAGAATAACCATATGTGAACCAAAGATTAACTTTAGGTGAACCACAGAATAAGTATAGGCGAACCAAAGGATAACCATAGGTGAACCACAGAATAACTATAGGTGAACCACAGGACAACCATAGGTGAACCACAGGATAACTATAGGCTAACCACAGGATAACGATAGGTGAACCAAAGGATAACCATAGGTGAACCACAAAATAACTATAGACGAACCACAAGATAACCATAGACGAACCACAGGATAAGGATAGGTGAACCACAGAATAACCATAGGCGAACCACAAGATAACCATAGACGAGCCACAGGATAACGATAGGTGAACCAAAGGATAACCATAGGTGAAAGACAGAATAACAGCTATAGACGAACCACAAGATAAACATAGACGAACCAAAGATAACGATAGGTGAACCACAAAATAACTATAGGCGAACCAAAAGATAACCATAGACGAACCACAGGATAACGATAGGCGAACCACAGAATAACCATATGTGAACCAAAGATTAACTTTAGGTGAACCACAGAATAACTATAGGCGAACCAAAGGATAACCATAGGTGAACCACAGAATAACTATAGGTTAACCAAAGGATAACGATAGGTGAACCACAGGATAACCATAGGAGAACCAAAGGATAACCATAGGTGAACCACAGAATAACTATAGGCGAACCACAAGATAACCATAGACGAACCACAGGATAACGATAGGCGAACCACAGAATAACCATATGTGAACCAAAGATTAACTTTAGGTGAACCACAGAATAACTATAGGCGAACCAAAGGATAACCATAGGTGAACCACAGAATAACTATAGGTTAACCAAAGGATAACGATAGGTGAACCACAGGATAACCATAGGAGAACCAAAGGATAACCATAGGTGAACCACAGAATAACTATAGGCGAACCACAAGATAACCATAGACGAACCACAGGATAACGATAGGCGAACCACAGAATAACCATATGTGAACCAAAGATTAACTTTAGGTGAACCACAGAATAACTATAGGCGAACCAAAGGATAACCATAGGCTAACCACAGGATAACCATAGACGAACCTCAGGATAACGATAGGCGAACCACAGAATAACTATATGTGAACTAAAGATTAACTTTAGGTGAACCAAAGAATAACTATAGGCGAAACACAGGATAACCATAGGTGAACCACAAAAAAACTATAGGCGAACCACATTATAACCCTATGCCCACACTTTCCAGCCATAGCTGCACCAAAAGGGACAACCACAGGCTAACATTTGGTACACCTTAGGCCCACCACTGGTCTACCAAAGTCCAAGTCTAAAACGATCTAAATAATTGTCCCCATTTCCCATTTGTTTATTTCTGATCTAAATTGCAAATTTTTAGCAGTTTTTTTTTTTCATTAAGTTTTGGCTCATGAATCAAAGGTTCTTTTTTACGCTCAGGTGATCTTTGGAACATACAAACCTTTGTGAGGGGCCAAAATAAAAACCTTTTGTGAAAAAGAACCCTTAAGCGAAATTGAACCAATTGTCCTTCGGTGGAAGATCAAATTTGAATTTTTTATTAAAAACGTCCTCAAGTGTTTTCATTTGATTAAAGCGGCTACTTTTAATCATTTTAGCATCCCTTTCATAAAACGTCATTATCCTGCGGTTTATTTCGGGATTCAGGATGATGAATAGAAAGCCGACAGGAAATTGCAGCTTGTCAAAGGCCTGTAATCGGAGTAAAAAGCAAATTACATGGGGGTGGCCGATAGAAAACGAGAGCAATTGCCACTATTGTGTTCCAACCGTAATAAACAACGATATTGTTTATACCATGTAGATATAAAAATAAGGATAAAAGACCTCTTACCCACTTTTTGATTGATAATCCCCTTATTGCCGGGATTTAGGACTTAAAAAAAATATGGCGTTTGTTCCATTCTCTCGTTATTTTCTGACCATTTAAATCCGAACATAAAATATGATTTAGAGTAACGAAAACGTTCGAAGGAGAAGAGGTGGAGGGAGTCCTTTATCTGGAATATTTATGGGTCTGACTAAATAAAATGTATCGCTTGAAAATGTAATAAGTTAAACTTTATCTTTAAGAAAGAGGCGGGGATGAATTGTCGAAAATAAACGTGGAGAAGCGTTAAGACTCGTCGAAAAATATTTGTCGTGATAAGATGGATAGCTTTACGAAATAAAAGATGATGCTGTGAAAAAGCTTGCAACTGAAAAAGTTGTTTTTTGATAGATTTCACACGAAAGTTGCTCGCCCCTTTCAAAATTATTTCTTTGAACAATCTGTCTCATTTCCTACAAGTGTAGACCACAGAATAACTATCCTGTGGTTATTCTGCGTAAGAGAACTACAAGACAATCATCGGAGAACCACAGGATAACCATAGAAACCACAGAATAACCATAGGTGAACCAACGTGTTATTCTGTGGTTCACCTGTAGTTATTATGTGGTTCTTCTATGGTTATCCTTTGAATCACCTATCGTTATCTTGTGGTTCGTCTATGGTTATCCTGTGGTTCGCCTATGGTTATCCTTTGGTTACTCTTTGGTTCGCCTATGGATATCCTGTGGTTCGCTTGTGGTTGTTCTATGGTTATTCTGTGGTTCGCCTATCGTTCTCCTTTGGTTTGCTATGGTTATTGTGTGTTCGCATAAGGCTATCTTACGATTACACTAGACCCCCCTTCTCAACAGCGAGAGAAAATTATGATATCATTTTTTTTTTTCCCGAATCAACGATTATTTTCACCCTTATAGGTAAGCTTCGAATGTTCAAAAATGTCACGATCCTTCGAATTTAAGATTATTGTCCTTTTAATTCTTTTTAATAGATTTAAACGATAAAGGTATTACATTAATAGCTTATTGGAAAAGGGTTTATAATACCAAACTCTGCTTTCCTGAGGATTTCCGAATCCGATATCGAAAAAAAAATTCAATTTTTATAATTCAATGTCGGATTTTGTGAGTTAAAATAGAATCTTTATTTTTATGGCCAGACGGTTATTTGAACCGATTTTATTCATGACCTGGATAGGTTTATAGTCCATACACATAAAAAACACGATTTAAAACAACAAAAAAGCAATTTTATATTTTTCTCCAAAATTTTGAAAGCCTCGAGGCTTTTTTTTCAGACATGTGAGTGTTAATTTAATAAAAAGAAATTGTTCGTTGTTGAAAAAAAAGAAAGGGGAAAACTAAGAAAAAATAAATCATAATGAAAAACAACACTTTTTTCTCAAAGAAACTCCAAATTGAATGAAAAGCTAAATGACCTTCCTAAACTTTCCTCTTGTTATGATTGGCCTCGTTGAATAAGAGTTTTGTTTCAAACGAAAAATAAGAATGGGAGGGCCTGCGGGAGCAAACAGAGGCCTAAAGCCTTCTCAGGGGAGGGCAGTTTTCTTCAGAGATAACAAAAGGTTTTTCCCAAGCCTTTTCCCTCTCAAGGGTCGTCGACCGACGCGGACGCCAAAACCATGACCCTTCGTCCTCCTTCCCTTTTAGCCGCCCCCTGAAATACCAAATCCCGACCTTACCCTACCCCCAGGCATGTGCGTATCTCAACCCTTAGGGGTCCCATAATCCCAAAAACAACTCAAAACTTTATACAGATAAAACCATTTAAAAAAAAATCAATGGTACGCTTATTTTTAAGTCCCAAGGAGTGTCCTGAACGATTTTATGCATAAGGTAACTTTTGTAGCTCTAGAAAAGAGCTTTCTAACGGTATAAGTAATAATGAAATAAGTGAAAACTTGTTAAAATTGAAGTGTCATTCTTAAAATTGATGCTTGTATAAAGAAAAGTTATCAGGACAATATTTTTGTTGCCAAAATCGATACTCGTTTCGAAAAGAGTTTAATTTGGACAACCTTATACAAAGGTAAGGGGTAAAAAGGGGGAGATATCCATTTCCATTTATACAACTTCTTATCTTTTTCGTTTCGGCTAAACGTAGGTTTCCTCTTTTATGGACTCCTTATCTTCACAAAAATACCCACCTTTAGTTTATTTTTCTTTAACTGGATAGAAGCTGAAAAAAAAAAGCGGGAGGTTATAAAGTTAATCCGGTTTTCGGACGGAATTAGTGAAATCAGAAATTAGTCGAAATTCTCGGAGGAGAAAGATAGGGGAGGGCGATTAATGGCCCGGATAGGTTTAATGACCACTTTAAATTTTCGAGGGAAATCCTCCTCATTGCTCGTACGCCAAAAGGCGTTTTCTGTTTAAACTTCACCCTTTTCTGATTGACTTCGCCCGAAGAGCGCTCTAGCGGAACTTCGTTTCAGTTCGACGATTAGAAGACGAACTTTAATTTACTTTTTTCTTCTTTCTTCGTGTAATTTATAGACGTAGGAATAGAAAAAAAGGATGAAAGGAAACGCAAAGAGCAAGAAAAAAATACCCCCTTCCTCAGCTTCTCTAATCAAGAGTAATGGCTGACTTCTTACCTCACGAGTTCATTACACGGATTGAAAACCTCCCTCTTAACTTCCAAGAAAAACAATTTATTTTAAAACTCTTTAAGAAATTTTTCAAGAAAAATGTTTTCTTGGTGACCTAATCGGCCTAAAAACTCCATGAAAACAACCTCGATTAATTTATTTTAATAATTTTGAAAAATTGCATTTTCTGACTTTAATGACCGCATTGGAGTGACATAAATAAACCATTGTGTTGAATTAAATCCGCCCTCCTGGCTTGTAACGTCACTGAATATTAATGCCCAGCAATGCTAACGACCCGAACGTCATTCTAAACAAAACTTGATTTTCGTATAATTAAAACCGGTTGTGTTTAAATAATTTTACCAGAAAAATGAATAAATAAATAAAAATAAAAACTTTATTGACTCGAGAGATGTTTGTGCGAATGTTGTATGCTGGTTGCTGGTGGTTACTGAGGGTTAACTTTGTGGATTACTGAGGGTTAACTTTGTGGATTACTAAGGGGTAACTTTGGTAGTTACTGAGGAGTAACTTTGGTGGTTACTGAAGGGTAACTTTGGTGGTTACTGAGGGGTAACTTTGGTAGTTACTGAGGGGTAACTTTGGTAGTTACTGAGGGGTGACTTTGGTAGTTACGGAGGGGTAACTTTGGTCGTTACTGAGGGGTGACTTTGGTAGTTACTGAGGGCTGACTTTGGTAGTTACTGAGGGCTGACTTTGGTAGTTACTGAGGGGTAACTTTGGTAGTTACTGAGGGGTAACTTTGGTCGTTACTGAGGGGTGACTTTGGTAGTTACTGAGGGGTGACTTTGGTAGTTACTGAGGGGTGACTTTGGTAGTTACTGAGGGGTAACTTTGGTAGTTACTGAGGGCTGACTTTGGTAGTTACTGAGGGGTAACTTTGGTAGTTACTGAGGGGTAACTTTGGTCGTTACTGAGGGGTGACTTTGGTAGTTACTGAGGGGTGACTTTGGTAGTTACTAAGGGGTGACTTTGGTAGTTACTGAGGGCTGACTTTGGTAGTTACTGAGGGGTAACTTTGGTCGTTACTGAGGGGTGACTTTAGTAGTTACTGAGGGGTGACTTTGGTAGTTACTGAGGGGTGACTTTGGTAGTTACTGAGGGCTGACTTTGGTAGTTACTGAGGGGTAACTTTGGTAGTTACTGAGGGGTAACTTTGGTCGTTACTGAGGGGTAACTTTGGTAGTTACTGAGGGGTGACTTTGGTAGTTACTGAGGGGTAACTTAGGTAGTTACGGAGGGGTAACTTTGGTGGTTACTGAGGGGTAACTTTGGTGGTTACTGAAGGGTAACTTTGTTGGTTACTGAAGGGTAACTTTGTTAGTAATAAATATGTGGAAACTGTGGGAGTAACTGAGGGGTAACTTTAGTGGTTATTGAGGGGTAACTTCTGGGGTAAATGGGGTGACGGTGATTATCTGAGGCTTGATTCGGGAAGTAACTTTGGAGGGTTGGGTAACTGAGGGGTAACTGTGGGATCAACTGAGGGGGAACTTTGGTGGTTACTGAAGGGTATGTTACATAATGGTAACTTTGGTGGTTACTGAATGGTAACTTTGGTGGTTACTGAATGGTAACTTTGGTGGTTACTGAATGGTAACTTTGGTGGTCAATGAACGGTAACTTTGGTGGTTACTGAATGGTAACTTTGGTGGTTACTGAATGGTAACTTTGGTGTTCACTGAATCGTAACTTTGGTGGTTACTGAATGGTAACTTTGGTGGTTACTGAATGGTAACTCTGGTGGTTACTGAATGGTAACTTTGGTGGTTACTGAATGGTAACTTTGGTGGTTACTGAATGGTAACTCTGGTGGTTACTGAAGGGTAACTTTGGTGGTTACTGAATGGTAACTGTGGTAGTTACTGAGGGGTAACTTTGGTAGTTACTGAGGGGTAACTTTGGTAGTTACTGAGGGGTAACTTTTGTAGTTACTGAAGGGTAAATTTGGTAGTAATAAATATGTGGAAAACTGTTTGGAGTAACTGAGGGTAACTTGGTGGTTATTGAGGGGTAACTTCTGGTGGTAAACGGGTAACGGTGATTAGCTGTGGCTTGATTCGTTAAGTAACTTTGGAGGGTTGAGTAACTTTGTTGGTTACTGAAGGATAGGTTACTGAATGGTAACTTTGGTGGTTACTGAATGGTAACTTTGGTGGTCAATGAACGGTAACTTTGGTGGTCACTGAACGGTAACTTTGGTGGTTACTAAACGGTAACTTTGTTGGTTACTGAACGGTAACTTTGGTGGTTACTGAACGTTAACTTTGGTGGTTACTGAACGTTAACTTTGGTGGTTACTGAACGGTAACTTTGGTGGTTACTGAACGGTAACTTTGGTGGTCACTGGACGGTGACTTTGGTGGTCACTGAATGGTAACTTTGGTGGTCACTGAACGGTAACTTTGGTGGTCACTGAACGGTAACTTTGGTGGTCACTGAACGGTAACTTTGATGGTCACCGAACGGTAACTCTGGTGGTTACTGAAGGGTAGGTTACTGAATGGTAACTTTGGTGGTTACTGAATGGTAACTGTGGTAGTTACTGAGGGGCAACTGTGGTAGTTACTGAGGGGTAACTTTGGTAGTTACCGAGGAGTAACTTTGGTAGTTACTGAGGGGTAACTTTTGTAGTTACTGAAGGGTAAATTTGGTAGTAATAAATATGTGGAAACTGTTGGAGTAACTGAGGGGTAACTTTGGTGGTTATTGAGGGGTAACTTCTGGGGTAAATGGGTTAACGGTGATTAGCTGTGGCTTGATTCGGGAAGTAACTTTGGAGGGTTGAGTAACTTTGTTGGTTACTGAAGGATAGGTTACTGAATGGTAACTTTGGTGGTTACTGAATGGTAACTTTGGTGGTCAATGAACGGTAACTTTGGTGGTCACTGAACGGTAACTTTGGTGGTCACTGAACGGTAACTTTGGTGGTTACTAAACGGTAACTTTGGTGGTTACTGAACGTTAACTTTGGTGGTTACTGAACGGTAACTTTGGTGGTTACTGAACGGTAACTTTGGTGGTCACTGGACGGTGACTTTGGTGGTCACTGAATGGTAACTTTGGTGGTCACTGAACGGTAACTTTGGTGGTCACTGAACGGTAACTTTGGTGGTCACTGAACGGTAACTTTGATGGTCACCGAACGGTAACTCTGGTGGTTACTGAAGGGTAGGTTACTGAATGGTAACTTTGGTGGTTACTGAATGGTTACTGTGGTAGTTACTGAGGGGTAACTTTGGTAGTTACTGAGGGGTAACTTTGGTAGTTACTGAGGGGTAACTTTTGTAGTTACTGAAGGGTAACTTTGGTAGTAATAAATATGTGGAAACTGTTGGAGTAACTGAGGGGTAACTTTGGTGGTTATTGAGGGGTAACTTCTGGGGTAAATGGGGTAACGGTGATTAGCTGTGGCTTGATTCGGGAAGTAACTTTGGAGGGTTGAGTAACTTTGGTGGTTACTGAAGGATAGGTTACTGAATGGTAACTTTGGTGGTTACTGAAGGATAGGTTACTGAATGGTAACTTTGGTGGTCACTGAACGGTAACTTTGGTGGTCACTGAACGGTAACTTTGGTGGTCACTGAACGGTAACTTTGGTGGTCACTGAACGGTAACTTTGATGGTCACCGAACGGTAACTTTGGTGGTCACTGAACGGTAACTTTGGTGGTCACTGAACGGTAACTTTGGTGGTTACTGAACGGTAACTTTGGTGGTCACTGAATGGTAACTTTGGTGGTCACTGAACGGTAACTTTGGTGGTCACTGAACGGTAACTTTGGTGGTCACTGAACGGTAACTTTGGTGGTTACTGAACGGTAACTTTGGTGGTCACTGAACGGTAACTTTGGTGGTTACTGAACGGTAACTTTGGTGGTTACTGAACGGTAACTTTGGTGGTCACTGAATGGTAACTTTGGTGGTCACTGAACGGTAACTTTGGTGGTCACTGAACGGTAACTTTGGTGGTCACTGAACGGTAACTTTGGTGGTCACTGAACGGTAACTTTGATGGTCACCGAACGGTAACTTTGGTGGTCACTGAACGGTAACTTTGGTGGTCACTGAACGGTAACTTTGGTGGTTACTGAACGGTAACTTTGGTGGTCACTGAATGGTAACTTTGGTGGTCACTGAACGGTAACTTTGGTGGTTACTGAAGGGTGAAGTTTAAACAGAAAACGCCTTTTGGCGTCCGAGCAATGAGGAGGATTTTCCTTACTTTGGAAAAACCCCTCCAACCAAGCCCTCCAGACCACCCAGTTCACTATGGAAGTTTTAAAATAATTAATTTTCAAAATGTCGCATTTAAAATGGATCAAAGCCATAATTTACTTGTAAAAGTGTCGAAATTAATACAGGCGATTTGAAATATAACCGGTTCCCTTCCCGTTTTGAGGTTGACCCGAGGAAGAAATTAGATAATGACAAATAATCCTCCTCTCTGTATTCAATTTCTCTGGATTTATTATGGAGGGTAATAAATTACATTTGGGGGAAGGAAGAGGGAATCTACTCGACTCGCGGTTTTAACACAATAGACCGGAATCGATCCCAAAGGACAAAGGAAAATTCGTAAATGTTACCCAGTCACTAATTAACTTGATCGACTCAGCGTAGATAGTAAATAGGAAAGTTTAAAGCAGTATAAACAATTATTTTCACGTACGAATCATCAAAAGTCGAAGGAAAACAAAAACATTGGAATTCTAAGCTGAGAAAAGCAGTAAAACGTGAAAAGGTTGGAAGAGTCCTTTTGAAATTTCATGGAATCTCATCGGCATTTGAGGCGGGTGGGGGAGAAAAAAGAACCGTCGTCATCAACGATGTTTTAAGTTAACTACGTGAAAGTTAAGAGAGGGAAGGGTATCGTCATTAGCCAGCATTAGGCCAGATGACGCCTCTCCTCTTTGTCCGACAAGTCTGGATTTGACTTTTAAAAACATCACCGAGGAAATTATTGAAATTCCCTCATTTCGAATGTCAAAAAGTCAAAATTAACGCTTTTTGTTGGAATTTTTTTCTCCATTTTCTAGGGTTAATTTTACCGTCGGAAACAAATGTTTGACAGGATATGAGAAGATCCGAATCGAGCTTTACACTCAAAAGGGCTAACCGGAGCTGACAACCGCTCAAAATGTTTTTTTAGATTTTTCTTCCCATCTTTCTCAATCGATTTCCCGAAGAGAAGATATACTATTTTTCTTTATACAAGGGACAAACAAAACTTGTATGCTTAGGATATCCGCCTTGTGCGAAAAAATCGTTGAATAAAAAAGGAAAGAGGTTTTCATTTTTTGTGAGAAAATCAGATTTAGGATGGTGATTTTTTAGCTTTCGGAAAAAGCCATATTTTGAACTATTTTTCACATGAAAAGACCATTTTTAGCCCGATTTTGATCCTTGTTTTGACAAGAAAAGCGCTATTTTGGAGAGAAATAGTATATTTTAGACCCGAAAAACCCTTTTCAGCAAAATTTTGGCCCTTTTTGTGAGGAAACGACCCTTTTCACCCCGATTTTGAACCCACCAAACTTTTTTTTTTTCCGTAAAAGTTCCGAAATTGTCGATGGAATCGCTTTTCTTAAATTGAAACATATTGCAACCTTGAAAACAAAAGGGAGTCTTGTTGTTTTGCCAAAGTGAAAAGTATTGGCAGAGTCTCAAATCTGAAGACCGACCCATTTACTCTTAAGATTTAAATACGAAACGGCTTTAAAGATTGAAATCGATCTGATACTCAACCCATTTATTTCAGCAAGTGCCACTAAAACATCTCAATATTGTCGTCCGAAGTAGTTTCTTTCGCGTAATAATGAGTATGACTAGTCGGTTGAATTAAAATTTTCTACGGACAGACGGACAGACGGACAGACGGACAGACGGACAGACGGACAGACGGACAGACGGACAGACGGACAGACGGACAGACGGACAGACGGACAGACGGACAGACGGACAGACGGACAGACGGACAGACGGACAGACGGACAGACGGACAGACGGACAGACGGACAGACGGACAGACGGACAGACGGACAGACGGACAGACGGACCAAAAATTTCACAAATCTTCTACTGCTTCAGTAATCGAAGAAGCAAAATTTCGAACCTTGAGATATTCGTAGTCGGTTTTGGATTGTTTAAATTGGTGAATATATGCCGAGAGTTGTGTCGTCAACCCGCGTCCGTGTTGAGTTTCAAGTGGGAAAGGAACACCTTGAGGAAAGCATTATGTTTATGTAAAAGCCTTTATAATTAACAAGGAGAGGGTTAATTAAGTTATATTCTACATCAGACTCGCTCCTTTCAAAACGGATCTCTCGCGTTTCGTGGTTAGGTAGGCGAGAGAAGCCATTTATATTCTTCAAAAGGTCCGCCCTCTATAAATTCAATTTCGGAACATTTGTAAACTTTTCCCTTTTTCTGCGCCTCCTCAGGCGATAATTTTCTCTTATTTGAACTTTTTTTTATTCAATATTGTTGAGGTCACTTTGTTTACTTAATCACCATGGCAATGGTGGTTGAAAATTGAAATGTAAGAATTTTAAGCTCTCCCTCTTTGAAATACACAGATACCCTCCACATTCCCCCCCCCCCAATTTACCCACCATTTTCATCGTAATTTACCCCGAAACGTAACACCCCATTCACCCCCCAACGTTACCCCCATTTACCCTCCACAGTTACTCCTCAGTTACCCCATAGTCATCCCCTTATTTACCCCTACAGTTATCCCCCTATTTACTCCCACAGTTACCCCCTATTTACCCCCTCCATTACCCCCTCCATTACCCCCTCCAATACCCCCTCCATTACCCCCTCCATTACCCCCTCCATTACCCCCGTCCATTACCCCTACAGTTATCCCCCTATTTACCCCCACAGTTACCCCCTATTTACCCCCTCCATTAGCCCCTATTACCCCTCCATTACCCCTACAGTTATCCCCCTATTTACCCCCACAGTTACCCCCTATTTACCCCCACAGTTACCCCCTATTTACCCTTTCCATTACCCCCTATTTACCCCTCCATTACCCCTCCATTACCCCCCATTACCCCCTCCATTACCCCTCCATTACCCCCTCCATTACCCCTCCATTACCCCTCCATTACCCCTCCATTACCCCTCCATTACCCCTCCATTACCCCTCCATTACCCCCTCCATTACCCCTCCATTACCCCTCCATTACCCCTCCATTACCCCTCCATTACCCCTCATTACCCCTCCATTACCCCTCCATTACCTCACATTACCCCTCCATTACCCCTCCATTACCCCTCCATTACCCCTCATTACCCCCTCCATTACCCCTCCATTACCCCTCCATTACCCCCTCCATTACCCCTCCATTACCCCTCCATTACCCCTCCATACCCCTCATTACCCCCTCAGTACCCCCTCCATTACCCCCTCCATTACCCCCTCCATTACCCCCTCCATTACCCCCTCAATTACCCCCTCCATTATCCCTCAATTACCCCTCCATTACCCCCTACATTATCCCTCAATTACCTCTCCATTACCCCCTCCATTACCCCCTCCATTACCCCCTCCATTACCCCCTCAATTACCCCTACCTTACCCCTCAATTACCCCTCCATAAACCCCTCCATTACCCCCTCCATTACCCTCTCCATTCCCCCCTTCCATTCATCCCTCCATTCCTCCCCAATAATCCCTCCATTATCCCCTCCATTCAATAACCCCGCTCCATTACCCCCTTTACCTCACCCCCATTGTTAACTCCAAAGTTTATCCAATAGTTATCCACATATTTGCACCCAAAGTTACCCCCATTTACCCCCGAAGTTATTCCCACAGTTTACACACATTTATACGGAATTTACCACTAAGTTACCACCAAAGTTGCCCCTCAGTTACTCCCACAGCTTCCACATATTTATACTTCCAAAGTTACCTCTCAGTAACCACCAAAGTTCAGTTTTGCGCCCAGTTTACTCATTTTAGTTTTGCTCCCAATTTACATTTTTCCTACAGAGCATTTTTGTTACCTGATTTTGCTAAGTCGTTATTAATCCTAAGCTACCTTTTCTTTACGCCCAATTTACATGCGCCCTTTAATAGAGTTGTATTAGGTGTTCTTTTTCTAAATTTAAAAGGTAAGACAATAGGAGAAAAGTCAGGTGAGGAGTTGGGGGATGAGAATAAGCCATTCAGGACCTGATAAAGTCCACTTCTTATCTATTTGGATGGGTTCCACCTGCGCTAATGGCCTTCCGGGGGCGCTCCTATTGTCTCCGGATTTAAGCCCCCAGACTAAACCTCTTAGCCATTACCCTTGCTTTTCCCACCCTACACCATGTCGTCTCCCTCAATTATATCTTTTAAAAAACTTATTTCCCTTTTATTAACTTCCCATTCATCCCACAAATCGTCCCAATCGAAGGCTTAATTACTAATTTTCGATGGAGAGACCCTTGGAATCCTCTTTGAATTCAAGAGCGATGATTAAATTACAAATTCGCGAATTTATGTCGGAATTACTATCAAAAACGGCTTTTAATTAGCCTTTTACTAATTAGGCATAAAATTGTTATTACGCTCATAAAAAACGATAGTAATTTAAATTAAGGATGATTACGGTTAATCCGAAACGTTATTAAAATTTAATTTTCGCCGTCTAATAAAAAGTGTGGGATGAGAAAAGCGATATTGTGAGATACGGAAGGGGTGACCTTTTTATAAAATGAACATTTTTTTACCTCCTACATTGCATTCTTATATTTTCCGACTTTCTAAGAATAGTATTAAAGTTTTAATTTTAAAAGGTTTACATTTTTTCGAAGGTAAAAGATGAGGGAAAATGAAAACCAAATTCCAAACTAATTGAAAATTCTTGGGACAATTAGAAATTGTGAACCTATGAGGTCATTAAGATGATAACCTCGCTGATAAGGAAGAAACCTTCCCCTGGATCACACCATGTAAAATCGAACCTGATGATAAAATAATTTATACCGATTTTTCAAGGATGTCTACTTTTTAAATTAAACTTTTTTTTGTCCTCTACAAAAACGATTACTGCACTTAAGTCTTCGACAAAAGGTGCAATCATGGAAAAGGGAAATGCATTAGGAGGATTTACGTACATTCAGAGCTAATGCATATCGATCCAAACAGAATTTTTTTTTAAATCCTTCCTTTTCCAGGAAAGGCATTTAAAACCGAATCCCAACTTCCATAAACCGAACTGTTAGGGGAAGCTGTGGCCACCTCCCCCCCATTATCACCACCTTTCCCCCCATCACTCCCACCTTTCCCCCATCACTCCCACCTTTCCCCCATCATCACCATCTCCCCCTACCACCTCCCCCCATCAACACTAACATCCCCCCATCCTCACCATCTTCCCCCCATCACCACCACCTTCCAACCCACCACCCCCACCTTTCCCCCATCACCACCACCTTCCAACCCACCAACCCCACATTTACCCCATCACCACCACCTTCCAACCCACCATCCTCACCTTTCCCCCATCACCACCACCTTCCAAACCCACCACCCCCACCATTCCCCCATCACCACCACCTTCCAACCCACCACCCCCACCTTTCCCCCATCACAACCACCTTCCAACCCACCACCCCCACATTTACCCCATCACCACCACCTTCCAACCCACCACCCCCACCTTTCCCCCATCACCACCACCTTCCAACCCACCACCCCCACCTTTCCCCCATCACCACCACCTTCCAACCCACCACCCCCACCTTTCCCCCATCACCACCACCTTCCAACCCACCACCCCCCACCTTTCCCCCATCACCACCACCTTCCAACTCACCACCCCCACCTTTCCCCATCACCACCACCTTCCAACCCACCACCCCCACATTTACCCCATCACCACCACTTTCCAACCCACCACCCCCCACCATTCCCCCATCACCACCACCTTCCAACCCACCACCCCCACCTTTCCCCCATCACCACCACCTTCCAACCCACCACCCCCACCTTTCCCCCATCACCACCACCTTCCAACCCACCACCCCCACCTTTCCCCCATCACCACCACCTTCCAACCCACCACCCCCACCTTTCTCCCATCACCACCACCTACCAACCCACCACCCCCACCTTTCCCCCATCACCACCACCTTCCAACCCACCACCCCCACCTTTCCCCCATCACCACCACCTTCCAACTCACCACCCCCACCTTTCCCCCATCACCACCACCTTCCAACCCACCACCCCCCACCTTTCCCCCATCACCACCACCTTCCAACCCACCACCCCACGTTTCCCCCATCACCACCACCTTCCAACCCACCACCCCCACCTTTCCCCCATCACCTCCACCTTCCAACCCACCACCCCCACCACCTTCCCCCCCATTACCTCCACCTTTCCCCCATCACCACCATCTTACCACCATCACCACCACCTTCCCTCCATCACCACCCCTTTCCCACCATTATCGCCACCATCTTCCCTCCATTATCGCCGCCTCCCCCCCTCCCCCCGTCATCACCATCTTCCTCCCCATCATCACCACCTTCCAGCCATCATCGCCACCTTCCCCCCCATCACCACCATCTTCCCCCTTTGCCAACACCTTCCCCCCACCGCCACAACCTTCCCACCAACTTTACCACCTCCACCACAACCTTCCCCCTTCACCGCCACCTTCCCCCCTTCACCACCATCTTCCCCAATCTCCACCACCTCCCCCTCCCCAATCACCTCCACCTTCCACCAAAAGTTTTAACTTAACTTATGATAGTTTTGGACCATTCTTTAATAGCTTTGGACCATTCTTTAATAGCTTTGGACAACTTAGATAGATGTGGACCACTTTTTGATAGCTTTGGACCAATTTTTGATAGCTTTGGACTATTCTTTCATAGCTTTGGACCACTTTTTAATTTAAAAACAGAAAATTATCTTTTTACTGCACAATGTGGAAGTTTTGGACTGTAAATATTTAAAGAGGACCCAAAAAAAAAAAATAAAAATAAAAATAAAAATAAAATAAAATGAAATAAAATAAAATAAAATAAATAAATATCTAAATAAAAATTTAAAAAAAAAATTCAATGATTTACCTACATTGAAAAAAAAAAAAAAAAAAAATTTTTTTGAGGCATAAAAAATTAAAAACAAAATTAAATTTCTCCCTTTATTCATAAAAACATTCCACCAAGACACTTGTGTTAACGGTCAAACAATTAACGTTTTAATTTTACAAAAGCATCCTTCAGAAAATGTTTACATATCGCTTTGTACTCTTTGTAAAATCGCCGAACCGTAATTTTTTTTTCTTTTTTTTTTTCTCTCTCCTCAAAATTGGTATAAAAATCCTTGTAATTAATTACAAGATGACCTTTGAAACAAACGATTTTTCAATAGGATGAGATTTCAAGTTCTAAGTTCGCTGATAATTACACCACTCAA
This sequence comes from Orius laevigatus, assembly GCA_018703685.1. Taxonomy (NCBI): domain Eukaryota; kingdom Metazoa; phylum Arthropoda; class Insecta; order Hemiptera; family Anthocoridae; genus Orius; species Orius laevigatus. The sequence goes on from JAGWEN010000042.1 coordinate 613,190, forward strand.
TCGATGACAATCGTGAGGCCTTCCTTTGATCAAACTGGAACCCTCTTCGAAACCCTCTGAGGCGAAAATTTCAGTCAACTTATACTGAAATCGATCCGAACCGTTTGAAAAGTCGAAAAGGGAGAGGAGAGACTGCGGGCTTGGTGCGGAGAAACCGCTATTTGGCCTCAGTAAGTTTAAATGTTTTATAACGACGGTATGCACATATTATAGAGTCCCAGACTGCATATATCAGTATTCGCGTGTTGGTTTAAAATGTACATAACGACTCCGCTCCAGTGTGTTCAACGTAGATAGTCGTGTGTGCATAAAATTCCCTTTCCACCGCCCTTATTCAAACTCGCCATTAACAATCTTGAATTTTCAACTTTTTACATAAAAAAATTATTTCTTTCTTTACGCTTAAGTACTCATTTTTGACAAGAAAAGACCATTTTAAGCCAGATTTTGACCCTCTTTTGCAATAAAGGACACTATTCAGGCGGTCGATCTTTTTGTACTTTTATCGTTCGAGAAATGCGTTAATGCGTGTGGCGTAAAAATCTTGGAAAATTCGTAAAATAACACACAATCACCCTACTCAGGGGCGGACTGGTCCGGTGGGGGGGGGGGGTTGGACAGAACCCACCCGCGCCCCCGAGAATACATAGAGGCGGCGCCCACCCACGGGTAATTTTTTTTATTTTTTATTTTTTTTTTTTATAGCAAATATACCCAAAAATCCTCGAAATCAACATTTGTAAAGCCTAATTTTCGTCAAAAAACCTCGAAATCAACATTTATGAAGCCTAATTTTCGTCCAAAAACCTCAAAATCAACATTTAAAAAGCCTAAATTTTCGTGAAAAACCTCAAAATCGACATTTGTAAAGCCTAATTTTCGTCAAAAAACCTCAAAATCAACATTTACGGAGCCTAACTTTCGTCCAAAAACCTCAAAATCAACATTTAAAAAGCCTAAATTTTCGTGAAAAACCTCAAAATCAACATTTGTAAAGCCTAATTTTCGTCAAAAAACGTCGAAATCAACATTTATGAAGCCTAATTTTTCCACCAAAAACCTCGTAATCAACATTTAAAAAGCCTAATTTTCGTTAAAAACCTCATAATCAACATTTATAAAGCCAAATCTTCGTGAAAAACCTCATAATCAACATTTATAAAGCCAAATCTTCGTGAAAAACGTCAAAATCAACATTTATGAAGGCTAATTTTCGACCAAAAACCTCATAATCAACATTTAAAAAGCCAAAATGTTCGTGAAAAACCTCAAAATCGACATTTGTAAAGCCTAATTTTTGTCAAAAAACGTCGAAATCAACATTTATGAAGGCTAATTTTCGACCAAAAACCTCATAATCAGCATTTAAAAAGCCAAAATTTTCGTGAAAACCTCGAAATCAACATTTGTAAAGCCTAATTTTCGTCAAAAAACGTCGAAATCAACATTTATGAAGCCTAATTTTCCACCAAAAACCTCGTAATCATCATTTAAAAAGCCTAATTTTCGTCAAAAAACCTCATAATCAACCTTTATAAAGCCAAATCTTCGTGAAAAACCAACATTTGTAAAGCCCAATTTTGGTCAAAAAACTTCAAAATCAACATTTATGAAGCCTAATTTTCGTCCAAAAACCTCAAAATCAACATTTAAAAAGCCAAAGTTTCGTGAAAAACCTCAAAATCAACATTTATAAAGCCAAATTTTCGTCAAAAACCTCAAAATCAACAGTTATAAACGCCTAATTTTCAGAATTGAAAAAGTTATTCCCTAAGTTTTCCAGAAAATAGCAATTTTCTGCGCCCCCCCCCCTTCCGCAGGCACCCCCTTAACTGAAAACCCACCCACACCCTAAGGTCCCAGTCCGCCCCTGTCCCTACTAGAGCCCAACACTTCCTTCGAGAAAGACTTATCGATTCGAAAACGTGAAATTTATGAATGAAAAAACAACTTTGTTATTTTTCCCACGGTTCACTAACAAAGTTGGAGCTCATTGAGATAAAAGGTATGAAGGAAGGTCGGAAAACGGGGGCTGGGAAGGTTTCCGAAGTTGAGGGGAGGTAATTAGGGAGACAGTTGTCTATTCGGAGCCCGGAGGCGGGGAAAGAGCACTAATTCGATTCTCCCGGTTTGAGATGGAGCCAAACAACCCCGACCAACTCCCGCGGACCACGTCTAACCCCCAGGGCGTTCACGTTCAAACCTACCTGACCATACAACCTTTCACATATCGACAACTTTTGTAACTCAAAAAAGGTCTATTTATATTTCGATTTGAATTTTTTCCTTTGAATACGGTTTCCTTTGAACACAAAAGAACAGAAATGATTATGTATTGTTTCCCGAATGAAGAACTCAATACAACTTCCATGAAAGGAAACGGTGCATAATTTTTTTTTTCTCTTTTTGATCATTGAAAACACAATTTTTCCTTTTTTTAAAAATATTTTTTTAAATTTATAATTTATAAAAGGATTTTTTTTACCTAACAGGTTAAACAAGTGTTAAAAAAAAGTATATCTGAAAGTTTGAAGAGGTGTTTTTTTTTTATTTACATTTAGGTATAAAATGTGGGGGGAAAAAAGTTCGACCAAGTCGAGTTATGCGGGTTTTTATCCGCTGCTGTTTTCAAGTAGGTGGAAAACAGTAAAATACGCCGTCGCTGTTAATTGGATTCTAAACTGAGAAAAAATATATTATCCGAGGTCCCCCTCCGTTCTCAACGCCCTCTTCTCCAACTATATTTTAATTGGAGTTTCTGGCAACACTCCATCTTAGTTTATAACTAATTACCGGACTTTGTTGAATATTTATGACGCGTTCTTTTTAGATTTTAACGATAGAAAGTGGTTACAGAGGAAGCTTAGACATTTTATTGAGTTACTATTGGACAGAGTTGGGTTCTAATTGATTACAAGTAAATGAATTACAATTACATAAGCTGAAATTACTTTTAATTACAATATTATGAGTAATTATGTTTCAAAATAATAGAAATATTTGATTTTGAACAACAATTACTTTAGTGTAATTGCAATTTAAGATTGCAATTACTTTAATCGGATTAGAAGTCACAACTTCCGCAATTGGAAGTCACAACTTCCGCAATTGGAAGTCACAACTGCCGCAATTGGAAGTCACGACTGCCGCAATTGCAATTGGAAGTCACGATTGCCGCAATTCCAGTTGGAGGTCACAACTGCCGCAATTGCAATTGGAGGTCACAACTGCCGCAATTGCAATTGGAGGTCACAACTGCCGCAATTACAATTGGAGGTCAAGACTTCCGCAATTGCAATTGGAAGTCACAACTTCCGCAATTGGAAGTCACAACTTCCGCAATTGGAAGTCACAACTTCCGCAATTGGAAGTCACAACTTCCGCAATTGGAAGTCACAACTTCCGCAATTGGAAGTCACAACTTCCGCAATTGGAAGTCACAACTTCCGCAATTGGAAGTCACAACTTCCGCAATTGGAAGTCACAGCTTCCGCAATTGGAAGTCACAACTTCCGCAATTGGAAGTCACAGCTTCCGCAATTGGAAGTCACAGCTGCCGCAATTGGAAGTCACAACTTCCGCAATTGGAAGTCACAACTGCCGCAATTGGAAGTCA